>CM075691.1:73853710-74528710 GCA_037954015.1 Psophocarpus tetragonolobus
CCCAGTATCGCCAAGGCACGATAGAAAGTAGTATATATCTGGACTATGTGCAGCAGTTTGGTTTGTCTCATCTTGTGCTTGAGTTGGCAAGACTATGCCCGGATACTCAGAAGCAGAAGGAGCTTGTTGAAGCTTACAGTGCTAGTTTGCAAAGAGATGCTTTATCAGAAAATAACTTGGTTCAAGGCAGCTCCCGTGACAAGGGCGGTCAAGTAAACAAGAAAGGTAAAGGTAAGTCTGTAGATAGTAGGGGGAGTAACTCCACAGAGAAGTTGGCTGATAGCTTTTTAAGCACTGTACATCAGCTACAGGCAAATTATAAATCTTCAGAAGAGAAGGTAGAGGTGCTATCAAGGGGTGATTACCGCACTGACAGGGGAAAATTAAAAATTGAGCCGCGGATTGATGCAAATTCGAGTAGTCAACTTACGATGAAGCTTAGTGGGCACACTGAAACATCAAATGGAAGTATATCTAATAAAAATAGAGATGATGGGGGTGTTGGGAACAAGCAGCGCAAGAAAACTTCCAAGTTCCTGAGAGTGCGTCTAGGTGATGGTTCTGCTTCGGCCCTTCTTGATCAACCAGATCCTGGAACAACAGAAAACTCTGAAGGAAACAGGGATGATTCTGGAGGAGGGCTACCTGTGCGAGGTGTTTGGCGAAATGGGGGAGGTCACAAACTTTTTCCCTGATTTTGCTTCACTGTGATTTTGAAACTTGAAGCATCAAATGCAGTTGAACTGGCTGGCGGAGTTTATGATTGAACTGCGATATAAACAGGAATATGGTGTTAGCTTAAGGAGTCATATTTGAGTATAATATCGAATTAAGATAGATTTCAAGTATATCAAGCTGGAATGTGACTTTGTCGCCTGAATAGGCTTATTATTTTTTGGTTTGGGGTATATTTGATTTTGATCAAGGACAGGCGTTCATATGACAGAATGGTGCCAAGTGTACTGTTTGCATTGTATTTCTCACGGGTCTTTTGAAGACCTAATACTTTAAAATTCATACGAATCGAATGGAAAGTGTAATATTTTTTTACATGATAAGTATATATTAATTAAATTCTAAAGAAAAATGTTATTTTTATAATTAAAATACATATAAAAGTTTAAATAAAGTATATCATCATAATTTTTAAATTTTCATAATTATTATAATGAAATGATATTTATTAATAATATTTTAATTTTTATAAAAAAATTAATAAAATAGTATATACTTATTTGTAATAAAAATTTAAAATAACATTAATTAGAGATGGGTTATTGACCCATTTTTAAGGATTTGTATATAACCAAATTCATGGCTGATTTGATTGATTTTTTACTTTTTTTTTTTCTAAATTTTTTGGTTTTGTAAATTAATATAACCGGTCTTCAAATTAGTTTCCAATTCAATTGGTCTGGCAATCCAATCCAATTTTGAGAACTGTAATTTAAAATCTCATATATTTTAATTTTTTTTAAATATTAATAAAAGTATATGAAAACTTTATTTAAACAAATATTCATATATCAATTTATTAAATATATAGTCCAAATATTATTTTCTATAAATACACTAATTAGATGTAATATGAAAACTCAATTAACATTTTTGTAGCTAATGTTAGTCAAAGTTTTTTTTTCAATTGGTATGGGTCAAAGTTGTTTTATTTAACATAAGTTTAAGTTGTTTTTCCCAATATTGACCGTGGATTTTTTCACCAATATTGTCCAAACAATTCCCTCAATTAATAATAATGTGGAACAATTTACACATTGTGACTTGTTCGTTAGAACTCTATATACTTGACAACAACTCCTCACAACAAGGTGGAGTTAATCACAATATTGTGTACCCAAACTAGGTCAACAAGGCACCTCTTACAAATATTGTAGAATATGTCGCAGTCATGTCATTAACACTTTATAACTTCCTATATCATTTTAGGATTTCAATGCATCTCCCATAATGTTGTAAAATATTTCACAATGTTATAAATGGCTTATTGAAAATTCGTATACCTCACACAAAATTTACACAACAAGGTGAGATTTATCACAAGTGTGTGGAACCAAATATAATAATTTGCATAACCTAACTCTTCCTTGTATGTTGCTTCCCTACGAAGCCAATTCATGTAACTCCTGCAAAAAAATCCTTGTTCTATTTGGATGATTGACATTGTAAACACCTTTCCCTCTATTAAAAATACTCACTAAACAATTTTAATACCCTTTTTTCGTGACTCTCATTTATTGAAGGTTTCTTCTTTGTGCATCTCAATTTTTTTTTCTTTTTGCACTCCCAAATTTTTAAAATTTCAAAATTGTTCTTAGTCATATGAAATATTGCGGATCAACATATCCGCAATATCGCTATGCATGCATATTGTGGATGATAAGATTTGTAATATGTGTATGCTTATGCATACAAGTATTATGGATTTTTTTTATTCGCCATATGCATACAAATATTGAAAATCACAAGATTTATAATATGCATATGAATATTGAACTAACACATTATAGGTCACATGATTCACAGTTCTATAGGCACATTGCAAATAACAAGATCTGCATTTATATAATTACATAATTATGGATCATGCGATTCATAATATAACATAATTCATGTATATTACAAATTATGAGATCCATAATATAATATAGTACATTTTAGATCACATGATTTGCAATTATGTGATTACATAATTGTAGATCATGTGATCCACAATGTATTTTTTATGCATTTTTACTTGACTATATGCCAAAGTAATACGCAATTCAATCAATTGATTCATATTTCCTTTTTTCCATATACACTATCCTCCAATTTGCAATGAACAATCTTAAGGAGTTTGATGGTTAGTTTGGTTTGTATTTCAACAATAAAAATTAAAACCAATTAATTTTGATCGATTTAGTTTGATTTGGATTTCAAATTTTTTTTTTTGTTATTCGAACCAAATTGACTCAATGGTGACTGAGTTGATTCAGTTCGGTTTAGCTGAAATCCAATTAAAAATAAAAATATTTCAAAAAATGAATAATTATTTCCAAAATTAATGAGTAATATGATAATTAAATAAATTAAATAACACAAATATTTAACATACACCAAATTAAGCCAAATTAAATTAATTTATAATTTTATCTCAAAATAGCAAAGTGTTTAACATACACTAAATTAACAAAGTCTACAAGCTATTATTATTAAATGTTTAACTAAACAAAGTGAATATAAAATGACATTTGGAAGTTCACTTAATAGATAAGTAACAATTAAAAATAATAAAAATATATAAATACATTTGATTGGTTTGATTCAGATTTTGAAATTTCAAATCAATGACCGAGCCGATTAAGATTGAGTCTCAATTGGTTCGATTTGATTTTGGTCTAAATAGAAAAAATTTAAACCAATTTAATTGGTTCTGGTTGGATCATTGGGTTTGTCGGGTTGATCCAAACCAATGATTGGTACCCCTAGACAATTCAATCCACATTTCAACCAAGTGGGCGCTGGCCTATAGGTGCACTAAAGACTCCAAACAAAAAATAAGAGCAATGAGAGTAGTTTAAAAATTTTCTAAGAGTAATGATACACATACACCTATATAATTTATATATATTATCAACACTTTTTATTTTTTTCTATGTCTCTTTCTATCATATCATACCTATATATTCTTCTTTTTTTTTTTCTTTCTTATTAAATTTGTAATAACATATGAGTTGCACATATATAATTCTTTTTAAATAAATTTTCTTTCTAATTAACGGAGGTGTAAAAAGAAAAATTCTTATTGTAGCGCTATGAAAAGATATAGTGTTATTGACCATCCATAAATGAATCTCTTTTAGAGTTATTATGCATTTCATGCACAATGGGAGAACAATAACAACAATTGACATTATAAGTAAAATAACGTGAAGTTTATTGCATTGTCCATTTTACTTACAACAAAATTGACTCATATACCTATTTATACTTTTTATTTATGTTCCTGTATAAAGGATAACTCGTATCTTTTTTGTTACTTCTCGAATTTGACCGTACGTGAGTTGGAAGCCGAACAGTTGCGGTACCTGCGAAAGACACTCTGACGCTCAAGTTAGTGCAGTATTCGGTTCAAAGTGTTAGATAAGAAATATTTATCAGTTGTCTTTTACCTTGATATTGTTACTTATTTGTAGGGATAGATTGAGCCTTTGCCTATTGGGCTTTGCTTAAGCAGTTTGGACTTAGGTAATACAGTCTTAACGTAGGTTTTTGGCTAATAATTAGGATTTATGTTAATTAAACTTGATCCACCGCAGGCCAAATATCCCTAGTCGAACATGGTATCCAACCCTAGCCGTGTGTTGAGGCCGATATCCCTGTATATAGTTGTCGAGGTCTTCGGTTAAGGCCAAAGTGTGTCTATCCTGTTCACTTGCCCCCAGTTTCGGTCGCGGCGCAGCAAGAACCGAAGTTTTGAGAAAGAAGTAAGAAACTCGAAAAAAGGAGTGGAATGTTAAGGCTCTCGGTGAAGGTGGAAGCTTCGTGGCGCTAAGTGCGAGAAGGCAGTAAACCAAGAGGCGAGAGATCTGGACCATCGATGAAGATGGGAAAATGAGGATCTGAAAAGTCTTGAAATTTGGGTCGTTGATCTGGAAAGGCTTGGATGGTGGCAATTTGTTGCTTCACCTAGGTTTGCCAGGCTATATATAGAGGGTGATTCTCAACCACTCTTCACTAAATTTTCTACCCTTTAAGCCGAGATCTCTGAATTCGACCTGGTAACTCATCTGCAAAAGAAAACAGACAAGGTACGCCATTCTGAAAAATGTCTTCCTCTTCCTTTACTAGTTTTGCTCCTTGTTCTTCCTTTTCTTGAGGTGATGCCTTGGACTCAACCGAAGTCATCCCCTATCGAGAGGGTAACAATATTTGTTCCGGTATCCATCCTCTTTCTGTCCCAACTGCGGTAACCGAAGCCGAGGTTGAGGTTATGCCTCCTGGGGGGCCATCGAATCTGGAGGCCCTTGGTCGTAAGGCAGTGGGAAACCCCAAAAAGGAATTTTCCCCCATTAAAGACCCCAAGTACAACTACGTGGACGGGGAGGTCCTTGCCTATTACTCTCGCTATAATACGAAGAAAGTTTTATTGGCTTTTGTAAGGAGTGTGAAATTGTGCCCTTTCGAGAGGGTCGAAGATTTTCCCTTCTTCATTCACCGCTGCCGGAATGGTAGCTTCAACGAGCTCAATTTTGTCTCATGCCTTAAATAGAGAAGACTTCTCCTATTGGAAGGAAAAAATATAGATGTTCATCAAGTCTACTCAATATTAATTGTGGTACATAATCACAAATGGTAACATCCCTACGCCCTATAAACAAATGAACACAACATGAGTTTGATACAACTCAATTCAACAACAAAACTAGATACACTCTTGTGTGTTCCTTATCCAAAAATGAATACTATAAATTATGGATCCTCAAAACTGCAAAAAGGATTTGAGATGCTCTATATGTCAACTATGATGACACAAAAGATGTTAAACTTAGAAAGGTTGCAACATTCATGAAGGAGTATGAGAAATGTTTGACAAAGAAATCATCGATGAGATTATGGATGTTTTTGAACTATTTTCAAATGATCTACAAACTCTTGGTCATGAGTTTTCTAAAACTCAAAATAACATGAAGATTGACGATACAAGTTGAAAAAATATATATTTGAAATACAATCTAAAATGACATTCAACTTGTGATTGTTAAACTCAAGTATTAACTCATAAATTTATACTATTTTATAAAGACAAAGCGTGATTAACCACATGTAAACTTGTTTTGTTCTAAACTTAGGTAAACCTGATAATTTTTTTTTTTTAATAATTTTGAGATTATATAACATGTATTACCATACTTATGAACATGATTATATTTTATTACTTTGAGTATTATATAATATTTATTTATGAATAATATAGAATATTGATAATGATTATATTTTATTACTTTGAGTATTATATAATATTTATTTATGAATAATATAGAATATTGATAGTTTCGGTTATGAGTAATGAAATTATTTGACATTTATAAATTATACAGCGCGTTCACAAGCATATAAACCCTTCAGTTCACTGCATTGATCCTTAAACCCTATCCCGGTGCACCGTGGAAGGAGCTAAATGGATTCAGCGAAGGCAACGACGGTGGTGGAGGAACAGCGGTTAACTGAATGGCGCATGCGACGTGGCCCCTACCTCGGTGACATCTCGGCTCTCTGTTTTATTCACCTTCCCAATCTATCTCTTCCTTTTCTTCTCGCTGGTATTCTTTTACTCTCACTACTTTCAATTGCACCGGGTTTGTTATACTCCATTTGTTTTTAACCTCGTCAGTGCTTCCTTCAGGTTTGGGTTCTGAAATTACTGTGTACGATTTGGAACTGAGTAAGAGAATAAGGTCCTTCTCTGTATTCGAAGGAGTTCGCGTCCACGGAATCGCTTCTAGTTTCCCTCAAGATACTTTAATTGCAGTGTTTGGGGAAACGAGAGTGAAGCTATTTAGCTTCAAATTTGATAGTGTTTCCGGGAGCGTAGAGTTGACGCTCGTTCACTTGTTGCCAAAGTTTGGTCACTGGGTTTTAGATGTTTGTTTCCTCAAGGTGGGTGAGACTTGAGAGTGAATACTCACTGGATTTTGATTTTTCAAATAGTGAGTGTGTCTTCTTCTGTTGTTTTAACTTGTGTTGCTTTTCGTTCTTTTACTTGCTAGTAGGAATGCTTGCCTCATTCCAATGCGGAGAGTCATTTCCTTGTTGTAGGATGTAGCGACAATTCAGTTCACATTTGGGATATTTTTAGCTGTAATACGGTTCTTCAAGTTCAATCTCCGGGTTAGTTTCGACTTCACTATATGGATTGGTTTTTTATGATTTTTTTTTTTTGGTGTTTAATGAGGTGTTGTTTGTTATTGGATCATAGTGCGGTGCCTTCTGTACTCAATGCGATTATGGGGTCACAATCTTGAAGTTCTCCAAATTGCGTCTGGTACGATATTTAATGAGGTAAGAGATAGGCTCTAATGTTTTAATGTTCATACTTGATCTTGGTAATTCCCTTTTCCCTAGTAAATGATAGTGAATGCTTCCTGTCCTCAATGTTATTGTTAAATTAATGTTAGATGTTCGTTATTAGTTGTTAGTTGAGGTATATTATGTTTCATTTATTATTGTATGTCAGAGGTTGGTGGTAATTGTATTCACCACTCTGAGTTTCTAGATTCTATTGTATTTTTATTTAATAAGAAATTCTAAGCTGAGTAAAGTTATCTCAAGCTTTTCTATATTCAAGTTGGTATCAGAGCAAGTTCGATTCTGCTCTTTATTGTCTAGAGTCACACAGTAGGCTGTCCGCCACTGTCGCCGCCGTCCGCTGCCATCTCCGGCGAGCACAAATCCAGGTGCGCCTCGACGTGTGTGTTTTACCCCTGTAAATCGCTCCTCCATATGCCGCTCCATGCGCCGGCGAAACAGAAAGTGCGTGAGCTCCAAGCGCCGGCGAAACGGTCTCCGTTCGCCGTCGTTCCGGTGCCGTCTGACTCGCCGAAGCCTCCTGAAGCCATTGCTGACCTGCGTGGTTCACTTTGAGCAAGATTTAGTGGATTTAAATCAAATCTCTCTCTCGGTCTCTGTTTTTCCTCTTTTTCAGAGCTGAAAAAATGTCTTCTTCTACCGCAATCAACTCTGATCCCATTCTTCCTATTTCTGGATATGCCGTCATCACAACAGAAAAGCTCAATGGTAAAAATTATTTAGCTTGGGCTGATTCTGTGGAAATCTGGTTCCTTGGTCAAGGACACCATGAGCATCTAGAAAAGGTAGATATTGAGGGATCAACTGAACAACAAGCTCAGTGGAAGAGACTTGACTTTCAGCTTTGTGCTCTTCTATGACAGTCAGTGGAGCCTAAGATATTGAGGAACCTCAGAGCTTTCAAAACTTGTTACTCGTTTTGGAAGAAAACCCAAGATATCTACTCTAATGATATCCAATGCTTATTTGATTGTGTTCAAAAGCTAGCCTCCTTAAAACAAAATGATTCAGATATGGTATCATATGTTTCCGAAACTCAAGCCGCTGCAGAAGAACTGAAGCTTTTCTTAGAAGCTGATTCTATATAAGAAATAAGGAAATGACTTGATAACCTCTATATGGTTATGATTCTTCGTGGTATGAACCTGACATTTAATCACATTCGTGATCAAGTTCTGACTGGTCAAGATATTCCTTCCATGGAGAGCTTAATTACTCGTCTCCTTCGTGTTCTTACCTTGAGCAATGAGGGTACCTCTCTTGAAAATAATATGGAGTCCTCTGTTATGATATCTTCAAGAGGAAGAGGAGGACGTGGAAACAGAGGTCGTGGTGGAAGAGGTAATCGTCCACAATGCACTCATTGCAAAAGGATGGGTCATACTCATGAGACATGCTACTCTCTGCATGGTTTTCTAGACAAGTCTGCTCATGTATCAAGGTATGAGAAGACGGAAGAGAGGAAATTGTCTGAAGAAGAATATCAAGGATACCAAGAGTATTTGAGGATGAAATCTAAGAGCCTTGCTGGACCTTCTTCTAGACCTAATGTCTTAACGGCCTGCATTTCTTAATCTGTGGAAGGTCAAAACCCATGGATTGTTGACTCTGGTGCTTCAGACCATATCTCTGGTAATAACTCCTTGTTTTCATCATTATTACCTCCCAAATTTCCACATCTTGGCACATTAGCCAATGGGTCAACGGTTTTAGCTCAAGGAATGGGTTCAATTTCTATTTCTCCCTTCTTAAATTTATCTTCTGTTTTGTACATTCCTTCTTGTCCCAATTTACTTTCCTTGAGTCAATTAACCAAGTCCTTAAATTGTTCAGTTACATTTAACTCTGATTCCTTTGTCATTCAGGACCGTGGTACGGGCAGGCAGATTGGTGCAGGACATGAATCACGAGGCCTCTATTACTTGGAATCTAGCTCTTCAGTGTCCTGTCTTGCATCCATCTCTCCTAAATTGTTGCATGATCGGTTTGGATATCCCAGTCTTGCCAAATTAAAGATAATGACTCCTAGTACTCAGAAAATCCAAACTTTAGAATATGAAGCTTGTCAATTAGGCAAACATGTTAAGTCTTCTTTTTCAAGTAAAGATAAATCAAGAAGTAATTCAGCCTTCTCCACTGTTCATTCAGATATTTGGGGTCCTAGTCGAATTACTTCTTTTGCATTTAAATATTTTGTCACCTTTATTGATGAATATTCTCAGTGTACGTGGCTTTATTTAATGAAAGAAAGGTCTGAACTTCTATCCATATTTGTGTCCTTCTTTCATGAAATAAAAAATCAGTTTGAAAATCAAGTAAATGTTTCAAAAGTGATAATGCAAAAGAATATTTTTCTTCTGAACTCTCGTCATTTTTGTCCTCTTAAGGTATATTACACCAGTCCGCTTGTCCCCACACTCCTCAACAGAATGGGATAGTCGAAAGAAAGAATCGCCACCTTGTTTGAAACCGCTTGCTCTTTAATGATTTATGCAAAAGTTCCATTACATCATTGGAGAGATGCGATTCTTTCTGCCTCCTATCTTTTCAATAGGATGCCCTCTTCCTCTCTTGATAATCAAATTCCTCATTCCATCCTATTTCCAGCTGAACCTCTATATCATGTTTCACCTCGTATATTTGGTTGTACTTGTTTTGTTTATGATATGTCTCTAGGCCTCGATAAATTGTCAGCTAAGTCGATCAAGTGTGTTTTCCTGGGATACTCCCGCCTTCAAAAAGATACAAATGTTATTCTTCTCATACCAAGAAGTATTACATGTCTGCAAATGTTACCTTCTTTGAAGATTCTCCCTTCTACTCATCCTCCACACCTGACTCCATTTCCATCCAAAAGGTCTTGCCCTCTCCCTGCTTGAGTCTAGAGATTGTCATTTCTCCAGACATGTCTCATCAACCTGACCACACCAATATTAGTCCAATGCCTATCTTATCTGAAACTAATCATTCTCCCTCAACTCCTCCTCATGGCATGACACCTGAAGCTAACCCCAGTATTCCTGATGACTCTCGTGGCTCATGTCCATCTCCGTCTGCTTCTTGTACAACGACTCCTAATTCTCCTCCCATGGCTGATGACAACTCATGTTGGCCTGTTGCCCTTCGAAAAGTTATTCGCTCTTCTCGAAACCCTCATCCTATTTACAATTTTTTGAGTTATCATCGTTTATCTCCATCTTATTGTTCCTTTATAAATTCCTTATCATCCATCACTATTCCAAAAATGTTTGTGAAACACTTGATCACTCTGGATGGCGACAAGCCATGATTGATGAAATGCAGACCCTTGATCACAATGGAACATGCGAATTGGTTCATCTTCCTCCTGGGAAGAAAGCTGTTGGTTGTAGATGGATCTATGCTATTAAAGTTGGTCCAAATGGTGAAATTGAACGTCTTAAAGCTCATTTGGTAGCCAAAGGTTACATTCAAATA
The DNA here is from genome assembly GCA_037954015.1 of Psophocarpus tetragonolobus. NCBI lineage: Eukaryota > Viridiplantae > Streptophyta > Magnoliopsida > Fabales > Fabaceae > Psophocarpus > Psophocarpus tetragonolobus. The sequence continues at coordinate 73,864,253 of CM075691.1, forward strand.
TATGGACTTGATTATGGAGACACTTTCTTCCCGGTGGCCAAGATCACTACTATTCGTCTTCTTCTTGCCATGACAGCTATTCGCGATTGGCCCTTGTATCAGATGGACGTTAAAAATGCATTCCTACATGGTGAGTTAGATGAGGAAATTTGCATGGAGTAACCTCCGAGCTTTGTTGCTCAGGAGGAGTCTGGTCTAGTGTGTAAACTCAGGCAATCTCTCTATGGTCTTAAGCAGTCGCCTAAAGCTTGGTTTGAAAAGTTCAGCAATGTTGTCCAAGGTTTCGGAATGAAAAGGAGTGAAGCAGATCACTCTGTCTTCTATTATCACAAATCTGTTGGTAAATGTGTTTATTTAGTTGTTTATGTCTATGACATTGTCATTACAGGAAATGATGAAGTCACAATATCTCAACTAAAGCAACACTTATGCAATCACTTTCAAACAAAAGATCTTGGTCATCTGAAATATTTTCTGGGAATAGAAGTAGCTCAATCCAAATAAGACATTGTAGTTTAGAGGAAGTATGCCTTGGATCTTTTGAAGGAAAAAAAAATGTCTAATTGTAAGCCAGTCAATAGTCCTATGGACCCATACAAGAAATTAGTAGCTGATATAAGAGACTTATACTCAGATCCAGAGAGGTATAGAAGGCTGGTTGGAAAACTCATATATCTCACTATTACGAGGCCAGATATTTCCTTTGCAGTTGGAGTTGTAAGTCGATTCATGAATTCACCTTGTGTTGATCATTGGAATGGAGTAATGCGTATTCTCAGGTACATAAAAAAGGCTCCAGGCCAGGGTCTGTTGTTCAAAGATAAAGGAAATAGCCAAATTGTTGGATACTGTGATGCTGATTGGACTGAATCCGATGCAGATAGACGCTCTACTACTGGGTATTGTGTGTACCTTGGTGGTAATCTTATCTCATGGAAGAGTAAGAAACAAAAGATTGTTGCTCGATTTAGTGCAGAAGCTGAATATAGATCTATGACTCTTGCAGCTTGTGAGTTGGTGTGGGTTAAACAACTCATACAAGTTCTGTGAAACTTCTCCAATGCAACTTTATTGTGATAGTCAGGCAGCTATTCACATTGCTTCCAATCCGATATTCCATGAAAGAACTAAACATATTGAAATTGATTGTCACTTTGTAAGGGAAAAAGTGTTGTCCAAGGAAATTAGGACCGAATTTGTTGGTACCAATGACCAGCTTGCAGACCTATTAACCAAACCCTTAAAGGGTCCTCAGATTGAATACTTGATTTCCAAGCTTGGAACATATGATTTATATGCTCCAGCTTGAGGGGGAGTGTTAAATTAATGTTAGATGTTGGTTATTAGTTGTTAGTTGAGGTATATTATGTTTCATTTATTATTGTATGTCAGAGGTTGGTGGTAGTTGTATTCACCACTCTGAGTTTCTAGATTGTATTGTATCTCTATTTAATAAGAGATTTTAAGCTGGGTAAAGTTATCTCAAGCTTTTCTATATTCAAGTGTTATCAAAAGGGATATAAAAGAGGAGCATAAAATATGTAAGGACATCTTTAATGGGAGTTGCTTAACTTGAAAATTATTACCACAAGGTGAGCTGCTTAAAAATGGGTAAAAGTTGCTTATATAAGCAACTCTTATCCAATTTTAAGCAACTCACCTCGTGGGACCCTCATTAAAATAATAGCTTTTATGTTAAACAACTCATCTAAGCAACTCCCCTTCTTGATATAATCACGCTTTTGATAACAAAATGGCAATGTGAGATACATATGATAAAAAGTGAACCAAGACCATTGCCTGAACTGTCTTCTTGTTCGAATATCTTGAAGCAGTGGTACTATTATTAGGTTTCAAGTTGGGTCCAGATGCCTAATAACAAATTAAATATCCTCCGTATGCTTTCATATTTGTTACTCTTAAACCAGCTTTCACAGTTCCAATAGGTTGACAGCCAGAAAAGCCTTGGTGTTGAAATGATCAAATTGAACTGTTGTTCTGTTGACCCAATGCTGCTTGATTTCTAGAATAGTACCAAAGACCTATTGCAAACACACTCAACAGTTCAAGTGAATCCCAATTATAATCTTGGTGGAATATAAGTATATAATGTAACTGCTTCTACATGCATAATATGACACTACACGACTGCCTTGGTTATTTTTATTTAAGTGCACACATGAAGAATGTTTTTCTGCACTTTATCTCTTTATGTTTTACTTGAATATCACTTATTATGTTGGGTTTCTTTCATAGAAGCGTTTTACTTAAAATACTTGGTACTATTCTTTCTAAAAGCTTCTTGTGTTGGTTATGGCGTGATGTTTAGTGTGTTGATGTTTCTATTTTCTTTTAATTACTTCAAAGAGTTTGGTTCGGGCAGATTATTGTTTGGAAAGTTGCCCCTCAACACAGCAAGTCTTCAAGTCATCAAAACAACCATGATCATCAAAGCATTTCATCCTTCAATTACTGCCTGCTAAGGGATCAACTGTATGAGTCTATTCCTGTATGTAAACTTATTGGACATGAAGGTTCAATCGTCCGAATAGCATGGTCATCTTGTGGATCTAAACTGGTATCTGTCTCTGATGACAGGAGGTGAGTTAGCTATTCAAGTCCTATTGTATTACTGATTTATGTTCATTTGTAGATAATGACACATGTCATGATTGGTCTACTTTTATTAATGCAGTGCGCGTGTTTGGGCTGTTGCTATCGAGAGGGAGCATTCAATGTGCCATGATTCCATTGCCCTTGTCTTATTTGGACATAATGCTCGGGTTTGGGACTGCTGTATTTCTGATAATGTAAACTATTCAGTTCTATTTGTTTTTTATTTTCTCAGATTAAATAGTATCTTTTAATTAATGAAACAAAAAAATGCCTTTCCTTTCATTTCGTCTCGTGCTCAAGAAAAGCTTTATTTTAAGAAATTATCTTTACTGATATTGTCTACCTTGCTATATTTTTTATTAATTAGATCATATTGTGCTCCTCAACCCCTCATAAAATTTTCCACTCCATACTAATTTTACCCTTTTCTGAATTCCCCCCTTCCATTTATCACTATCAACAAATAATTCCATTATTCTGTTTTTTATTTAATTTATTTAGTTGAAAGGTCTATTTACTTTTGACATAAAAGCCTCTCCATAGACAAATGTTATTGTCAAGACTCATTTTTATTTTTATTTTGTCCCTTATTCACTGCAAGTGATTCGCACTCATCAATCTTCTTCTAATCTGTTCCTTTAATTATCACTAACCAATAAAGAGTCCAGTTTCTCTCTAGTGGAAGTGTCCAGAACTCATTGGGTGTGTGGAAACCTAAGGTTGGTTTGACACACCCCATGAGTCTTTCGCTTTCCTACGGACACCTTCAGTATTGAAGAGGATTTATTTCCACTAGTAAATGCATAAAAGTTGACATGCACAATAATACTCTCTCCGGTCCTTTTTATAAGTCAATTTTGAAAGCAATTGTTGGTCTTTTTCATAAGGCAATTTACAATTTCTATGTAACATAAATTTTTGTTTTCCTTATTTATCCTAATAAAGATTGTGAATATTTATAAGTTTTTAGAAGAATTTGAAAAGTTATTTATAAATGTTTTCTCTTATATTTCTTAAACTCTCAAATATCATGTCATTTATCAATTTTAAGAGTATTGAGATGTGAGGGTAAAATTGATACATTAGTAATATTTAAATTAATAAAGTTAACTAATCTAACCACTTTTATTGGTTTATGCAATTTATGTCCAAATTCAAAGTGCCTAAAAGGACTGTAGGGAGTGTTTAAGATATTCATATGCTGTTGGATTATTCCTTTCTATTTTCTCTGATTTTAACATGGTATTAGAGTCAGGTTGAAGGATTACTACAAAAAAAAAAACATTTCTCACTTGGGGGAAATGCCCATTGCCCTTGTGACCTCTTTTTGCTTGTTGTTTCTATCCAAAAACATAGTTTTTCGATATTGTTCATCTTGTCTCTATTTTCTTCTTCAATAATGACTTCCATTGGTTTATTTCTACCCTTATCCAAGATACACTGACATTGACTTTTTCCCAGATGCACTGGCCCCAATTGTCCCTATTGCACTAGTTCCAACTATGTCCCGACAGTAGTGGTGCTTCCGTTTTGATATTGTCTATCTTGCCTCTATTTTCTTCTTCAATAATAGCTTCCATTGACTCGTTTCTACCCTTATACACTAACCTCATTTTTGTCTTAGATGCGCTGACCTCAACTTTATCCTAGATATACTAGTCCTTGTCTTTGTCCTAGATGCACTAGCCTCTGTCTTTGTCCCAGATGCACTGACCACGTTTGTCCTCGCTGCGCTAGTTCCAACTATGTCCCAGTAGTAGTGGTGGTCTTGTTTCGATATTGTTAATCTTGCCTCTATTTTCCTCTTCAATAATGGCTTCCATCGGCTTGTCTCTACCTTTATGTACTAACTTCATCTTTATCCCAGATGCATTGACCCCTATCTTTGTCCTAGATGCATTGGCCCCGTCTGTTCCTATTGCACTAGTCTCGACTATGTCTCAGTAGCGGTGGTGGTTTCAAGCAATATTCCCTGACTTCACTAACATCCTTGTGTTGTATTTCCAAATATTGTTTATGGTGGAACTTAATTTTGGTTTATTAATTTTGTTACTGCATTCTTGTAATAAGTTGAATGCTTAGTAAGCTCTAGTTTGAGGGAGTGTTGAGAATCTTAGATATTATCTTATTTTAATATTATATATCTTGATATTTATATTTTCTTGTTTTTAAATATAGTAGGTAAAAATAATATATTTGAGATTGTAGAGAATCATATATTTTATTCATGTATAACCCATGAAATAAAGTTATAAATAGATTCATCTTGTGGATATTGATACATACACTTTCTTCCAATATTGTTCTCTATTTCTTTGATTTTAATATGGTATTAGAACTTATCCTAGTGATTTGTTATTGTGGGCCTATCGTGCCACCCGCTATCGGGATGCTATCGAATCACCTATAAATGTGTTAAACTTCATGCTGGAGATGTCCATTCCTCGGTGTGAGAGAGTGTGTTGGAGATCCCACATCGACTAGTGATAGAGTATATAAGGGAGGTGCAAACCTTACCTTATAAGTTGATTTTGTAAGGTTGAGTTAGGTCAAATTTCATAATTTCTAATAACACTTTGTAGATCATTTTACTTCTTAAGTTGTCAATTTTTGACTTTTTGTCATTAAGAAGTGAGTTGTTTATTTCTAACATAATTATTATTTTTCACCTTGTGATAATTTTTACCTATAATGATAAATTTCATTTATTGAATCAATTTTTTATCAACTATTATTCTTGTTAATGCATTTCTTTTGTTGACTGTTTCATAAATATTAATACTATTTTTATAAGTAATAATATCATCCTTCATAATATCATACTTTTGTCTTCAATCATATTTACATTAGACAACCATTAAGCCTCTTTTATTACTTAATTTTAGGATTTTAATTTAGGCACAATCATCACTTTTGAATGTTTTGACAACATTAACATTTAGGATTTCCATTTATATTGGATAATGGGTTTCTGCAGTTGATTGTCACTGTCAGTGAGGATTGTACATGTCGCATATGGGGACTTGATGGTAAACAATTGCAAGTCATTAAAGAGCACATGTAAGTTATAAACATGAATTCTTGATTGTTGGGAGTTAATATTTGGAATATATTGTGGCTCTAATAAAATAAGCATTGAAGATTATATGGACTTTTCATATTCTGTGAAATGTGAACCCAGTATCTAGTATCTACAGGAAATTGCCATTGGAAGTATGTGACCTTGAGTCCCTTGAACCCGTAATAAGAGCCATTGATTTATGTTAAGTTGTTAACCCTGACCTGACTCAAAAATATCATTTGTTAATTGTTCTTGATTTCCATTGCTTCACTTTATTGTTGATTTTTTTAATTGATAGATATTTGCATGAGATTTGAGTGAACCAAGGAATTTCATGAACTGAATCTTGTATTTTCCTACAGATGGATGTTTTAATTCCATCCTTTCTAAAAGTGAAATTAATTGGATGTATGATATAGTATTTTACAAGCAAGTTCTATTTGCCTTACGTCTTGTAATTCTAGTCTTCTACATAAAACTCAGTACCTCTTGAGCTGTTTTCTATGTTAGGTTTTATGACACCAGATCTGTCCTTATTTTATGTCTTTAAGATTCTAACAGTTTCACTCATAAGAGGAATTAGAGTCATAACAAAATATTTGCATTCTTTGGTGTATACAGTGGAAGAGGTATATGGAGATGTTTGTACGACCCACATTCATCACTTCTTATAACTGCCGGGTTTGACTCTGCTATTAAGGTACATCAACCTCATGCTTCTTTGCCCAGGTGCTTGGAAGCAGCACAACGGTCCCCTAGCAGGACAGAGGTGTTTTCCATTCGCATCCCGAATGTGTTGGATCATATTGGATTGATGGACAGGTATGATTATTATAGGATTATGGAATTGTGTGTTATTGACACACACATTTGTGTATTTATAATCATATGTACATGATAAATAAGGAAACAAAATAAAATTAAATTCTTACTCTTTTTTGCTATCTACATATAATCAAGTCATTCCTTAACATTTCTTCTCAAGCTACAACATATATGTAAATGTAACATGTTCAAAGCTTGTTACAAATATAATTAATACAAGACAGTTGAGAGATTTTGTGAGCATATCTACTAGTTGGCCACTGGAATTGACAAAATAGGAGTGATTTCCCCTAAGAGCACTTTTTCTCACACAAAGTGACAATTGATCTCTATATGTTAGTGTGTTAACAGAAAGATTGAATTAGTTGCAATATGAAGAGCAACTTGATTATCACAAATAGTTTGTGTGTTTTGAATGTCTCCCAACTCGAGTTGTTGGGGAAGTTGTCGTGGTCATGTAATTTCACTTTCAACTATTTTCATGGCACAATATTAAGCTTTGGCACTAGATCTGATAACTGGTTTTTGCTTCTTGCTCCTCCTTGAGATCAAATTACCCCAATAAGGACACAAGCTAGAAGTAAACCTTTTGTCTAATAGGGATCCTGCTTAGTCAGCATCAAAGTAAAATAATTTTGGAATCACCTTTGTCCTCAACCTGGAGCCTTCCTTATATAAAGAATGTGCATAACAACATTTCAATGACTATTGATGCATTGAGGAATTGACTTTCTAGTTACTACACTAAATGCAAATGTGATGTCATACCTAGTGATTTTGAGGTAATTGAGCTTGCTAATTAGTCTTCAATGTCTTTCAAAGGTTTCCCTTGATTCGGAGGGAGCTTGAGATTTGGATTCATATGAGCGTCACTTGGACGACACTTAATCTTACCTGTCTCAATGAGAATATTCAAAACATGTTTTTCCTGTGAGATACTTGTAGTAGATTTCACTTGGACGACACTTAATCTTACCTGTCTCAATGAGAATATTCAAAACATGTTTTTCCTGTGAGATACTTGTAGTAGATTGGGCAACCTTAATGCTTAGAAAATATTTGAGAGGACCAAGATCCTTCATATGAAATTGACAATGTGATATTTAAGTTGATAGACACCTTTCTATTTGCCTTGCCGACTTTGCTGTTTGCCTTACTTCTTCGACGACCCTGCTGCTGCGCTCCCCTGCCTCACACGTCGTTGTTTGGGAGCGGTTTGGTTGCCTTTACCATTTCTCCTTTCAGTACTTGTTTGGTTTTGTTCTTGTGTCTGAAGACCAATCCCAGCCCTTTTAACTCTACTGTAACTTTCACCAATGTTTCCTTGATTCTATGTGGAAAAACTCTTTGGTAGTGCCAACTACAACACTCAATTCTTTGATGTTCTAATTGCCATTTGGACTCATTGGAGGCAAGTTGGTGCATTCTTATGTTGTGTGCTCCATTTCTCCCTTATTCCCAACGTCTAGGCACAATTTAGGCTTTTAGTGCTTATTTTGATGTTTGGACAAAGACCTAGATGCTCTACTCCATGATGTTCATCGCTTCTACAATGTCGTCAATGGCTTGGTCAATACTAAGGTAGAAACATAGACATGCAAATATACCTTAGCAAGCTTGATTGCCTTATTGTGGAATATTTTGCTCCCAACTATGACATAGTCCAAGAACAGTTGTTGCGTTGCTACACCTCATTCTTTTGAATCTTTTTCCACGTGCACTAGGGAGTCCTATGCCCTTGTTCCACATTTCTCTCATCATGGTGGGTGTGGAGGAGGACATGTCACATGCTGGATGTCGTTGTAATTACTGTAATAAATGGGGACACATTGAAGTCACCACTTCTCCTGCTTTAGACATTATTATTGCTGTCAGTTAGTTTAACGAGTTTTTTTAGTTGCATGTTGCATCACATGTTACCGTTGTGGTTCAGTCGAGTAACCCTGTAACTTGCATTTCTCAACTCCCTTTTCTTGGACCTTGGATCCTTGATTTCGGTGCCTTTGATTATATGATTGATAACCAATCCCTTTTTCTTTCCTTAGCTTTTTTGATACTTTGCCTTTTGTTACTCTTGCAGATGACTCTCAAATTAAAGTCTGGGAATCAAACAAACCTATCATTTTACACAACTTTCTTTGAATTCTCTTATTTGTTCTTGATTGTCTTTTTAATTTAATTTCTATTAGTAAACTCACCTGCACTCTTGGTTTTTCTGTCTTATTGTTAATAGTTTTGTCCTTGTACAGGATCAACACACTAAACAAACGACTAGAGTAGGATATGAGTCTGAAGGATTATACTTACCCCTTCGGTGCCTTGTCTCCTCTGCTTCTCTTGCTCTTGAACGTCAACGCCTTGGGCATTTAAGTGTGGAGAAATTATGTCTGCTTGTTCATCGTTTGTCAAATTTGAAGTCTTTTTAGTGTGTTAGTTGTGTTAGTTATAGGTAAACATACTCGTATTAGTTACGGTCATAGTCTCAATAAATGTGTTGCCTCACCTTTTTGCTTTAGTTTACTCTAATATTTGTGATTTTAGCTGAGTCTGTTCCATTTTAGGATATTTTTACTTTTTCATTTTTATTGATGATTTTTCTTGTTGTACTTGGGTCTTTTTAATGAAGAAACGTTCCAATATGTTCTATATTTTTCAAACTTTCTTTAATGAAATTCAAAATCAGTTTGCATGCTCTATTAAAATTTTATGAACTGATGATGCAAAAGAATATTTGTTATCCTAGTTTTAGTCTTTTTTTATCTCGCAAAGGATTCTTTATCAAACTTCTTGTGCTCAAACACGACAACAAAATGATGTCGTTGAATGCAAAAACCGTCATTTGATGGAGACAAATTGTACCCTTCTTCTTCACTAAAATGTCTCATCATGTTTTTGAGGTGATGTTCTTACAACCTGTCATCTGATTAACCACATACCTTAATTGATTTTCAATAATCATATTTCTTTTTCTTTCTTACATTCTATATAGGACATTTATCTTATTCCTTTACGCGTTTTTTAGAGTACTTGTTTTATCCATGATCTCACCCCAAGTAAGAACAAACTTTCTACCAAGTTACTAAAATGTAACTTTCTACCAAGTTACTAAAATGTAACTTTCTACCAAGTTACTAAAATGTAACTTTCTAGGTTACTCTCGACTCAAAAAAAGTTACTGATGTTTTTGTTCAGAACTTCAACTGAATTTAATCTCAACTGATGTTACATTTTTTGGAAACACTCCTTTCTTTTCTTCCACAATTGAGAATGCACTTTTGGAGGTCTCACCTATTGTTCTAGTGCTCTTACTCCAGGCTCCGTTGTTGCTCCTACCCCAAATCTACTACTACTCACATCATTGATGGACACAGACACCCCACATGAACTTTCTGTAGCACTTCACAAAGGTATTTGGTCCCCTCGTAATCCTAATCCTAAATATTACTTTACTCTTGATTCTGATCGTTTAGCTCCCTTCTATTACTCCTTTCTTTCCACTTTGGATTTTGTGTCTATTCCTAATTCTATAGGTGAAACCATTGTTGACCACAATTGGTAACAAACGATGTTGACAAAAATGGTTGTATTAGCAACACATGGGAACTCGTCCCATTGCCTCCTCACAAGTTTATAGTTGGGTGTCAGTGGTTCTACATAGTGAAGATTGCACTTGATGGAACTATTGATCGCTGCAAAGCTCGTGTAGTGGCTAAAGGTTATACGATATACTTGGATTATTGGGCTTGATTATGACTGTCATTCGCCATTGACCCCTCTTTTAGTTGGACATAAAAAATGCCTTACTTGATGGTGAATTGTAGGAAGAGTTGTACATGGATCAGCCCCCTAGTTTTGTTATTGTTGCTTTGTATGTAAGTTTTGTCAATCACTTTATGGCTTGAAGCAATCTCTGTGTTCGGTTTGGTCATTTTTTGCTTTGCTTGAATTTGGTATGACTCGTAGTGAAGCTGATCACTCAATTTTCCACCTTCATTCTTCCACTGGTCTATGCATCTATTTGGTTGTCTATATTGACAGTGTAGTTAAAAGCGACTATGGCGGAATCGTGTAGTGTTTTTTTAACAAAACGCGACGAAATGGTGGTGGCGATTTGGCATCCGGATAGCGGGTCGTGGCGACTACCATGGCCATGGTGGCAACGCGGGCCATGGCGTAAATGGCGGAGTAGCCGTTTTTTTTTTGAAAATGGTTTCCAGTCTCGGACCCGACCCTCGAGAGTTTTAAACTCTCTTAACCCTAAAATACCCATTATCCTTCTTCCAATCTTACCTTTTCTTCCATCCCGCGAGCTTCTGCACTGACGGAGAAGACGAATGAAGTGGACGGCGAGCAAACGATGAGTGACGCGAGCGAAGGTGAGTGATATTCGGTGACCTTAGGCCAGTCTTATCTTCCCCCTTGTTTCATACTTCTTTGTTTCTCTTTTTGTATTTCTCTTTCTCTGTTTTTGTTTCTCAGCAGCAGCAACACAATTCTTTTAAAAGTTTTACTCTTTTTTTTATCTTTTAAATTTTTTTATTTTTTTTTTAAAATAATTTTTACATTAAGTAAAAGTTATTGATTGTGGTATTTATGGAGAAGTTGCTCTATTTGATTAATAAATAACTCTGTTTTTGTTAATTTTTCTATTATTAGTACACTACAGTCTTTGAGCAAAAAAACATATCATGGGGAAGAAAGGGAATGAGGCAGCTTGTAGGAAAAGTCCACAACATGTAAAGGATGAACTTTGGAGATAAAACTAATAAAAAGGCTATAGCAACTCCTGCAACTTCAGTTGATTTGCCTATCAACATTAGAGAAATGGACATTGCTCCCATTGGATGTGATGAAGATGAACCGGATGATTTGAGTAACAATGATGAAGCTGTTGCCCAAAAGAGTATGGCTAGAAAAAGGCCAATAGACATGTTTTGTAGAAATCTACTACAAGCAGTTAATATATTGCTTGCTTTTGGTATCAAGCTAGGATTGCATTTGCCCATTGCTAGTTACCATGATATTAGAGTTCCACTCTTGAAGAAAGAGATGGAATATACTGAAGAGTTACCATGGATGTTCTATGTGTCTGATGCATGGACTGATAGGAAACAAAGATGCATCATTAATTTCTTGGTTAACTCTCAAGCTGGGACAATGTTTTTGAAGTCTGTTGACGCTTCTGATTATGTCAAAACTAGAGAAAAGATTTTTCAGTTAATTGATTCAGTTGTGGAGGAGGTTGGAGAGCAAAATGTGTTTTGCAAGTGGTCACTGATAATGAGAGTAATTATGTGTTGGCTGGTAAGAAGCTGAAGGAGAAAATGTCACACTTGTTTTGGACCCCTTATGCAGCCCATTGCATTGATTTAATGCTTGAAGATATTGGGAAACTTCCATTGGTTAAGAAGACAATTAGAAGGGCAATCGCACTAGTTGGGTTTATTTATGCCATTCTAGTACTTTGAGCATGTTGAGAAGTTTTACAAACAAGGAGTTGGTGAGACCTGCAATGACCAATGTTATCTATGGCGGATGGCGGTCTATGGCGGTTTGCCAAAAAAATGCCATATGGCGATAGCGGATGGCGTTGCGGGAAATGGCGGACGCTATGGCGGACTAAAAAATAGTAATACTTTTATATATAAAGTTATAAACATTAACAAAATACTAAATATAAATTAAAAAAGTTACAAAAAGAGAATATAAAACATGAAATATAATTAAAAAAACAATGAAAACAACACTCATAGTCTCATATAACTAAATCAGTACAATGTTAAAAGTACCTAATATTCTTCAACTGAAAACATGATCTAAAATTCAAATTAAAACATGATCTAAAATTAAAATTAACCAAAGGCATGAAACTTAAAACAAACAAAAAACAATTTCTACTTTCCAAAACCTAAAACCTATTCATCTTCATTAACTCCAACATAATCCTCATCTAAATTCTTCTCATCATCATCAAGAGAAGCATATCCTTCTTCCTCATCGTCATCTGACTTGTCATTGTCAAAATGAGCTCTGATTGCTTTTTCTTCAGACTCCCCTTCCTCAAACTCCTCATCCTCATCTTCTTGTTGAACTTGAACTTGCTTATTTTTTTCTAGTGCTTGCCTTTTAGATGTCTGGGCACCATCATTTGTTGGGTCCTTTCTTTTCTTGGTACGCCTAGTATAGATCCTAGGCTCTCCAACCCCTGAAGCTTCATACACAGTTGCCCAATTTAAACCTTCATCATTATCAAACAACAACTCATTTCCATCATTTGTAGCATCATCCATCTCTCCAATTAACCATTCGTTGCAAGCATCAATGTCATTGAGAGAAATTGGATCAATTTCATTTCTAGCATTATATCTGTGCTTAAGTTGGTGGTTGTATTTAACATACACCAAGTCATGCAACTTCTGGTGCTCAAGCCTATTCCTTTTTTTTGAGTGAATTTGAAACATTACATAAGTAAGATAAATAAAGGTCAAATGAAACTTGACTATGAAATTTAAATAAAATAAAATTAGCTTGGGGAATTACTTGCTCAAATACACTCCAGTTCCTTTCACAACCTGAGGAACTGCAAGTCAAGCTCAAAATCTTTATAGCTAGTTTCTGCAAATTCGGAGCATTGGAGCCATACATTTGCCACCAATAAGCTACATAGAAGAGCATGTCTTGTAAGTTTAGGATTTATAAAATTAAAACTTCCATAAAATAAATTAGTAGAAGTTTCTTACTAGGAGAATGAGATTTCCTTTGATGCATAGCGTATTCATGTCCAAAAAGACCAACTTTAGTTTTGTAAAGGTGCAACTCGGTTAGAATTGCATGTTGGACATCTAATTCTGGAACCAACTTCTTAATGCATTCATATAACCCATTCGTGACTTCAAAATTAAACTCCATTTCCATGTGGTCATAGAAGAACTCTGGATTAAGAAAGTGGGCAGCTGCATGTAACGACCTATGAAGTTGACAATTCCATCTTTTATCAATAATAGAAAACACATCTTGGTATTTGCTTTCATTGTTGTTGAATGACCTCATGATGGTTTCTTTTGCCTTGTCCATTGCTTCATAAATATAACCCATTGATGGTTTCCTTTCCCCATCAACAAGACGAAACACTTTTACAAGTGGTGCCATGATTTTAAGGGTATATACCACATTCTTCCAAAAAGAAAGCATGAGTGCCACTTTCATAGCTTCCTTTCCCTTAGCTTCTTTTGATAGCTTGCTTAATGTCCATGCACTGGAAACAAACATAGTTCTAATATTGATTTTCTGAACATGAGTCTTTCCAACGTGAGATAAGAAGTAGCAAATCTAGTCACTGCAGGTCTCACCAACTCCTTGTTTGTAAAACTTCTCAACATGCTCAAAGTACTAGAATGGGCATAGATAAACCCAACCAGTGCGATTGCCCTTCTAATTGTCTTCCTAACCAATGGAAGTTTCCCAATATCTTCAAGCATTAGATCAATGCAATGGGCTGCACAGGGGTCCAAAACAAGTGTGGCCTTTTCTCCTCCAGCTTCTTACAAGCCAACACATAGTTACTCCCATTATCAGTGATCACTTGCACAACATTTTGCTCTCCAACCTCCTTCACAACTGAATCAATTAACTCAAAAATTTTTTCTCCAGTTTTGACATAATCAGAAGTATCAACAGACTTCAAAAACATTGTCCCAGCTTGAGAGTTCACCAAGAAATTAATGATGCATCTTTGTTTCCTATCAGTCCATACATCAGACATGATAGAACATCCATGCTTCACCCATAGCTCCCTATGGCCTTTCATCGACTCTTCAGTATATTCCATCTCTTTCTTCAACAGTGGAACTCTAATATCATAGTAACTGGGAATGGGCAAATTTGGTCCATATTGACCAATAGCAATTACCATATCTTCAAAACTCTTCAACTTAATAAGGTTGAATGCAATCCCAGCTTGATACCAAAAGCAAGCAATATACTGATGAATCTTCTCCAGTATTTTTTTGTCACCTGCCTCTTTTATGTTCATTTGTTGCACTTTCTCCCTTTGTTTTTTATTAACTCCTTGTAGTGGATTTATGCAAAACATGTCCATTGGCCCTTTTGTAGCCATACTCTTTTTGGCAGCAACTACATTATTGTTAGAGTCCTCAAATTCATCTGGTTCATCTTCATCACATCCAATGGGAGCAAAGTCCATTTCTCTAATGTTGATAGGCAAATCAACTGAAGTTGCAGAAGTTGCTATAGACTTTTTATTAGTAAAAGTCCCCAAAGTTCATCCGTTACATGTTGCGGGCTTTTTTTACAAGCTGCGACATTCCCTTTCTTCCCCATGATATGTTCCTTCGCTCTTGTTACTCATCAATAAAACAGAGCAACTTCTCCACAAATAACACAATTAATAATTTTTACATAATGTAAAAATTATTTAAAACAAATAAAAAAGTTCAAAAAATAAAAAAAAAATAGTCAGACTTCAAAAGAAGAAATAAGAGAGAATCAGAGAAGTGAAAAAAACCCGATCTCAGTCGCTCGCCGTTGCCGTAGCCTTTGCTGGTCCTGGTCCCTGTTTGTCGCCGTCGCTTGTCTCGCCGTCACCGTTTGTCACCTTCGCTGTCTCGTCGCGCGTCCCTGTCGCCGTCGCCGGTCTCAGTCGCGTCATCCGCCAGTGCCTGTTGCATCGCGTTGCTGTTTCTCGCTTGTCTCGCTGTCGCTGTCTCGTCGCGCATCGCGTCGCTGTCTCGCCGCGCGTCGCGTCGCTGTTTCTCGCCTTCGCGTCCCCGTTGGCGTCGCGTGGTCGTCGGTTGCTACCGGTCTCTTCTCTCTCAGGCTCTCTCAGGTGTGAAGGTGAGTAACGGTTGTTTTAGGGTTTAAAGAGTTAAAAATTCTTCTGGGTCAGGTTGGGTCGGGTTGGGTCTGCGACCCGAAAGCTTTTTTTTTTAAAAAAAACGCATATTCCGCCAGATTCCGCCATGGCCCGCGTTGCCGCCACGCACGCGATGGCCATGGCGGCCGCCATGACCCGCAATCCGGACGCCGCAATGCAACCGCCATACTGTGGCATTTTGTTGAAAACCCGCCACGCTATTCCGCCATGGCACTGCCATGGCCGCAATTTGACAACACTGGCAATGACTAGATTTGCTACTTATCTTACGTTGGAAGAACTCCATGTTCAGAAAATCAATATTATAACTATGTTTCTAGTGCATGGACACTAAACAAGCTATCAAAAGAGACTATGGGGAAGGAAGCTACGAAAGTGACACTCATGCTTTCTTTTTGGAAGAATGTGGTGTATTGTAAAAGTGCTTTGTCTTGTTGATGAGGAAAGGAAACCATCAATGGGCTATATTTATGAAGCTATGGACAAGGCAAAAGAAACCATCATGAGGTCATTTAACAACAATGAAAGCAAATACCAAGATGTGTTTGCTATTATTGATAAAAGATGGAATTGTCAACTTCATAGGCCATTACATGTAGCTGCGCACTTTCGTAATCCAGATTTCTTTTATGACAACATGGAAATGGAGTTTAATTTTGAAGTCACGAATGGGTTATATGAATGCATTAAGAAGTTGGTTCCAGAATTAGATGTTCAATATGCAATTCTAATTGAGTTGCATCTTTACAAAACTAAAACTGGTCTTTTTGGACATGAATACGCTATGCATCAAAGGAAATCTCATTCTCCTAGTAAGAAACATCTACTAATTTATTTTATGGAAGTTTTAATTTTATAAACCCTAAACTTACAAGCCATGCTCTTTTCTGCAACTTATTGGTGGCGGATGTATTGATCCAATGCTCCGAATTTGCAGAAACTAACTATAAAGATTTTGAGCTTGACTAGCAGTTCCTCAGGTTGTGAAAGGAACTGGAGTGTATTTGAGCAAGTAATTCCCCAAGCTGTTTTTATTTTATTTAAATTTCATGGTCAAGTTTCATTTGACCTACATTTATTTAAGTTACTTATGTAATATGTTTTAGATTCACTCCAAAAAAAGGAATAAGCTTGAGCACTAGAAGTTGCATGACTTGATGTATGTTAAATACAACCAACAACTTAAGCACAGATATAATGCTAGAGATGAAATTGATCCAATTTCGCTCAATGGCATTGATGCTTGCAACAAATGGTTAATTGGAGAAATGGATGATGCTACAAATGATGGAAATGAGTTGGTGTTTGATCATGATGAAGGTTTAAATTGGGCAACTGTGTATGAAGCTTCAGGGGTTGGAGAGCTTAGGATCTATACTAGGCGTACCAAGAAAAGAAAGGATTATTTGTTGGATGCCCAAACATCTAAAAGGCAAGCACTAGAAAAAAATAAGCAAGTTCAAGTTCAACAAGAGGATGAGGAGTTTCAGGAAGGGCAGTTTGTATAAGAAGCAATTAGAGCTCATTTTGACAATGACAAATCAGATGGCGATGAGGAAGAAAGATATGCTTTTCTTGATGATAATGAGAAGAATTTAGATGAGGATTATGTTGGAGTTAATGAAGATGAATAGGTTTTGGAATGCAGAAATTGTTTTTTGTTTGTTTTAAGTTTCATGACTTTTGTTAATTTGAATTTTAGATCATGTTTTATCTCTTAGTTGAAGAATATTAGGTACTTTTAACATTGTACTGTTTTAGTTATGTATGAGACTATAAGTGTTGCTTTCATTGTTTTTTAATTATATTTCATGTTTTATATTTGTTTTTGTAGTTTTTTAATTTATATTTAGTATTTTGTTAATGTTTATAACTTTATATATAAAATGTTACTATTTTTTAGTTCGCCATTTCCAACAACACCATTCGCTATCGCCATATGACGTTTTTTTGGCAAACTGCCATAGATAATATTGTATGTTGATGACATTGTTATCATTGGCAATGACTTTGTGGTAATTTTTTGTCTCAAGTCTCATTTGAAAGTCATTTTCAGACTAAGGACTTGGGATTATTCTGGTACTTCCTCACCATTGAAGTTGCTTAATCATCCATTTGCATTGTTATTTCCTAGCACAAATATGCTTTAAACATCATGATCAGTGTTATCAAATTGCGGCTATGGCGGAATAACGTGGCGGATTTTCAACAAAGTGCCATAGTACAGCGGTTGCGTTTCGGCATTCGGATTGCGGGTAATGGCAGCCGCCATGGCCATCGCGTGCATGGTGGCAACGCGGGCCATGGCGGAATCTGCGTTTTAAAAAAAAAAAAAAACCTTTCGGGACTCGGACCCAACCTGACCCGGAAGAGTTTTTAACTCTTTAAACCCTAAAACAACCCTTATTCACCTTCACACCTGAGAGAGACGAAACCGACACAGAGCGACGAATACCAACGGCGATTGACGGCGACGCGACGAGGTTCAACACGATGCGATGAGGTTCAACACGACGCGCCTGAGAGAGACGAAACCGATGACGAGCGACGAACAAACGATGATGGGACGGTGAGCGACGAACACCAACGACGAGCAACAGTGACGCGACTAGGTTCAGCGTTTAACACGATGCGACTGGGAGTAGCTGGCAAGGCAACAGGCACTAGCAGGTGACGCGACTAAGACCGGCGATAGGGACCAGGACCCGCGACGGTGAGCGGCAGGGTAGTTCTCTCAGGTTTTTTTCAGTTCTTTGATTCTCTCTTATTTCTTCTTCTGAACCCACAACACTGTTTTCTTTTTATTTTTTAAACTTCTTTATTTGTTTTAAATAATTTTTACATTATGTAAAAATTATTAATTGTGTTATTTATGGAGAAGTTGCTCTGTTTTATTGATGAGTAACTCTATCTTTGTTAATTTTTTGTAGTATTAGTACACTACAGCCTTTGAGCAAGTTTTGCAATGGCTGAAACACCAACAACAACTCCAACTCCAACTCCAGCAGATTCAAGGGTTAGTTCTAGAAGAGACCCCGGTTGGAAATATTGTCACCAACTAAATAAAGCTGACACAAACACAGTTGTTTGTAATTTCTGTGGAAAAGTTATGAAGGTGGGAATAACAAGAGCGAAGGAACATATCATGGGGAAGAAAGGGAATGTCGCAGCTTGTAAAAAAAGCCCGCAACATGTAAAGGATGAACTTTGGGGACTTTTACTAATAAAAAGTCTATAGCAACTTCTGCAACTTCAGTTGATTTGCCTATCAACATTAGAGAAATGGACTTTGCTCCCATTGGATGTGATGAAGATGAACCAGATGAATTTGAGGACTCTAACAATAATGTAGTTGCTGCCAAAAAGAGTATGGCTAGAAAAGGGCCAATGGACATGTTTTGCATAAATCCACTACAAGGAGTTAATAAAAAACAAAGGGAGAAAGTGCGACAAATGAACATAAAGGAGGCATGTGACAAAAAAATAGTGGAGAAGGTTCATCAGTATATTACTTGCTTTTGGCATCAAGCTGGGATTGCATTTAACCTTATTAAGTTGAAGAGTTTTGAAGATATGGTAATTGCTATTGGTCAATATGGACCACATTTGCCCATTCCTAGTTACCATGATATTAGAGTTCCACTGTTGAAGAAAGAGATGGAATATACGGAATAGTTGATGAAAGGCCATAGAGAGCTATGGGTGAAGCATGGATGTTATATCATGTCTGATGCATGGACTAATAGGAAACAAAGATGCATAATTAATTTCTTGGTGAACTCTCAAGCTGGGACAATGTTTTTGAAGTCTGTTGATGCTTCTGATTATGTCAAAACTGGAGAAAAGATTTTTGAGTTAATTGATTCAGTTGTGGAGGAGGTTGGAGAGCAAAATGTTGTGCAAGTGATCACTGATAATGGGAGTAATTATGTGTTGGCTGGTAAGAAGCTGGAGGAGAAAAGGCCACACTTGTTTTGGACCCCCTGTGCAGCCCATTGCATTGATCTAATGCTTGAAGATATTGAGAAACTTCCATTGGTTAGGAAGACAATTAGAAGGGCAATCACACTGGTTAGGTTTATCTCTGCCCGTTCTAGTACTTTGAGCATGTTGAGAAGTTTTACAAACAAGAAAGAGTTGGTGAGACCTGCAGTGACTAGATTTGCTACTTCTTATCTCACGTTGGAAAGACTCCATGTTCAGAAAATCAATATTAGAACTATGTTTGTTTCCAGTGCATGGACATTAAGCAAGCTATCAAAAGAAGCTAAGGAAAAGGAAGCTATGAAAGTGACACTCATGCCTTCTTTTTGGAAGAATGTGGTATATACCCTTAAAATCATGGCACCACTTGTAAAAGTGGTTCATCTTGTTGATGGGAAAAGGAAACCATCAATAGGTTATATTTATGAAGCAATGGACAAGACAAAAGAAACCATCATGAGGTCATTCAACAACAATGAAAGCAAATACCAAGATGTGTTTGCTATTATTGATAAAAGATGGAATTGTCAACTTCATAGGCCGTTACATGCAGTTGCCCACTTTCTTAATCTAGAGTTCTTCTATGACCACATGGAAATGGAGTTTGATTTTGAAGTCACGAATGGGTTATATGAATCCATTAAGAAGTTGGTTCTGGAATTAGATGTCCAACATGCAATTCTGACCGAGTTGCACCTTTACAAAACTAAAGCTGGTCTTTTTGGACATGAATACGCTATGCATCAAAGGAAATCTCATTCTCCTAGTAAGAAACTTCTACTAATTTATTTTATGGAAGTTTTAATTTTACAAATCCTAAACTTACAAGACATGCTCTTCTATGTAGCTTATTGGAGGCGAATGTATGGCTCCAATGCTCTGAATTTGTAGAAACTAGCTATAAAGATTTTGAGCTTGCCTTGCAGTTCCTCAGGTTGTGAAAGGAAGTGGAGTGTATTTGAGCAAGTAATTCCCCAAGCTAATTTTATTTTATTTAAATTTCATGGTCAAGTTTCATTTGACTTTATTTATCTTACTTATGTAATGTTTCAGATTCACTCCAAAAGAAGGAATAGGTTTGAGTAGCAGGAGTTGAATGACTTGGTGTATGTTAAATACAACCACCAACTTAAGCACAGATATAATGCTAGAGATGAAATGATCCAATTTCTCTCAATGACATTAATGCTTGCAACAAATGGTTAATTGGAGAGATGGACGATGCTACAGACGATGGAAATGAGTTGGTGTTTGATAATGATGAAGGTTTAAATTGGGCAACTGTGTATAAAGCTTCAGGCGTACTAAGAAAAGAAAGGACCCAACAAATGATGGTGCCCAGAAATCTAAAAGGCAAGCACTAGAAAAAAATAAGCAAGTTCAATTTCAACAAGAGGATGAGGATGAGGAGTTTGAGGAAGGGGACTCTGAAGAAGAAGCAATCAGAGCTCATTTTGACAATGACAAGTCAGATGAAGATGAGGAAGAAGGATATGCTTCTCTGGATGATAATGAGAAGAATTTAGATGAGGATTATGTGGGAGTTAATGAAGATGAATAGGTTTTAGGTTTTGGAAAGTAGAAATTGTTTTTTGTTTGTTTTAAGTTTCATGACTTTGGTTAATTTGAATTTTAGATCATGTTTTCAGTTGAAGAATATTAGGTACTTTTAACATTGTACTGATTTAGTTATGTATGAGACTATGAATGTTGTTTTCATTGTTTTTTTAATTATATTTCATGTTTTATATTCTCTTTTTGTAATTTTTTAATTTATATTTATTATTTTGTTAATGTTTATAACTTTATATATAAAAATATTACTATTTTTTAGTCCGCCATGGCGCCCGTCATTTCCCGCAATGCCATCCGCTATTGCCATATGACATTTTTTTGGCAAACTGCCATAGACCGCCATCAGCCATAGATAACATTGATCATGATCGAGACTAGTTAGTTGATTGTTGCCATAGTAGTTAATAATGAATATTGGTATGGAGTGACCACTATTTTGATCTTTATGTAGATTTATATTGCTAGTAATGCATATCTACCAAAAAATATAGAATTGATTGTAAGAAAATATATAATATATATTTATTGCTTAGGTTTTCTGTTATTTATATTTCTAAGGCTATTCTATTGTGAAACCATGTTTAAGTTTGGACCAATGGGCTTTACTAAATAAGTGAAAGGAGTGGGTTTTGAAAGCTGTTTGGCTTCACCCATGCCAAACGACTTTGCTCCACTTAAGTTGTTTTTTTAAAAGCTCAGTGAAATGACATTGTTTCAAACTTCTTCTCACCCCCAAAACCTAATACCTGTGCACAGGGGAGGTGCCGCGATTAACAACACATCTTTGTGTTTTTTACTGCAAAGAGTGGCCCCACCCTTTCAACTAGCGACGAAATGCCAACTATAGCAGCGGCGAGTAGTTGCTTTGCTCCGCTCCACCACGATAGCGTCACTTTTAACTATTATGATTGTCGCCTGAGTGAAACACCTATGGATCCAAATGTGGAACTTCTTTGAGTCAAGAGACTTATTGAAGGACCCTAAAAGCTACTGCCATCTAGTAGGCATACTTAAATTCATAGTCACTAAGTTAGACATCACATTTGCAAT
This sequence comes from Psophocarpus tetragonolobus, assembly GCA_037954015.1. Taxonomy (NCBI): domain Eukaryota; kingdom Viridiplantae; phylum Streptophyta; class Magnoliopsida; order Fabales; family Fabaceae; genus Psophocarpus; species Psophocarpus tetragonolobus. The sequence goes on from CM075691.1 coordinate 73,886,257, forward strand.
TAGCATGGTTAGCTAGTTCTTGAAGGAGCCATATGACGGTCATTGGAAAGCTGGCATGTGTATTATTTAGTATTTCAAGAATGCACCAAGTCACAGATTGATATATAAAGATAAAGACATTACAAAATTGTCTGTTAATTTGATGATGATGGGATAGGATCACCATCATACATGAGGTCTACTTTTGGGAAGTGTTCTTATTGGATGAAACTTGATCTCATGGAGGAGTAAGAAGTAGAAAACAATTTCTAGATCTAGTGTTGAAGCAGAATATTGTTCCATGACAATAGTTACTTGTTAGATCATGTGGCTCAAACAATTTCTCCAACAATTAAAATTTGGAGATGCTCATGACACAAAGTTAATGTGTGATAACTAGACTGCTATTCACATTGCATCAAATCTGGTCTTCTACGAACGGACTAAACATATAAAGATTGACTATCACTTTGTCTGAGAGAAGGTGCTCTCCGAAGAAGTTATAACTAAATTTGTTAGTTCAAGTGATTAACTTGCAGACATGCTCACTAAATCCCTCAAGGGCTCTTGTGTTAATAGTTTATGTATCAACCTTGACTCGTATCACATATATGTTTCAACTTGAAGGGGAGTGTTAAAGTTATGATTTGAAAATATCCTTTAGTGAATTATCTTGAGGGATTTAGTCATTAATTATCTTTATTAGGGTTCCCTTTTCTTGTACCTATTATTGATTATAAATAAGAAATCCATGTATATTGACACACAATTAGAATCATATACTTTACAAAGTGAATAAGAAGAGTGTGAGCTGTTTCAACCAAGTGACAATTTTTGTATTTAGCAACACCATTCTGTTGTAGTGTGTGAATGTAGGAAGTTCAATGAAGAATTCTCTATGATGTGAGAAAGGACTAAAAGTGGGAAGATAAATATTTCTAGCATTGTCACTGCATAAAACATAAATGGATGACCCACATTAAGTAGTAATTTCTTGCAAAAGATTTTGAAAAATAGAGTAGATATCAGGATAATTTTTCATAAAGACCCAAGAGCGAGAGCAATCATCAATAAATGTAACAAAATAACAATATCTTAAAGTTGAACAAATTCGACTAGACCCCAAATATCAGAATGAACTAAAGTTAAAGGAGATGCTACACATTTATTAAGTCTAGGACTATATGACTGAAGAACATGTTTTACTAATTGACATGATGCATTGTAATGACTTAACTGTTGGAAGACTGGGAATTAAAAGACAGCTTCTTCAAATTAGGATGACCAAGACACTGAAGGGCAAGATCGACAATGATAATGGAGACATAGGCAACTGATGGTGAAAAATGATACAATCTCCCAGTGAGATCGACAATGGTAATAGAGACATAGGCAACTTATGTTTGGTGGACATCATAGTGGTGATTGCGTTCTAGAGACAGTGGTCATCATTAGAGTATATTTTTTTGGCTTTGTCCTTGACATCGTAACAAGTGTCAAACGTAATAAGGTTGAAGATTGAGGACAATTGAAAACCAAAGAGTGCTTCATAGAGGGTGTCAATTTGCTGCCAGTGGGGTCAGTCCTTTTTGAGAATCTCTGAAGCTTTCTTGGTAAGTGGTCGGAATGTCCTAGAGAAAGCTAGACAACGGCTGCCCATGTAGTATATAATTAGCTGATCTAGTAAGCTAAACAAAGCCCCTTTTTAGCCATGAGAAGCAAGCTAAAAAAACAGGTTTAGAATGCTCTCAAAAGGAATGAAAAGAGCCAAACACTGAATATATAGCTAAAAAGGGGCAAACAAAGCCCAAACAGGTTTGTCAGAGCAGCGAGAACAAGGCAGTGTTGCTCAAAAAATGTCGTCATGGCTCTGAAAAGAGGTAGACATGTGATGGACACATGCTGGAGAGAAAGTGTGCGCAGGTGTGTATAACGGTGTATGTGGACATGACTCAATGGGGTTGTGCTGGTCCTGTGAAAAGTGGCGGTGGTGGTGTTGAACTGGAGTTCGCAAGTTATAGGTATTGTTCACTTGATAAAAAAGGAATTATGTGAATTGTGTGTTATGGGCACGCACATGTATTTATAATACGTGTATATGATAAATAAGGAAACAAAATCAAATTAAATCCCTACTCTATTTTGCTATTTACATATAATCAAATTATGTCTTTAACAATTATTAAATATGATGAACTCACTTAGGATGATAGATGACTACTAACATCACAAAATTTGGAACTGATTTTGGTATGCCATTGTCCATACTCTGCTGTGATTACCGATTTCCATGTTGACTGGTCTTTTTGCTTCCTTTTTGTTGCAGCAAGAGTGAATATGTTCGATGTTTGCGCTTTTCCTGTCAGGATTCTCTTTATGTTGGAACCAATCATGGTTATCTTTACCATGCTAAATTATCTGCTACTGGAGGTGCTCAATGGAATCAACTTGTCCAGGTCAGCAATGGGGCACCAATTATCTGTATGGATTTATTGTCCAAGGACTCTTTTGAACTTGACTGTGGTATTGAGGATTGGATTGCAATTGGGGATGGTAAAGGAAATATGACCATTATTAGAGCTGCTAACGAAGATTGTGCCCCTACAGTGAAATTGTGCTTTACTTGGCCAGCTGAAATGGAGAGACAACTCTTGAACACTTATTGGTGTAAATGTCTGGGATGTAGGTAATGAATTTATTAAATCATGCATAGATACACAATGCCTGTTGATGACATGTGAATGTGTCCTTTAATCTCCTCTGATGAGTGTTATGAACTTGCTATAAAATGAGTGTATGTAATTTTAAAAAAATGTACTCCACACCGTTATTAAACTATAATCAAGTAAAAGTAATGCACTTATTGCTAATGAAGGCAAGTTATGCTATTATTTGGTTGACAAATTGTAAGATCATACAATTCATCCTCTCATATCATAGTTTCGTTTCATCTTTACCATATGTATCACATATTCTGTTTCTTAAACTATTCTTTTATTTTATTTTACTCTATTTATTTTGCTTAGTTTCGAATACGTAAAAGATTATCATTCTCTGGTGACACAATTGTGTAGGTATATCTTCACAGCTGATCCTAGAGGAACGTTGAAACTCTGGAGGTTGCCTGACCCTTCACAATCTGATCTTCAGAGCTTCATGAGGAGTCACATTGTATCATGTATAACAACATTCATATCAAATTATGGAATGCGGATTATGTGTTTGGATGCATGCATGGAGGAAGAGGTATTCATCTATCCAGGATTAGAATACTCTCATCTTCATTTTGGTCATGTTATGGTAGAGGAAGGTGTAGAATAATTATAGTATACCATTACATGTGTTGGATTCATTAATTTTACTTGTGGCTCTCTCTTATAACAGGACGTTTTGGTAAGCGCCCAAGCACTTGGGGAATCCATCCTTAAAAGCTAATTGTTAAAGGAGGAGAACCAAACACATAAATACTTAACCAGTAATCCCATACTACTAAATATGGGACTTAGGCAGCCCATAATATGGAAGTCCTTATTTTTGCACTGCTTTTGAGAGCTTATATCTCGATGGTTAACATTTTATGACGCTTCATTTAACTTTCTCAATGGTTGGAACTCCCTATAGGAAGCCCTTTTCCAGACCCATCCTTAAAAGCTAGTTGTTAAAGGAGGAGAACCAAATACATAAAACCAGTAATCCCATACTACTAAATATGGGACTTAGGCAGCCCATAATATGCAAGTCCTTATTTAGCACCGCTTTTGAGAGCTTATATCTTGACAGTTAACATTTTATGACCCTTCATTCAACTTTCTCAATGGCTGGAACTCTCTATAGGAAGCGCTTTTCAAGACCCATCCTTAAAAGCTAGCTTTTGGAGGGAGGGGGGAAGCACTTAAATAGTCTAGTGAGCATCCAATATTATTCAATGTGGTACTTAGGCAGCCCATAATAATTAATAACACAAGATCCTCTCAAATTTTCATATACTTGCTATCATGAAAGGATCCAAATCTATTTCTCCCTATTCTACATTTTATCATTTTATTCTTATTGGGGGTGAGTAGGGGGAATTTTGATGTGTTCATTGTTGCTAAATGATTTTCACTTGAAGACTATAAGATACTCTTGATAGAATCTAACTTTATGATGCAACTAAAATTGCATTTTTACAACAAAAAAAATAGCTGCAGTGTAGAGATGGACCTTAATATAAGATTTTTCATTTTGTATTTTAAATTACGACACAGATATACAAGTTTACAATTCAAAAGTGGAAATTCATCAGGAATCTGAATTGCAGATCCTAGCATGTGGAGATGTACGCGGCAATATGGTTCTGTTCCCTTTGCTAAAGAATCTGGTGCTGGGCATATCTGCTGAACTGGAAACAAAGATAGCTCCAGTCAATCATTTTAAAGGAGTCCATGGGATTTCAAGTGTCTACAGTGTTTCTGTGACTAAGCTTGGTTATAATCAGATTGAGATCTGCTCTGTATGTTCTGCTATTCTCCCTTCTAGTTGTCGTGATACAAATTTAAACCATTTGCACTCCTAATATTCTAACTTGCAAGTGCAGATATATGATTGTCATTTACCTTGATTCTAATCGTTGATTTTTATTCTTGTTCAGACTGGAGCAGATGGCTGCATATGCTATCTGGAATATGATAAAGAAATGAAGAATTTGCAATTCACTGGGATGAAACAAGTGAAAGAATTGAGTTTGATTGAAAATGTTTCTGTGGATAGCAACTCCGGTGATAAATTATCAAACAGCTATGCAGCTGGTTTTTCATCGGTGGATTTCATAATATGGAACATAATTAATGAGAATAAGGTACTTTGACCCTTTTCTCTTTACTCTGCTAAGTCAAAATTTATGTTACCTTACTTCTTGTTACAATTACCACCTATTATAGATGTGATTATAATATATGGTATTAACAGGTGGTGAACATTCCATGTGGTGGATGGAGGCGTCCTCATTCCTATTATCTAGGTGATATACCAGAGATGAAGAACTGCTTTGCCTTTCTCAAGGTTTGCTTTCTTTGAATCCTTAATTATTGAAAAATTAGTAAGCATTTTTATATCCTTAGGCTTTATCTACCCTAAAGTACATTTACACCTGTTCATTGGTCATTAGATCTTGCTGCTTTATTAACTCATGTAAGAATCTTTATTATTGCTGTTTCTTTATAGTTGAGATAATTTTATGGATTGGGTAAAGTTAAATAAAACTCAGTCGAATCTGATATTTGAAATGTGCTTATCCTTTAGATTTCAAAACATTCCCACCCAAGCTTATCAAATACGTGTTTTCACTCTTAGAATAGCACAATTTTACCTTTCTACCACCCGTTGACTGATTAACTCGTGAGCAAAATCAAGAAGGGGTCAAACTCGGGTCAAAATTAGTAAAATTGTGCAGAATCATGTAGAATGGCGAGTCCACCACGAGTATGTGGGTTTTAGTCACCAATTATTAAACGAAACCCACTTTGATTCTCCATCCATTTCTTATTTCTCCTTCCATAAACTAGGTTTTTCTCTTCTCTTCTCTTCGAGTCTTCGTCACGCTGTTTTGACGGCCACCACCTAAGCTCCATTGTATCATGCCTTCACTGCTTAGCTTTGTCGCACACCACTTGAGCTCCATTGCGCACTGCCTGGCTGCGTCACACACTTCTTGACTCTGTTGTGCACTGCTTGCCTTCATCTCACTGGCTGACTCAATCATGCATGCACCTCCTGATTCTCCATCCTTTGTGACCCCGTTTCAATGTGGAGGTTTGAGTTATTGGGATTTAGGGATTTTCATTCCTCTCCTTCAATCTCTTCTTTATCTCAATCTTATTTCTCCGGCTTTAGAATTGCAGTTTGCTCCCTAATCCTTCAACTAATTTCTTTTGATATCTCATATTTCTAATTTGGGAAATTTGTATTTTGTGATTTCTTTGTGAAATTGGACTCTAATATTAATTTTGGTTGCTCTATCCTCTATGAATTGTGATGTTCTTTGTGAGGTGTTCTTGATTTTGGATAATTGGATGTTCTATTGTTCTCTGTTCTGATATTTTAAGTGCTCTGTGATGTTTTCTATTATGAAATTGAGTTAGTGATGTTCTCTGTAAGAAAATTATTTCACTCAATGATGTTCTGTGAATAATTGCTCTTTGAATCTCAGTGATGTTTTTTAAATAACTATTCTTTGAATGTCTGTGATGTTTTATGAAATTATTTGAGTGCTTTGTGATGTTCTCTAAATTTCTGTTTTGAAATTTTGAATGCTCTAGTGCTATGTGAAATGTGATGTTCTCTATTTATTGACTTATGAAAAAATAGAGTGCTGTGTGATGTTCTTTATTCTGCAATTTTGAATGCTTAGTCATGTTCTTGTTATCTGTTCTGAATTGTTATTTATTGGTACTTATTAGTTTTAAGAAAGTAAACTCTTACGATTCTACGATATAAGTTTGAGGCTCTTGCGAGTCTGTATAGACTCTTGACTTTAACAACCATGTTCCCAGTTCCCATCCATGTATCTAGGGGAATTGAAATGTTTAGCTCCCTTTGTTTTGTTGCTTCAATAAATGGGTGTGGGTAGAAGTTAAAAAGGTATTAAAATTAGAGTTGGTTATATAAGATCTCTCTAATAATGGCTAAACATCAATCTAATAATAGTTACTAAGGAGTAAATCACTCATAAATAAAGTACATCTTAAGGTGGAAGGAGAAGATGTTGAGGCAAAAAATAAGAGAAAAGCACTAGGGAAGAGTCACTAAGAAGAGTCTTCAAGAAAGAACTCCGAGAAAAGTCTTCAAGAAGGGTCTTAGCAATGATCATCGGATAAAGTTTCTTGAGATGTGTCACGCATCATGTGCGTGAACTTCATGTGCCAAGGCCTTTCTTGGGGCCACATGCAATGGTGTTTTGAGTTTGCTGTGCACATGGATGACAGGGTAAAATCCGGGAATGGTCTTTGGAAAGGGTCTCTCAAAAGAGTGTCCAAGAAGGAAAGTATGACATAACATGATGCAGTCCCTTGATCTCTTCAACAAAAGGTTCCTTCCTCTAAGAAGATGGAGTGGTTAGGAATGGGGATGGGAGATGCCACTTTCTCCAAGTAGAGTCAAAACTTTTTAAGCTTGCCACAAAGAAGAGGATCCTTGATGAAAGCTAACTAGGGGAGACTTCTCAAGAGAGAGATCCTCAATGGCACTCAACTAAGAACAAATAGTTCAAAAAGAATAATTTTCATTCATTCAAGTGTAATCATTACAAGAGAGGCTTGGTATATATATTGCCCAATGAGGGGCTAGACACTCAAAACTATGCAATGTGGGACTTTGGGCTTAATTAGGATTAGAATCACTAATCCCACTTAGCCCCACCAATGTAGCGCCTAACTCAAGCATAGGGGGGGGGGGGTATCACGGCCTAATCAAGGGGGTTTGGGAAGAGATCCAACTCCCTTTAGGCTATTAGGCCCTTTGATCTCCTCACCTCCCCTCTTAAGCTAATTACATCCTTTAATCTAAAAACTAGTGTAAATGGCTGAATACATGACCTAAAGAGGAAATAAAAACTAGCTATTATCTACAAAGGTAACTCTATGGACTATAGCCTAATGAATTCAATCTCCATCATGAGCTGAGATCTTGATGAGTCCTTGTGGGCCAAGTTTTCTTCTATCCTTCTAGTCATGGCTCTAGTGAGAGGGCCTTTGATAGGTAGGATTACATCATAACATTGGGTCACTAGACAATGAGTCTACTTGTGAGAAAAGCAACGATGACAATGGGTTACCAAACGGTGGGTCGGGGACAATTTAGGCACTTAAGACACTTGAGCTCCTAGGATCTAGTTTAAGCTCTAATATCATGTAAGTTTGTGTCAATGTGTGTGTTGGATGAAAACACAATACCTTTATTTATAATGAAACAATATGATAAAATTGGATTAGTATTGATTACATAGGATTTCTTTGATAATGAATAAAGATCAATCTAATAATAGGTAATAAGGAGTAAATTTCTAATTACTATCTAATTGTAAATTTGGAAATAATATCTAATTTTCAACAATTTTTGTTCTGGATGATTGATTTTTGTTATCACAAACAACTTTTTCTGAATAACCCTAACAAATAATGCAAATTATATCAGGATGAATTGATACATATACATAGACACTGGATTCATAATAGGGATGGGAAGGTATACCCTCAAAATTTGCACATGCAGTTCCATGGTAGAGAGATACATTCTTTGTGCTTTATATCTGATGATGTGCTTGTTGGAGATAATTATAAGTGTACCTTATTTTCTAAATCAAGTTGGATTGCAACTGGATGTGAAGATGGAACTGTGAGGTTGACTAGGTAAGACCATTGTTTTGTGTTGTCTTTGAAAAACTTGCTTGAATATTTATAATGCCTAACCTGTCTGTTTGATTTAGGTTCTCTCCAGGTATTGAAAATTGGTCGACATCAAAACTGCTTGGTGAGCATGTTGGAGGATCGGCAGTAAGATCAATTTGTTGTGTGTCAAAAGTATACAGCATTTCATCAGATAAGCGTGATTTACCTGATCAGAGGATTGAACATAATGCTGCTGTTGAGAACTATGATAATCCAACATTACTGATATCAGTGGGTGCAAAGCGTGTGTTAACTTCTTGGATATTAAGAAATAGGAGGCCGGACAACAAAAATGACTCCCTAACCAATCATCAGTTTAATTCAGGAGTTGATGATCAAAGTTTGTGTAATTTGTCTTCATCAATGACATTCCAGTGGCTTTCCACTGATATGCCAGTCAAATATTCTATAACGCATGATACTCCCGAAAATAAGGTGGAGAAAACAGTTGGTGTTGCTGAAAATGTTTCAAATACAAATAATGATGCTAGAATGGGATCTCTGATGTTTGAGAGCGGAATGGCAAACTTGATCAGTGATAAACATGAAGATGACTGGAGATATCTTGCGGTCACTGCTTTTCTTGTTAAATCTTCTGGTTCCAGGTGAGAAAAGAAGCCTAATATTTGCTTTCTTGATCATCCATTTGGTTAAACTATGACTAGTTTAATGCAAAAAAAAAAAAAAAAAAACTGAAACTAACCTTTTTTGCATATATTTCAGGATATCTGTCTGTTTTGTTGTTGTTGCATGCTCAGATGCTACACTTGTGTTGCGAGCTTTAATTTTGCCCTTTCGTTTGTGGTATTTACATTCAATACTATCAAATTCTATGATAATTTTTTCTCTTATTTTTCTTGCTACATTCACGTGGTTCTTTTCCTTTTACTTGATGACAGGTTTGATGTTGCTTTACTGGTTCCTTTATTGGCACCTGTTTTATCATTGCAGCATATAATATTTCCCATGTGTAGACCTCATAAAGGTTTGTCTGCCATGCCAGTCATTACTTGCAAGAGTTCCGTACCTCTTAATTCCGTCACTTGGTGTGGATGTGGTAGTTTTTATTGAAAAAATCCATATGATTTCTAAGTTTTTCTCTTAAAAAATTAATGTGGTTGTTATCTATTGCATGGTAATAAAAAATAATGGTAAAAAACTTGATGCATGCACTTGCATTGGGAAAGGCTAAGTTCAAAGATGAAATTGTCTCTGTTTGGGTTGGGTTTATTTGTGATCATGTCACGGAGCTGCTTTTAATAGTCCAAATACCTTTCTAGATTATAGTTGCGTGGGTTCATTAGGATAATTGATTGTGACTACATAATTTTGTATTAAGTGCTAAGGATATTTCAGTAATTTCCTAAATTCCTGGCTATTGAGTGTTTGGGAAATCAGTTGATTCTAGTTTGGGATTAGTTGCTTTCTTCTAGTGTGTGAGCTTTTCTCATTGTTTGTTAGTAGTTGGAAGTCTGCTTCTTCACAGGGTTGAATGTATTCTATCTTGTGTGTAAGTTATAGGCATTGGAGTTAGTATAGCGTGTTATACGATGCAATTACAGGTGCTGGTGATGCGAATCGCACGTTGTATCGCTTTTGGGTAGGAATTGCACTTGGATCGTTCAGAATCACGATTTGAAATTGCATGACAACATTCTTTAATGGAACAAGTCATGTCCAAAATGGACCGTGCACAACTCAGTTTCGAAAAAAACTGCAAAAAAACTTATTTTTTTATTTCAAAAAGTTGTGTAAAAGGGAGGGAAGTGTTGATATTGGCCCTCACACTACACCCAGCGGTCCCCATTGTGAAACATCTTTTGTCTCCTTTGTATCCTTCTCTGTTCATGCGAAAACAGGATGACCCATCTTTTGTTCTACTTTTTTTTCCCTCTTCTGTTAGGAACTATTATATTTTAGCTCGAAGAGAACCACTTATTTAGACTTTAGGCTTTGGGCGATCTTGTATCTATTGGACCCTTTTATTCATGTAGGACTTTTTAATCTCTTAATCAAAATATAGAGAGAAAAAACTGAAATAGATCCATTATATTCAAAGTTTTATTTTTAATCAAATTTAAATGAAGATTTTTTTTTGAATCAAGATATTTGAAAGCTAAAATAAAAATTATTTTGAAACTTGTATATCAATTTGTTAACTAGTTGACTTCATAATGATATTATATATATATATATATATATATATATATATATATATATATATATATATATATTGATTTTTTTATGTTTCCTTATGTTAAATAGCTCCTAGAATTATGTTTTATTATTGATCATGAAACTTATGATTCAGTTCGGATTCGGAAAATGGGTCTCTCGGTCCACAATTTGTACCTACATTCAACTACCATTGTTATAGGAGAGTCTTATTCATAGGTTTATAATACGTGGTTTCAATAAAACTATCAGTTTTTTTATTTTATATGTGCTTTTGCCTCTTGTAGAATGTACCAACTCTCAACTAGAAGCATCCCTGTTTGTAATGGTAAATTTGTTATGTAATGATTATTATTTAGATAGTGATGATTTGAACTGTTTTCTTGTCATGCTTAGTTTATGAAATGACAAATAATTTGTTAACATCATTAGATGATAGGTTGATTATATTGTTCCTTTCTCATATAATTTTTAAAATACTATAATAATTCTAGTAGCTGTTGGTCATATATGTTGTGTCTAGCACCTGTTTTCTTGCATACATTTGATTCATCTCGTGTAAACTCTCTTTTGCAGAAAACATCCGTGTTGGAAATGTTTATATTGTGATTAGTGGGTCTACTGATGGAAGTGTTGCCTTTTGGGATCTAACGGACAATGTTGAAGCTTTTATGCAGAGGGTTTCAGTTTGTAATGTTGAAAAAAATTTTGATTGTCAAAAACGACCTCGCACAGGGAGAGGAAGTCAGGGTGGTAGACGGTGGAGATCTTTAAGCAGAGACATGTCAAAGAAAAGACAAGGCAGCAAAGTGGTCAATTTGAAAGCCGAATACAATACCAAAAGCATAAGCCCTGATACACTGGGGACCTCTTACATGCCAAGTGATTCTGAAGACAGCAAGATGGTATCTTCTTACTGTACACATACGCCTCCCCCAGAGTTAGAAAGCAAAACTGATAATTCGTCAGTGGAAATATGTGAAATACAGCCTCTATGCCTTTTGCAAAATATTCACCAATCTGGTGTCAATTGTCTTCATGTTTCAGAGATCAAGGGTGAGCAAAATAATGATGTTTGTCATATGTACAACATAGTTAGTGGGGGTGATGATCAAGCACTTCATCATCTCGTGGTTGAGTTATCACCTAAATCAATAAATCCAAGTGATGGAATTTTGAACTCAGACATTACACATTTTGTCTCTCTGCCCGAATATGGAAAGGACACCTATTTACCAAGTCGGAGCAAGAATTGTAAGATTAGATTCTTAAATTACGAAAAATTACCCTCTGCACACAGCTCTTCTGTCAAAGGTAAGCTGTGTAATAATACTGCTTTATCTATCACACGTGTTATTTCCTTGGTTTATAAAGAATAGTTGGCATGTGAAGCTTTCATTGTTTGATTCAATGCTCTTTTCTTTCCCGCTTAAAATATTTCAGTTACTTCATCTAACATTTTGTCCCACTAAGAATGTTAAGCTTATTATTCCCAATTGCAATACGAAATTACACTTGTTTGGTAGATTTTCCAAAAGATTGCATCTGCTTTTCATTTAGTAAATAATAAAATATTTATGGTCTTTGAAAACCATGTATCCATCTTGGAACCACTTTATCAAATTGATGCCAATATCTGGGAATGCATAAACATTTCAAGAAGTTTGTTCATGGATGCATCATACTCAGCCTTTATTTTATGAAGGTGTCTGGACAGATGGATCTTGGGTGTTTTCAACTGGACTTGATCAGCGGGTCAGATGCTGGCATCTTCAGCAGAGCAAACTAATTGAGCATTCATATCTAATAGTTAACGTGCCAGAGCCAGAAACATTATCTGCCAGGGCTTGTGGCAGGTGATTGTTATATATGATAGGATAATCAGGTCAGGTGATATGTTGTTGTTTCTCTGAACTCTTGCTCTTGTCTTGTGTAGGAATCATTATCAAATTACTGTTGCTGGAAGAGGGTTGCAAATAATTGATTTTTCTGAATCATGAAAGAAGTTGATGACTGATGTCAAGAGTGAAGTGAAGTTTGCCAGGTTAATACCCCGAGTCCCGTATGAATGGCTGCTCCATGTGATGCCTCTGGTAATACCCTGAGTCCCGCATGAGTGGCTGCTCCATGAAACCGAAAAGTGAAAATTACATCTGTACAAACTACAAAGTGTAGGTTGTCAGGTTAATTTTTTTTAAGCAAAATTTTTTTTAAGCAAAGGGAGAATAATCATGTATATTACGCTTCCAACTTTTTAGAGATACTATGGTAATGTTTTTTAATATATTCTTTCAAGTGTATTTTTTAATATTTGTTATAATTTATAAAAATTATAAACTTTTGTTGGTCTGACTATTTAAGAGGAATGCTAGTAACATATTCCTCCTAAACTTTTTGTTGGTCACACAACCCCCCCCCCCCCCCCTAAACATATACACACACAGACAAAAACACACACACGCACACAAACACTCACCCACCCTATACACGCACCCCTTAAACATATACACACAGACAAACACACACACATACACACCTTAGACACCCCTTCCTAAACATACATACACAGATAAACACACAGACACACAAAGGTTAGATGTGCATTGTTGAGCGTGAATCAACCTTAGTGGTCATGAGGTCAAAAGCTCATCCATGCGTTATCACATAGGAACCCTTTCTTAGGCACGTGAATTCCATGCACCAACTCTAGTCATCAGAGCTTTGTCGTGTTGTTGTTAGTCTCTTCATTGACGACTTCTAGGTTTTTTCAACCCTTATTTGGCTCCAACTTTGAAGTTGAAAAGTAGGCTAATCTAGCCCTGCTTTCTCTTGGTCCCTAGTTGTGAGCTTTGCCTTTTTTCTTTTGCCAACGTTTGAGCATAGCTTGAAAATGACATTCCCCATGGACCTTAGTTTACGCGCCATCTTCTTAGGGTTTAAAACTTTGATTAATTAGTCTTAATGTTAATTAAGTCCAAGTCTCACATTGTCTTGGAATGTGTACCCAAGCTCTTCGTATGAGCTATATATACTCCTCTTACTCTCTTGTATCCTCATACTTGAATGATTGAATAGAAGACTCTTCTTAAACATTTCTTTCTTAGTAAAGCACCTTGAGAATTCTCTCTTGAGAAGTCTTTTCCTAGTAGTTTTTATCAAAAGTTCTCTCCCTTGTGGTAAGCATAAAAAATTTCATTGACTTATCTTTTTCCTTAGAGAAAGTGTTCCCGCCTTATTTCTATTGGATCCCACCAAATCATTAAACCTGGCGATTGCTTACTCTTTGATCTGTGAAATCGTCGGCCACTAGATCGATGAATAATCTCTCCAAAATCTTCTTTTTGATCCGTGATTCACCGGTTCAATCCCATCTTATTCGCAAACCTAGTGGCTCGGTTGATTGACACTCCTGTTATTGTCATCTTAATTTCCTTTTATGTCTTGTTAGTATAGTCTTATAGTTTTATATTCTTGTCATATATATTCCTTGCAATTTTCTTCTTTATGGTTCAATTGTTTGCTTCTTTTCATTGAATCATTGTCATGCTTTAGGTTTCTTTATTCTTCTTGCCTTTCATTTATTTACTTTTATTCTTGTGTGATAATGATTTCACAATCTTTGTGAAAGAAGCCACCCAAGTGTAGTCTAGACTCTTGGATTCACATATTTGCTTTTGCTTTGTTCATTATTTTTCTCTTGGGCGTTTCATCCTATTGGTGTTTGGGCATGAGTTTTTTATTTTTCCTGCACTTTATTTTCAAATTAACACTTGATTAATCTTTTCTAATCCCTACCAATGGTGGACGCCCACCTCCTAATTTCCTAAGCCCATGATTTTTCTTATAAATAGGCACCTTCACCACATTGTCTCATTTTTACACTTGAATGAATAGAGAAATCACTTTGTGAGCTAGTGTTCTTTTAGTGTCTTCTTCTCTTGAGAGTGAAACATTCAATGACTTTTATCAAGGATTTCTTCCATTGGGGTAAACTTCCTAGTCTAGGGTTATCTTCCTAGAAGTGTTGCCTCCCTATACCATCTCCTACTACACCATCCTCCATCTTGAAAGTTAGAAGAGATCTCTTGAAGTGATCATTGGACTAGCATTCAAGGGATGCATCACCTGTGGTGGATGCTCAGGTGGATGCTCAGGTGGGCCAAGTAAAAGTCGAATTGTGGTGTTTGGTCTACTATGATTTTGGCTTGATTATAAATAATAGCTTTTGGTCTAGTGGTGAGTGTTTGTGCTCAATCCAACAAAAAATATTGACAAAATAGAAAGGTGACATAATGGTGAAAAGTTTGGAAATTGGATGCTTGCTAGGGTGGAAATAGAGTTTTTGAGATCACACACTTACATAATGGTGAAAATTTTTATTGTAGACTTAGACAAGAAATATTGTTCATATAATTTCTGAGGTTAAGCCGGAATACCATGCAAACATGTAGAGGCTGAGATATATTAATTTCAAAGTGTTAGGCCGCTAATTTTGTTGATAATTATTACTTGAGGGAGACACGCATAGCTTGTTATGGAAACAATATTACACCAATCAATAGTATTAATATGCGGCCTACATTAAGATTCAATGAGATTGAAGCACTCCCTTATACCAAAGGTGTAGGGAGACCTAAAAAGTCTAGAAGAAGATACATCCCCTTATAAATATGGCAGGTATGGGCAAATAGGTCACAACAACATTAGTCAGCTCTACCAATGTAGCATTATAAATGTGGCAGGTATGGGCAAATTTAAAAGCAATAAAACACTAATAGAGTAAACTAATATAGGGTGTAGAACACAAAAGCTTCGAAGAAGGTTGACAATGTAATTGTAGATAGTTAACAAATAATGATAACCTTAGTATAATAGTAATTTGATGTCTTTTATTGCATTTTGATGGTTAGCCAAATGAAGCCAGCTTAGGTAAACAAGTGAGGAGGAAGTTTGGGAGAAACATTCAAACTAATGTCCACCAACAGATGAATAAAACTAGAAGACTGTTGTCCATTCAACCTGACCTAATCATTCCCAGGATAGCATATCTCGTGGCAGAAGAGGTTATAGAAATATTGAATGAAAAAAAAAACACTTAAAAAGAACTAGCCACCAGCAAAAGATGAAATATGTTGTAGGAAGTAAGACCAAGTTATCAGTGTTGCTACCAAAGTAAATGGATAAGAAAAGGCTTAAGGTTGTGGGAAATTACTTATGTAATGGGATTTAGGAAAATATTTTATTTTTACTGTCTAAATCTTGATTGTAATAAAGAGAAGTAATGATACTTTATTAACCATGAGTACTATGTTGCACCTTTATGAAAAATTAAGCACCATGTTACACCATTATAGAAAATTGATCCACACAGTTTGAATCTTATGTTGGCATCTTATGTATGTTTTATTATCTCTTTCATATTGCTACTAAATGTATTGGTTAACATTGTGGATATGGCTCAAGTCTTAGGGTTCTATTTCAGTAATTTAATGGTGTAATTATATATGTTATATATTTCTTCAAATAACCATTATTTTTGGCAAAATCATATATAACTCATTAAAGTACACTTAAAATTATTATAAAAAGGCTAGCATATTTCATTCAACGAGTCAAACAAAATCATATATAACCCATTAAGCTACACTTAAATTATAATGAAAAGACTACTTCATTCAATGTGTCAAGCAACCTATTTACATTAGAATTAACAATCCCAGCCTACCACATTTATCACCAAAACCTGCCTTCATAAAACCCTTCCTTAAACCCAATGACGCAACCTTTTTTTTTTTTTTAAGAAAAAAAAAAAAAACAAAGATAGTAGATTGAAATCAATCAAGGGGGATGGATACCAACAATTTCTAAAACCCGGATATAATGAACAAAAAGTTAAATATACAAAAGTAAGGACATCACTAACCTAATACTAAAGGCACAATAATCCTAAACTAACTCCTTAAATTTACATATTTAACATACAACTCTAAGGATTACTATACCAATATGAGTATCCACATCCCAACCCAATGATGCAATCTACTTCCTCCACAACATTCATTGCAATTGCAGTGCTAAGTTTTTATAAATTTTACATTAGAATTAACAAAGATCGAAAGAAATGCATGACAAACTTCCTCTGTCTTTATAAATTTTTCCTTTAAATAATTTATTTGATGTGCAGTAGAAAATTTTTTACCTCTAATGAACAAACCTTTTTTAGCTTTTTAATTTCAACAATATATACACTTGCGTTAGCCTCCAATACACCATGGTTCCCTTTACTTGAAGAATTTAGAATAAACTCAACAATCAAAAAGTGAAAAAACTGAGAAAGTGCTTCGTACATTCCATCATGGGCACCGCTAGAACTTTTTCTAGGCTTCCTCACATTATGTGCAGTAAGCATTAATGCTTCAGTTTCAATTTTGCCTACAACGCTTAGAGAAATCAAGGACGAACCATACAAACCACTCTGTCTAGAACTCCTGTCAGCCATTTTAAAGAGAATGCGAGCTCAGGTCTCACAAACAATGGTGACTCAAGGAAAGCACTAACAATGGTGAATTGTGTTTATTTTGTTATTTTCCTTTAAAAAATCTATAAACACCTGGAAAATTAAATGAATGCTAACTCAACAAGTCCGCATGGCGTGTCAAATGATAACGTAGCCGTTTCATTAGCTATGTCATCAATTGATGGACTTGAGTTAATCAGAGTTTATTAACAATATTTTAAGAATTGAATCCGTCGTTAAATCAACCAAGACATTAATTCAAAGTTTATTATTTTAACAAGAGTTGAAGTGTGCTTAAACTAGTATTTATAAAATAATAATAATAATAATAATATAATAGACAAAATGATATTAGTAACCATAATATCATAATTTTATAACATTTATGATTAAAGGAAAATATTATTTTTATTTTTATAATCAAAGCACACATAAAAGTTTAAATAAAATATCATAATAGATAAGTTTAAATTTTAATAATATTAAATATAAAAATACTCATTAACAATAAAAAATTTACATTTAAAATAAAAATAAGAAATTCTTATAATATAAAGTTATTAGAAATTAAGATATGAATAATTGTAAACTAATATATACATGAGTAAATTATATCTTTTATAAAAAAATTGATAAAGTAATATATACTTATTTGCTATTCTTATAAATAAGCCTTTCAAATTTATCTTTAAGTTTTCATATTAAAATTAAAAAATAATTTTTTGATTGAAGATTGGTTCAACCAATTTTTAGGATATATTTTGACTAGTTTCTACCGATTTTCAAATCTTTTGATCTTGTATATTAACTGAATCGATCACCAGACTGGTTTTCGATTCAATCAATCAAATCCATCAATCCGGTTCAATTTTAAAAATAATGATTACAAAATAAACCAAATGTCAAGTAGTAATTTAAAAAAATTGAAGTCTTAGATAATAAAACCAAAGATCATATCATTATAGGTGATATAAAGTTAATTAAGCCATGATTAATTGAAGTTTGTTTTCTTAGTAGATATTTAGTGTGAGATTTTTCTACTGTATTTTGTTGTTGGACTTTAAAGAAATTATATAGCTAGATCTGTTTATTAATATCTTTCGTATTTGGACTTTAGGAAGCTTAATTCAACAGAGTATCAATAACTAATTTTAACTCATTAATTTTTAAAATTTGAGCTAATTATGAATGTACTATTGAGATTTAGTGTAATTACATATGCATCCCATGATTTTGTAAACATTATTTTTGTACCCCTTGAGGGGATATTAGTGTAAGATTTGAGAGGAGTGCTAGTATAAAGTTTTTAAATATACAAGGGGTACAATTGTAATAAATATATATAAATAAGGAGGTTTATGAGTAATTGATAAGTGCCTAATTTACCTATTTTCACATAAGTAAAATAGAGCAGTTATCATAATTATTTCTTATTTAAGGCCATGTTTTCCTCTTATTTCACTTAAAAGTAGATTTAGTTAGAAATTTAGTAGTTGTACTTAGTTTATGTCCTTTTACGTTTATTTTCCTATTTTTAGTTGTTTTGAGTTAAGTTGTGAGAATGACTAAAGAAGTGTGAAAAAGTTGTAAGTTTGGGTATGTGTCTAATGCCCGAGTGCGCAATTGTCGTGGTACGAGCATCCAACATTCATCATTCAAATCGAACTGCATTTACCAGTGGGCACCTAGTGCCCACTTTCACCATCACTCAACGCCTATGGAAACGTAGCGCTTAATTAGATTTATGGCGCCCAACGACCACTTTTTACTGTTGGGCGCTAGTGTTTCAAATTTAAAAAATAAAAGGGCAAGTTACAATTCAAAAAAGGGGGGTTCCATATGTTCTTGACCAGGGGTTACACACCTTGTCAGCCTAGGACACACTTCAGACCCATCTTTGTCCATCCTTTACATTCATCCATCCTGATGGTTAGTTAAGTTGTTATTTTGTAGGGATTTGATGTAACTAAACCCGAACTCTCGTGTATTTGAGTTTTCTTTAATCTAAGTTTATTATTCAATATTGGTACTCTTCTTTACCATTTGCATTATTTTCTTTATCTTTCGCAAATTTTACTTGTTGAATAAGTTCGGGAAAACATTTTGACTTATAAAATGAGAAGAGCTCCTAATGGGTTTTATTATTCGGGAGAGAGTAAAACTCATTGACCATTTTAAGCTCATTTTCTTAATGCGGGTTATTTGACTTTAGATTGTGTAAGAGATTCATAATTTAAAGCTCAAATAGTTTAGTTCCTTGCTTGTGAGGGATCCAAATTAAAGATATTTTTATGAGTGATGGGAACATGAGAAGTGAACAAGGGTTTTGAGTTCATTTATGCACTTGAGGGATGGTTTAGTGAAATCAAATTCAACTGAATATCATACGTGTAAACACCACTTTTATTTATTTTCATATTTATTTACTTTATGCTTAGTAATTAGTTAAATTTCCTTCCTTTCATTCGTATAAGTAGAAAGCATTAATATTTTTGAGGTTTCATCCAAGTTCATGTGAGATCGACCCGATATTTATCGGTTACTACATGTGACTAGTGCATTTGTTGAATAGTAATGCTAAAAAATTTGTACTCATCATTAATGTAAAAAAAAAAGAGGAGTGCATATGTAATTTTATTAAACCGGAAGGGGTGCATCTATAATTAACTCTAAAAATTTTAAATGCAATGAACTTGTTAAACTAAAATCCACATATATTAATGGGTTTAGGGTTTAGGGGTGGAAACTCCTTTTTTTTTTTGCTTTCGATTTTAATTTTTTTTTTCTCATCTCTTTTATACTTCATGATAAGTTGATCATCAACCACTTGAGAAGGTGTTAGAGGAATCAAATTTATTTTCTTGCTCCTATGAATGAGGATTATCTCATTAGAGTAACCATGGTAAATGACTTGCTTGTCAAACTGCCAAGGCTTCCTAACAAGATATGACCAGCTTCCATTGGAACTATATAAGATAATATCTTGTCTTGATACTTTCCAATAGAGAATGGTACCTTAACTTGGTTTACAACCATTTTCCCTTTCTCATTAATTCATTGGAGCTTGTAAGGTTTAGGATGAGGAATCGGTTCTAAGGCTAGCTTCTCTACCAACCTTAAGCTACAACAATTGCAACAGGACCCACTATCCACAATGAAAGAACAAGTCTTGTCTAAAACTTTACACCTTGTATGAAATATGTTCTCTCTTTGTGAGTGGTGAAGCTCAAGTGGCTAGCTTCCAAGAAGGCACCTAACCATTAAGAGGTCTCCATCACAAGGGTTTTCAACAATGTCATGCTTATGACCCCTTCTTCCTCACTCTCACTAGAAGAGGAAGATGAGCTACTCTTACTAAAAATATCTTGGCCCCTCATAATCATAGTTTTCTTATTGGGGCACTGAGAGACAATGTGCCTTCTCCCAAGACATTTAAAGCATTTAATGATACTAGTCCTATTGCTAGAACTAGTAAGGGGTTTTCTCTATGATTCATGGGTTTATATTGCTTATGCATGCTTTTGGATGTTCCTCTTTGGGAGAGCTCTTGGAAGAACTTTCGTTGCCTAAGTCTCTCTTTGCATAATTGTAGGTTGGATATTCTCTTTTTGCACCACCTTTTCTTTTTAACTGATTCTCTACCTTTATGCAAAGTTGGACTAGGTCATCTAGGTTATTATATGGCTAAAGATCAAATTTGTCTCTTATATCAGTGCTCAAGCCACTTAATAACCTAGCTTTAGTGGCCCTCGGTTCTTCTGTGACGTCCACTCTCATCATGAAAAGCTTCATAGTTTGTATGTACCCCTCAACACTTAAGTTATACTGTTTTAATATTTGGAGTTTATCCAAAAGCTTTCTTTAATAACCCCCTTGAGATCATTCTAATAATCCATAAGATGGTTACGAAGGTGGCGCCTCTCATTGACCAAGGAGGTCCACTAATACATGGCATGCCCTTGGAAGCTAAGTGTTGCTAGCAAAATTTTTCTTTCTTCACTAATGTTATAACAAGCAAAGAGTTGTTCTACCTTTATTTCTCAATCAAGGTAGGCCTTCACATTTTCTTTGCCATGAAAATGAGAGAGATATACTTTTTGTTCCCTATGAGGGTTTTGGGGTTGATTATGATGTTGATGTACTCTCTTCCCTCTAAGTCTTTCATACCCCTCACTTCCACTTGCTTCACTAGTGGCAGACCTATGTCCATGCCTCTCTTTCTCTTTCTCTTCTTTTTTCTCTCTTTCTCTCTTCTCTTTCTCTGCTCTCTTCCCTTTCTTTCTCTTATCTTTCTCTCATTTCTTCTCTTTCTCTTATCTCTCTCTTTATTTTCTCTTTCTTTTCTCTCCTTTTTTCTTCTCTTTCTTCTCGTTCTTGTCTTTCACGTTCCTTTTCTTCTCTTCATTTCTCTTCTCTTAACTCTCTTTTCTTTTTCTTTCTCCCCACATCTCTTTTCTTCTCTTTCTCCCTTTCTTTTCTCTCTTCTACTCTCCACTCCCTAAATTCTTACAAACTTATCCAATGATTTACGCTACCTTTACCTTTACTAGATATGTGTAAGCCCATTTTGAAAGTGATTGGGGAGAGGAGGGGAGGGGAAGATCTAAAGGTTATCTCTCCTCATTCTTTTTTATGTTTTCTCCCTAAGTGAAGTACTTAAGAGTCTTTGGAGCTCAAAAGCTCTTCACACTAAAACGTAAAAGAAAATAAAGGAAATTTAAAACAAAGGTAATGTTCTAAGCACATGCACCTAAGGTGGAAGGATTGGGTACCAATTCCTCCCTCTACTTAAGCGAGAAACTACAAACTTATTACAATAAAAGAGGTGACCCTTATAGGCATCCAACACCTCAATTAAAATGACCTTTAATAAAATACACTCAATTGAAAAAACCAAAATACTAAAGTCTTGGAGTTGTTGAAGTCTTGATCCAACTCTTAATGTTTGCCCCTTAAATTTTTTGTGCTTCTCTTTGAATGATTTCTTCCTTAGGTTAGTTTAACTCTCCTCAAAAGTTCTATCCTTGTGGAAAGTTATTTCTTGTCCTCATTTTCCCTACAAAGTAGCGCACAAAGCAAGAGCAAGAGAATACAAAAGAAGCAAAAAAGTAAGAAAAGCTTAAAGAAAGAAAGCACACATCCAAATGGATAGAATAATTTTTCTGACAAACTCAAAGATTTTAGAAACAAGACAAACAACAAGTAAAGTCTATCAAGTAAAGGTTAGAACTTAAAAGAAACTTAGAAAAACACTAGAGTAGATTTTGGACTAACAAAGTAAAAGACTCAAAAATTTCTATGATTTGCACAAAGTATTGATGATTGAATTGATCAAAACTAATTTCAAGCAAAATACATAAATATTTGAACACTCCTTAAAAACAAGTGGAGATACACTGAATAAATTTGCTCTTGTTTTACTTTTTTTAAATCACTTTGCTAATTCTTTCTTTTTGATCTATTTAACTCTTTTGATTTTTTTTTGTTTTCCTCCTATCTTTTTTTTTTTTGTTAAAATGATTTTTCCCACACCTCTTAAACAATTTTGAAGTGAAATATGATGGGGAATGTAGAGTTAATAAGCGCTTGAAATAAAGAGGTAAAAACAGCCACCAAAAGTTGATGTATTAAGGTGCAAAACAAAGAAATAAAGCAACTTAACATGCACTAAATTTTAAGGTGTTTTAAAAAGGGGGTCTAGGCAAACTTAATTTTTCAAGTTTTAAGCCCAAAACTCACACCGATTTGATTCTCAACAGCAACCACTTTAATTCACCCAAGAGATTAATGCAAAATTAAGCTACTAAAATACACTTATAGTAAGGAATTAAACATAAAAAATTTTTTTGAAACAAATTTTAGATGATGCTAGAACTAATAGCATGAGAGACTCTTTGGACTTAGGATCAAGAGTACAATACCTCTTTGCTGCTCAATTTCCAATAGAGAATCAACACACTATTATGGTGAAAAAATAAAAAAGCTAAACAAGAAATTTAGATGACAATAAATGGACTAAGCATGACAATCTAAATGACACAATAAGAAAGAATAAAAACTGAAAAAATTAAGTGTAGAAAAATAAGTAAACTCACACCAAACTCACAAGATGAAACGCCCAACAAGAAGAGTAGGGGAAAAATGGCAAGATAAAAACCAGACTTGATTTCCAAGAGTCTAGACCACCTTGGCTGGCTTCTTTCACTAAGATAGTGAAATCACTACAAAGGCTCTCTTAGGAAGATCACAAGAGTATGAAAAAGAAATTAAAGGCAAGAATGGAAATCTAAAATATAACAAATGATTCAATGAAAAGAACAAAATAATTGAACCAACAAGAATAAAATTGCAAGGAAATTAAATTGCAAGAATATAAAACTATAAAACACTACTACAAGACATAAAAAGGAAATGAAAATGATAATAAGAAAAGCAAGAAATAAAGCAAAAAAACTACAGAAAAATAGAAGAAATTGACGCCTAGACTAAGAGAAAGAAAAAGGAATGAACCTTCATGAAGATGACTCTTAAGACCAAATGATGCACTCCCCTGATCTCTTCAACCAAGGTTCCTTCCTTTAAGAAGATGAAGCATGGAAAAGGCTAGGGTTGGAGGGGGGACTTGACGCCTTCTCTAGAGAGAAGATAAGTCAAGATAATTTTTACTAGGAGGTTTGCCACAAGGGAAAAAGCCCTTGATAAAAGCTAAAGGAAGAGAATCATCAAGATAGCGATTTCTCAAAGGTGACACTCTAGAAAAGAAATGCTCAAAGGAGACTTATCTCATTCATTCATGTGTGGTCATTACAAGAGAGACTATGTGTATTTATAACCCAATGAGAAGGTTAGGCACTCAAAACTAGACAATGTTGAACTTTGGACCTAATTAGAATTAGGATCACTAATCCCTCTTAAGCCACTAAAAGTGACACCTAACTTAAGCATAGGGTGTCTCGGCCTAAACAAGGGAGTGTGGGAAGAAATCCAACTCCCTTAGGCTATTAGGCCCTCTAATCTCCTCACCTCTCTTCTTAAACTAATTACACCCTTTAATAAAAAAATAAGCATAAATAGTCAAATACATGGCCTAAAGGAAAATTAAAAACTAGCTACTATTTACATAACTCCATGGACTATGACTTAATGAATTATATCTCTATCATAAATTGTGGTCTAAATGAGTTCTTCCAAATTAAGTTTTCTTCTATTGTCTCAGTCATAACCTTAGTTAGAAGGTCCCTTATAGATAAGATTACATCACGAAAATAACCATTACAAGTGTTTTAATGAATCATGTAATGGTTTTAAGTATTCTAAGTGTCTGAGATTGTCTAAAAAAGTTGACCATCTCACCTTAGACTGAGTTATAAGATCCATCTTGAAGGATGAACTAAGAGGCCTTCCACAAATAGTACATATAATATATTAATTATTTTAAGAATGAAAATATTTTGTAAATTAAATAGTAAACTGGTATAATATAAAGAAAAAAGATCAAGATGTCAAAGTTAAAGAAAAAAATCAAAGACCGCCAGTAGATAGCAATACACAAATTATATCATCTAATAGATTTTAGGATAATCAGCTGTTGAGATTGTTACGCATCAAATTATGTCAAATACATAAAATTTTCTTTGATGATGCCCATACTTTCATAGTTGAACAAATGCGGAGATCTATAAGCTTTTGATTCAATTTCTTTGACTGCTAGAGCAATAAGATAAATTAAGTCATAACAAGTTAATTTTTTATTAATTAATAGTAATGTAAAAATCATTACATTGTCAATGGATTTAAAACAGGTTATATAATATTGCTATATTGTTCAATGTGACTTGCGTTGACTCGTCTCCAAGGGCAACCAAGGTTGCTTGTGAGAGTTTACAAACTTTCAATTTCGTAAAAGAATATACTTGCATTTAGATAAAAATTAAAAATACATTGCAGAGAACTTTTTCCCCTTTCAAATTGGGACAAAATTCTGATAAATTTTTCATTGCATCAACACGGTAACATTGCATAACCAAAAAAATTAAGTAATAAACGGAAAAAAAAAGAAGAAGAAGAAAGAACAGTTTAGGTATGATGAGATGGCATTAGACCTACGAATGGAGTAGTAGCAGTAGCAGCAATGAAACACGCAAATTATTCATCCACACCTAGTACGACATCCATTTCTGGGAAGGAAGGATTAACACCAAACAGGCTTAAGCTTGAGGCTTCTCCGACTTGAGTGGCTTCACAACTTCCCAGGTGAAGTCTGGGTCATCTCTTCCGAAGTGTCCATAAGCAGCTGTTTTGAGGAATCTATGGCCACCCCTCTTAAGATCCAAGTTGATGGTGATCATTCCAGGTCTGAAGTCGAAATTCTCCTTCACAATTTGCAGAATCTCCTTGTCAGGAATCTTCCCAGTTCCGTAAGTATCAACAAACACTGACAAGGGCTCAGGGACACCAATGGCATAAGAAACCTGGACAATGCATCTTCTAGCAAGGCCGTTAGCCACAACACTCTTTGCAGCCTGCCTCACAATATAGGCACCACTTCTGTCAACCTTGGTAGGGTCCTTTCCTGAGAAGGCACCTCCACCATGGGCACCCCAACCACCATAGGTGTCAATGATGATCTTTCTTCCAGTGAGACCAGCATCACCATGAGGGCCACCAATAACAAAACGGCCAGAAGGGTTAAGGTGGAAGATGGTCTTCTCATCAAGGTACTTCTCAGGAATGACAGGCTTGATAACATGCTCTTTAAGATCAGCAGCAATTTGGTCATTGCTCACCGTCTCATCATGTTGGGTGGAAATGAGGACCGTGTGGACACGAACTGGAACCATGGCACCGTTGTCATTGTAGTACTCCACAGTTACTTGTGTCTTGCCATCTGGCCTCAACCAAGCACAGGTACCATTCTTCCTAACCTCAGTGAGGCGAGCACCAAGTTTTGTTGCAAGAACATGGCTGAGGGGCATGTACTCAGGGGTTTCATCAGTGGCATAGCCAAACATGTGACCCTGGTCACCAGCACCGACCTCCTCAGGGCGCTTGGTGAAGTGACCGTGCACACCTTGGGCGATATCAGGGCTCTGCTGCTCAATGTTGACCAACACCTTGCATTTGTCAGCATCAAGACCAACATCATCAGAGATGAATCCAATGCTGCGGCATGTGTCACGGACTATCTTCTCATAGTCTACGTCGGCCTTGGTTGTGATCTCTCCGAACACCATGACCATGTTGGTCTTGGTGCATGTCTCACAGGCAACCTTGCTGTCAGGGTCCTGTGCAAGGCAAGCATCAAGCACTGCATCGGAGATCTGGTCGCACAGCTTGTCTGGGTGACCCTCGTTTACGGATTCAGAGGTGAATAGAAAGGTTTCAGCGGCCATTTCTCAAGCTACAGGAAACAGAAAACAACACAATGTTCAGTACTTTTACAAAGCACAAATGCTTAAAAACTAAAACAACTTCTCTCGTTGCTCATCAATGGTATATAACTTGAGATTCGAGATCATATTGCAAAAGGAATAAATTAAAGCACGCATCTCTACAACAAATTGAAAGAAAATCTTGAAAGTTTATGCCAAGATTGATTAAAATAGTAGTTTATCTTGATCTACTTTTTGAAAAAGCTTTTGGTCCTCCCCAAATAATTGCAGACAAAACGATAACAAGGAAATATATAAAGATTCCCACGCCACCAAGTTGGACAGAATCTTGGATTTTAAGAAGGATAAACTTAGACTCATTTCTTTATGCCTTTTTAGTGTTGTAATCCTGTAAGAATTAGAATTTCATTCGGAAATAAATAATATTGACCAATCTTTATCATACAGATTATCAAAATAAAATTCCAATTCTAACTAAAAAAATAACACCAAAAACACTAATTTTTTGCAGCTTTCCTCTTTAGCCTAGTCGACCTCATTTAATGGGATAATAAGACTAGGATTATGCTGTTAAAGCCCATATAAGTCTTGTCTTTTCGAGAAAAAAAGTTTAATTTAGAATTAATGTCCTTAGAAAAAAAGTAGCCGTAATTGAAATCACTCGTAAACTAAGAGCATCACACGAGGCACCAAAACCTAGATCCAAAGTGAGAGAAAAAATATGGAGAAAGCATCAAATCTATGGCACAAAAAGGCAAAAAAAAAAAAAAAACTCAGAAAAAATAGTATTTGATATACTGAAACGACAACAGTGAAAAGCATGGCACAAAGGGAAAAATATACACAAAACTCAGATCCATAGCTGTAAGGGTGTAGTGATTGGTGAGGACAAGACAGCGTGAATCAATAAATGCTATTTACGGTTACGAACATGGAGCATATATAAATGATTAAAAGATGATAGCAAAACGGAGGGTGATGAACCTGAAGCGAGTGAAAGTTAATGAAGTTGAAAGAAAGAGAGACACTCGCTGGAAGCAGACCAGACCGTGCTACCAAACTCCAAATGACTCGTTTGGTTTGGTGTGGGAAAGGGGAAGGACGTTGTCTCCTATTTATACCCATCAATGCCCCACATGACCGGACACCGGAACCCGCGGTGTTGCCGTTAGATTTGACGCTCAAATCAAGGGGTTGGTGAGATTGCGATATGCGAGAAGCACTTCTTTAACTGGACACTGCCGGTCACACACCAACCCTAACCGAGAACGTGTAAGTGTCGGTAGCTCAATACGCGTAGATCCATCCCATCCCGCTGTTTATGTTTGGGATCTAAGGCGTGACGGTGAGCATTAATAACGAGTGTTAAAATTTTAAGATACTTCTACTTCTGTTGTCCCAAAAAATATATAATTAAAAGATACCGCTAAATACTAAATAAAATAATTAATTAAAAATAATTCTTCTCTTTTTTAATCAATTCTCCAAAATTACCCAGTTGTCTTCCCTTTTTCATTCAATCAGCTCAAAAGTTATACTCATGAGTTTTGACGTTCTGGAAATTAATGCCTAAATTACAATATATGCTGGCCTATTACTGACTTGGACATTTACTAACTTAGGCAAGTAGTAAAAGATAATTACTTATATTAAAAACACTTTATTTTGGTTTTCGATTTTCGTGGTGTAGCACAGAGCAACATATAGACTCTCTCAATAATAAAAAAAATTTAAATTCACTAGAGGCAAATCTACTTGATTGAATTTTTAGGAAGAGAAAAAAAAAATACATATATAATGACAAAATTCTATGTCTAAATCACTGAGTGGTGACTTTGGTGAATAGTTTTTTTTTAAAGACAAAAAAAATTTATTAAAGAAGAAACAACATATGAAACAAAAAGTCTCTAAAATTCTGATATAACGAAAAAAAGAAGAAACTAAAACATTAAGGACACCTAAAAACGCAATGACACTCCAACCATACCCCTTAGGAAACTGCATATTCAGCATATACAACCGGGGGTTACTACACCAATCTGAAAAAGCATACCCTCTATTAAAACAAAACCTATACGCCAACCACTTTCAGGAGGTCAACTGAATAAGGCCAAAGATATCCAAGGACTCCAAAGGAGAACTATTAAAAATAATGGAGTTCCTAGCTCCTCAGATACACCAGCTAACCATAGATCCAAATAAAAACCTGCACTTACTTTTCCATTTACCACTCACCCAAGAGCTTACTGACAGAAACAAAAGGGAAAGATCATTTGCTAAAGAGGATTGAATAATAATCTAAGTCATTACCTTATACCACAAAGATTGAGCTATCGGACATGTCATAAAAAAGATGCTTACATTCTTCTACTAGATGTCGATTACACAACTGAAATCTCTCCTCATCAGGCGAAATAGAAATTCTTCTCTTCAGCAAATTATCAACCATCGGCAATCTATTCAGAAGGAGCTTCCAGGAGAAAGCTACAACTTTAAATGACAATTTATCATTTCAAAGCCTCCTAAATAGGGCTGAATTAGATGAAGACCTAATGTCACTGACCGACTCTTCTAGCAGGATCCTATACCTATACGCACCTGCTACTGAGAAGCCCTTGAGCAGTTAGGCATCCAAGACCACCTATCACGATGACGGGGTCAAGCATTAAAGGTTGTAACAATTCTTCCAAGGATGTCACTAACCCCTACTCTCAGACAAATAATCTCTTCCTCCACTCCCACTTCCACCAATGTGGGCCTAACTCACCGCCTAACATAGGTTTGACCAACACAGTCTTATTAGTGACCAAGAAAAACAACCTAAAAAAGAGCTCTCTCAAAGGGACTTCCCCTACCCAGCTATGGAGCCAAAACAAAGTGTCACCCCTATCCCGTAACCTCTTCCTTGTATTTAATTCGAACCAGTCCCGAGATTGAGCCGAAGGCCCATCAATAAACCAAATATCCTTCTACTAGATAGAGCACTTTGACCTTGAGACTATTTGATAAGGAAGATTATAAAAATCACCATATCTATTCTGAAGAAAAGGAACCCACAAGGAATTCCTTTCAAATGAGAATCTTCATCGCCATTTTGCTAGCGAGCTTAGGTTAAATAATGAAAAACATTTTACCTCAAGCTTTCTTTTCTCTTTGACAAACACACTTTTTCCCAACTTACCCAAAAGATTTTATAGCCTCAGCATTCCCGCTCCAAAGAAAACTCCTCTAAATACCCTTTAAAATTTTAAAAACCTTAACAGGTGACTTTGGTGAATAGTGAGTTGACGTTATGCAATGTTATTGGTAAAGCGATGGCTTAATAGTTAAATAGCATGCGGAATATGACCGTGAAGTAGTATTCTGAATTCGTGGCTAAGTAACAAATGTTTCAGTGAAAGGAATTTGGATGATTTTATATATATCATCTGATGAAGCTAGTTGGAAGTTGGGTAAGAATGCAGTTACCACTTTCGAGTACTTCATCACTTCTTCAAAAGAAGAAAAGGTATTTAAAACTTAATTAACCTAATCAATCTTAAATGTTGACTAATCTGTCAGTTACTTGTTTAATACAGTATACTTTTGCCTTTTGGAAAAAATTGTTTTTATTACTTTAATTTTTTTGAAATAAATTTTCAACGAATCTAAAAATCAAGCAACTAAACATAAGTTTTAGGTCTACAAATAAAAGAATTATTTATTATTATTTTTTAATAAAAAATGCTATACATGTTAAACAAAAAGGTCAAACCAAAGTCTAAGCTTTGACATTTAAAATATATGTTTTTTAAACTTTATTTTAACTCTATCTTTACATATATTGGTATTTATTTTGAAGTAACACAAAGCTAAATGTATATAATGTTATATGTGAGTGATGATAAGAATCATTATTTAAAAAAAGTAAAATTTTACAAATCAATTCCAACAAAAGATAATATTATATGATTAAAATTATATTTTTAGACTATAAAAAAAATGTTATACTTATACTAGCTAACAACAAAAAGGTAGATATGAATTAGGAAGTCAATTAGAACATCTATAATATAGAGAAAAGGGTATTACTATATGTGAGAAGACTTGCAGTATGAAAGCACACTAAATAAGTAACGCGTTAATATTTTTAAAAAAAAGTAATTGTTTCACATATTGCATTTGTTCAATTCGTGTAAATAGAATTCGCATGAAATAGCATTACTATTTTATTTAATAGAATATTTATTGTTTATCTGTTGCTTTGCTACGTAGTGCTTTAACTATTTAAAAATTTCTTGACATTAGAAATCTTCTTACAATGATCCATATAAGAAGATTGTGTTAATTTTGAAGATAAAGGTGTTGTTTTGTTGTTTTTTTAAAAAGGCATGGGTAAAGTCAAACTGAAATTTACTTCAAATTAAAAAATTTCATACAAGTTAGTTCTTTATGAAAGATAACATATAGATATTCCTAGATCGAAATAAAAATAAAAGTTTTTCCTTGGTGACAACTCTATCTTAACAAAATTATAAACTAACAAATCTATCATTAAGAAATATAAATAATGTTGCATTGCAAGGTTTTTCTACTGCTTTTGTAAATATACATTCCACTAAGAGAAAATACATATTATCAATTACACATCCTTAATTTAATAGTTGAGGAGCGAAAATGTTAATAAGTCACAGTCAAAGCTTGAAAGATGTTTTTAGAATTGACAACTTGGGAGAGCCGGTCCAACCCAACCTTTATAACAGAACGAACTAGGCAGGTCATATCTATATTTTATTAAAACTGCATATTTTTAAGTCCAATTGAACCTATATTGGGTCAGTAAACCACGGGCCAAAATGAATATTTTTTTTAAAAAATCAAAATTCAAACTTTTATTAAAAAATAAAATTTATTTTATAATACAAGCGCAAACCAATTAAAAATAATACATTAAATTAATTCAAAAAGACATCCTAAATAAGTCTAAAATAACATCAAAATATATTTATATGTATATTTTAATTTAATATATATTTTACAACAACATAACTTTAATTTGTTAAAAAAATTATTAAATAACATTAAACATACTTTTATATGTATTTTTTATATGTATATTAATAATAAGTATAAATTGACTTCAAATCAAACATACATTTATGTATATAATTTTATTTAATATATTTTTTAACAATATTACTAATATGTATTTTTAAAATTTATATTATTCATGTTTAAATTCGGGTCAGCCCATGGCCTACCGAATTGGGTTGGCCTACAAACTAGTGTACCGAGTAATCTATTTTAATAGTTCTAAATGTTTTGTCTATTGCAATTATAAAACATTATTTGATATTCTAAATATATGTATAAGTTATATACAAGCTGAACAAGTTTCATATTGGAATGAAAATTGCAGAAGAAAAAATATCACCTCAAATCAAGTTTTCTCATTTGTATGTTTAGTATGAATTTTTATTCGTATTAAATAAAATTTTTCATACATAAAATAGAATAAAAATTAAAGTTGTTGAGTTGTATGGAAATTGATTATAAAATAATAAAAATTTATAAATTAAAGTTGTTACAATTATAAAATAGTTTAATTAATATGTATTGAGAGTGTAAAAAAGTTTTATATTATCTTTCAATCACAATTCTTTATTTATATAACTTTTAAAGTATTAATTGATAAAGTCAACAAATTTATCGTAAACAAAGGATTGTGATTAAATATTGTAAAACTTTTTACACTGATAATATATACTGATCAGACCCATTACAAAATTACTTATATATTTATGAATTTCCATTTACAGAGAAAGGAAAATCTTGGATTGGTAAATTTTTTTACTTTTTTTTTTATTTCTGTTTTAAGTGTAAAATTAAATATATATAACCACCAAATTAATAACACTTTCTTTATTAACGAATAAGATAAAATGTAACTTTTCTCTTATTAGAAAGTAACTTTCCACGCTTTCACGAAAAAATTTATAGCGTGCTACGAATATGGTTTTAGTTAGAGTGAAACTATGAACGAATAGTGATTGGAATATGTGACGAGTGATATGAAATTGAATATATCTTATTAATTAATTGATACATTATTGCAACTGGAAACACTATATTCGTGTATGGTTGTTTATTATTTGAAAGGTGATAAGTGGATTAAGGTTGGTGAGCAACCAAACAAATTGAAACTAAATGAGCAAACAAACAGGTAATGGATTTTGAGCGTAATAGAGCTCAACAACAAAACCCACATTTTAGAATGGAATAATTCTAAAGGCATGTATGACATATCTTCATGATGTTTTAAAATATGTTCAAAATTAAAAAAGGTATCATGTCTTATTACAATTTAATGTGTTAGAAATAACATAAGACGACCACGTAAATATAAAGGAGTTTAATTAGTATATATTTAAAGTATAAAAGAACTCTAACTTATATTTAATTATATTTTGCATTTATATGATTTTAAAAATTAATTGATAAAGTTAATAAATTTATTATAAATAAATATATCTAATTAAATATAAATATAAAATTTTCTTAGCAGGTAGTATATATTAATTTAACTCATAAAAAAAATAACTTTTTGCCACTTCTATTCTAATTATCAAAAAGCTATTGACCTAAAATAATTTATAGATAAATTTAGATTATTAATATTAAATTTGCCTATAATATTTTTTTAAAATTTATCATCATTATTGTTTTTTTTAAACAAAAATACTCATTAATGAATAACAAGTATGTATTCATTTTCTTACGAGAATATGAGAAATTAAATTTATAATTATAAGAATATTTGATAAAAAATAATTAATGTAAAACATCCTTTTATAAAGAGGTCTAAGAAAATTTTAAAACTCTTTCTTATAATTAGTACCACATATAATATTATTTTTATGTTTTTTAATCATACAATTAAATATATTTTAATTCTAAGAAATTCAATATTTTTATTTAATATTTTCTTTATATGATTGTAGAAGAATTTATATAAAAAAAAATATACTAGGAGGATATAGCATTTTTTTTTTGCATAACCCTTAAAAAAGTAGAGTTAGATTATTATTAAAAAAAATAACTTTAGTATGAAACAATTTTACATGAGAAAACTATTAGAGAAAAAGGATTGAGTAGTACCAAGTATAAAAAATAGTTTTGCACTGACATCTAATCGCAATATTTTACTTATAGTAAGTTTATTGACTTTGCTAATTAATACTTTAAAAGTCATATAAACGAAAAAAGTCATATAAACCCTAAATCTTAAACTTTTTTTACACTGTCAGTACATACTAATTAAACTTAAATTATTATGTATGATAAATTTGTTGAATTTTATCTTTTTGTAATAACTACTTTTAAAATCATAATAATGATAATTTATAATTGGTTGGTCATGTAAAACTATTTTATAATATTAAGTATCATTTTATTAAAGAGTGAGATAAATATATATATATATATATATATATATATATATTATATTAAGAAAAATTAAACAAATTTAGTAATTTTAGATGAATCTCAAATCACAAAAATATGTAAAATAAATTTATTAACTTTTATAATAATTACTTTAAAATCATAACAATTGTGATTTTGTAATTAGCTAATTATGTGAAATGATTTTATAATACTAACGTATCATTATTCAAACAATAATTTATGATTGAATTATTTTACATTGTCAATATAACATATTTAAATTCAATTTATTAATAATAATAACAATAATTTTCTCTAAAACAAGAGAAAATAATGAGAAAAAGAAAATAAAAAATAAATTTGAATAGGAAGTTTATAAATAGTACTATCTCCTATTAGGATCAAAAGTTTTAAAGTAGTTTAATATTTTTTATAAGATGTACTATTAATTTTTTTTATAAAGATATCCATTTATTAAATACATTTTTAATATCTTTTGAAATATAAAAGTTTTGAAAAAATTTAATTAAGAATATTTAAAAAAATACAAATTTAAGATAGATTTGAGATTAATTAGTATATACTGTCAGTATAAAAAGTACTGGCATTTCATCACAATCATTCATTTAATTTTACTTATTAATACTTTAAAACTCATATAAAAACAAATAGGTTTCGAAAGAAGTTTATCAATCTATATCTACCTAAATAACTTATGATCTTCACTCGACCTGCTTTCTTAAAGAAAAGCTACACACAATACTTTGTAAACAAGAGAATCAGAGAAAGAAGAGTATCCTGTTGACATCCACACGCATTGACCAGGATTTTGTTGATCCAAATGAACATTGTGTAATCCATATTAGTATATGTGATTCATACTTTAAAATTTAACTATAAAATCACATACTAAATTAGAAAATGAATGTAGAGACACACGTCTATTCAACATGATTAAAGGACCTATGGGCTATGGCTGTTTTAAAGAAACAAAATATTAATCCTATGTTTATATTTTTTTAGTACTTCAAAATGACAATACGAGGTTACTGAGAAGCAGTTAAATTCCTTTTTTTTTATTCTATATACAAGTTTGGTTTTTTTTTGTCAACGAGCCATCAATTTGGGAAATATTCTAGTTCTAGCTTTTATGTTGTGAATTATTCTAGTTCTAGCATTTGGACGCGTTTATCTTCCCATGATTAAATAAACAGTCTTTTTTTAAATTTCTCCACTGGGCTGACAATGTTTAATATCTGGAATACAGCCAGTGGACTTGAGAAGATCCCCAAACATTAATTTATTTTTTGGCAGCATCGGAAAATCGCCTTATTTATTCGTCAAATGAATTGTCATCAAAATGTATTGCTATTTGCTCTTTCATCACGACAGAGTACAGGTAATGTTTCTATTTCGAGTGTCTGCTTTACTTATACTATATTCTTTTCTTTTATGGGTAACGAACAGGACCGTGTGCGTCTCTAATCCAAAAGCACGAACGGTGAGAGAATAAAAGCAACACCGCTTGCCTTCTCATGGGTTATTGTGTGTGATATGTTATTCCAGTTAAAAATTGAAAAGATAGATAAAATCATTTTGTTTTTGGCTGGATAGTGAGTTTTTTTAAAAATTACTAGTTTTTTCAAAAATATATTCTAAGTAATTTTTTTAAAAGATATCCTACTTTCAGTTATTAATTAGTTTTATTTTTACATGTTTATTTTTTATTAATTAATGTATCTATTTCTACTAATTCTTTCTCATCGTATTATACAATCTTTTCTATTCATTTCTTTCTTTTTTATTAATGTAATTATAGTAATTTATAATATAAATATATAATTATAGAAAATTATAATTTAAATATGTAATTTAAAATTTATATATTTAAATATAAAATTATAGTAATTTATATATTTATATATTTAAAATTATAATTATAAATTATAGTAATTTATTATTTAAATATGTATTAAATTTATAATTTAAATATGTAATTATAATTTAAATATTTTATTATAGAAATTTATAATTTAAATATATAATTATTTATATTATTAAAATATATTATATTATTTTAAATACTTCATTGATCTAATAATTAATGATGTTTTTATTTGTCATTTTTACAACTTTCAACTAGTTGATCAGCTATTCTTACCAAACACTTAGAACTAATTTTTGAGTTTTGAACTACCTTTTAATTTATTTTTCAACTTTTAATTAATTTTGTCAAATACACTCACAGTTTAATAAATAAATAGATAACACATACTTGGTGTAATAAATTTTTATTTGTCATTAATTTACTAGTCAATGTATAGAATAATTTATGTATGATTATTCTAATTTAGCCATCACCAACTGAGGAGAAATTGTTCTAATTTTACTAACCATATCTGATTCGAATTATAGGCATGTAATAAAGAAGGGCTTTTGCTGCTCATTACCATTTAATATTCATGCATGAAGATACATTTGTTCTGTAGCAAACAGATTGGTCATTCATTATAAAGGATGATGATATGATAATTTTATTTTTTTATAATAATCAAACTAAAAGTCATAAAAAAATTATATTTGATTGATTGACATATATTTACCACACACGTCTATTTTATTCCTTTCTTACTGCCACATAAAGAATAAAAATAGGCAGGAAAAAATAAAAATAAATAAAAGCAGCTAAAGGATTGAACTTTGCAAGCTGTTGACAGAGATAGATCTAGTCCCATTTAATCCACGTTTTGAAACTCACAAGAGAGGAAATCGGGTCTAGTAGGATCAAGGAACTAGAAATAAATGTGGTAACGTGCGCATTTCTCTTATAGTTTCTTTGTTACAAAACAAGCTATATCTGCCAAGAGTCAGCCAAAACACAAACTATCCGCAATTTTATTTGTAAACGGTTTTAAAAGATTCAAAAAAATCTTTATTTTTAACTACTTTTTTTTTTAATTATGATAACTATAAACCTGTATATTCGGTCTAGACACATGATTTACTCCTCTCATTCTTTGAGGATCCATTTCAAACATGTGGAAAACTTACAAGAAGCACTCCTTCAACTCCTTGCTTCGAAAGATGACATTGCTTGCAACGGGGGTGGATTTGATGGTGTTCTCATTTTGAATCTTGATTGTCTCGCATCTTAGTTTTGCTACCTCTTCCCCCAACAAATTGAGGACCCCAGCCAAGTTAGATTCGTCCACTACTTCAGGATTCTCGGTCGTTGTCCTAGTTCCCGCTCCCTCATTGGCCTGGTTCCTAGTTGCTCTTCCATTGTTTCTTGTTCTCACCATAGCTAGTAGGTAGTTAATACTAGGGTAAGATCTAAGGTTTTACTTTGGGTCCCACAGAGACGCAAAAATGTACTTATATATTCGCTCAAAAAATGTACTTATATATTCGCTCCAAGCAGGCACATGCTTTGCTTCTGAACTCAATCTTCCTGTGTACTGAACGAGGGCCCATTCTGAACAGGTGGAGAACCTGCAAGAACCCAGCAAGAACTCATTCTGAACGGGTGGAGAATTTGCAAGAAACACTCTAATGCTCAAGTTAAGTAGAGTTCGACCCAGAGTAAATGATAAGTCCTTCTTAGAAAGTATCTTATTCATTACCTCAATATAATATTCGTGATCTATTTATAGTGGTGAATTAAATGTTTATCTATTAGGTTTTGCCTAATCAATCAAGAATTGTTTTTAAACTTATGACTGATAATCGAGATTAGGTGGACTAATCTCTTAATTTGTCATCACCTATCTCTCTTGTTAAGACAAAGTTGTGTTTGGATTGATGGTTGAACACCTTAAATTGAACACTTAATATCCTGATAAACATTCGTATTTCAGCTAAGCAATCCTCATCCTGTACACTTTGAATGCACACCAATATTTTAAATTAGACCTATCATTAAATTGATGAAAGCATAATTTAATAGCAATTTAGAAAATATAGCTTTTTTTAAAAAATTGATTTGGATCAGAATTCAAACCCAAAATTACTTAATGAGAACAGAAGTTAGTAAAAGAGTTTTAACTAGTTTCTGTTTTGGCTGGCTCTTGCGGATACAGCGCTTTGTTTTGTAACAAAGGAACTAGAGAAATGCGCACGTGACTACATTTATCTCTATTTCCTTGATCCCAGACCCAATTTCCCCCTTGTGAGTTTTAAAGTAAAACTTTTTACTCATGCATATTAGTGGAACTCTTTCAATTTTATTTTAAAAAAATAAACATTAATTAAATTCACAAAGGCTTTAGCGTGCGAATAAAATTGTTTCTTGTTTGTGTGGATAAAGAAAAATTGTTTGGAACGACAATATATTTCAGTAATAAATCTATACGCGTAGAAAGACACCAGCTCAAACTATTAATCATGGATATACCTCTAGTGCAGCAGAAAAATGTTGGTGGAATTGTGTCAAAAACTAAATTATGAAAAGCACTCCGCTAAAAATCAATTCTATAATAATTTGGAAGGTGGAGCCTAACTGTTATTTTTGTTTCCCACTTTTTAAAAGATGTTATGGAGAGATAAAGCCTGGAAGCGTATGTTACGGATAACTAACTATAAAACTTGCGAAACCCCCGAATATCTCGTTAGAAATTTGAGAAACTAATTATAAATGTTTGTTTGATTAGATTGAGTGTTGAAAAACTGTTTTAGTACTTACAACTAAAAAAACTCAACTCATTTGGTAGGGTAAAATAAGTTTTTAAAACAGATTTATTTTTTAGTTTTTAAAAACTTAAAAATAACATTGTAAGTATATTTTTTTAAAATTTTATATTTTTTTTTAAAATTCAAAACTAAAAAAAAAGCTATTATTTTCTTTTTATTAATGAAATAATTTAAAAAAAAACAGATTTTTTTTTAAAATAATTATTTTGGTGGTGTTTTTTTTTAAAAATAGTTTTTAAAAGTATATTTGATTTTTTAGTTTTTAAAAACTAAAAAAAAGAAATATTATGAGTAGTTTTTCTTTTAAATTTTATATTTTTGGCAGGGAAACTCAAAACTCAGAAAAAAGACTATTCTTTGCATTAACGACAAACTTTTTTTAAAAATTATATTTGTTCATTAGTTTTTGAAAATTAAGAAAAAAAGTAGGATGAGTAGTTTTGCTTTTAAATTTTATACTTTTGTTTTTGAAAACTCAAAGAGAAAAAATTAATATTTACTTTTTATTAATGACACATTTTTTTTAGATATAGACAAATTTTTCATTTTCACTTCTCCAAAATAGTTTTCAAACAACACTTAAAAAATAAGTTTTTTTTTTCATCTTCTTTCAGAAAAAAATTATTAAAAACTATTTTTCAATTCTTTTTTCAAAAGCTAAAAAACAAAATCAAATCAATCAAATTATAAGTCTTTAAAAAATTAGCTAATTAACTCGTTAAAAGTTATAAAATGACAAATAAAAATATTATTAATTATTATATCAATAATGAGATATTTAAAATAATTATAATATATTTTAATAATATAAAACTTAAATTATAAATTATTATGATTATATACTTAAATTATAATTTTTTATAATTATATATTTAAATTATAAATTGCTATAATTATATATTTAAATTATAATTTTATATAATTCATTATTTAAATTTTCAATTGCTATAAAGACATATTTAAAGTATAATTTCTATAATTATATATTTAAATTATAATTAGATAATTAATTATTTAAATTTAAAATTATTATAAAAACATATTTAAAGTATAATTTCTATAATTATATATTTAAATTATAATTAGATAATTAGTTATTTAAATTTAAAATTATTATAAAAACATATTTAAAGTATAAATTCTATATTATGTATTTATATTATAATTTTTATAATTAAATATTTAAATTTTAAATTATTATGATTACATATTTAAATTATAATTTTTTATAATTATATAATTAAATATTTAAATTATAAAAATTGTATTGTAAAGTTATGACATGTGAGAAGAGAAAAACAATGGGAGATAATTTAAAATGTTCATTAATGATGGGAAAAGTTATAAAAAAATCAACACGTAGTTAGAAACAGGAGATTAAAAAAAACTAACAAATAATTTTAAAAGCTATTAATTTTTGCTTATCAAATGAATTTAAAATTATTTGAGCTAACTTTGTTGCTATAAACTAGTTGAAATAAACAGACTCAAACAATACTCCTTTTTGTCATGCATAAAAAAAAATCAACCTTTTGAAAGTAAATAAAAAATGCAAAAATATAAAAAATAAAAATAATGGATGCATGAATCAAAAGCTCTACATTCATCAGCTTATACTAGTCCTGGCTAGTGACATAAAGTCCCACATGCTTGTAGTTCATAGTATGATCTAAAAATTTTCCAAAAAATATTTGCTCAATTTCTTTCTATTTCATTTTATTACTTGTTTTAAGGTAGCTTAAATTGTGGTGCTAGTTTGTAAGGTAAAATTGGTTAAGCTTGAAAGTGCATTTTAACATGTTTGGACCTAAAACTTGTGCGAACAAGTTGTCCAAAAACGCTTACTAACTCTCTTTAGTGCTTTAAATTTGCTTCACCTAAATTCTAGTTCATTTTAAGTTATTTCTTCTTGAATTGCAAATTGATTTCATCAATTTTTGTGGTTATTACTTTGTTTGAGCATTTTCTTCCTTAATACTCCTAGCTAAATTTCAATTTCAAAACAAGTAATAGGTGTGGCAAAATAGTATTAAGAAAAAGAAAGAAAAGAAAAGTGTTTGACAAAAGTGCTAAAAGAAAAAGTACAAAAAAACATAGTACACCTAAGTCTTTTAAAAGGAGTTGTTTAAGTGTTTTAATTCTTGATTGAACTTGCTTAGTGTGCCACATCCTTCTTAAATTTTGCAATTCTTGAAGCTTTGAGTCTTTTTTTTTTTTTGCTTTTAGTCCATTCCTAATTTAGAGCTTTTTAAGTTTCATTTTCTAGTGTCTTCCATTTTTTCTAAGATTTTGTTAGTACTTGTCTTCTTATTCTTTGAAGTTTGTCACATCTATTCTTTCCATTTGAAAGTTTCCTTTATTTCTTTGTGTTTTTCTTACTTTAACTTCTTGTTTTTGCAATTCCATTGATTTATTCTTTGGTGCACATTTTACTTCCTTTGTAAAGGGATAAGTTGAATTTTCCACAAGGATAATATCTTGAGGAGAATTTCTTGAAAAACATTGAAGGCACAGTCTTCTAGAGGAGAGCAAGAAGTCTTGAAAAGGGAAAAACTTGGAGAGAAGCTTCATTAACTTTTCTTCTTTTTTTTTTAATTCTTGTAAACAAAAGTCTTTTTAGAGGTGTTGGATGTCCCTACTAATCACCTTTTTTGCTTGTAATTGTTGTCAACACATTTTGGTGTGAATAGAGGAATTGATACCCTAACCTTCGTATTTAGGAGAACGAGCCCTAATTTACTTTCTTGCAATTTTTTAAAGATGGGGAAGGGTGTTTTGAGCCCTTTTTAGCAGTGTTGGATGCCCCAACAGATCACCTCTTTTGTTTGTAATTATTGTCAACATATTTTGGTGTGAAGAAATAATTGGTACCCCAACCTTCACACTTGGAAGCACGAACCCTGATTTACTTTCTGGCAATTTTTTTTAGAGTAAAGGAAGGATGTTTTGAGCTTCCAAAGATTCACCTAGCCTTCACAACTTAGGTAAATGAGTAGCCGTAGATTTTCTTGCTTTATTTTGCTTTCTTTTATTACTTACCTTATTTTCTTTCTTTCTTGCGTTTTAAGGTGTCTTTGAGTTCACAAGACTTAAGGCATATAGTTTGAGAAAAATAAAAAAAAGAGTGAGAGAGTGAAACCTTTTTTTGGGCTCCATTTCTTGTGTTCAACCATGTATTCACACACGTATGGTTAGAACCATGAGAGATATTAGAGAGACTAGCATATAAGAAAAGAAAACAAAGAGCGAGAAAAGAGAGAAGTGTATGAGAAAAAAAAAAGAGAGAAAAAGAAAGAGAAGAGTATGAAAGAGAAAGAGAAAGGAAGAGAGAATAAGAGAGCGAGAAGAAAGAAAAAGAAGAGTATTGGGAAAGAAACAAGAGAGAAAGAGAAAAGTGTTGAAAGAAAATAAAAGAAAAAGAGAGACAAAAGGAAAAGAGTATTGGGAAAGAAAAAAATAGAGTATTCGAAGAGAGAAGGAAAACTAGGAAAGGAGAGAAAGAGAGAAATTGAGCTTGAAATTGAGAAATTAAGAGAGGAGGAAAAGAAAATGAAAGATAGGAAAATTGGTAGGAAGAGTGACCTTAAAGAAGATTCACCTTTGGTTTCAAAGGAGGATGTTAATCTAGAAAAGTTTTCCCACCAATCCTTAAAAAATGAAAGTTGAAGTTGAGGTTGTGCCCAAAACTTTTGAGTATATTGATCCACAACCTCAAGTTCAACTTGAGCATGAGGCCACCAAAGTTGAAAGTGGAATTGTACAACAACCTTTGGACTATAATTCTACACAATCTTAAGTTCAACTAAAAGAGATCATTCCTAATCAGTTCACCCTTAGGGCCATTCATATTTCTTGGGTGAAACAAAAGATAAGGCTTACTTAGCCTTTATGGATAAGTGCTCCAATGTACTAAGTTTAGTCCCTACCGAAGTTTTTAATCTTCTTGGACTAAAACATAATGCATTCGAAGCAGAATGGAGAACTGCTTTGTGGAGCACAAGCACAAATCCTTAGTTTCAACCTCCACTACCCTAATCCTAATTAAGGAGGTATTTTGCTATAGTCCTCTTACTCCACCATTAAGTGTTTATAACAACCTACTAACCCTATTGAGTATCCTTTTCTAGGATTGGAAAAAAGCATAAGAATTGATGACAAATCCTTTTAAGGGGGAGGGTATGATGCAAGTCAACCCAAAGACCCTTTGAAAGGATACAAGAAGATCCTTTTTGGAATTCATTGAATAAATTAGGTTTAAGATTTCTCTTGTAGTAGTATTGTTTTTACCTTTCTTAGTGGGTTTCTCCCTTGTGAGT
Source organism: Psophocarpus tetragonolobus (assembly GCA_037954015.1). Classification (NCBI taxonomy): domain Eukaryota; kingdom Viridiplantae; phylum Streptophyta; class Magnoliopsida; order Fabales; family Fabaceae; genus Psophocarpus; species Psophocarpus tetragonolobus. Next base: position 73,929,173 of record CM075691.1, read on the forward strand.
GGTGCTTATCACCTCCATTTCTAGTCTCTTTCACACTCCATTTCACTATGGAAACCTCATCAAGGAAGATATTCCAAGGGATTGCTTTAGTTGCTCCATATAAATTTCCTCATCAAGTTCATGGGAAAAAGTATTTTTTATGTTTAATTAATGTAGAGGCCAATGACGAAAGGTAGTCATAGTAAGAAATACACGAATAGTATTGATTTTGGTGACAGGAGAGAAAGTATCACCATAATCAAGATCATATATTTGGGTGTAGCCTTTGGCAACTAAGTGAGTCTTAAGGCAAATCAATTTTACCATTAGTTCAAACCTTAATAACATATACTATCAACAAACAACTGGTCTTTTCGTGGAGGAATAGGAACTAATTTCCATGTACCACATCTTCAAGAGCCTACATCTTAGCGATCATGCCTTGTCTTCATCCAGGACGAGTAATTGTTTTCTCAACATTTTTAGAAATAATAACAGGAGACAAGGAAGATACAAAAGAAAATATAAAGGAGATAAACAATAAAAACTTAAATAAATAGGATGGGGATTTCAAGTAAAACAAATACCTTTCCTAACAACAATGGGTCATCCTAAATCTGCATCAACAGAGGAAGACGATGAAATAGGATCTATTTTAGGAGCAATTGAAGAGGATGGACATGATTCAGGAGGAACTTCTTGGACTATTGAACTAGCTCTTTGTGTTTTGTTTTTATGAGTGAAACCAGAAGATGGCGATATTTCAACTTTATAAGTGACTAAGTAAGTGTGATGGATTTCTCCTTGATTCAACATTGTAGGAGTAGGAACTACCACTTGAGTAAGATAGGAAATAGGTCGAACTTATTGTATAAGATTGAAATTTTGTTTAAAGAAGAACATGTTTTCCTCAAAGAAGCTGACATGAAGTACTTTTTAGTGATTAGAGAGTAACACTTGTACCCACCTTTAAGGCGTGAATAACCAAGAAATACATATTTGATAGCTTTTGCAAAAAGTTTATGTAAACCTAGAGAAACATCATGAATAAAACACGTACAACCAAAGATTATAAGAGGGACAAGATACAAGGGTTTATTTGGAAAAATGATTGAATGGAGAAGTTTATTTTCAAGAGATGAGGAAGGCATTATACTTATTAAGAAACAAGTAGTGAAAACAGCATCACCCCAATGATGAACACGAATATTTGGATCAAGCAATAAGATTCGTACAATTTCAATTAAGTGTATTTTTCTTTACGAGCTATTCCATTTTGTTGCGGTGTGTGGGCATGTGGATTGATATAAGATTCCTTATGAGAACAAAAAAGAGGAAAGTTCTACGAAGAAATATTCCTTGACATTGTCACTTCTAAAAACTTTAATGATCCTTCCAAACTGACTTTATTTTCATGGGAAAAGGTAAAAATAGACAAAAGTTCATATATATCTTTCATTAAATAAACCCAAGTACATCGAGAATATTCATCAATGATGATGCACTTGATCTTTCTCCAACCAAGGTTCTTTCTCTTAAGAAATAAAGGATGAATGGGCTAGAAATGGGGTGGGAATTGATACCACTTTCTCTAAGGAGAAAGATCAGTCAATGAAATTTTTATGTCTTCTACAAGGAAGAGGACCCTTGATAAAAGCTACAAGGAAGATACTCCTCACAAGAAATGATTCTCAAAACACTTTACTAAGAAAGAAATGCTTAAAAATACTTTTCTATTCAATCATTCAAGTGTAAGGATACAAGAGAGTGAGAGTAGTATAGCCTATAGGAAGAGTTTAGGCATACATTCCAAGGCAATGTAGGACTTGGGCTTGATTAGCATTAAGACTAATTAATCTAAGTCTTAGGCCCTAAAAAGGTGACTAGGGCTGGTCCATTATTCTTGAATTTGAACAAAAGATTGAGTATCAACCTTTACAAAACAAAATTCAATCTCAAGTTCAAATTCAAGAGACCATGCAAGAATGGTCTACCCCTAAGCTCATCATTTTTTCTTGAGGTGAACAAGATAAAAATTACCTAGCCTTCTTGGATGAGTGTTCCTCTCTAAGACTTGGGCCTAGGGGTGGACTTGGACTTGGCCTTACCTAGCCTTTCTTGAGGTGGGAGGTCTATTTTTTGTTCTTTATGGTTTTGGTTTCTGCTCCTTCTAGGTCTCTCCCTTCTATCATACCCCTCAAAGTTTTCAGTCTCACTACTCCCTTTTGAGTGTGTGGGATTGGACCTAGAGCCTCTCCTTCTCTATTTCTTCCATTCTCTTCTATCTTTTTGTTCTCTTTCTCTCTTTTCGCTTTCTTTCTTTTCTCTCCTCTTTTTCTTTTCATTCTCTTATCTCCCTTTCTTATCTTTACTCTCTCTTTTCTTTTCTTTTTTCTTTTCTTCTTTCCTCTCTTGCATCTCTCTTTTTTCTTTCTTTACTCTCTTCAACTCTCGACTCTTTAAATTCATTTACAAATTTATCTAAAATGTCTACCTTGGGTGATCCCTCTTGGTTAATACTCATGTTGCTTGAAGTGCAAGGTTGAACTAAAATGATTGAAATGCAAGAAATCAAGACAATCACTTTTCTTTTTAAATTTTTTCTCAACTAAAAATGACTTAAGCTTTTAAAACTTGAGTACTTTCTAAACATGAAAACAAATAAAGAAATTAAAGCAAAGATAAGGGATTTTAACGTGCTCCTAAGTATGAATAAGGAGTACCAATTCCTTCCTCACACTAAGTGAGAAACTAATAATTATTACAAAATCAAAAGAGGTGACCCTTATGGGTATACAAAAAACAACTAAGTAAAGAAACTTGAAGTTGATGATGAAGTATTGATTCCACTTTAAGTGTTTGTCCTTTCAAGTGTATCAAGTTTGGTGTTACTCCTTTGAATAAACTCTTCCTTAGCTTTTGGATCAACCCTCCTCAAGATGTTACCCTTGTGGAAAGTTGACTCAAACTCCCTTTGTCTTACAAAAGTGGCACACCAACAAGAGACCAAGGGAAGTGAAAAATGCAAGCAAAAACCAAGAAAAGTTCAAGGAACAAAAGCACACATCCAATGGATAGATTATACTTAGACAAACTAAAAGAATAAAAAAGCAAGACAAGCAATCAAATAAGGGTGTAAAAAGAACGTTAGGACAACAAAAGGAACCTAAAATGACACTAAACTAGAATTGGACTTAACACAAAAAGTCTAAACAAATTTTCAAAGATTTGCAATAATCAGAAAAACTATGGCCAAATCATTAAGGAATCATTTCAAGCAAGATTTAATTACTTTTAACACTCCTTTGAATGATTTAACAATTTTTAAGTACATTAAAAATCTTTTGTTCTTTTTACTTCATTTTAATAATTTTCTTTGTTTTTTACTAACACTTTTTCTTGATGTATTTTCTTTTGATTTTTTTTCTCTCTTTTTTTTTAAAAATACTTTTGCTACACCTCTATCAATTTTGAAATGAAATATGATGAGGAATAAGAGAGATGTAATCTGTTGAAATAAATAACAAAGACAAGGTCACAATTTTGATAAAAGTGCAAACCAAGGAAACACCAAGCAACCTAATATGCACTAGTAATTTTTAGGTTATTAAAAGAAGGTACCAAATGAGAATTTTTTGGGGTCTAGGCCAACTTGATTGCTTCAATTTTAAAAGGCCAAATCACATGCCCAAGTTGGTTCCCAATTCAACCAAGCACATTCACCAAAGAGACTAGTACAACATTAAGTTACTAAAATGAACAAAAGGCACTAAGAAAGAATTGAGCAATTTTTTTTTGGAGTTTTTTTTTATGAAAACATGCTATGATCATATAGAACTCCTTGAACATGAACTTACACAAAAGGATACTCCTCTTGTATGCTCAATTCCTCAAGAAAATAGCACACTTCTATTGTAAAAATGTAAAAAGCTATACAAGGAATTAAATATGACAACATAAGGATTAAATGTAACAATCTAAATGACAAAACTACAAAGAATAAAAAGCTATTTGAATATGCCAACTAGGAGAGAGAAATAAGAGTGGCACTATTTGGGGGGAACAAGGGGGGTCCACATGTATCTCATGTTTCATGTGTGACTTAGGAGGGCGTGGGACAAGCTAGGGGTGGTGTGGTTATCAATCCCACACGTCCAAATGGTCCCATAAAGCCAAACTAATGCACACAATCCTCATAAAAAACTAGTTACACCCCCTTCTAATAACAAAGAAAAAATGGCCAAAATACAAGGCTAAAAGAAATACTAATTACACATCCATGAACAAAAATTAATGGCACAAAGTACAAGGACAAAAAGAAGATTATGGCTTAAATTCTTGATATCTTGATGTCCATGAGAAGATGAAGTCTTTTTCCCTTCTCTCTTGTCATATCCTCTTCAATCCTCCTAGCCATGCCCTTGTGATGAGACCCTTGCTAAGGAGGAATGCATCAATGAGAGAATTGATCCCATAACTAAGCCAACAATCTCTCCTTCTGCAATTGCTTCGGTGGGAGTCTAACTTATGATATTGGCTCTGATACCAATTGTTGAATTGAATGCTTACCACTAGGCAAAAAGTTATAGTTGATAGTCAGGACAACATTTTTTCTATTTAACCGAAGTAGCCCAAACGTCACTATTCAATTATGACTTGGCTCACCTAGTCCTTTTCCATGATACAATTAATGTCACAACTAGGCTAACAATTTTCCCTAAGAGTAACAAATATGTTCCTTAGGTATGTCTTGATCCATTCACACGTTATGATAATCAGTTTGTTTCTCTCTACCATTGTGAATTTGTAGTTGAGTTGCCAAACTCTCTCCAACAAGTCTGTTTAGGATATAAAGTGTTTAACTTATATGTTTCAGTATCTCCTACATAAAGTGTAAGCATGCTTAGACTTTGTCCTAGCTCTACGCTTATCATTTAAATTAAACTTGATCTTTCGTCCAATTAGAACAATGTACTTAATTACATATTCTTTAAACTCTTTCACAAACCCAAATTTGAAATCCTACTTTTATTTAAACTTCTTTCAAAGGAAGTATTTTGAAATCATTCATGTTTCTTCTTTAGTTCATCAATATCTGGATCATCACTATCTAACATCTCAAAAACATATTTATCCTCAATGTTTGTTGTAAGACCCTTATTTTGAGTGTCAAAATATTGTTAGCTGGTGGAGCTTATGTATTATGAATAGCTTGTTGCTCAGAAGTACCAAATTCTTGTGGGTGAACACTTTTTGTGTACATAAACATGATATGAACCTCATCAGCCACATTAACCTCCACATGAACCAAGTTAGAACCCACTATGTCTTCATTTGGTTGAGTACTTAGTCTAACAATGTCCGTCACTATGCAAAGCAATATCAGTAGGTTCATTTGGAAACCTATGTACAACATTTATCTGTTTATCATCAACTAATTAGTGGATCACTTTGATGTCATGATTTTTGGTTGCTCTATGACCTACAAAACTACCACATTCATCTTCATTTCCAATGTTGTTAAATTTCCTCTTCCAAGAGTTTAGTCTCTACAGTTAGGTATAGGGAAATCAAAATCGACATCCAATCTGATTACTTGTTCCTCCTTAAATCATTTAATTGAACATTATTGATTCAACATCACTGTTAACAACTTTATCACCCGCTGCATCTTGATTCATGACAATAAATTTATCATCCATTACCCTTTTATTACCACATTTAGATGTATTAAAATAGGTTCGACCCGGGAAGCTGACCCATGAACTAATGCATTGCGCAAGGTTGAACTTAAAAAATTGAAACCCATATAGAACTAGACCTAAATGGATTGGCCTGCTAGGCCTATAGGGCCAGGTTGAGCTAGAGAAACTTAGGCTTATAAAAAACCATGCTTAATTGGCTTTGACATTATTTTAATTTTTTTTTACTTTGGAAATTATATGAATTTCTATATGAAAAAGAAAAATGAGCCTATTTGAGAATGCAATCCATTTTTTGAGCTTGACTTTATAAGTGGGGTTGAGTAGACCATTTTTATAACTCTAACGACATTAACTCTAATGACATTCACTCTAAAAAAATAACTATACCTCTTCACTACTACCCACACCAAAATTAGCCATCTCTAATGCATAAGAATCCATTGTCATCTACTTGTAGTGACATCATTACTTTTCCACCATAGCCTCATCAAGCCAACCTATGCAAAATCTTCCCTCCTAATGCAATTGCTTCAAAATATGACCATTTGTCAATATCCAAATTAGAAATAACTCCAATTTCTCTACTTATATATTGCATGACATGTTCTCTTTGAAACAGCCTCATGATGAATAGAAGAGAATATATATATATATATATATATATATATAACACAAGCAAAAAAAAAAAATTAACCCTTTATCAAAATCCCCAATCCAAACCCCTCGATGAAGGACCCAAATTTGACTCTCCAATTGAAAACCATAACTTGGAACCAATAAATAAATATGAAGGGTCTATATAGTGTAACCTCTAAAGTAGGTTTCTTGTTAAAAAGTTGTTTATTCCTATTAGGAAACACATTAAAGATTCTTATTGTGGATGACTTACGTTAGATTGATTAATTTCTCTTTTTAAATTTGATTAAATTTATTATTTAGTTATTTATTGTCTGATTATTAATTGAGACCATGAACGACATAATGTCCGACATTGTCATGGCGTGAATGACTATATATTGGATTTAAATGATGCAATTTTCTTTCTCATCTATGCCGAACTTAGTATAATGATTAATGCAACCTTTAGTATTCATCATTTCCCCAAGAATATCACCAATGGTTTGTCATATGACATCAACTCTTCTTCAGGGATCTCGAGTTATTTGTAGGTCATCTAGTTTAAAATATTAGTCAAAATGCCTTGTTCCTCTAACATTTTTCTATGTAATTAGTAATTAGCAATTTGCACACTTATAATCAACATCCTATTCAAGATCTTTAGCCTAGAAATCTCAGTCTATAAAGGTTATCTCAGGCGTTTTTTGACTACCATAAGGGTAGATTATGTTTAATACTCAAACATTTCGAAGGCATCACATTTAAGCCGATGAGATGCCTTTTCCTCCAGTGAAAACCATGAAATAGTGGTGATAACCTTTCTTAGCTAATTCAGAGGTTTGTTTTCTCTGTTCTCCTTTGAAGGACTTTTCCTTTGATGATTAAATATAAAATAATGATAGATAAATGCATTCATTAACTTACCTTTATAGGCATACAAGATAATATATATAATTCATATGATTGATATTTTCCAGAAGCTATTAATGCTAGATAAAATAAAGCTAGACTAAGCCAATAAAAAATTTGCATCTCAAGAACATTTTTTGTCATCTAACCTATTAGGATTTTTTTGCATCCCACATTTTTATTATTTGCATCTCCTAAAATATTATTTTTCCAAACTATTATCGTCTTCTTCGTCATTTCCTATTGTTGCCCTCCACGTGTACTACCACATGCTGCCCTCTCTGTATATCACCCTTCAATCACCTTCTTTTGTAGATCCATAACTGCCTACTTCCCATTAGTATATAAATTTTTTATGTTGTTGATATTATTGATTTTCCCTTTTTATTTTTTTTATTTTCAATTTTTCTTTTTCATTTCTTCTCTTTTAAGTCTTTTATTTTTATTCTTTTTTGTTATTTATTTTTGTTTATTATATTTTGTATTCTTTCATTCTTTTTATATTTCTATATGTTTTTATTTTTTATCATTTCAATTTTTCTTTCTTAATGAAAGAATACAATTTCGTGCCTTTTCATTCTTCATTTATGAATATATATATATATATATATATATACAAAAAAAAATATATATAGCCACTAATCAGGCTACTAATTAGGCTAACATAGGATATTAATTAGGCTAATGTAGGATACAATCTGCCAATATCAATTTACTAATAAATAGCTAGACTAAATTAGGAACTTTCTTAATACAAAATAAATAGAAATAATTACAAATTATTTCTATTTCTATCACACCCCGCCGTCGAAAAGGGAGATTCATGAATGTTAAGATTGTTTTGAAAATATTGAAATAAAATAAGAGGCAATCCTTTTGTAAAAATATCCATGATCTGATATTAAGAAGGAACATGATGAACACGAACTTTTCCACGTGCAACTTTTCTCTAACAAAGTGAATATCTATTTCAATATGCTTTGTGCGCTGATGTTGAACGGGATTCCCAGAAAGATAAATGGCATTCACATTGTCGCAATATGCCATGGTTGCCTTTTGAATGGGACAATGTAGTTCCAACAGTAGATTACGAATCCGATATGATTCGGAAACGCCATTAGCTACCTCTCTGTACTTGGCCTCTGCACTAGAACGAGATAAAGTAGGTTGTTGTTTTGACAACCATGAGGTCAGATTGTCACCCAAAAATACACAATATCCTGACGTAGAACATCTAATATCAGGACATCCTCTCCAATTAGCATCAGTGTAAGAGACAAGGTCTATAAGTGAGCAAGGAGAAAGATGCAAACTAAAATGAAGAGTTCCCTGAACATAGCATATGATACGCTTCATAGGATTCATATGTGCATCCCGAGGGTCTTGCATATGTAGGCATACCTGTTGAACAACATATGAGATATATGGTCTTATAAACATGAGATACTGTAGAGCACCGGCAAAACTGCGATACTTAGTTGGATCCTTATAATGAGTACCTGTGTGAGCACTAACCTTTGGTTCAGTATCAACAGGAGTAGAAGTAGGTTTGCAAGAAGTCATACCAACACACTCAATTATTTCCTCAGCATATTTACGTTGTAATAGAAATAAGCCTCCCTTGTGTCGAATCACACTTATTCCCAAAAAATAATTCAAAGAACCTAAGTCCGTCATAGCAAACTCAAAGCTAAGACTAGTCATCAAAGATTGGCGGAGAACATCAGTAGAAGCAGTCAAAATAATATCATCAACATATAATAATAAGTAGGGCATATCAAAACCATTTCAATAAACGAATAGAGAAGTATTCGATTTGCTGTTAGTGAAACCAATGAGAGAAAAAAAATCAGAAAAGTGTTTGTACTATGCACGAAGAGCCTGCTTAAGTCCATACAAAGACTTTCATAGTAAACAAACATAATCTAGTTGTGTAGAATCCTTGAAACCCATAGGTTGATGCATATAGACTGTTTCCTTTAACTCACCATGCAAAAACGCATTTTTGACATCCAACTGATAAATTTGCCAATTTCTCGACAATGAAAGATTAAGGACCATCTGGATAGTTGCTGGTTTCACCACCGGATTGAATTTTTCTCCATAATCAATGTCAACTGTTTGAGTTTTACCATCACCTACAAGACAAGCTTTATGCCTCTCAAAAGAACCATCAGATTTTTCTTTATGAGTAAAGATCTACATTGATTGAATAAGATTAACATCAGGTGGACAGGGCACTAAATCCCACGTCTTATTTTAATAAGAGCATTAAATTCATCATCCTTAGCCAATTTCCAATTCAGGTCGCGGAGGGCAACTAATGGGTTACGAGGAAGTGGTGATTTCGTAATCGTGGTATTATAAGTCTAGTGGGATAGGTGAGCTAGGTGGTGTGGGGGGATTTAGTGAAGGGTGGGTGATGGGGAGAGGAGTGGGAGGAGTTGGTTGGGCTATTGCAATAGGATGGGTAGTAGAAGAGGAAGGTTGGGTCGTTGATGTATGTTGAAGATGATGGATCATGTAAGTAGAAAGTCTGCTATCTAAAAAATTATAATCAGTGGGTTTGGGGTCATGCACCTTAGCAAATGAGAACTTGCTCTCATCAAAATGAACATGTTGACAAATGATAATTTTATTACCAGACAAATTAAAACACTTATAACTACAATGATTCGAAGGATACCCCAAAAATACACATGGAGTAAAACAGGCTTGGAGTTTGTTTATTGTAGTAGACGGAAAAAGAGGATAACACAAACACCTGAAGATTCTAATATGAAAATATGAGGGATCTTTTTGGTAAAACATTTTGAGTGGGAAATTATTGGCTAATAATTTACTCAGAAGTATATTATGTAGGTATGTTGCCATTTGCAATGCATGGTGCTAAAAATAAGGTGGTATAGAAGCATGAAGAAGGAGAGTTCTCATGATATTATTAAAAGATCGAATTTTCCTTTCAGCTTTCCCATTTTGTGACGAAGTATATGGACATGAAAAATGAAATGCAATGTCATTCGACTTACAATATTGTAAAAAAAGGTTATTATCAAACTCCCTCCCATTATCACATTGGATATTTTTAATATCACATTCAAACTAAGTACGAATATGACCGTTAAGAGTTGTAAAAATGAAAAAAATTTGAGATTTTTTAGCAATAGGGAAAGTCAACAAATATTTAGAATAATCATCCAGAAAAAGGATATAATAACGATGTCCCAAAGAACTCAAAATAGGAGACGTCCAAATATCATTATGAAAAATATCAAAAGGCATAAATGTCATAGATGTGGATGCAATAAAAGACAACTTAATATGTTTACCGAGGACACAAGATAGACAAATAATAGACCTAGATGGACTAGTACAATAAATCATTTTATTTTTCCGAAGAGAATCTAACACCAAATTTCCCGGGTAACCCAAACGATCATGCCAAAGAGACCACACTAAATAAGCAGAATGAGGAAAACTTTGTATTTGACTAGTAGAAGTGATGGGGTAAAGTTCACTCATGTTGTCACATCTCATTAGTTGCTTCCCTGTCTGCAGATCATTCACAGAAAATCCAAACGGATCAAAAGTCACACACACATTATTATCAATAATAAATTTCCTTACCGACACTAAATTTTTAATGAGGTTAGGTGTATGAAAGACATTTTTCAATGATAATGGTGTGTTTGGGGAAGACAATATTGTATGACCACAACCATAAATTGGAATAGATTGACCGCTACCAACAATAATCCCATTATTTTGCTCAAATTAAAATAAGACAAGAGATTATCTTATGCAGACGTCATGTGTGGCGTTGCCCCAGTGTCCATGTACCAATTCGGATCAGGTTGAGAAAGAGACATCGTGTGCATTGTGGATTCGATGTCTGTTGGAGTCCACTGTGGATTCACAACATAGGCTTGCTGCTGCTGTGGTCTTGGACTAAGTATGCTAAAAAGTCTTGGCCTAGGTTGAGTAGGATATGGACAAAGAGGAATGGTCCAAGGTGCTTGTATCGACACCCTACCAAGGAGGTTGAGACCATTGTTGCTGTACCTGCTGTCCACCACTGCTAGGATGAACCCCTCAGTGGTTGCCGCCATGTCCACTACTAGCTTGGCCACTGCCACTAGACCCATTGCCATTACGACTGCTATTTTTGTTGCAATTGTTATTGGTGTTGCGGTGTTTGTTGGACTTCATACCATCACCACGACCTTGAGAATTATTATGAGGATGAGTTGTTTAAATTTGCAGTTTAAATTTACAATTATTAAGTATTAAAAAATACATTGAAAATTTTTATTTTTAAAATTGTATAAAAATTTACTCACTTCCAACAAAATTATATAAAAGTAGCAACCATTAAGGTTAAAGTATAAAAAATAAATTCATTTAGACATTACATTTTATGGGTTGTCGTCAAATTGTATCCAATGAAATTAAATCAAATAGTTTTGCTAAAATAATTATTCATCAACTTATACATTAATTAAATACCCTAATTAAAGATTAAATAAAAAAGTATAGAAACTTAAAAAATAATTAGTAATTATATATGTTTTCTTGCAAATTTGCTAAAATAACTAAGGATAAACAATTTGGTTTGGTGCAATTTTAACATCTCAAACCGCAAATCGAACGGAACTGTGTGGTATGAAAATTAAAAAACCAAACAATCCCAAACTAATGCAGTTTTTTATTTTCATGATTTCGTTTTCAGTTTCCAATTCGTTTTGGTTCGGTTTTGAACACTTCTAGTGCTCCTGTATTTTAAGATCGTGACATTATCTCCAAATTTTTAAAAATATGTGAATTGATAACCCTTTAGCGAATGGTTGACTATTAATTGTGAGTGTGTTAACAACCACTTGTAAGAAATTAGGTGGCGTGAAACAAAATTATTGCTTAAGAAAAGAGTTAATTTAACATTTTAGGGTTTAAATAAGTATTAATGGGTAAAAAATGTGGAATATAACAACCCTATAAACCCTAAAATGTTAAATTAACCCTTAAGCAATAATTTTGCGTTACATCACCTAATTTCTTACACATGTTCGTCAATACACTTACAATTAATTATAAATGTAAAAAACTCACAAAAGGATACCAATTACACATTTTTAAAATTTTAGGTACAATATCACAATTTTAAAATAACAAAACACAATCTTTAAAATTGATAAAGATTGGTAACATCAATTCTTATGATCTTTTGATGATATCATGTGTTTTGGATCAAATTCTAACAAGACAGAAATTTAAGTTAATTTCTTTTGTTCGATTCGGATTCATGGAAGGTATTCAAATAGATAAACACCCTATGTTAGATTACGTTTTTTTTCATAGGCATACTTTTAAAAAATCTTCATTTTTGTAAAAAATATAAAATATATCGACCAATAAATTTTAGGTATTGACCTGTGTGTCAGAAAATCAACTAATAACCTAAGTAATGCTTTTGAATTAAAATTTTAAACATATAATTATATTTATACGACTCTATCAATTAGATATTAGTTTAACACTGAATATAATAATAGTAGCAGTTTATGGCAAAAAAATAAATAAATAAATTTGTAGCAGTAAAAAACAGGTAGTTTAAAATTTGAGTTTACTGTTACATTATCACATTACCATGTCTGCGTGCTAGCAAGGTTAGTCGGAGTTGGTCTTAATTCTTTCGTGATTAATAGTAGTCACGTTACATTCTTATTCTTACCTAATAATAATCACTTCAATTCCATTCATTATAGTCAAAATCTTGGACTGCTTTATCCTACGCCTCCTCGCTGCTTATCCTGCGCATATTTCGCCTGATTCTCGCCGAGATCTTCACCTACCTCCTCGCCGCTCTCACTTTCTCAACTACACCATATTCATATTTGATTTCAGGTGCTCTTCGATCTATTGTACACTCTTCAATGTCTCTTAACCCCCCCCGTCCCCAACGAGTTAACTGTTTCTTCCAAAACTTGATATGGAGATGTAGTAATTGGTTTCATTTTATACTGATCCATAACTGTTGGCGTCGATGACAGTAGTAGTTTTACTCTGATTGACGGAAACTCATTCATTCTGATTGATTTGCCAGTTGAATTTTGTGTGTGTGGAACTGATGCTGTGTTGTAAAATTTTCATGCACGAATTGTATAAATGAAATGGAGGTTCAATTGCTTGTTCAAGATCAACCTGTTGTGAATCAATTATATTAATCGATGTAATTAGAAAAAAAAAATAAAATTCACAGATACGATATTTCTTTCATGCTTTATTTCTTTTGAATTGTCCAATATTGCGATTGTATGTTTTCATGATGTTTCTTCATTTTAGCAACGAAAATCTACATGGAAGTAGTTTTTTTCTTTTTCCTTTAATTTCAAATTTAGAATTTATTAACGAGCTTAGTATGTTAGCTATTAACTAACTAGTGTTAACTGATGGAGTTGTGAATTATTATCAGCAGAAAGAATCATGAGTTGTTTCAGCTGTTGTGAAGAAGAAGACTTCCAGAAGACTGCTGAAAGCGGAGGACAGCATTTGGTAAAAAACTCAGCAGGTAATTTGGTTCATATTAGGTTGAGAACTTCCCCAGGAATGATATAGATTATAAAGTAATCATAACTTGCGATACAAAACAACACCAGAGTCCTGAGCAGTCATCATCAATAAGTGACACTTTCATTGAATTGAATTGAAGCATTAGCATGAGATTTAGTCGTCTAGATGCTGTGTTATGATGCTTCATAGTTCATACAGTTCATTGTGTTAATTTGTTTGATATTATGTTATCTGAAATTGAATTTGATATAATTAATTTAATAAATTGTATTATGCAGTAAATGATGGAAATGGTCGTGCATCTGAAACTACAAGACAGGGCACTCAGGCTGTTAAAATTCAGCCCATTGAAGTTCCTGAATTACCAGTAGATGAACTCAAAGATATTACAGATAGTTTTGGAGAAAGTTCTTTGATTGGAGAGGGATCTTATGGAAGAGTATATTATGGTGTGCTGAAAAGTGGGCAGGCTGCGGCAATCAAGAAATTAGATGCCAGTAAACAGCCTGATGAGGAATTTTTGGCCCAGGTATTCGTCAACATATGTTTATCGCTAGTCATTAAGGTTGTTCAGATCCAATATACAATAAATTGCTTTGTTCATGAATTTTCAGGTTTCAATGGTTTCACGGCTGAAGCATGACAATTTTGTTCAATTGCTTGGCTATTGCATTGATGGAAACTCCCGAGTTCTTGCTTATGAATTTGCCTCTAATGGGTCTCTTCATGATATTTTACATGGTATTTAGTTTTGCTTCAGGAAACTATTGACAGCTATGAACATTTGTTGAATTCTTTTCTTGTATTTTGAGGAATTGAGAATATTTTAAATTTTGATGTTTGTTTTATTTTTTGGTGCTGTGGTAAGGAATGGTAATGTGGATGATATATTTCATTTATTCCTTTTTTTATTACATATTGTTGTGATCTTATTTTTGCCCTTTACATGCAGGCAGAAAAGGTGTTAAAGGAGCACAGCCTGGTCCTGTTCTAACATGGACTCAGAGAGTTAAAATTGCTGTAGGGGCTGCAAAAGGGCTTGAGTACTTGCACGAGCGAGCTGATCCCCACATTATCCACCGGGACATCAAATCAAGCAATGTACTAATCTTTGATGATGATGTTGCTAAAATTGCTGATTTTGATTTGTCAAATCAGGCTCCTGACATGGCAGCACGTCTCCATTCCACCCGTGTCCTTGGAACCTTTGGTTATCATGCACCAGAGTAAGATGTGCATATCAGATTTTCATTAGATATGTTAGGACATGCCTTATTTTAGCCCTATTGGTTATCTTATTATAAACTTCCTGATTTTGAGCATAATATGTGTTGATTTATTGAAAAAGTTATAGGATGTTTTTCTTCTTCCCTAGTTCACCAGAAGCAATACGAGTCCAGTTCCCATACATTTGTGTGTGTATTTCTTTATTAATATTAACTAATGATCAATTTGGAAAAGTTAAACCATTCTTGTATATTGAGAGTTAGTGTCCTGGCAATTACTTGACTACTTTCCAATGACCATTATAATCTCAATGATGCAGATATGCAATGACTGGTCAATTGAATGCTAAGAGTGATGTATACAGCTTTGGTGTTGTCCTTCTGGAACTTTTGACTGGAAGGAAGCCTGTTGATCATACACTACCCCGTGGGCAGCAGAGCTTGGTCACTTGGGTAAATGCAAACCTCATTATCGTGGTCTAATTTCCTGTTGTCAGAAAAGAAGAAAATTTAGAATGTAATCCAGCTAGCTGATCCCAGTAACTGATGTGTTTCAGGCTACACCAAGACTCAGTGAGGATAAAGTCCGACAGTGTGTAGATGGAAGACTAGGAGGAGAGTACCCGCCCAAAGCTGTTGCTAAGGTATTCACTGTTTTAGTATATTTTTCTTCCTTTCTTTTTTATTATTAACTTACCATGCCAGTTGCCTTGCCGAGTTGCCGTGTTGTTGTGTGTGGACTGGTTTGAAACACATGCCTGCCTATGAATTAACAAACTAATCTGAACTACCTTACATTAGATACCTGTGGAATTCTTATGTCCTGTGCTGTTAGTAAATGCTATGCATGAGGCTAAAACTGTTTTAACATTCCCTTTGAGAAGGAATTATAAGGTTGACTTTCGGAAGGAGGGTTTAAGTTTTTGAAGAGAGGAAGGAGAAGGGAGATCATGGATTCGAATCTCCACCACTAGCATTTTAACAAAATACTAATAACTAACATTGGTTGATAAAAAAAATAAATCATTCCCTTTGGTAGAAGTTTTGTTTAATAATTTAATTAGTTGAACAATTAGAAGCAATGGCTTTCTCTACAGTTTTGTTCTCAGTTTTTGTAGTTGAGAGCTAATAATAGGTAATCATGTATCATAACACGAGAGCTGAAAAATACTTAAATATAGAAATAATATTACACTTTTTAATGGGACCATTTTGGGAACCACAGGAACCGAGGACAACTGTCCTTGGCACATGAACCCAGGACAACTGCCCTTGCCATTAAAAATACTTAAGATATTAATGTATTTTTTTTTATAGATGTTGTTAATGCGTTAGGTTTTTTTAGTGGAGGGATTCGAACATACAATCTCTCCCTCTCCATCTCTCCATTTTACCACCACACCAATTTTGTAACTCCCTAAGATATTAATGTATAACAGCAAGAGTCCTTTTTAATTGCAGATGGCTGCTGTTGCTGCCCTGTGCGTGCAGTATGAAGCTGATTTCAGACCAAACATGAGCATAGTAGTCAAAGCGCTTCAACCTTTGTTGACTGCAAGACACGGGCCTGCTGGTGAAACTCCAAACTAACCTGTCTATATTTCTGTCTATCTGTATCAATGAGTATGTGCACGCGAGATATAAGAAAGTGACTGCTTCAGAAGCGGATGGAAAATTGCTTGAACTACATGTTTATATATCCAATTGTTTATACTGCATTCATTTTGTTCATAATGCATAGGTTCTCTGCGATTTACTTGCTTCTTTTATTTTTCTTTATTGTTATTGTTTGCTCTATTTTCCTTGTTTCTCTGTTCCTTCTACTGGGATTACTGTCATCTTATGTGAAATTTTTAGAAAAAAAAACAACAAATGAGAATGGTATCATATTCTTTTAACACATTTTTATAAGGACCTTTCACTATTAGTTGAAATTTATTAGAAATAATGAAAAATTGTATGTATCAATTCTCATTTAATAAGTTCCATAGGTGATTCTATATTCTTCAATAAATTTTGGTCAATAGTTAGTGTATTAAAAAAGTTGTATTAAAGAATGTGTTAGTTAAATTCTGATAAACATTGGAGAATGCATTCAAAAGATTGTTTCAAAGAGAGTATAGTTCTTTTCAAAACAGAAAGAGACTTGTAGACAGCAAATAGTATGTCTCGGATGATTTCTTCGTTGGAAGTAGAGTCAGAATAACGAAAGCTCGTACACTCAAGATTTTCTTTAATTGTTTTCATTGTAACATTTTATGCAATTTTTTCTCTTCAACAAGAAGATAGTCCATTCCATTGTTTCGATAATGCCAAATTTTTGCTCTGGACCAGGGATATTCATGATTTGTTTTCTCATATCTAATTCTAAATTTATTATACGGATTGAATTTCAAATTTGAACCATTTCTCTTTTTAATAAAAAATGTCAATTCTTTTCTGTTATACGAAGCACAAGACCAAATCAATTTGAGAAATGAATAGAATAAAAGTAAAGAATTCCATTTTGAATGGAAGAATTAGACAAATCTTTTTATAGTTGTCCCTCAAAATACTCGAATGAAATACGGAAAAACTAAAGGGTTTGTTTTAAAATTTAAAATAAAAATTCAACATTATATAGGTGGGAGGTACGATTCTTATCCATTAAATAAAAATACCTGCGATGCAAGAACAAATCTTACTTGACTAGTTGATGCATCCTTCCTTGATGCTAAGCTTCTAAGATCAACTCCTTGAAAAGACCTCGAAGCAGTGGCAGATGAAGTGGGAAAGGAGTGGAGGGGAAGGCGCCAGAAGAGAATTGATAAGCCTTGAAGAGAATTGATAAGCTTTGAAGTGGAGGTGCTTGTCATAAGAGAAGAAACTCTTGATAAAAGCACAAGAGAATTCTCAAAGTAGAGAAAGAAAGGGACACTCAATAAATAATCACAAACTCACAATTTGTATTAACTCAAGTGTAAAATGTACAAGGGTGTGGAGGGTTCTATTTTTAGCTAACTAGGGGGCTTGGGCCATGAGACTCAAGGAGAGAGTGGAGGGAAATTCAAATTTGAATTATTGAGCACATGTTCCTAAAATAATGGATCTTAGATCTAACTAATTGTCATGTAGGATGTCATGTGATAATAATTCAAATTAGGTGCCGAAAGGAGGGAACAAGGTCTCACCTTGTCTAAATAATATAAAAATTTAATATTATTTAAAGTTACCACACAAAAAGTTACAAAACAATAGTTAAGAAAAGTAAAAATACTTAATAGTTAAATGTCATGACAAGAATAATCTCAAATGAACTTCTTATCACAACTTGTTTTTTTATCACTATCATTATTTTTTAAATAAAATTTTATTTATATGTGCTGGTCCTACTTGGAAATCTTGAAGGGTTGAATGGATATTTTTTTTAAAAAAAAATTAATTCTTATTAAAAAATTTCTTTACAACAAAAACATTTAATCCAATTTGTGAGTATTCTTTCAAAACAATGAACTCGTTCATTAAATCAAAATTTTTTCAAATAATTAATATATGTAGGAAAAATAAAGCTTATGAGAACTACTGAAAGAACACTTGTTTCTATGATCTCAAAATATTAACAATAAAATTAAATGACATGATGTTGATAAAAAATGTTGAAATGCACAAATGCCAATTTAAGGGTTATGAATGTTATGGTTCAAATAAATAAATTTTCCAAGAGGTATACATTGATTTTTAAACCAACAGTTTAGAAACAGAATTATCAATTTAGAATTACAAGGTATATATAAACAACTGATAAAATCAACACAAATAAATAGAGTTGAGAGATGGGCAAGAACATCTAGTTTATACTAATTCAGTCAAACTGATATTTGAGGATGTCTAGTGTTAGTTTGACACCTCGAGTCAAACTTTTTTATTATAGATTGGAGTACAAACATTATACACACACAAAGTCTATGACTAACCTTTCTTGAGTCA
Source organism: Psophocarpus tetragonolobus (assembly GCA_037954015.1). Taxonomy (NCBI): domain Eukaryota; kingdom Viridiplantae; phylum Streptophyta; class Magnoliopsida; order Fabales; family Fabaceae; genus Psophocarpus; species Psophocarpus tetragonolobus. The sequence goes on from CM075691.1 coordinate 73,948,143, forward strand.
GAAACCCTATTTCTCCCATAATTCAAACCACTTTGTGAAAGCCTATCATAAGGCACCATTAGGAAATCCTATCCCAAAATTCAAATCACCTCGTGAAACCTAATCACAAGGAACAACTAGGAAACCCTATCCTAGAATTCACATTGTCTTGTGAGATCCTATCACATGGAACCACTAGGAAACTTTATCCCATAATTTAACAAAACATATTATGATGCTACCACAAGAAATTAATGGAAAATCCTACCCCAAATAGTAAGCTCCAATTATGAGAGTAAAAGATAGAGTGATCACACATTGATTGTGTCAATGTAAAGAATTAAAAACAGATTACAAGTGAAAGTCAAACTGAGTTCTTGATCAAGGTTGCTCAAATAATATTTTAAAGATTAAGTGATGGAGAAAACTTGATTTGATCAAAATGATGCCTTGAATTTATAAAGAAATTAGGTTATCTTCTTAGGGTTGTAAGAATGATGTAAAATTAAGAGTGAATTTTCCAAAAGATTTATTTTGACCTAATTTTTGAAATATGCTTTCTTTAAATGGAGAAAAAAATAGGTTTGAGCTCAATTAATAATCCATGATAAGTATTAGAGATATCTTTGCTTACATCAAGGTGTAAAAGATTGTTAAACATTTTAAGAGTAAAAACCTTTATCAAAACCAAGATCATGAACACGTTTGTGGCTTTGAGAAGTAAACTTAAGACTTGTAGAATTTAAACTAAAGCACACAAACCTACGTTCTAAAACAATCAACACAATGTCATATTCATACATGTATGACATATTGAAAAAGAAATGAGAACCAAAAAAAAAAAAATATCAGGACCATGACCTTTATGTGTCCAAAAAAATATCATAATAATCTAAAGCAGAGGCCAAGGAATGCTTCCACATGGGAAGTTGAACATGCAAAAAGGCCAAATTTGAATTGTGTGAAAAGATTGAAGAAAACACAATCAAAACAAAGATAAAAAGTTGAATATGCTCCTTAGGAAGACAACTCTAACACTTTGCATGTTTGCAAAGCCCCATATAAGAATAAAGGGTTGCTAAAGTTAACATGTGAAACACAATATCAAGAAAAGGGGATGAGTTCAATGACAAGTCTTCAAGGTGCATTAAATGCCAATATCATTGACAAGATTACATGCATAATCCCTTAATAGTAGGAAGTCAAGCAACCGAAAAGTTCTGGAGACTATAAATAGAGGATCAAGGAAGAAGAAGAAAAATGAAGCAAGTATTGTAAAAACCATTCAAGTGTTTATTCTTTCTTCCTCACTACATATTCTGATAAATTCGCTTATCTTGAGTTATCAGAAGCTTTGAGAAAAGCAGCCTTCTAAGCCAAAAATTTCATATCCTTTACTTTTTGAAGTTAGAACAGTGAGAGAAACCATCTTATCCTCTTTCTGAGAGTTATCATTGTAATCTATTCTTTCATTATTTTGGACTTAGCCAGGAGTGGATATTTATTTAAAGAATACTTAGTTGATAACCAGGAGTGACTTAGTGCTTGTTTGGCAACAGTTTTATAAAACTGTTTTCAGTATTTTAGTATTTAAAAACTAAAATTTTTTTTTGGGTAATGTTGTCTGAAAACAGTTTTCGAGAACAGTTCTGGTTTTTTAATTTTTAAAAACTAAAAAATAAGAACAACTGAAAGTAGTTTTGCTTTTTAGTTTTCTATTTTTGTTTTGAAAACTCAAAATACAATCATAATATGTTATTTTTTCTTTTCATTAATAAAATTTTAATAAATATGAATAAATTTTCCCATTTTTACATCTTCAAAACAGTTTTCAAATAATACTTATCAAGTCCTTAGTGACAAACAGTTCTCAAACTTAAACTCAAGGATAGTTTAAGGGTAAAACAAGAGTTGCACAATACTCGTTGCAAGTTAGAATTGACAGTAAAAATACATGTATATTTATTTTATAATAGTAGAATTTTCCAAGAGATGCTTGAAAGAGAACTAGATGTAGCTAAGTTTGGAGCAAACCAATATAAAACATTTGTTCTTACTACCTTCTATTACTTCCATTTTTTATACTTTTTGTATTACTCTTGATTAGAACTATAAGAAAGTTCTTATTTCGAACCATCTTTACAAAATCTTCTATCAAGCTTCTTAAGGAAGTATATCGAAAGAGTTTTCCAAAAAATTTCTTATAACTCTATTCAACCCTTTTCTAGTGCTAACATATTGTTTCAATATTGTCTCTCTTATATATTAACGTTGAATTGATTATTTGTTTGAAAAAATTATTTGAACTATTTTATTAAAAATTAGTCAACCTTTTGAAAGCTTACCTTTTAAAAGAACCATATAACCAAACAAACTTTCATTTAAAAAAGCTTTTACAATTTTTTTAAAACAAAATTTTCAACCTTCTTGTGATTGTCTTACTTTTAACTGAAATATTAAAAAAAATTCTCATACACTATGAAAATTATTAATAATATTTAATGTTGATAATCTCAATGAGAAAGTTTATTCATTTCTTAATATATTTTTTATATTAATTGCATAAGACATAAAAATACAAGGTTTTTGAAGATAAAACTCTAATTAAATTAAAGATATTTTTAAGATACTATCATTAACCAAGAGAGAGTTAACTAAAATTTATTTATATTTTGGTTGGACACTAATTGATTTTTTTTGTTACTTATTTGTGTAGTTTGAATGAGAAAAAAAATGAAAAGATGACCTCTAGAATATATATCCATGGAAAAGAAAAAATGACATTCAAATTCTTATCAAATGATATTCATATAGTATGTATGTATAAATACACATATATATAGGGGGAGGATATTATCCATTTACATTAAGTGTAAGAGTTAGTCAAGTTACACCTTCAATAAATTTTTTATAAAATGCAAATTTTACTAGTCTAACAATTAAATTTTATATTCTTACGTAGTGCTATGTAAAGTGATTCGAATATGGAATAGACGGATCTTTCTACTAGCAATTTGGCAAGAAAGTTGTTATACGTTTGGGATGCCAACAATTTTTTTCCTTGAAAAACTTTACCACATATGGGTTTCTTTGGTGTGAAAGGGAAATTCATATATGAGTCCATATAAAGTTTAATTGTTAATGTCTATCTCTTCTATTCTATGATAGGTAAAAAGGAATTATGGGATAATCTTTTGGAACTCCATAGTATACTCCAACATTGCAGGTTGTGTCTTACAAGTAACTTCAATGCGATTAGGAGCCCTAAATAACGAATTAGAAAAGATGAAGCGGTGGAGTTTCCCTATTTGGAGATGATAGGTTTTATTAAGTTTATCAACAATATGGAGATGATAGATTTTATTAACTTTATCAACAATATGGAGATGAAAGGTATTCTTGTGTTTGGGCATAAATACACATTGTTTAGTGTTAGCAACATGACATGCAACTTGTTAGATAGATTTCTCATTATTAAGGATTGGCTAGAATCAATACCAACTTGTTTTCAATTAAATTTGGATAGGGATTTCTCTTATTATTGTCATATGTTGGACTTAAGCCATCAAGGATGAGATATAAGAAGTACCGCGTGTCTCATGAGAAGTAAAAGTTTTGGTTTTGTTGAATAGTCATAACTGCTTTAATTAATTTTGTTGTGTCAAACATGTTTTCATAGGTTTGAAACTTGTATTATTTGTTTAGAATAGTCATATGAGTGTGTTTTACTACTCCTCAAGAATCAAATTTATTCAACAAATCAATCTAATTATGAAGTTTTCATTGTTTGAAGCATTGAGTTAAGTTTATTAAACATATTATAATATTATTATATATTTATTTTATTATTTTAAGTTAGTAAATTTAGTAATCCATTTTGTTTAGGGTTTTGCATTTCAAAACCTTGATCCGATCCTATTTTATATTTTGAAGTTAGTAAATTTATTTTATACTTTACATTTATACAATTTGTTATTTGTATTATATTGTGTTGTTTTAATAGTTTAATTTGACTAACTTAGTATGTATGAAACACTAGATATTTTGTTATGAAATTATGAATTTAGTAGACTAATGGATTTGGCTAATTTTAGGTATAAAATTATTTTTTTATGATTTAATGAAAAAATTGATTTTATTTTTATTTTTGGGTTGGTTTTCCCTTAAACTGAATCGAACCAACCTTATTATCATTGGTTTGGTTTGGTTCGGGTTAGGGGAAAAAATCTAGAAAATGAACCAATCCAATCTAATAAAATTAATTGGTTTGGTTTTTATTTTCCTCCAAAACCAAACCAACCTGAAACGTGAACACGTCTACTTACAAACTTGAGACACTAGCACTCCGTCATGGTCATGAGCATGGAGATACCCCTCAACTACAGACTCAGTTGAATCCATGAGTACACTACTTCCAATGCTTAGGGTAGGTAAAGTTTCTTCTTTCTTCTTCCCACATTCTTCTTCTTTACCTTCAACCATATTTCCACTCTCACACAAGTTGTTGGACAAGTGGCCTTAGTTTACTTAAGAGGGGAAGGGGTGCATTAAGTAGATCAAATTTAAACTTAGTTTTCTTTCTATTTGATTTTATAATATAATATTTGAAAATGAAAGTGAAATATTCAAATATGCAAACAAAATAAATAAATAGGAGTATAGGAAAGAGAAATATGCAAACTTTTTTTATACTGGTTTGGTCAATCCACTTGCTACGTCAAGTTCTCAAGTATCCCCACTTGAGCTTTTACTATTTTTGTAATCACTTTACAAATGGATGAATCCTCAATCACCTTGGGAGCTCTCTCCCTGTGTTTGAGATTCTTTTTACCACTCAAGAAGTCTTTTTTGAAGAAGTCTTTTTTGAAGAAGAAGAAGAAGAAGAAGAAGAAGAAGAGAAGAAGAAGAAGAAAAGAAGAAGAAGAAGAAGAAGAAGAAGAAGAAGAAGAAGAAGAAGAAGAAGAAGAAGAAAAGAAGAAGAAGAAGAAGAAGAAGAAGAAGAAGAAGAAGAAGAAGAAGAAGAAGAAGAAGAAGAAGAAGAAGAAGAAGAAGAAGAAGAAGAAGAGAAGAAGAAGAAAGAAGAAGAAGAAGAAGAAGAAGAAGAAGAAGAAGAAGAAGAAGAAGAAGAAGAAGAAGAAGAAGAAGAAGAAGAAGAAGAAGAAGAAGAAAGAAGAAAGAAGAAGAAGAAGAAGAAAGAAGAAGAAGAAAGAAGAAGAAGAAGAAGAAGAAGAAGAAGAAGAAGAAGAAGAAGAAGAAGAAGAAGAAGAAGAAGAAGAAGAAGAAGAAGAAGAAGAAGAAGAAGAAGAAGAAGAAGAAGAAGAAGAAGAAGAAGAAGAAGAAGAAGAAGAAGAAGAAGAAGAAGAAGAAGAAGAAGAAGAAGAAGAAGAAGAAGAGAAGAAGAAGAAGAGAAGAAGAAGAAGAAGAAGAAGAAGAAGAAGAAGAAGAAGAAGAAGAAGAAGAAGAAAGAAGAAGAAGAAGAAGAAGAAGAAGAAGAGAAGAAGAAGAAGAAGAAGAAGAAGAAGAAGAAGAAGAAGAAGAAGAGAAGAAGAGAAGAAGAAGAAGAAGAAGAAGAAGAAGAAGAAGAAGAAGAAGAAGAAGAAGAAGAAGAAGAAGAAGAAGAAGAAGAAGAGAAGAAGAAGAAGAAGAAGGAAGAAGAAGAAGAAGAAGAAGAAGAAGAAGAAGAAGAAGAAGAGAAGAAGAAGAAGAAGAAGAATCTCTCTTAAAGAGCGGATGATACAACTTAAAGATCCTATAAGAATTATTCTGGAATTTGCATGTGTTTGGACAAGAGTTTTTTGTTCAGAAAAAGATTGGAAGAATTCATACTTTAAAACAAAAGAAAATCCACTTATTTATAGTGTCAAAACCAAAGTAATGTGTTCTTTCATGAAAGGTTGTGACTTTTCAAACTTTTGGTAACAGCTTACTGGTAATCGATTATATCAACTGGTAATCGATTACATGACTTAAATATTGTGTCGTTCCATGAAAGGTTATGATTTTTCAAATTTGTGATAACAACTTTTCTAGTAATTGATTACATCAAAATGGTAATCGATTACATTATTTAAAATTTTGTGTCGTTGTCACTTTTGAATTCAAAATTTCAATAATCAAGATCTCTGGTAATCGATTACATAGCCTGTAATCGATTACCAGTTCATAATTTTGAACTGATAAAAAACATATCTTGCCAAACCAAGGTTATGCAATTTCGTAGAGATTCTTTTATACAATTAACTAAGTTAATTTATTTTATCTAACATGACATTAATATTTGAATCTCTGTCAATGTTATTTTGTTATTTTGCTTCCTTGCTTTTCTATCAATATTTCTTGTGACTTTTGGCATCATCAAAACCTGTAATATCTTGACAATTACATTCTCTCCCTTTTTTATGATGACAACCATCTTTAAGGGAAGAAAAGACAATGACATATATATTTATCGATCACTCCCCCTTAATTTAACATTTATTGACTTTATGAGTATTGTATAGTTTGTAAACAGTTTTCTTGAAATAAAGCAAGTAATAATTTAGTTGTTAAAAACAATAATATCCTAATATAATTTCCTTGCCTTACAAGTCTCTCCCCCTTTAGCAACATAAAAAATAATGAAAGACAGAAAGAAAGAAAGAAATAATTTAAAGACCAATTAGTTAATATAAGTGAATTTTAAGCAAGGATTAATGTCTAAAATGAGAACAAAATTATCATAATTAAAACATAAATATGCTAAAAAATAAGCTAAGTAGAGTCAAAGTGACAACAAAGATGTCCCATATCATCTTCAACACGAGTAAGGCGAGTATCGACAGAAGTGAAACGCTTGTCAACAAAAGCACGAAGATCTTGATGCCATGGAGGACATCATTGAGAGGAGCAGAGTGTGGTGCCGACGGTGGTGGAGAAGAAGTACGATCATTAGGAGAATGAGCTTGATAATCCTGCTTGCGAACCCGTTGATGATCTAGAGTCTTGCAATAACCAAATGAGGAAAGAGTAGCAGCACCAATTTCAAAAGATCTCTTGACCTTGATAAAAGGGACACCATCAAGGGAAATATTAAAATGTTTCAAGAATGTGGTAATCCTTTATGGATATGGAAGAGAAGCATTGTCACGTAAAGCTTTATTCAACCGGTGACGCACAAGATAAGCCTACTTGATGGGTCTCCCAGCCAAAAATGCCCACATTATGATTAAATCTTCTTTAGTGACTTGAGCAAGATTGGTTGAACAAGGACGTAATACCTGAACGATGATATAATGCATAATCCGACATTCAAATTTTAGAGAACCAGCAAGCAATTGATCAGTGATATTGGCATTATTAGTAGTGACCATTAAATGAGCATTATGAGTAGAATAATCATTTTCCCACTCATCAACAATAGAGCCTTCAAAAGAAACCCCTTGACTTTCTAATTTAGTCAGAGTGTAAAAGAGGGATTGATCAATGATAATAAGAATTTTGTTCACTTCACTAAAAATAATGTCATCACTAATACGCATGTTGTTATAGAAGATTAGAACTAAATTAGGATATTGAGGTTCTTTTAAAGTCAGAAAATCAAGTAACCCATAAACGTAGAAGGTATCATAAAAATCAAAATGTTCATCAAAGAACTCGTCATTAACATATTTAGGATTAAGAATGTCACGGCTGGAAAAATGAGCATAGTACCTCTCCCGTTGAGCATTGTTGGAAAATAAAGAAATAGGGGAGTGTGGCAGTGCGGAGGGATTATTGGTTCCACCATGTTGACGGCTTCCAGTGGCGGTAGAGGAGGAAGAACCCCGACATCTTTTTGCAGATTCAACCATTTTGAGGAAGATTTTGAGAAATTTGTTTGGTGGAAATAGAAAAAGAGAATAATAGGAAGGATTTGCAACTTACAGAATGAATGTTGGTGCAAAAATGAAGGAGAATCAAAGATTTAAAGGGGTTGGCGCCATTTTGAGAAAGAATCTGAGAGGGGTGTTGGACGTGGAGAGAGAAAGCGTTGAACATATAGGTAAGGATAACTGGTAATCGATTACTATATTGTGTAATCGATTACATGTGTAGAAACAGGTGTGTAAAGCTGTCTGGTAATCGATTACGTGACCATGTAATCGATTACATGTGAAAACCCAGAACACTACGAATGTGCTGGTAATGGATTCCGACATATTGTAATTGATTACAAGAATCTAACCTTTAGGAGTCCAGATCAGTTGAATTTAAGATATCTAATTCTCTTCGAATTGTAAAGAAACTTTCTTTGGGTAAAGGTTTAGTAAAGATGTCGGCTAATTGATTTTTGGTTTCTACAAATTCTAGAACACAATTTCCTTTTTTAACATGATCTCGAAGGAAGTGATGGCGTATTTCAATGTGTTTTGTTCGAGAATGTAATATTGGATTTTTAGAGAGATTTATTGCACTTGTGCTATCACAACGAATAGGTATATGTTCTAGTGTTAGTCCATAGTCAGAGAGTTGTTGTTTCATCCAAAGAATTTGTGCACAACAACTTCCAGCAGCTATAGATTCTGTTTCGGCTCTAGATAGAGTGACACTATTTTGCTTTTTGCTATGCCATGAAACTAGAGCGGAACCAATGAAGTGACAAGTGTCACTAATGCTCTTTCTATCAGTTTTAAATCCAGCAAAATCTGAGTCAGAATATCTTACTAAATTATTGGACATATTTTTAGGATATCATAACCCTAAGTTAGGAGTTCCTAATAAATATCACATGATTCTTTTGACAACACTAAGATAAGATTCTTTTGGATTTGCTTGATATCTGGTACATAGACAAACACTAAACATAATATCAGGCCTACTTGCTGAGAGATAAAGAAGAGATCTAATCATACCTCTGATTGTTTTATATCTATTGACTTACCGACTTCATTATTGTCTAAGTAGGAAGCAGTGCTCAGTGGTGTAGCCATTTGCTTAGCATTTTCTATTCCAAATCTTTTAACTAGTTCTTTGCAATATTTTCTTTGATTGATGAATATTCCATTTCTAATTTGTTTGATTTGTAAGCCAAGAAAGAAATTTAACTCCCCCATCATGGACATTTCAAATTCACTTTGCATATCCTTGGATAATTCTTTGCATAAAGAATCATTAGTGGCACCAAAGATGATATCATCAACATAGATTTGAACTAAAAGAATATCAAGCATTTTTCGTTTAATAAATAGTATGGTGTCAACTTGTCCTCTTGTAAACCCTTTTTTCCAAGAGAAATGTATTTAATCATTCATACCAAACCCTAGGAGCCTGTTTTAAACCATAAAGAACCTTTTTAAATTTAAAAACATGATTAGGAAATTTTGGATTTTCAAATCCAAGAGGTTGATCAACATATATTTCCTCTTGAATGAAACCATTTAAAAAGGCACTTTTAACATCCATTTGATATAGTTTGAAGTCCATTATAGAAGCAAATGCAAGTAACATTCTAATGGTTTCTAATCTTGCTACTGGAGCATAAGTTTCTTCATAATCTATTCCTTCTTCTTGATTATATCTTTTGGTCACTAATCTTGCCTTGTTTCTTATTCCTATTCCATGTTCATCTAATTTATTTCTAAATACCCATTTAGTTCCAATTGTTTGATAGTCCTTAGGTCTAGCAACTAGTTCCCATACTTGGCTTCTTTCAAATTGATTTAATTCTTCTTGCATAATAATGATCCAATGTTCATCAATTAAGGCTTTATTTATGCTTTTAAGTTCAATTATAGACACAAAAGCCATGTTATTGCATACATCTTTAAGAGAGTGTCTAGTAATTACTCCTTTTGAAATATCTCCAATGATGTTATCAAGAGGATGGTTCTTTAAGGTTCTCCACTCCTTTGGAATATCAAAACTGGTTTGATCTTTTTGATGTATGGAATCTGTACTGCTTTTCTCTTTCTTACTTTTGTGACCTTCTTCATGAATGTGTGTATCTTGTAGAGTTTCTATCATATCATCAAGCACATATTTTCTTGACAAAAAATTGTTAGATTCGTCAAAAGTAACATGTATTGATTCTTCAATCATCATAGTTCTTTTTTTATATACTCTATAAGTTTTACTATTTAAGGAGTAACCAAGAAATATTCCTTCATCTGATTTAGCATCATATTTTCCTAAATTATCTTTTCCATTATTTAATACAAAGCATTTACATCCAAATATATGAAGATGGGAAATATTTGGTTTTCTTCCATTGTAAAGTTCATAAGGTGTTTTCTTTAAAATAGGTCTTATAAGTGCTCTATTCATTGTATAACATGCAGTATTGACGGCTTCAGCCCAAACGTATTTTGGTAGTTTTATGTCATTAAGCATGGTTTTTGCCAATTCTTCTAATGATCTATTTTTCCTTTCTACTACTCCATTTTGTTGAGGAGTTCTAGGTGCAGAAAAGTTATGATCAATTCCATTTTCATCATAGAATAATTCAAAGTTTTTATTTTCAAATTCTCTTCCGTGGTCACTTCTAATTGAACTAATTTTGAGTTCCTTTTTATTTTGAACAATTTTAGCAAATTTCTTGAATGAATGAAAGGCATCATTTTTATGAGCAAAGAATAATGTCCAAGTGAATATAGAGTAATCATCTACTATTACAAGGGCATAATAACTACCTCAAAAACTCATAGTTCTTGAGGGACCAAAAAGATCCATGTGCAATAGTTTTAAGGGTCTAGAAATTGAGATAATATTTTTAGATTTAAATGAAGTTCTTACTTGTTTTCCTTTTTGGCATGCATCACAAAGTTTATCTTTTTCAAATTTGATTTTGGGTAATCCTATTACTAAATCTTTTAAAATTTGTTTATTCAAATGTTCCATATTTATATGAGCAATTCTTCTATTCCACAATCAAGATTCATCTTCTTTACTTATAAAACATTGAGTATGATTTGTAGTTTTATCTAGATTTAACATATATATTGTTAATCCTTTTTCCTTCATAAGTAATTTTCTTATCATTTTTACTTTCAATAACACATTTATGTGAATAAAAAAATATTAGAAAACTTTTTTCATATAATTGACTTACGCTAAGTAAGTTGTGTTTAAGTCCATCAACAAGCAAAACATTATTTATTGAGGTAGATAGATTCATACCAATTTTTCCGACCCCTAGAATTTTTACCTTTGTTGTTGTCTCCATAAGTTACATGTCCATTGTTCTTGGGGTTCAAGATGAGAAACTTTAAAGTATCTCCCGTCATATGTTTTGAATTAATGTACCGGCTTTTCTTCAAAGATTCCTTCAAACACAAAATAGATTACATGAATTTGGTGCCCAAACTTTCTTGGGTCCTTGTGGGTTAGTTTTAATTGAGGTTCCTTTTGGAACCCATATCATATTGCTTTGTTATTATTGCTTTTCCTAAAATGGCATGTTGATGCATTATGTCTTTTCTTGCAACAATAAAAGCATGTCAAAAATGGAGAACTAGTTGCTTGAGTGGATACAGAGAAATTTTTATACATTTTCTGTTGTTTTAGAGGATTATATCCTACTCCTGCTTTATCAAAGATACATCTTTGTTTTCCTAATAAAATATCTAAATTTTTTATGCCCAAAGTGAATTTAGCAAGTGTGATTTTTAAATTATCAATTTCTTCTTTATATTTACTGCATGATGCACATGAATGAGGTTTATTTTCTAGATTGCTTTCAATTGGTTGTTTTGAATTTAACTCTAGTGTGTTAACTTCAGATCTAAGATTTTCTAATTCTTTATTTAATTTTAAAATTTTTGCCTCTAAGTTTGAAATTGTTTTCTTGGAAGATGATACTAGTTTTGCAAGTTTTTTTATTCTTTATGCAGATCGTTAAATGCTTCTTGAAGTTCATCAAACGAAAAAGAAGTTTCAAGATTATAGGAGGTTACGTCTTCTTCGCTATCATAGTCTCTGGCCATGAGTCCAAGATTTACAATTTTATTGTCTGAGTCATTTGATGAATCAATGTCATTTTCTTCCCAGGTGATATATATGCCTTCTTTCCTTTCTTTTCCTTGAAGGTTGTCTTATTAGATTTGTCTATTTTTCCTTTATAGATAGGACAATCTAGTCTTAGATGCCCTAGTTGGTTGCATTCATAACATCTCGGGGTGGAAGATGAGTCTTCCCTTTTCTTCCTTGTATTGAACATTGTTCTCTTTCAATTTCTTTTATTTCTAAAAAATTTGTTAAACCTTTTTACAAAAAGACTAAAGTCTTCATCATCATCTAGATCATCATTTGAATCTTCTCTGTCTTTTCCTTCATGGGTGGATGATGAAGCTTTGAGTGCAATACTTTTCTTCTTTTTTTTTCATTTTCTTCATGTTGATCAAGTCTTATCAATTCCAGTTCATGTTCTTGAAGTTTTCCAAATAATATGGCAAGAGACATTGTTGAAAGATCCTTTGATTATGCAATTGTTGTTACTTTTGGTTGTCATTGCCTGCTTAAACATCTCAGAACCTTATTGATAAGATCTTCATTTTGGAAAACTTTTCCTAAAGATGCAAGATAATTGACTATATGCGTGAATCTTTTTTGCATGTTTTGTATATTTTCATTTTGATTCATTCTAAAAAGTTCATATTCATGAGTGAGAGTATTTATTCTAGATATTTTGACATCACTAGTGCCTTCATGTATTACTTCTAATATGTCCCACATTTCTTTTGCAGTCTTACAATTTGACACCCTAAAATATTCATCAATTCCTAGTGTAGAAGTGATTATATCTTTGGCTTTTAAATTATATTGAACTCTTCTTCTATCGTATTCATTCCATTGTTTTCTAGGCTTTTCTACAATTTTATTTTCTACTTGCATTGTAGGGATGAATGGACCAATTTCAATTGCATCCCATATATTTAAATCTATTGCCTCTATAAAAATTTGCATTCGGGTCTTCCAATAATGGTAGCCCTCTCCATTAAAGATAGGAGGCCTATTTATCGAGTAACCCTCAAGAAAGAGAAAATTTGAGGCCATTTAATTCTTGAGGCTTTTAAGCCTTATTCAAGATTACCCGCTCTAATACCACTTGTTGGACAAATGGTCTTAGTTTACTTAAGAGTGAGAGGTGAATTAAGTAGATCAAAATTTAAACTTAGTTTTCTTTCTATTTGATTCTATAATAAAATAGTTGAAAATGAAAGTGAAGTGTTCAAATATGCAAACAGAATAAATAAATAGGAGTATAGGGAAGAGAAATATGTAAACTCTTTTTATACTAGTTCGGCCAATCCACTTGCCTACGTCCAGTCTTCAAGTATCCCCACTTGAGCTTTTACTACTTTTGTAAATCACTTTACAAATGGATGAATCCTCAATCACCTTGGGAGTCATCTACCTGTGTTTGAGATTCCTTTTACCACTCAAGAAATCTCTCTTGAATACAATCAGTAATCAAAAGAAGAAGAAGAAGAATCTCTCTTAAAGAGCGGATGATACAACTTGAAGATCCTATAAGAACTCTCCTGGAATTTGCAAGTGTTTGGGCAAGAGTTTTTTGTTCAGAAAAAGATTGGAAAAATTCGTATTTTAAAACAGAAGAAAATTCACTCATTTATAGTGTCCAAACCAAAGTGATGTGTTCTTTCATGAATGGTTGTGACTTTTTAAACTTTTGGAAATAGCTTACTGGTAATCGATTACATCAACTGGTAATCGATTACATGACTTAAATATTGTGTCGTTCCATGAAAGGTTGTGACTTTTCAAATTTGTGATAACAACTTTTCTGGTTATTGATTACATCAAAATGGTAATCGATTACATTATTTAAAATTTTGTGTCATTGTCACTTTTGAATACAGAATTTCAATAATCAAGATCTCTGGTAATAGATTACATAGTCTGATAATCGATTACCAGTTCATAATTTTGAACTGATAAAAAACATATCTTGACTAGCCAAAGTTATGAAAATTCGTAGAGATTCTTTTATACAATTAACTAAGTTAATTTATTTTATCTAACTTAACATTAATACTTGAATCTCTATCAATGTTATTTTGTTCTTTTGCTTCCTTGATTTTGTGTTAACATTTCTTGTCACTTTTGAAATCATCAAAACCTGTAATATCTTGGCAATTACACAAGATTTTACTCAAGGCATTTTCTATTAATTCCTTCTGGAGTGTAATGTTGGTAGAATGGTTAAGGAGGTTGTGATGAGGTGAGATTTCTTCTCCTTTCAAACTCTGAGAGCACCTGATTTGCATGCATTTTATAATATTTTGTAGCTTCCTCTATTTTCTTCTATAATTCAAAACATCTTTACCCCCATTCTTGGAAACTAAAGCTCATGCCCCCAGCCATTATGATTAGGCACATGTTCTTCTTTGTTCGAGCTCTAAGAGGAGTTGGTTTGCACATCTCCCATATGTTGGTTGTCTTCTCTCTTTTATTTTTCATTTCAAAACATTGTTGCTCCCATTCTTGGACATTCAAACTTATGTCCTCAACCATGTTGGAGGAATTTGGATTGGTGGTTAAAATTGGAACAGTTGCCTCCTAACTTGCTCTTTCATCTCTGTGGTTGCGTTTTATTTCACCTAACAAATGATAGCATAGAGAGAACCAGGAAGGCAGTAAGTAGTAACTATTAAGAGCATGAAAAATAAAAACTAAATCTACTAAAGAATGAACCAATGGGTTAGTAAACTATTTTAACAAAAATTTTCAAGCATAAAGGATGTAATTTATGAGTTTCAAGCCCAAGTCCCCGACAATGACGCTAAAAACTTGATTGAGTGCAAAGTTTTTCACACTACTACCGACAAGTGCACCGGTCGTATCTAGTAACCGATAAATATCGAGTCAGTCCCGCAAGAACTTGGATGACTATAAAATATCAATGTTTTCTACTTGTACGAATGAAAATAGAAATTTAACTAACACTACTAAACATAAAGTAAATAAAGCGAAAATAAATAAGAACCAGTGGTTACATGTATGAGATTCAGTTGGGTTTGATTTCACTAAACCATCCTTCAAGTGCATAAATGAACTCAAAACCCTCATTTACTACGCATGTTCCCATCACCCATAAAAATATCCTTAACTTGGATCCCTCACAAGCAGGGAACTAAGTTATTTGGGCTTTAGACTATGTATTTCTCACACAATCTAAAATCAAACAACTCGCATTAAGAAAAGAAGCTTAAGATGACCAATGAGTTTTACTCTCTTTAGAGTAATAAAACCCATTGAGAGCTCTTCTCATTTTACAAGTCAAAATTCTCTCTCGAGTTGATTCAACAAATAAAATCTACGAAAGATAAAGAAAATAAGGCACAAGGTAAAAAAGAACACCAACATTGAATAACAAACTTAGATTAAAAGCAAAAAAATACATAAGAGTTTAGGTAAAGTTACATCAAATCCTAACCAAATAACAAAACCTAACTAATCATCGGGATGGATGAGTGTCGAGAATGAACGGAGACAGGTCTGGAGCGTGCCCTTGGTTAGTAAGGTGTGCAACCCTTTCTCCAGAACAAAATAACCCTTTTTATAGCTTCAAATATGTTTTTGAATGCCCAGTAGCCACAAAGTGGGCATTGTGCAGTGAATTTCACGTTTCGAAAAATCTGACCCGAGTGCTGGGCGCCTATAAAGTGAGCATTGGGCACCCACAACTTGGTCCCTAAGTAATCGAGCATTGGGCACCAACCTGTTGTCACAACACCAATTAGCTCAAATTCTCTACCATTTCTTGGGTCATTCTTGCAACCTGTCTCAAAACAATTAAAACAGATAAATAAACATAAAATATGCATAAATCTAAATCTAAAACTAAATTCCTAATGAATTCTAGATTTAAGAGAAAAATGAGTAAAATAAGTCTTTAAATAAGAAAGAATTAGAATAATTGCTCTATTTTACTTATGTTAAAATAGGTAATTTAGGCAATTATGATAAAGCTATACCATCGATTGTTGATTGAGAGTGTTATACAATATAATTACGAAGGTGTTAGCCTATAGGTTTCAATCTGTGATGAAAAGCATTGTGAAAGAAACTCAACCAACATTTAATAAAGGAAGACACATAGTTTTAGAGAAATACAAATCTATGTCTCAAAGATACGAGAAAATACCCTCCACCCTCCACAAGTTATGAAGGTGGGCTAGAACTTATTATAACAAGCATACTTTTCCTTTTATGACTAATTAATGGAACTAAAATACTATGATAATAGCTTATGTTTTAACTAGAATAATGGAGCTGTGTGGTGCTTTATTATTCTTATTATTTGATGTGTAATACGTTGGCTATTTATTTTTTGTGACAAAAAAGTTATGTATGTTTGACATGACACTTCCTAGTCATATTCTATCAAATAGTGAATAATACTTTGTCTTAAAAAAAAGATAATTTAGTCAGTGAATAATATAAAATTGTTTTAACAATAGTTTTGAAACTAAAAATTGAAACAAATTATACAACCTTACGCATTTTATTACTCTTAATTGAATAATAAAAATTATTTGTCTCTCTCAATAAATAATTAATTTTAATTTAATTTAAATATTTTTTTATTCTTATTAAATGGGTGAGTTTTTATTTTGGTAAAAAAAATAATTTTTTCATCTTTAAAAAGTTAAAATAATTGTTTTTTAGTTCTTTCTATTATGTAGCAATCTTGAGTTACTTATTATCCAATGAAAGGTGGTTATCTCAAAAAATGATCAATAATATTTGATACATTTATTTACTGGTGACCGCATAGAATCGCAACTACAAAAATAAATTTTATAATAAAAATATTAAAAAGTTTAATCCCTTATCAATATGTGGGTGATACCTTTAAATTTTTAACCAAGTCTATAAAATAAATAATATTTATTCATATTAAAATAAGTAGCATAATACTCTCTCCTTTTTAAGAAATACAAATATTACAATGTTCCTTTTTCTTATAAGAAAAATATGGTACGATAATTTTAAATAAAAAATACTTTAAATAATTCATAATTATTATGAATGTTGATTTATTTAATTATCAATGTTAAATTTGTTAATGTTAAAAACATTAAATTTTCATTGTAACAAGTATATTGTTTTTTCTAAAATCAGCTTTGTTAATTTATAGCATTATGAAATAATTAAGAATATGTTGATAAAAAATAATATTAGGACAATTAAAAAAATGTCTTATAAAAAATAGAAAATATGCTTTAAATTTGATTACAAAGATAATTTAATTTAGTACATTTAATTTAACATCGTTAAAATAAAATACTATTCTTTTTTAATATATATATATATATATATATATATATATAATTTCTTTTCTTATATTCAAATAGGAACTAAATGTATACATGTGTTTTTGAAGAGATGATAATAGTACAAAAGTATAATTAATATGAATTGTTAGTACTACTCCCTCTTTTATTTTTAGAATATATATTCTGCTTTATTTATTTTAACACCTTTAAAAATTTAAAATATAATTAATAATTTTGAAATTTTTTAGTAATTAAATTTTTAATATTAATATAGATTCATTTAAAATTTATATATATATATATATATATATATATATTAAACTTAAGTTTGTTAAATTTGATATTTAATAATATAATATTTGGTTTTTTTGTGAAAAAAATTTTATAATAAATGTTAATATGATTGAAATAATTATACAAATAAATTTTATGATAAATAATATTTAAATATATTAATATTATATTTAAATTTTATACAAATAAATATTTATAAATTATATGTTAAATTTATGGTAAAAAAATTATAACATGACATAAAATAATTTCACCTATTTGATAATTGAACTCATTGTTAAATGAAATTAAATTTGAAATTCAAATGAAGAAGTATATTTAAAAGGAATAAAAAGTTAAGAAATAAAACTAAGTGCTCCATATATGAGACTAGGATAAAAAGTGGATTTAAATGAGAGTGGTAACTAGTACTAAAAATACTAACCTTTAATTTTTTTTAGAAAAAACTCTAAAAAAATTATTCTAATCTATATATAATTTTAACTAAATAATAATTTTATCTATTTTGTTATATAACATGTACCAAATTTTTTGTAGTTGGAAGTTACGTTACTACTAGTCATATTCTTATCTTATTTTTATTTTTTTTTCTTTTTATAAAGCAAGTATTGATCCAAATAAAATGAATTTATAAGTATAAAAAAATAAATAAATTTATAAAGCAATTTGTTTTTTGTGAAAATTTATAAAGCAAGTATTGACAAAGCTCTCTTACTTTTTTTTTTATTGTTGATCCAACACGGTCAATACATGATTGAAAATTTAAAACTTGAGTGGAGAATAGGATTTGTAAAGATACAACAAGAATTGCTAAATTCAGTAACCAACATACAAGTCAAGTATCTGTAGTAAACATCAGATAAAGAGGTTTGAAACATTTGTAAAGATGAAACTGTTTTGATTTGAACTTAAATCTAGCTTAAAAGTCATCCGCCAGCATGTTAGCTTCCGGAGGGGCGATAGTGAAGTTACATTGTATTGTTTTCTCTTTCCACTAAGGAGAAATACTCGTCAATCGTGCATCCCTCATTCAATAACTTTATGTCAAATTCAATATGCAAAACACATATTCCCTGGTCATATGCCACCTTTAAGGCATGAAGAATTCGCAGTAATTTCACTTGTCCATGGGACAAAAAAATATCTTGTGGAAGAATCCAAGAACAAAATTACCTCTTTGATCACACACTAAGTCGTCATCCGCCGCTTGCTTTTGGGTAGTAAAGACAACTACATCAGAATTGATCTTAAGCACACCTGGTTTTGAGGTCACTCGCACAGTGTGGTGTCCTATCTAGCATAATGATATCCCTAATTCTTCATAATCAAGGGTATGTTAAGGATGTCCCATTATTTAACAAGAATCTTTATAGAGTAAACCACTTGATCATCATATTGACATTTGCCTCAGAAAAGATACTCATTTCCTATCTCCCAAACACAATCTAGAATATACCATTCCCTGTCTCCCAAACACAATCTAGAATATACGAAAAGTTAATCAACAAAATAATATACAAAAGTAAAATATGGCCAAGAGGTTAATATTTTCACGGGAGAGAATTATTGCTAGTATTTTAAAAAAAAAAATGACTTTACATGAACTAATTTTTTTAAAATAATTTATTTTATTTTTATATTGATTAAAAAATATTTTAAAACATTCAAAAAAATGCGGCAAAACATTTTAATCAAAATCTATCGTTACACATATACACACTCTCTGGCTTACTCTTCTTAATATATTCTTTATAATTTGTTGAAAAAATTAAAAATTAATACAAAATTAAAAGAAAATCATTTAAAAGAAATGATATAGCCAGCATTTCTCCAAAATAAAAATTACATGAACTAATAAATCACTCATTTTATTTTTATAGCGATTCAAAATATTTTAAAACATTCAGAAAAAAAAATTATTTAAAAATATTTTAATCAAAATCTTTCGTTTTAAAGCGAAAAAGGACAAAATCTCGGATTTATCGCTTTTAGCTCCCTGTGTTGTAATGTTGGTCGCGTTGCTCTGATTCTAATTTTATGTGTTCCAATCTCTGCATTCGCCATTCTATTTTTCAGATCAGCATAGTGGGTACAATTTCTATCCTTTTTATCTTTCTTATTAATGTTTCGTTTTACGATTTTCATTCCATTTCTTCTTGTCAATCCTAACTATGAATCTCAGTGAATTTTGAATTCTCAAAGTTATTCTTAATTTTTTTTATAATGACTTTGTTTGTGTCGTGTGAATTCAGTATAACACCGTTGAATCGAAACTTTGTCCGAAGATTCTTAACTCTCTAGGCACATAACGAATCAAACAGTACCCTCCTTCCAGTTCTACGATGTATATAGGTCGTGTGAATGTTGCTTGGTGCAACACTTGGATGCTATGGTCTCAAACAAACATTAGTTCCAAATATTTGTTTATATAGGAATCAATGCGGAATGTTTTTCCCGATTTGAGTAAAGCAATTCAGTTCTTGTTTTGTACTTTTTTTTAGTCAATATCATCTTATTTTTTATGCATTTTTAAATAAGAAATTGTGTGTGTTGATATTGAGTTTCCTGTAGGTGATTTCCATTTCCATGTATTTCATATCTAATCTTTGGTATGGAGTTTGAACTTTGAAAGGGAAAGCTCTAATTGAGATCTGTGTTGATTATTCTTTGGAATACTTGTTAGTTGTTTCAAGAGTACATGACAGCGAGAGGAAAATGTAATATTTTTACGGTGTCCTTTCTTTCTCATGTTTTGTCTATTATTTTTATTCTATGCCCCGTTAGTACTAACCTGGGTCTTTGAAGAGCAATTACTGGGTCAATGAAGTTAAGTGCGCTGCAATAATATTTAACAGAGTGGCTTTCTTATGTCTAAATATTTTTCACATGTTGGATTGCATTGAGTTTTGTAGGTTAGCTATGGCAGTCACTATAGCAATAATGACCAAGCAGCATCTACTGACCTACATCTACCTTCTAGTTTACATTTCACTTTCATCAGGGGTTATTCTATACAACAAGGCAAGGCAGATATATGCCAACAAATTCTTTCGTTTATGTTTTTGTCATTAACCATGTACTGTAATATATTTTGCTCAATCTCTTTCCTTTTGTTGGCTTTGGTTTATTGCAGTGGGTCCTCTCCACATTGTATTTTAATTTTCCATTTCCAATAACACTCACTATGATCCATATGGCTTTTTCTGGTGTGGTGGCCTTTTTCCTCATCCGTGTTTTGAAGGTATAAGTTTGTTGGAGTTTCTAATGTCATTAATTTTAGACTGCTTTATTTTTTCTTTGCACTTCATTAATCTCTACTTTATTATTCTGTTCACTTGTTACTGCTATTCTGTTAAAATATACATTAGATTTTCTTGAAAATATTACTTAAGTAACCAGATGATGCTTTTCCCCTTTCAATTGATACAGGTTGTGTCACCTATTAAAATGACCTTCCATATGTAAGAATTCTACATATACATGCTGTTTCACATTTCATTTAATATTTCTGGCTTCACAGAAAGTGTCTTATTTGCAGATATGCAACTTGTGTGGTCCCTATTAGTGCCTTCTTTGCAGCTAGTCTGTGGTAAGCAACTGATATCATTGACCTGAAGCTGTAATTAAGCAAAACCATTTTGTAAATTCACTAGATTTTAATGCATGTATTACGTACTTGCTCATATTGAATGCTATTATTGTAAGATTAAGCTGATGTAGTTTCTAAGTGAGCGTCCCTGTCATTTTAGTGAGCTCGATGCTGGACTGTTTCTGTCTTGGTCCCTCTCTCTCTCTCTCAAATGTCTTATTAGGGTTAGGGTGGTCATACTTATGTTCCTACAACTACCCTTATTGTGATTTCAGCCTGTGTTCTTCATTTTCATAAACTCCATTAAGACTCATGAAGACCTTTTTGTGTATTCACATGTTTGGGTGTGTGAGGCCATACAGTGTTGTGGCTCAAAATGATAATTATAAATTTTTATTTGTGGATATGCAAATATTAACTAACTTATTATCAGAATTTTTTATTTGCTATTCATTCTGTTTATTACCTTCTGTGTTTTGTTGGAAATCTGCTAAATAAAACAAATGGTTTCATTATGAACTTCTTGGATCAAGAAAAATAGTCCAGCACGAATACTATCATCAATTTCTGTTATAGGATGCATATGATGCTAAGATTTAACTATCCTTATATGGGATACATATGATGCTATGATATATTTGTTATTTTCATTATGTAGACAACCTGACAATCTTAGGTATTTTGTAGGAAATTTGCTGACACACTACATAATTTCACAAACTTTTCTGAGGTTAATAAATTATTTTAAAATCACTTATTATATATAATTTAGACTGGGTTTTAAAGCATTGGATGACTTTATATTGGTATCATAGTTGATTTATTCAGAATCATATAGAAATTGTTGTATTAATAATGATTACTGTATTACGTAGCCTTTAGATAAAAAAGTTCATTGGTAACTTTAAAAACTAGTAAACTGCCTCTCATAGTCTCATTGCATGACTTTATTGTATATATTCATTAACTTACTTGGCTATTTAGGTTTGGGAATACTGCTTATTTGTACATTTCTGTGGCCTTCATCCAGATGCTTAAAGCCCTGAGTAAGTTAATTTTTGTGTATCATATACTGACATTTTTTTTTTGAAAATAGAATTCCTTAATGAATGATTGTCCCTTTCCTTATTTGATTATTTCTTTTAATTTTCATTTTACAGTGCCAGTGGCAACATTTCTCGTGGCCGTTACATGTGGAACCGAGAAATTAAGGTGTGATGTATTCTGGAACATGGTGCTGGTCAGTGTCGGAGTTGTCATTTCCTCCTATGGGGAAATTCATTTTAATGTGCTCGGTACAGTTTATCAGGTTACCGGAATAATTGCCGAAGCTTTGAGGCTGGTTTTAACTCAAGTTCTTCTTCAAAAGAAGGGCTTGACAATGAACCCTATTACCAGCTTGTATTACATAGCACCCTGCAGGTAGATCTGTTCTATAGTATTTGGAAACCCATATATAGTTGTGCTTACACTGGTGGGAGAGTAAAAAGAAAATGAAATCTCTTTTTTATCTCTATAGGATGCTGATGTTTTGATTTTGACCCACATGTTTATAATGCCACCGGATATTGTGGGATTTGCATTCCTTGCTACATATGGTTGACATTTTTCTATTGTTTGAAATAGCTTATTATGTTAAAAAAACTTTTAGTCAAAAGGCCACATACATACATCTGTCATGCCCTTCTGTAAGAGTTTTCTGTGGCTGCCTATGTTTTCATCATGCATCTCATGCCCTGGGTGACACAGTCTGACAGAATAGACTTGATATAATGGATGAGACAAGGGATCACATATAAAATATTTTAGTTACAAGCAAATCTTGATGATTTTGTTTTCTTTATTTTTTGTTATCTTTTGATTTCTTGTTCTTGTAATAAATTTATTGAAGTTCTTTTTTTAATTTTATTATTAAAATGACTTTTTTTAGTATCTTAGATTGGTGCTTATTCTTATAAATCAATGGAAGGCCTATGGTTTGATATTGTGCTTCACCTGTAAATGATTTCTCTGCTGCTTCCTTCTTGGGTCCTGGGTTTATGCTTATTTATACTGGACTCACTTTGATTCAAGAAAGGGAATGGGGCTGTGGGTGGCACTTTTTTGCAATATCTGTGTGTTGAAAAGGTTACAGTACATTAAAGTTGTTTAAATCTTTGTGTTATCTGCTTGAATGAGTTAATGACCATTTACACATAACTGTATGCAGCTTTTTATTTCTTTTTATCCCATGGTATATCCTTGAGAAACCTGAGATGGAGGATCCACATATGCAGTTTAACTTCTGGATATTTTTCTCAAATGCCTTGTGTGCTTTCGCATTGAATCTTTCCACATTCTTAGTGATTGGTAGAACTGGGGCAGTGACTATTCGTGTGGCTGGAGTTTTGAAAGATTGGATACTTATCACTCTTTCAACTGTCTTATTTCCTGAATCAAAGATTACCGGGCTTAATATTATTGGTTATGCCATTGGTATATGTTTCTTTGTTGAAAAGACATTATAGCAATTTAATTTCACTTATTCCATGTATTATAAGTGTCTCTTAGTATGAACATTTTTGAATGGCAGCTTTAAGTGGTGTTGTTTTTTACAACTACCTTAAGGTCAGGGATGTTGGCACATCTCAACTTCAAAGTATCCAAGATGAATCAGCAGAGGTTAGTGTTCTAAGTAACTCCTGTTTGTTTTGTTGTTTGATCAGTATTCATGCATTATTTGTTGTTGGCCTATTCTCTTGCGTTAGATATTTTGAATGGCGATTCCATTTTACAATTTATTCCATGAATAAGCATTCCCATCTTTGTTAACAGACAAAAGTGTGGAATGGTGATTCCATTCCATGACCATTCATTCCCAGAATCCCAGGGAGGTGGTATTGGTGATTCCGTGCTCCATGAAATGAGATTTATTTATTTTATTTAACATACCTCCATTTATTTTATAGGCAAATGTTAAATACACCCTCCTGAATTATTAAATTTACCTCCCTTCTATATTTCTGATGTTTTTATACACTTAATGTATTTTGTTTTTGGGAAATTAAACTCCAGAACATGTTAACATCTGAAAATGAAAATAGTGTTATGGATTCTGTCCGATGTCTTCCTCATTGATTACCTACATTACTCTCATTTTATCATCATAATCCATAGCATCACCTCTCCAGCCTCCACCCTCCACCCTCAAAACTTCTGTTAAATATAGATCACTGTTTCCTGAATCATTCATTTGAATTGAGATATCCCACTGGAAAAAGTTCTCAGGCACTTGTTCAAATTGTACAATTGTCACAGTATATATGTGAGACTCCCTGTTCACTGAGATCGGTAATGCATAGTTGTAATTATAAAATTTCAAACTTTAGAGGTTCCTCATGCTTCCTGTAGGTTTTGATGATTGGTTGCAGATATGATATGCCTAATTGACTTTTGATGTCGTTGTCATCAGAGCTTGTAAACAAAAGTACCATGGTTTATGCGGTAGAAAATGTGAAAGGTTCCATAAAAACCTCTGGGAATTAACATTGTCATTCCATCTCTTGAACACAACATGATTTTCTCATTCTAAAACCAACCACCCATCGACGTGAGCATATATTAGCCCAGCATGGGTCTCGGAACGTTGTTCAGCTTCACACATGACATGCCTTTCTAAAATGGGGGTGGGGGTTGAAACACCTCCAAAATTTGAATATCTAATTATGGCGTTTTCTGTGTTGATAATTTCTTCCAAAGATAGCTTAGGCTTAGACTAATTATTGATCTGATCTCACTTTTCCCTTCTCCTTTCTGTGGGCATTTTATTTACGAGCTCTTACTTAGTGTTATTTCTGCTGAATTTGTTGCAACTTTTGCCGCTAATGTGAATTTTTACGGAAGCATATTTATTGGTTCAATTTTTGTTCTTTGCCTTTTTCAATATAGGAGCTGCAGACGGAGAAAAAAACAGTTGATGATATGGACAACAGAGAGGAGACTTTATGGAATAATTCAGTTTCGGATACTCATCTAGACGAAGAAGCACCTTTAATCACTTCATCGCGGATATCTCATCTTGGAGTTGGAAGAAAGCCAGCTTAGCGGCAATGTAGCTTACAATCTACAAAGAACATCTCATATTGGAAGAAAGCCAGCTTAGCAGCAACCTAGCTATTAGAAGACAAAGAGCTGACAGGACCAAATCAAAGTTGTCATAACCTTTCTTCCCAAAAAGAACACAAACGCCTCCTTCAAAAAGAAGAGGACAAAGAAAAAGAGCAGAGGAAACATACATATTCATATTCTTGACAGAGTCGGTTAATGATTAGTTTCATGTTTAAAGTATATCCAGTAGACCAGTAGTAAATCGATTCAATCTTGTATAGGCTTGGCTTGACCATGCAGTAAAGTTTCTGTTTCTTCCAAATGACCCTGACTGATTGATGATTCTTGAGTTACCACTTACTACTAGTGTAGCCGATATGAAACCGAAATTGACTACTTATTTAAGTTTAGTTAAAATTTGAAAATGATCTGGTTCAACAAGTGCTGTGCCACCTCATTTCCTCCGTGGATTAATGAAAATTTTTACATTTCATCCAATTTTAGGAATACTAATAACCCATTTTTGTATCATTAAAATCATTAGTGTTACATCCTTTAATCCTACATTAACATCGAAAGGTAAACGTAATAATTATAAATAATAAATACTTGTAGTTACACAATTTCGAGAGGTGTTATAGAACCAGTTTGTTTATGCTTAAAAATATATTTTTAAAATTATTTTAAAAAATTAATTTTATTTTAAAAATTCTTATATAATTAGAAGTAAATTCTTATATAATTAGAAGTAAATTTTTGTTTGATTACAATAATTAAAATAAGTTTTTCTTAAAACTTTTGGAAGTTGTTGTTTTCTCTTTTTTCTCGCAACTGATTTTTATTGAAAAGAAGATCTGAGTTGCCTCTTAAGAAACGTTTATTTTCTTCTTCTTTTTTTTTTCTTGAAAAAAGTTTTTATAAGTATTTTTTTTTTTTAAAAAAAGTGTTTCTTTCCAGAAATATCTTTAAACAAACGTTCTCATAATTTGTTGAAGAAAATGTTGCTAAAGTTCTGAAATTTATAATTGAAAGTTAAGTGTTAATTTTTTAACCTATATATTTGCATTATACCTTAAATAACCAAATGTTTTAAATAGTATACTAATTAAAGTAACTATTACAAATAGCTTTTATATGCAAGTAGTATTTAATTCTACGAAATACATGTGATGATTTTTCCTTATAAAATTTAACTATAATAAATAAATGATATTAAAATTAAAATCTATAATAAATAAATACTTTATAAATATGTACATTATATTTTAAATTTATGGCAAATAATTTATATTGTAATAGATGTCTATTTTTTTAACTTGATTTTTAAAAAAATTATTGGAATTTAATTCAGAAATAAAGATGAAAAGATAGATTAAAATAGGTGAACAGTTAAAAAATTAAATGTATTAATAAATAAAAAAATTATTTATTTACAAATTCCAATAGTTTATTAGTTTTATTTTTATATTTAACTTTTCAAATCCTTAAAGCATAATAAAACTTAAAATTAAAAATCAAATAAATACTTTGTTTCATTATTATTTCATCAAAGTTAATATTTTATTATAATTTAATGTATGAAAAAATGAATTCTAACAAAAAAAATAGTTTTGAGTGATTAAAATTTTAGATAAATAATGTAACTCTAATTTGATAGAAAAAATATTTCTTAAATTAATAAATTTTAAGGATCAATTCAATTAAAATTCATTATGTCTACTTAAAAAATAAAAAATTTAAGAATCAACTAGAATAAAATTAAAATAAATTATGTATATTTTTAAATAGTAGAAAGTTTAAATATAATTTAAGATAGTTGTAAATAAAAATATCATTTCAATTGAAGAGTATTTTATTCGAGTTTAATTGGTATACACGGTTAGTGTAAAGATTTTTACACTCACATTCAATCACAACCCTTCATTCAGGATAAATTTGTTGTTGATTTTACTTATTACTACTTTAAAAGTCACATAAATAAAAAGTTTTGATTGAATGTTGTAAAAATCTTTTAGACTGATAGTGTATATCAATTAAACTCATTTTATTTTGTGTTTTACATGTTACACACATGACACTATCTTTTATTTTTTTTATTTTCTTTAAATTAAATTACAGTTATAATCATTGGATGGATGAAATTCAATATTTTCATTTAAATTTGAAAATCCTACAAATAACCACTTAATTATTTTTTTGAAAAATTATTAATTTTATCAACTAACTTTTAAAATAAAATATTTAAAAAATTTACACCGATAAGATACGGACCCTTTACTAGTCTTGTAAAATTGAAGTTAAGAGTGTCTACTTATCAAATAGATAAAAAATGGGATATCAAAAAGAGGTAAAATCTAGCAGGATTAAATATTTTTCCTTTTTAAAATTATTTTACCTAATCAATCAAAATAAGCAATTTATCTATTTATTTTTAATGCTCTTAAATAATCAGCTCGATTCTCTCTTTGAATATTAAAAAAAGAGATTTTTCTATAAAATTAAGTCCAATTTGATGCTTCTTTCTTATAGTATTTGACATCTTAAATTATTTTTCACACATAAATAAATTAAACCTAATAACTAAATGAAAAATAATTTTATTAAATTGACCTTGTTATCATTAATTTATTTATATATGTTTTATGTCTAACATTAACACCATAAATAACATTAACACCATAAATATTACAAGATATAAGTAAAACTAATAATTAATTGAGTTTAATTGGTATACACGGTTAATGTAAAGATTTTTACACTGACATTCAATCACAACCATTCATTCATGGTAAATTTATTGACTTTACTCATTACTACTTTAAAAGTCACATAAATGAAAAATCTTGAACGTCAGTGAAAAAATCTTTTATACTGACAGTTTATACCTATTAAACTCTAATTAATATTGCATTAAAAATCTAATAATTTTGACATGTTTGTCTTACAAGAAAATTATTACAAAATTGAGAAATATTTATTATAAAAACCTATGTTGTTGGTCCGCGTCCTGTCGTTCTCCCCGTCCCACTTATATGTTCAATAAATTTTATATAAATATTTTTAATCTCATGTTTGTGTACAAATTCACATTACTGTAAACTATTAAAACCAAAATATAATTAATAATTTAACATATAATTTAAATAAATTCTAAGTAAATTTAAATTATAAAAAATAATAGAATGGGGTACCTACGAGTATACCTGAACTCGAAAATACCCAACGGCAATGAGGATTAAAACTTCATACCCGCCTCCGCTCCATCCTGTTGTCATCCCTAATCATCTAGCTTCACCGTTGCACATACACCTCTACCCACCTCCTTGAAAGAGCACTCTCACCCTTTTCGAACATACATGACAGAGAAAGTTTCTAAAAATAGAGGTAATATATATATATATATATATTCAAAGAGGGTAAGAGTGCAAAATGAAGAAACTAATGTAATTTTTCAAAGAGGTAAGTAGAGGTGCATGTGCAATTATGAAGTTGTGTGATGCTCTGTTAAAAAACTTAAGGTAAAAGAGAGTAAGAAAGTTTTGGGGTTTTGTAGAAAATTATAAATATTGATATTTGAGGGGTGTGAACAAAAAGGAGGGGGTGCTAAAAGAAACTACCTTAATACTCTTTGACAAGCCCAAAATTGCCCTGCAAAGTTTGCCTACTAAATGGGCCAACCCGCTCAGCAAATAAAAAGATTTAAAATTATTTTTCCTATTTAAATTATTTTAAGATGTTAGAGTGCCTTTTCATTTTTAAATTAGGAAGTTTTTATTCCTAGAGGCTTAAAAATGATATAATATCATTTTTTAATTTAATAATTTTAATATTTTTTCTACAAACATAAACAATATAATATTTTAAAAATGTACAAAAATCCTGTGAGGATCCAACGGTATTTTAATGGACTGATTATAATATAACTAGTTAATCTTGCTTATAGTTATTTTTTAAATAAGTAGATAAAATGAGTAGTCTTAGGATCCATTGACAGACTTCACTAAACCCATAAATTAAACAGATCGAGATAAAAAAAATCCACATTTTATATCGGCTAAAAAAATAGAATTCACACATCGTGCGACTTATGTGGGTGGCCTATGCGTCCAAACTCATTTGACCATCTCTAACATTTACACAACAATTTTGGAATGTGAAATTATAGATATTTACCAATTAAGATAATTAAAATATATATTTTTTTAAAGAATGAGGTAAGGTTCTATATATAAAAATTAGAATTTTTGTAACATCTTTGCATATTAAAATGCATTTTGCATTCTTACAATATTTTTTGGGGTCTCTTAATGTCATGATTGAATAACTCTTATAAATTCTTCTTTAATGGTATAACTTATTTTATATTTTTACTAATATCATAATAGGCTAACATTTTAATGTCAAGATTATTTTAAAAAAATAAATTCACTTTTCACGGGTATTCTTTCATAAAAAACAATTCTTACACCTTAAAAAACCAACATCTCCTTATATAGTTGGTAGTTATGGGAAGTAAGACTTGTAATTAATAAGTCATTCTAAAAACTAGTGATTAATGAAAAAGTACTTAAAACTTTTCTTTATGAAAGCATTTTTATAGATTTTTCTTAATCTCTTGTGCTTCGAACTCTTTTAATTTTTCATATTTTAAATCAATTTAATAATTTAAAAAAATCTTTAAAAACATTTATTTGTCACAAATGTTAATTTCAATATAAATTATGCATTAAAAAGTATTTATTATTATAAATTTTAGTTACATAAAATAACCGTTTATATTATACATTATAATGCTAAAATATAAGTTGATTATTTCTTTTTGTGTTGATAAAAATTAAAGACAGGATTTATAACATGTCACTTAGTTAGGACCTTACTCAACCAAGTTAGAGATTTTGAAATTTGATATAAATGAAATACAGAATTCTGACATGTTTGTAAGCTGAGTCGGTGACAAGAGTGTAGGAGTCCAAAGGAGAATGGTGTGCGCGGTATTCGTATTGATATTTGTTGATTGAAGAAAGGCAAGAACAAGAAAGAGACGTGAGGACTGAAAAGTAATTAAAAAAGAAACGGAAAGTAGAGAGATTGAGAGAGGATGGGTGGGGAAGAAAGGGCGTACTCGGTGGGCAAGATTTCGGTGTGGTGGGACATTGAGAAGTGTGGTGTTCCCAAGGGCCAGGACGGTCATTCCATTGCCAAGAACATAACCTCCGCCCTCGTCAGTATAAACTACGGGGGACCAGTCTCCATCTACGCCTACGGCGACACAAGCCGCATCCCCCCGCCCCTCCAACACGCTCTCTCCAGCACCGGCATTGCCCTAAACCACGTGCCAAGTGGTGCCAAAGAAGCAAGCGACAAGAAGATTCTGGTGGACATGCTGTTATGGGCCGTAGACAATCCCGCTCCCGCCAACTATCTGCTTATATCCTGTGACAGAGACTTCTCCAATGCGCTACACCAACTCGGCCTCCGAAAGTACAACATTCTCCTCGCCCATCCCCCCCATGTTTCTCCCTCCCTCGCCTCCGCCGCCAAAGTCGTCTGGCTCTGGACCACCCTCTCCGCCGGTGGCCTCCCTTCCTTCATTGCCCACTCCGACTCCACCTCCACCATTAGAAACAACACCGATCACCCTCACACTCCGGAACCCCTCAGAAAGTTCTTTTTCGCCGCTCCTCATCAATTCTTTGCTTGTAAAAGTAACGACTCCGTAATCCCAATCCCAACTACTTCTACGCCGAGTAATCAATTTTTTATTCCTCATGTTTCACTCCAAAATCCTTCTAGGCTAATGCCAAATGAAATCCCTCTTCTTATGAATGCTGCTTCTACCCGTCAAGACTATACTGCCCAGCCTCAGTACAGCGCGCAGGATCTTGTTGATGTTATTCTCAGAACCCTAAACCTTCTCAAGGTTGAAATGATGATGTCCACCGAGGCCAATATAATCGATTCCATTCGTTATGGGAATCCTAGGTATCAGACAATTGATGTGAGGATGGCCTTGGATTTAGCCATACAGCAACGTAAGGTAGTGAAACGAGTCCTTGGCGCCTTGCATTTGCATCTTGCTTTAAACGACACGCTCTGGAAGTGTGTCAACCATACAACTGGTCATCCTACTGATTTCCCACAGGAAATATGGGATAGAGTTAGCCAATTCCTTACTTCATCATCAGGGAGGTCCTTGTTTTTGATATCGCGTTGCAGGTATATATATTTTTTTTGTTCTTAAGGGTACTTTTACTTTGAGATGATGCTCTATGTTTTGATTCCCTTATGTAATTACAGAAACTATCACCTTGTGTACTTAATCTGTTCCCTTTTTTGAAAATTCGAGGAGGGAAACAGAGAAAACGAGATATTTTCATATTTTGCAAAACATTGCAACTAAAAGTGAAATCAGAAAGTCCGGGCTTCTTGGAGCCTAATTACTGATGCATTTACCTTTTCTTTTTTAAATTAGATATGAAGCAAGTTTGATTCTAAAGAAATCGTGCCTTGGAGAGGTCGTATTAGGGAATGTGCTTAAAATTCTAGAGATGATGATCGCTGTCAAGAAATGGATTATACATCATCATAGTGGGTGGCAGCCGATTACCATTACGCTTAAGGAGAGTAAAGGTCATGCACGCAGTTATTCTGATTTTGGCTGATACCAAATCGTGGATTTATTACAGTCACAACACAATAGAAAAATATAGTACCTAAATCATGAACAATGTCTAGTTGTATACTTTTGTTACCTTACTATCTTCTTGCTCAAGGGCTTTTCGTTGGAGGAATTCTCTCTGCAATCCCTATTATCTGTGGTTTTGCGGAAAGTTGATGGTTGCATTTAATCAGTGATGGGAAAGTGGCACCTGTGTTTGGCAAGTGAAGATAAAAAGGAGGTGTATTTTAGGAAAAACCCAAATATAAACTTGTACTGATTGCAAGTATACAACCAGCTAGGGCGAATTATACTTTTTTTTTTTTTTTGAGATGGACTAGTTATCGTAGATTTGTCTAGAATTGATTTTGAAAAAAATGAGGATAATAAAATTGATTTCTTCTGGGGAGTGATAATTTTGAATAGCAAATTAATATTGTTCGGGTGATTTTGTGTTTTTTGCAAACTTGATTTGATGAGTTTTATTTTGTCTGGTTGACATTTTTTCCCCAACTAAATGTGCAATTGTGCATGCACAAGTATCTATATAATCCAAATAATTCTTTAAAAAAAAAAAAATGTAACCCAAACAATCCTAATAAAATGGGGTTGAAAGCATTGTTTTAAAAGCACATAGTTGAAGACATATGATGGGGCTTATTTTATATAAAAAAAAAAGTTAACAGAATAATTTACTCTTACATTATTTATCTATCTAAGTAACCTTTTTTATTATAGAATTAATTTTTTAACGTGATTTTTATATATATATATAAACTTATAAGAAAGTGGTGGTTTACAATTAATTTCTTATAATTTTTTTTTCAAATTTATTTTTTACTTAACTTTTTGAATTTTTTTAAATTTATTTTTTAATTATGTATATTATTTTAAATTTTTTAGTTAATTTGTATTTTATTTTATTTTATTATGTGATAATTTAAATAGCAAAATTAATATTGTTTAAGTGATTTTGTGTTTGGGTTAACATTTGCAAACTTGATTTGATAAATTTTATTTTACCTGGTTAACTTTTTTTTCTCCCCAACAAAATGTGCAATTGTGCACGCAGAAGTATCTATATAACCCAAACAATTCTTTCAAAAATAAAAAATGTAACAATCCCAATAAAGATGGGGTTGAAAGCATTGTTTTAAAAACAGTCCAATGAGGATGAGGTTGAACGCATTATTTTAAAAGCACATAGTTGAAGACACTAAATCATAGGTCTTTCTTTTATATTAAAAAAAAAAATTATCAAAATGACACTCTCACATTATTTAACTAAGTAATCTCTCTTACTATTTATGTGGGGAAATCAATTTCTTAACATGATTTTTATATATATATATATATATATAACTTATAAGAAATTAATTGTTTTACAATCAATTTTTTATAGAATTTTTTTTTCAAATTTATTTTTTATTTAATTTATTGTATTTTTTAAAATTTATTTTTTATGCACATTATTTTAAATAATAAATTTTAAATTTTTTTAGTTAATTTCTATTTTATTTTATTTTATTATGTGTTTTATTTCTACCTTGTATGTTTTCTAGTTGTTTTAATTTATTTTAAATGCTTTGTAATTTATTTTTCTATTTATATTTTTTAATTTAAAATTTTTAAATGATTTTTACCAAAATAATTAAAAATAATTTAAAATATCAGGTTTAAAAATCTTAGTTTAAAAGTTTTAAACTGAAAAATAAATTACAAAACATTTAAAAAAAATTAACATATTGGAAAAGATACACAACATAAAAATAAATCACATAAAAAAACAAAAAAAAATAAAATAAACTTAAATTTTTTTAAAATGTGTATCTTTTTTTTGTTTTATTTAAAAAAAAAATTGATTATCTATTTTATTTGTATGTTGTTTATCTTTTTACGTTGCTTTAAAAGTTTTTTTAAACACTTTGTAATTTATTTTTCAATTTATATTTTATAAGTTAAATTTTTAAATTTTTTACCAAAATAAATTTAAAATAATTTGAAATATTAGGTTTAAAAATCTTAATTTAAAAACATTAAACAAAAAAAGTTTTTAAATAATGAAAAAGATACACAACATAAAAATAAAACAATAAAAAAAAGAAATTCAAACTAACTTAATTTTTTTTTAAATCTTACTTTAATAAAACATACTATATAAAAAAAATTAAAAAACTAATTCTAAAAACAATTAAGTCAATTTTTTAAATTTTTTAGATACTTTTTTATTTATGTATATTGTTTTAACACATGAATTTTAAAATTAAAATTTTCAAATTTATTTTATTTTATCATGTATTTTATTTTTACGTTATGGATTTTTTTTTGTTGTTCTAATTTTTTTAATGCTTTGTAATTTATTTTTCAATTTATATTTTTTAAGTTAAAATTTTTACCAAAATAATTTTAAAATAATTTGAAATATTAGGTTTCAAAATATTAATTTAAAAAAATTAACCTGAAAAATAAATTACAAAGCATTTAAAAAAATTTAAAATAACAGAAAAAATACACAATATAAAAATAAAACACATAAAAAAATGAAATACAAATAACTTAAAAATTTCTAAAATGTGTATCTTTTTAAAAAAAAATTTAAAATTTTATTATGGGTTTTATTTTTATGTTGTGTATTTTTTTTTTGTTTTGATTTTTTTAAAATCTTTGTAATTTATTTTCCAGTTTAAATTTTTTAAGTTAAATTTTTTAAATGTTTTTAGCGAAATAAATTAAAAGTAATTTGAAATATTAGGCTTTAAAATATTAATTTAAAAAATTTAAACTAAAAATAAATTACAAAGCATTTAAAATAATGAAAAAGATACATAACACAAAAATAAAACAATAAAAAATAAAATGAAATACAAATTAATTTAAAAAATATTTAAAATCATACTTTAGGAAAATATACATAAATAAAAAAAATTAAAAATATTAAAAAACAAATTGAAAATAATTTAGTCAATTTTTTGAATTTTTAAATATATTTTTTATTTATATATTGTTTTAAATCATGAATTTTAAAATTTAAATTTTTAATTTTTTTAGTTGATTTATATTTTATTTTATTTTATTATATATTTTATTTTTATGTTTTGTATCTTTGTTTGTTGTTTTAGTTTTTTCTAATGTTTTGTAATTTATTTTTCAGTTTATATTTTTTTAAGTTAAATTTTTTAAACTCTTTTTACCAAATTAATTTAAAAATAATCTGAAATACTAGGTTTAACAATCTTAATTTCAAAACTTTAAATTGAAAATAAATTATAAAGCATTTTAAAAAAATTAAAATAATAAAAAAGATAAACAATATAAAAATAAAACACATAAGCAAAACATAATTTGAAAAAAAAAAATGCTAGTAACAAATTTCTTATAGGCTTTTTATATAAAAAAGATAAATCAATTTGAGAAATTAATTCCCCCTCTCCCCAAAAAAATAAAATACACATTTTGAAAACAAATACATGTTAAAAAAAATTATTGTTATTTAGTATTTTAGTTATTTTTAAAACATTTTCTACTCATTTGAAAAATAATAAAATTGTACTTTTAGTTTTTTGTTTCTATTTTTAATCAAGCTCGTCGCTTGTCATTATTTGCTGTCACTGCCTTTAGCTACCACATTCACAACTATTAGCCACCAGTTGCTATTGGTCATCGCAGAAAAATGATTTTAGTAGATTAAGATATAAAAACAACTTTTTATAAGTACGAATCTATTTTAATAATTGATGGTCAAATTATAATTTTATGGAATTAGTAATTTTTTATTTTTCTTTAAAACAAATAAATTGGTGATCTACACAAAGTGTCACATAATAGGGAATTAAGAGTACTAGCGAGGTGGGGTGGGTGGCTTTAGCCTCCTTACCCCGACATCCTAGACTATAGACTATCCTTGTCCACACCGCTAATCCTTAATTAAAGGTAGTAAGAACAATTGCTTTTATATTGGTTCACTCCAAACTAAGTTACGTCCAATTCTCTTCCAAACACCTCTTGAAAAGTTTCCATATTTCAACATAAATACACAAGTATTCTTACTGAAACTTTTAGCTTAGAACAAGTATTCTACATCACTCTTGCTTTACGCTTAAACTCTCCCTAAGTTTAAGACTGGGTACTATTTGAAACTAAGTCATTCATAGCTTTTGTAACACCCCTAATTACCATAAAAGGTTAGTAGACTTGTAAATGATGTAGAAATGAACCATGTATGTAACCAATTGTTGAAATGGAATAATAGCAAGTTAGAAAGCATGATTTCATAGAAAACTTAAGACTTGTTATCCAAAAAATTTCGCTGAGAGAAATTCATGGCGGCCATAATAGTCCAGAATCGTGGTGCATGGCGGTGGGAGAAGTTTCTGGTATGGCGGTGTAGATAAAATTCGCCCAGCCAATTTGAAACTACTCAACAGTTTTGGGGCAACAAAAAACTATAAATACGGGTCCTTGGTTCAGTTCATTTCATACATTGTCAGTTGAGTTAGAGAGAGAGAGAGAAGAATTTCAAGGAAGAAGAAGGAAATCTGTGGAAGTGTTGCCAAAGTTTCTCCGCTATCTATAATCAAAGCCTCTTATCAAGTAAAAGGGGAGTGGGAGTTATAAGTCCATGAGGTATTAATCTTAATAAGTTATGTGTGTTGGTTTATTGTTTTTTGTTATTGCTTACTATTTATGCTTAATACACATGTTTAGCATTTAATTGTGATGTGTGTGTTTAATTCTTATTACACTCCCGATAATTGTCTGTCCCTTACTCCAGACAACCATCTAGTTATGGTTGAAGTTCTCTCTAGATAATTTTCTGGTCATTTCATCCATATAACCTTCTTATTATTCATTTCTTACCCTATAGATAACTTTTTGGTCACTCGACATTATTCTAGCCGTGGTTGCTGTTATTCTCTAGACATTATTCTGGTCCTTTATTTAAGATTGATTACTATTGCTCATGAATTCTATGTGTGTTATTAATGGTAAACTGTTTAAATGATTTAAAGAGGATGAACTGATAGGGAGACAACTAAGTATGCTCTGTGGTTGTGGTTTAATCCGATATTCCACATTAGAAAATATGTCTTGTAGTAATATTGTATTAATGTTTATGAATATTAACTTGTGTATATGAAAGTTTAACTATATTGAGAATTTTAATGTTTATTTATAATCCTTGAAGTATGAATAATAGTATAATGATTTATTATAAACTATTATAATCCTTGAAAGATGTGATGAGATATGGTGAGGAGAACTTAGAAAAGAGTCTAGGTTCCCTGATAGAAGTGTTGTGTAATATGTACAAGTGTGGTGCTTTGGGAAGTTACAGTCTGGTATATTACGAGATGAAAAGTAAGATTGGACATCCTTGGATTGTGGTAAATAAATGAATATTCCGGTTTTTGGTGTTGGGACTTGAGATCTTTCATCATGTAGGTGCACATCTGAATTGTCCATGTTATTGCTCAGATGGAATATGCGTTTATTTAAAACATTGACAAATGCTTAACATCTCATGATTGGTATGGTATATTTTACGCAAACCTTAAATGGGGTCAGTTGAGGTGTTGGAGAGGTGGTCAAAGATTTGGTAGTTGGCCAAAATATTATTAAGAGCAACGACTCTAGGTATTAGACTTGATCTCTCGAGGGAGAACTTGTACCAAAATTAAGGTAAATATACTACTATCAATCACTTCCCCAATGAGATCCTTGGTGATTAGGTGAATCATCTTGGATGGTCATGAATCCATATGTAGTGTCATGTTGTATTAAGAGTAATGTTGAGGTGAGTGAGATAATATTATGTATTGTGAAGTTTGAGGAACTGAGTCTTAGGATGAACTTAGCGCGATAGTCTGTATAGTTTGTTAATATTCACACTTATGATTTATAACTATCTTACTCCTCTATGTGTTTGTTTTTATGTTCTTTTCTCTATGTATTCATGATATGATTAGAACAGGAGCCGAGAAACTCACCGGAAGAGGACACCGTTGAAAACCTTTTATATGCTTGAAGATATATTTAATATTGTTATGTATTAAGTGATTTAATGATGTTTTGTTATTTTGTTTTGTCAAAGGTACACTACTTTGAATTAGGATAATTTGGAGTAGTGGTTATTATGTATGTAGATATTTCTTATAAGCAAAAATTTTGTAATGAATATTCACTTTTATATTAAAGAAGATGATGGTTCTTTATGTTATTTAAAGTTTTGAAATTTTCTCATTTTCATGTTGATTACCTTTGACAAAATTTTCATAAATTACATAATTGGGAAGAAGTTGGATCGTTACAGCTTTCAACCAAGTATTCTTTAAACAACTAGCTACTCTAGGCTAATTACAAGAATGAATAAATGATTTATAAGAATAACTCTCAATGAGAGTATAAAAAGGTTTTGCTCACTAGCTAACTTCATGAACTGAAAGATATGTGATTTTAGCTCAGTAAAAGATTATTTTTCTAAAGCTTCTTATCACTCAAAATGAGCGAATCTTATAAAAAATTGTAACGTAGGGAGGAAGAGAGTATTAAACACTTGAATGTTTCTTTACTATTAGCTTCATTACTCTTCTTCCTTGATCCTGTATTTATAACCTTCATAAGAAATTATTGCTTGACTTCCTATAGTTATGTAAGCTTGATTAATTATTTGGGCATTTAATGCACCTGAAGACTTATCACTAAATAGAGGTGTTGAAAACCATATAAACCCAAATTAAAAACCAAAAATTGTTCCAAAAAGAAAAATGATAAAAAACTAAAATTAATTGGGTTTGTTTGGTTAATAAATTTCTAAATCCCATATGTTTAGTTTGCAATTTAAGATTTGAAAACCAACCCAAATCAAATCAAACCACAATATATATAACTCTTATATTTTTCTCCCAAATAATGTCTAGTTTAGAAGACATGAAATTACTCATGTTATAAGCATAGTCATACGAGAAATAAATAATGGGTAGTAACCTCTAATTTCTACTAGTTAGATATGTGATGAAATTTATTTTTTAGGTAGTTTGGAGTGAGGTTGATTTCAGTAAGTTATCAATAGATAGTTAAATAATTCTTAAAGCAAAATAAACTATTTAAGCATTCTTAGAAAAATATTAGAAATCATAATAAATAATACTTAATAACATATTTTCAAAACTGCAAAAATCAAACCAATCCAAACTGCTAACGATTGGTTTGGTTTGAATTTTATAATACTATTAAACCAAACCAAACCAAACTAAACTGTAATTAATTTTCTTACTTGGTTTGGGTGCCTTTTACAATTGAAAGTGAATCAAACCACACTACAAATGCCCCTATCACTGATCTTGTCTACTTTTCTTGATATGGTGCTTCATGTATCAACTTTATAAACACTTTAATTTTGATTAAGGGCTTTGTAAACAAGCAACATGTTAGATTTGTCTTCTCGAGGAATATATTTAACTTTTTCCTCTGTTTTGGATGTGTTTGTTTCAATCGCTTCTTATAATTTAAATTTTGCTTTTTGAGCCATTATTCAATGATGATCCACTGAGTAGAAGTCAACATGACTTTAACTTCAAATGATCACGGTAGATGATGAGTTTCTGATGAAACTCTGTTGTGTTTTTTTTTGTCCCAAAATGAGCTTGATGGAGAGACTTTTCTCAACAAATGTTCCTCGAGTCTTTGATTGAATTTGGCTTTGACTTGCTCCCTTTAATGTTTTTTTATTAACTTGAACCTTCACTAAAGAAATGGAAAGTTTTCATCTTGATTCTAATCTATAATTAGTTCATTTTCTAAAGTACATTAGATGGTCTTTCAAATGATGTATCTTAACAATGTATTTCTGTGAGATAATGTTTATAGGATGGTTACTCAAATTCTTCTTTTGAATATGTTTGAGTTAGTTCAACCCTTCTTGGGTATTGATTTATTCTCCTTCTTTGACAGAAGTTCATCCTTAGAGGATGTTAGAAGAAAAGAGGCTTACTTCTTCTTAACATAAAAACATGACCCTCTAATTAAGACAAGAGTGCCTCGATTTTTTTATGTCCATTCGATGCTCTAGTTTTCTAATAATGGTGCATGTCTTCCGTCCTTTGCACCTTCTGATAAGTACCAGCTACTTCTACTCAATTACTCATCTAATGTTATAATCTTGTAGGTTTTGATCTAACAATAACAACTTATGTTCATTCCAACTTCTAATTGACATTTTCTATAACTTTGGATCTTCTCATGTGACGATATTCTGGCTATGATGTCCTATGCTCTAATGACTAGCTACTCTATCAATAACATCTTCAAATCTTTATATCTTCTTATTACTTTGACCAAATCACCTTATGATGATCTTTTATACTTCTTTATGCTATCTTCTCATCTTGTTCAATTGTCTATGAGTTATCTTTTATATGTGTACTTTATTATAGTGTAACTCATATGAAGGTCATTAAATAGTCAAACTTAATTTATTTGTTATCATCAAAACTATTTAGGGTGTTTAGTTGTTCACTTGGTTGTTTGAACCTTTTGAACTTAACATTGTTTATTAATATTTATGTAATAGTACTAATTATTATTTTCATAATTTAAAAAGTATTTTTTAGATAAAATAATTTTAAATTGATTACTAAATAACATCATAAATTAAATTAGTTATAATTTTTATGACAATCATTTCAAATATCATTTACGAAAGACAATCTTAATTCACAATATTATAAGAGAAAAATGATTGTGCATTGTTAGTGTAAAAATTTTTACACTGATATTCAATCACAACCTTTTATTTATGGTAAGTTTATTGACTTTACCAACTAATACTTTAAAAGTCATATAAATAAAAAATTGTAATTGAATATCAATGTAAAAATCTTTTATATTATTTGTGCATGCTAATTAAACTCATATTATAAATGATAAAATTTTTTATGAGTATTTAACATAATTGCATTTGAAAGACTAAACATGTATATATAAGAAAGTTTTGGGCTAATGAAATTTCATATTTGCCCCTCTACTTTTGTTTAATATGTCACTTGTTAGGCAGAACATCATGATCTAAAGGGTGGAGAATAGGTCATTTAAAACTTTTGATAAATCTACCTATAACAAGGGGTGAATAGATCTTTTAACATGTGTCACTTGTTAAATCTTTTGACTACAGATTCAAGTTACACACACCACATGCACAAACACAAGAATCTACCGACAACCTATGGACATTTGCACCCCACAAGTGAAGGTTGGATTCCTTACAACACTCTATTGTAAGAACCTCTAAAAACCCTTTCTCATATTAGAATCAACAAAAAGAAATGCAAAAAAAATTAAGGAACTCGTAATGTAGATCATGAGTATGAAGCCTAAAATTTAGTAAGTCTTTGAGGGATTTATGAACTCCTTTATCTTTTTTAAGATTTTAACTCTCTTAGGTTCTTTTCAAAAATTCAGTAAAATTATAGAGAATGATCTTGAATAGTGTGAGTTAAAACTTGATTTTCATTTCTGATGTAAAATGAATGAATTGTTATTAGTTTCATAATTTTTGTATTTATAAAAAAAATAGATTCAAAACAAATTTAATCTGATATCGGACATAGTAATTGATTAAAACGAGATTTTAAAACATGTCCATCAATTCTTAGTCTCGAATTTAATTCTATAAAACGAGCTTTATAGAATTTTTAATTTTTTATTTAATCTGTTAAATTGTTCTTCATTTTTCAGTTAAAAAACCCATAAAATTATTAATATATTATAGAACCCTGCAACCAATTAATAACTTCAAGATTTTCAAAAGATTTTTTTCAAGACTTACAGAAACTAGATGTCATAGGCATGGTGAAGTATACTTGAAACTTAAAAACACACGCATGCCTAGATCTAAAACAAACAATACACTGTCTCACTTATAAGCGTTTGACATAAAAACGAAATGAAAACCAAAACACTTGAAGAAATTGAAAAGAGAATAAAGATACTGCTCCTTATCTTGGATTCAATGCATTTTAGTAATCTTCAATAATTCTCAACAATCTCTACTTTTCAACAAATCTCAACATCACTAATAAGCATTTTTATGTTCGTGATAAGTAGATCTCAATCTAAATATAAACATTATAACTAAAATTTTTTATTTCCATTTGAAAAGTAATAATATTTATATCTCAATTGAGATATACTTATCACACCATTACAAGTAGATCACAATCTAAATATACTAAATTAATGACTTATTTTATTTAAGTTGATACTAAATACATTTTTTGCTTCAATATTTAGTTTTTCTACTAAAAATATATATCTTAATAAAAACATCGTTTACATAATTTTAATTGCATAATGTTTTGTTCGTTATATATTATTTAGGATTTTTTTTTTAAAATTAAAGACTAATATATTAAATTTGAAATCTTGTTTCCTTTATGATATTAAATTTTTAATATTTAAGTTCACAAATTTAAAACTTATTTATTTATTACTATATACTTAGTTTACAAACTGAACTTTTAATAAAATTGTACACTATTTTGACATTGTACTGCGCTTGTTTTAAATTAAGCCATGGCAGTTCGGTATTGAGGATTGCAAGTAGAACTGATTTTTCTTATGCACTCATTGCCCGGATTTGACATTGCCATGGGAGAATTCAACTGCTATAAAGCATAAAAAAAGGAAAATCATATTTCGACATGATAACCTTTAGTTGTGCAGAGATACGGAGAGATGAGTAATTCATAGAAAAAGAAAGATAAAGAGAAATAAAAATTATGTGTTGTTTATAAATTATTATTGTACAAATATCAGGGTTAAAAAATAAACAGGACTCATGCTGGGTCCTATAGAAGGTTATTGAATATATGGTATAAAACAATAGTAGTATCTAATCTGGCCAATGATGGGAGGAAAGAATCTAATTAGGAGTATGTTTAGTTGGACGAAAATTTGTTGTCCCCTCTTTGTTTATGCCCCTACCTTATCCCTCCAATCAAATAATTACACCATATTTAATGAGATACATGATTCTAATATCAAAATTTACAAATATTGTTTAACTCCGTTATCTCTTCTCTGTGTTTCTTCGTCACTGTTCTTTGTATTGTGCCCACAGAGAAAAACCACACAGGAGAGAAGGTCGGCTTCGACGAGAAAGTGCAACAAAATAAGACGCATTGTCCGTGTTTGGCAAATTCTTATGCGGTGGCGCAGGAAGTTCTCTTCTTGGGAGCATAGCAAGTCTTTCTGGTGTGGCTGCATGCAGGGCAAGGGCGGTGCCACTTTGTTTTCTCTTCTCCTGTTTCCACGCGATGAGGAGGGTTGATGCACGCACCCATGAGCTGAAGCACGAACTTGTGATGCTGCCGCGACAACGATTCGGGCTCCTAAGAGAAGTAAGTGATGCCGTTTTCATTTGTCTGGAAAAACTCTTGGGATATACACTTCACTGCTACCTTGTATCCACGTCATGTTCCTCTGTGAATCTCTGCCATGCTTTCCTACCGATTTTTTCTTCCAATTGGATCTATATGCCTTGCGTCGGATTTTGCTGCACTGCACTTTCCCGTCGACGCCGACCTTCTCTCCTCTGTGTGGGTTTTTTCGCGGGCACAGTACAAAGAACGGTGTCGAAGAAACAAGGAGAAGAGACAATGGAGTTAACCGGTGTTTTTAAATGTTGATGTTAGAATGATGCCTCTCATTAAATGAGGTATCATTATTTGATTGGAGCACCAGGGTAGGGGACGCAGAGAGGGAAGAGCAGATTTTCGTCCTTGTTTGGTTTGAGGTTTCATGACGTCAAACGGCATTTCACGCTTTCCTAGACAACGGAAATGGAACTGGAATAATGAACTGAAAGAAAGAAGCTGGTTATGTTCAACTGAACGGTGGTAAACACAATTTAAGTTAACATCAAGCTCAAGTTAACGTCAAGCTACATGGTATCCCTTCAAAGGATCAGCTTGTATTGAAATCAAGATGGAATTCAGTCTACAATCTGTTATAAGAACATAAATTTTATTTCCATTTCACCTACCTTTCCACACATGGTATAATATGGTATACTTCAATTACAACAAAGATGTGGTTACTAGATTGCTCAAGGAGAAATCAAGGAAGAAATGGATTGTGTGAAGGGTATTCATCCTTTTGCTTTTTGTAAGCCCTGCTAGATAGTAGCACAAACCAGAAAGTATGTAATATATACGTAAAATGAAAAGAATCAGCCACCAGTTGAATGTTAGCCACCTTGAAGCATTAAATCCTCCCAGCGCAAGTGTTCCAAGAATGATTAAAACGAATGGGACTTTAATCATTGGATGATTTTTTCTTCCTCCATGAGCCCTCGGAAATCCAGTTCTCACAACGTGTGCATATTCAACTGAACACGAATTAAGCCACATTTAAATAAGGTAAACAAAAAATAGAAGGATTAGTTTTAAATGGTACATGGGAGGATGCGCAATGCAAAGTTACCTGAACTTCCTCTCCCACCTGAGTAACGAAGTTTGTTCAGTACTTAAGAGGGGGGTGACAAGACAAAAATAAACAAATGCAGTTATTATTTTGGTTAAATCCCTATAATCAGT
Source organism: Psophocarpus tetragonolobus (assembly GCA_037954015.1). Classification (NCBI taxonomy): domain Eukaryota; kingdom Viridiplantae; phylum Streptophyta; class Magnoliopsida; order Fabales; family Fabaceae; genus Psophocarpus; species Psophocarpus tetragonolobus. The sequence goes on from CM075691.1 coordinate 73,992,600, forward strand.
AGAACAATCTCAAGGTCCTTTCAACGGAGGGTTTGCAAATTCTACTAGTACAGGGAGTTGGAAAACGATTACCAGATTGCAGGCATGTGTAAGCTTCCGAAATCTGCAGCATATTTAATAGTTCAGTACTTCTATGTAAACAATGGGGAATGACGAAAGCCAAAAGATGTGTCATCCCCACTTCAAGGAAACCAACTCTTAGTTCAATTTAGCGCACAATATAATCAAGGCCAGACATTGACGTTCCTTTCTAATCCCATAGAGGGTGAGAGGAAAAGTCAATATAAATTAATTAAGTTCCGTTCCCTTTGTAAAGGGAGAAAAGCCCTCTCTACATGCTTTACGATAACATTTTTTCTCCAACTAAAATCATATAATAAGGCAATCTAATACAGATTAAATGACGATCATATTCGTTAAAGTGAAGTCAGAGTTAGCCATAGTAGGGATGTTATGACGAAATATTTCTCCAAAAAATAAAAGATTCTATGTATCAGTTTACACTTTACAATAAGCATTAAGCAAGCTCTGATCTGAAGGGAAACAATATTAGGCTTATAAAGTTAAAACAAATGTTTTCCTATAATAGTGAAACATAATGTGAAATCACCAACCATATTCACAACTAGACTAAAGTTATAAAATGATATAGGAGGAGAAATAAAAAATTAAATGAGCAGCTTAGCTCACCTGTTTAAACTTAGACTCAGCAAGAGGCTTTTCATGAGACGGAAATAGGTCAGGGTGAGATTCCCACACCTTCTTTTTGTAAGCTGATTTTACCTAAACAAAAAGAAACAATCAGAATAGGCACAAATAGAAAACGACAAAGTACCTGTTCACAGAACTTTACAAAAAACAAATTAGGGTGGAATAAAAAATGAAAATCGCCAGAGAAAGAATGAAACACCCTAGACATTGGGAATGAGAGAACCTGAGAAGGAGTTGGACGCGAATTGGGTGGGAAACCGAGCAAGATTCTGGCTTCATGGGCATCCATTTGAGTAACATATAGCCTCAAGGTTTGATTTTGATGGCAGACAGCAACCACATACACCCTGCGCCACCCAAAACTTTTTCTTCTACTTCAACATTACCAATTTATCCACAATCCGTCCTAGCCTGAACACCGCTTGGGTTGACTCCGATATAACCAAACTCAAGACTCGTTTTATTTATAAAATACTGGATTGAATTTTAATTTTTTTTTCATTAAATACAACAGCTTGATTCTATTGACTTGAGATGGATTAATTAGGTAATAATTTTCATTTTTTTAGAAAATAAATTTTAAAATTTGTTTTGTTAGTTTTTTTAGAATATTTTATAAAAAATAGATTATATCATTGTTATAATATAAAAATAAACAATAGTTACAAATTATATATTAAAACTAAAATAAATTAAAATTAACATCCAACTAAATTTTTAAGTAATAATAACTCATGAAATATTTCTTCAAAATAAAAGTAAACAAAATTTGTCTAAGATAGTCAAGACATACAAATTACATAATTTGTCCAAACTAACAAAAACATAATATTAAAAGCAACACATAATAACAAAACATATAATTTTAAATAATAATATATAATAATCTAATATTATAGTCAAGCTGAGTTATGTTGTATTTCGTGTTCAAACCTGCAATGGATTGAGTTTGATTAAGTTAGGTTAAATTTCACCAAATTATGAGAAAAACACAATCCAATTTATTAGGGTTGGATTAGGTCAGATTGAGTTTTCGAATCGTCCAACCCAATGAACACCCATACTCTACACTCTTTTTTTTTTTTTCTGGATAAAACTTCATTTCACTACTATCATTTTTATTTGGGTTAAATGTATCTTTATAAGTTTAACATAGTTTTATTTCTAGTATATTGAGATTTTTTTTAATTTTTTTTTTGTAAGCCAAATGCTTATTATTGAAAACTTAAAGTTTGAATTATTAGCTGTTATGTGGGATCAAAATTATGTTGCAAAAGAGATACCTTTCCATTGTGTGTATCTCGGATTCAACACTTGCTTTACATTTGGTTTAAAAGGATGTGTAGAGTAGTCATCGATATGCAACAGTCATCACATTAAGGATCTTGTGGCTAAGCCTTGGAATGCTAGACTTTGTCATTCGTTATGGACTAAAGCCCATGGACCAGTCCGCAGATCTCCAAGTTCATCCGGGTTTTTGACCCCCTTTTTTTAAACATTCATAGCTATAGGAGAAATTTGAGTTTAATCCGTGAAACCGGCGGACTTTGCAGGCTCTGTGAGCTCACAACTTGACCTGTAACCATTAAAGGGGAAAATTATCATTTAAGTTATTAATTTGTGTTAATGTTGTGATTTTTTTGTTGTAAATTATGATATTTTACACTTTTAATATTGAAAATATTTAATATTTTAGATTATTATAAATAATGATATAATTTTTAGTATGATATATTATAATTTAGTTAGTTTAAAAAATATTAGACATTTTCTTTAATTATTTTTAAAAAAGTATATGTGTATATGCAGGTTTGTGGACCGATCTGTTAAGCTTGCGGATCGGATACAGACTCGTAAAAAAGTTCATTTATTTTAGCAGACTAGATTTATTCGATCGTTTAAAATGTAGGCTTTGCGGACGAGTTTAAATGTGTCGGATAAATCCATATACCCACCTCTAGGTGTGCTGACTTCTTGATTAAGTTTGGCCCTAATTCATGTGTTTCACTTATTGAGATGGAGGAACCTCCAGTAGAGCTTCAAGCCTAACTTTTAGTAATGCTAGTAGCACTTCGGTGTTAAAGTGTAATTTTTGTTCTTGTTATTCTTTCTCATACTTTCCCAAAAAAAATAATTATTGAAAAATAGGATATTAGACAGCAAAATAAAATGTTTGCTTAACTTGATATACAACTGCAGCAAAAAAAAAAAAAAAAAAGACACTTAACATACATTTTAGTAGACATAGAGTATAAGGTTAGAGACTCATTTTAAAAATAAATAAAAGACACCTTTAATACATCTTTTTTAGTTAATGATTCTACTACAATCTCTTAATTAACATAGTCACACATAAGACTAAAATAAATAATATTTTATTATATTTAGTGACCGTTTATTTTATTTTATTAGAAGAGTCTAGAAATTGTTTTGACAAAGTTTATAAATTACTAATAAAAACTTTTGACACCCAAAACCTGTCACAAATAATATTTTGAAGAATGACCACATATCGCCACAAAAATTAAATATATTTATATTATTCTAAATAATATTATACTTCTAAATTAAATTAAATTTTACTATCATTTAAAGTTAAATTTAGTTTTTCTTTTAAATTAAATAAAATTAAAACTTTATTTTTAACTAACTTAAGTTTTATTATTATTTTAGAAGAATAAATTATTTTATTATTTTAAATTTAAATTTTACTGTTTTTAAAATTCAATTTTATTATTATTATCTTACACATATAAATTAAATTATATTTATTTCTTAATTAAAGTAAATTTTATTATTATTTTGAAATTCGAATTTATTTTTATTATAAAATTAGGATTTCTTATTATTTTAGAAATATAACTTGAATTATGATTTATTTCTATATTAAATTAAACTTATTATTATTTTACAAATACTAATTAAATTAAATTTTATTATTATTTATAGAAAATATCAATTAAAATAATAATATATCACATAAATTTATTTATGTATATTTTTATTTTTCTATTATTTTTAAAATTCAACACTCTTTAAAATAATATTTTATTATTATTTTATAAATATTATTTAAATGGATTTTTAAATTAAATTAAAATTTCTTTATAATTAAATTTTATTATTTATTTAAAAAATAAAATTAAAAGCATTAATATCATATAAATTTATTTACATTTAGAATACTTTGAAAAATATAAAATTTATTATTATTATAAATTAAATTCTATTATTATTTTATACTTAATTTTATAGAAATAATAGAAATATAAACAGTTATACATAAGTATATTTATGTGATATATGATCATTTAACTTAATTTTATAAATAATAATAATATAAATTTTCCTAATAATAATTAATTTAATTTAGAGATAAAATATAATTTAATTTATATTTGTAAAACAATAATAAATATTTTACAAATAAAATATATTAAATTTATATTTATGAAAGAATAAGAAAAATTAGTTAACAAATAATAAAATTTAATTTAATTTAGAATTAAAGTATAATTTAATTTATATGTCAAAAATAATAAAATTTATATAATTATAAAATATTAATAAAATTATATTATTTTAATTTTGATGTTTATAAATAGTCATAAGTTACTGTAATGTAGAAATAAAATATAATTTAATTTATTTTAAAACAATAATTAAAATTTAACTTTAAAATGATAATAAAATTTAATTTAATCTAGAAAGATAATATTTTTAAAATAATATAAATATATTTTATTTTTGTGGCCGTTTATAGCCAAATATATTCCTAAAAAATTCTTTAAAGCATTTAATGTTTTTGGTGGTTTTTAGTTGCAAAAAAATATTGTTAATAATGTATATACAAAGCCTAAGAAAATTGCTAGGAATACAAAAGGTGCATGCATTTATTTAAGTTTGCAAAAAAATTATTTTCTCTAAGGAGGATAGAACTTCCCTAAGATGTCCTACATAAGTAACTAGGGACCTATTATAAATGAGAATACCATCAAAATAAACTACCACAAATCTACCAATGCAATCCCTAAGTACATGATTCATGAGGCAAATGAAAGTACTTGGAGCACTGGGGAGCCCAAAAGGAATCACCAACCATTCATAAAGATTGAATTGGTCTTAAAAACAGTTTTCCATTCATCTCCCTCTTTGATTCTAATTTGATGATAACCACTTTACAAAAGGTTTTGAACCCCTTTTGGAAGAAACTCAATTTCTAAACTTCTGGCAGTTCCAAAAGGTACCTCTTTACAAAAAAGGAGTTAGAAAGGTTTATTAAGCAAGTGTAAATGTTAAGATGTTACTGGTTTTGATGATGCCAAAAGTGACAAAGAATGTTGATACAAAAGTAAGAAAGCAAAAAGAACAAAACAAAGATTCAAGATAATGTTAAGTTAGAAAAATAAATTAACTCAGTTATTTTAAAAGAATCTCTAAGAATTTGCATAAACTTAATTTGGCAAGATATGTATTTTATCAGTTTAAAATTATGAACTGGTAATCGATTACCAGACTATGTAATCGATTACCAGAGGGCTTGTTATTCAAATTCTGAATTCAAAAGTGACAATGACACAATTTTTAAATCATGTAATTGATTACCAAAAAAGTTGTTATCACAAAAATTTGAAAAGTCACAACTTTTTGTGAAAAAGGCACAATTTTTGAATCGTGTAATTGATTACCAGTATATGTAATCGATTACCAGTAAGCTGTTACGAAAAGTTTGAAAAGGCACAACCTTTCATGAAAGAACACATCACTTTGGTTTTGACACTATAAATAAGTGACTTTTCTTCTGTTTCAAAACATGATTTTTTCCAATATTTTACAGAAAACAAACTCTTGCTCAAACACTTGCAAATTCCAAAAGAATTCTTATAGGATCTTCAAGTTGTATCATTTGCTCTTTAAGAGAGTTTCTTCTTCTTCTTCTGATTACTCACTGATTGTATTCAAGAGAGACTTCTTAAGTGAGAAAAGGAATCTCAAGCACAAGGAGAGGGCTCTTAAGGTGATTGAGGATTCATTCATTTTGTAAAGTGATTTACAAATATAGTAAAAGCTCAAGTGAGGTTACTTGGGGATTCGACGTAAGCAAGTGGATTGGCCGAACCAGTATAAAAAGAGTTTGCATACTTCTCTTCCCAATACTCTTATTTATTTATTGTGTTTGCATATTTGAATACTTCACTTTCATTTTCAAATACTCTATTATAAAATTAAAGAAAAAGAAAACTAAGTTTAAATTTTTTATGTACTTAATTCACCCTCTCTCTTAAGTAAAATGAGGTCACTTGTCCAACAGTAAGAAAACTTTTTTAATGTCCATTTTTGTTGCAAAATGACTCTATTTCCTAATAACCTCCTTGGAAAAAGTACCTCCTTCCAGCTCTCTCTCTTTACACCTTTCAAGCTTTAGGGGTGGAAGGTCTTTTACCTTTTTTGCTTTTTATTTTGATTTTTTTCCTCATCTCTTTTTTGCTTCATGATAAGTTGATCCTTAACCACTTGAGATGGTGTCAAAGTGATGTGTTTCTCCCTTGATCTTTTCTAGAGGTTTTTTTCTTTGGTGAAATGGTTTGTGGAGAGGTAAGAGGTGAAGTGTTTAGGCGCCACTTAAGGGTAAGATAAGCCTAAGAGGGAATGGTTTGCCACAAGGGTTGAGACCCTTGATAAAAACCTAAGTAAGTCTCAAAATAGAGGATAAGGACACTAAGAGAAAAGTTACAACCAACTAGGGTATTTTCATTCAACAAAGTGTAAAAACTACAAGAGTGTGAAGGGGCATCTTTTTTATAAAGGGATCTAACCTCTTGAACAAGTCATAAAGGAAAGGAAGGGCTAAGATTAAAAGGAGTGATCCAAGGGAGGAGGATTGAAGCCCAAAGTCCAATCAATCCCCTCCTTTGGATGAAAAGTGGCGCCTAAGATAGCTCTTCTAAGAGCCAAGTTACTCCTTATTAGCTTATGGGTCTTATTTAAGAAAAGAGGGGTGTAGTTATCAAACTACCACACTATTTCCTCAATAAAGGCCTAAAAGCTAATCTTACCCTTTTTTATTACTAAAACACCTCGTGGAACATTAAATGGACTAATACATGTCCAAAAACCTAGGCTCCTCTAAGTAAAAATCAATGAGAAATTACAAGTAACTAAAAGAATTAAAATTCGCCCAAGCTAAGAATAAGTCATGCCTTGCACAACTTGATGGTCATATGGAGGTGAAGTTTTCCTCCATCTACCCTAGCCATGTCTTCCTCTATTCTTCTAGCCATGACCCTAATGATAGAGCCTTTGCTTGGGAAGTATGCATCATCTCCTCTCCCTTGGGAAGGATCTGACCTCAAATCTAATAGGTCTTTCTCTTCTTCATCAGTACCTACAAAAGGGATCAAATCACAAACATTAAAGGTAGTACTGACACCATAATCCTCAGGGAGATATAAAATGTATGCATTGTTGTTCACTCTCTTGAGGACTTGAAAGAGACCATCTCCTCAGGGGATAATCTTGGACTTCCTTTGCGTATGGAAACAATCCTTCCTCAAATGAATCCATACCCAATCCCCTTCATTAAAGATAATATCTTTCCTGCCCCTATTTGCTTTATTAGTATACTCCTTTGAATGATGTTCAATGTTGGCTTTTACCCTCTCATGTAATTTTTTAACAAAATCCGCTCTTGCTATTCATTCTTTGTGAACAGAAGAAGGGAATAGTAAGGGTAAGATATCAAGAGGAGTAAGGGGGTTGAAGCTATAAACAACTTCAAAGAGAGAATGTTTGGTGGTACTTTGAACCACCCTGTTGTATGCAAACTCAATATAGGGTTGATATTCATCCCAAGACTTGTGATTTCCTCAAAGAAATTCCCTAAGTATAATAGATAGAGATTTATTTACTACCTCAGTCTACCCATCGGTTTGAGGGTGACATGTGGTAGAAAATAAGAGTTTAGTTCCAAGTGTTACCCACAATGTTTTCCAGAAGTAGCTAAGGAAATTTATATCTCTATTAGAGACTATGGACTAGGGAATTCCATGTAAACGGACAACTTCTTTAAAGAAAAGTCTCGCTATGTTGCTTACATCATCTATCTTGTGGCATGGTATAAAGTGAACCATTTTTGAAAATCTATCTACCATCACAAAGATAGAGTCTACACCTCGTTGGGATCGAGGTAGGCTAAGGATAAAATCCATACTAATATCTAACCGCGGTGCAGAAGGAGCAGGTAAGGGTGTGTACAATCCATGAGCCATTGTCTTAGAATTAGCTTGCAAGTAAGCAATGCATCTACGACAATGTCTATAGACATCTCTCTTCATATGAGGTCAAAAGAATTTTTCTTGTAAAAGCAGAAGAGTTTTGTTAATTCCAAAATGCCTTATGAGCCCACCCTCATGGCTCTCTTTTTTCAGCGGATTTCTCATAGATCCTTGGGTTACACAAAGTCTACTACCTTTCAAAAGGTACCCCTCACTCACAAAGAACCCATTTTGGGTTTTACATGCAGAGGCAACATAAATGGATCCAAAATCCTTATAAGAAAGGTACATTTCTCTAATATCATCAAATCCAAGAATCTTTTCACTCAAGGTCGTGTAAAGGGTATGTCTACGAGACAAAGCATGAGCCACCATATTATGTTTTCCTTTCTTGTATTTGATGATATAAGGGAAAGTCTCAAGAAATTACACTCATTTAGCATGCCTTTTATTAAGCTTGCCTTGACCCTTCAAATACTTAAGTGACTCATGGTCACTATGAATGATAAACTCTTTGGATACATGATAATGTTCCTAATTTTGAAGGGCCCTTACCAAAGAGTAAAACTCTTTATCGTAGGTGGGGTAGTTCAAGGTTGCTCCATTTAGTTTTTCACTAAAATAAGCCACGTGATGACCACCTTGTAACAACACAGCTCCCAGAACTACTCCTAATGCACCATACTCTAGCTCTAAACTTTTAGAAAAATCAGGAAGAGCTAAGACCGATGCATGGGTCAGTTTCTCTTTGAAAAGTTCAAAGGCTTTTTGTTGCTTTTCACCCCAAAGGAAAGGAGTATCCTTCTTCACTTGTGAGAAAAGTTTAGATAAGTTAAGCACGAAGTGCCTATAGAAGCTCGCAAGACCATGAAAACTCTTGATCTTAGTCATACTTTTTGGGGTGGGTCATTCTTGGATGACTTTGATTTTGTCGGGATCCACATGAACCTTATTTTTATTAACTATAAAACCTAAGAACACCACACTCTCCATACAAAAATTACATTTTTCAAGATTTTCATAGAGTTGGTGTGACCTAAGAATGCAAAAGATGCGCCTAAGATGGCCTACATGCTCATTTAAGCTTTTGTTATATACTAAGATGTCATAAAAATAAACAACACAAAACCTACCTAAGAAATCCCTAAGAACATGATTCATAAGCCTCAGGAAGGTTCTTGGGGGCATTAGTGATCCCAAAGGACATTACTAACCACTCGTAAAGCCCAAATTTGGTCTTAAAAGTGGTTTTTCACTCATCACCTCTCTTGATGCGGATTTGGTGATAACTACTTCTAAGACCAATTTTTGAAAACAATTGAGCCCCATGCAACTCATCAAGCATGTCATCAAGTCTAGGGATAGGATGCCATTCAAATTGTGCTTTTCTTGCTTTATTATTGCTTGTGCTATCTTTTGGAATCTTGCCTTGGTTGTGCCACTTTTGTGTAAGGAAGTTTTTGAGAAAGGGAGCTTTCCACAAGGGTGGTCTCTTAAGGAAGGGTTGAAATAGCCAAAAGGACTTGAAAAAAAGGAAGAGCAAGGACATAATAGTGAAACATTTGTGAGGAAATCTTGGAGAGGAGCCTTGAAGATTTTAGTTTCATTTTTAGTTGCTTAATTAATTTTGTTGTAATATGGCCTCTTATTCTTTTATGGAGTGTTGGATGCCTCTAAGGGTCACTCCTTTGTGTGTAATAGTTTAGTCTCTCAGTTTAAGGTGTGAGGGAGAAGTGGTACACTTCTTCACATCTTTAGGAGCTCGTGTAGATCCTTTCTCTTTTAGGTTTTGCTTTTAGTCTTACCTTAGCTAGTTTAATTCGTCCTTAGTATGTGCATGGAGTTCCAAAGGCTCTTGCACTTGTAGGTTTTTGTTTAGAAGTAGCTCTCGGGTGTACTTACATTTTCTTTAGGTGGTGTTCAGTTCCAAAGACTCATACACTTTAGTAGAGAAACCAAAACAAAGGGTGAGATGAATGGTTTTAGTTCTAGTTCTTCCACCACCTTGTACTCTAACCTATACTCCTCATCCTACTATAAGTGTGAGAAAAGAGCAAGTGAAGAAAAAAGAAAGAGAGAAAAGAGAGAGACTAGAAAAAGAAGAGAGGAAAGAAAAAGAAAGAAAAGAAAGGGAAAACGAGAGAAGAGAAAGAAAAGAAAGAGAGGAAAAAGAAAAGAGAGATAGAGAGAAAAAAGATAGAAAAGAGAGGGAAGAAAGATGGGAAAGAGAAGAAAAAGAAAAAAAATATTATTGGAGAAAGATAGAAGAGAGGAGAGAAAGAGAAAATATTGAAAGAGAGGAAAGATGGAAGAGGGAAGGAAAATAAAGAGGTGAGTATTGGAAGAGAAGAAAATAATATTAAGAGAATGAGAGAAAAATGAGAGAGTGGGAGAAAAGAGAAAGAGAGCACACGCCCACCCTTGAAAACTTTAAAAATAAAAATTTCAAAAAATAAGATTGGTGAGAAGAGTGTCCTTAGCCAAGATTTAAAATTAAATTCTAGCCTAGGTCAACCTTTTAACCAATTCTTAAAATCACAAGTTGAATTTGGGATTGTGCCAAAATCTTTGAAGCACATTAACTCACAATCTCAAAATCACCTTGAAAATGATTCTTCATCAAGTACTTTAACAAGTGCTGGACTTGTATCATTACATTTTGAGAAACAAGTATCTCAAGTCCAATGCTTGGAAAAAGGACTTTTGGAAGAAAGGTGAATGTGAAGTCCTACTTGACACTTCTCTAAGTTTTGAACCTGAGCCTACATCTTTAAGGTTCACACAAAATTCTCAAGTTCAAAACCTGGTCAAAAGTGAGAGAGAAGAATGTCTTCAAGAAGATTACTCCTTAAGTTCTAAGGAGGATCTTATTAAATAAACTTCTCTCTTAGGATAAGTGCAAGTGGAGGTTGTGTCTCAATCATTTGAATACATCTTTCTAGAGTCTCTAGTTGCACATAAAGAAGAAAATTCACCAAGTGTTGAATTGGAGTCTTTATCCATAAAGCTCAAGCAAGAATCTCAAGTTCAACACTTACAAGAAAAACAAGTTGTTCTTTAAGAAGACTTCTCGTTGCCATCCAAGGAGAATCTTATTAATGACAATTATCTTCCAAAGCAAATGGAGGTTGTTCTTCAAGGATACTTATTCTTGCAATCCAAGAAAAATCTAGTTGAAACCAATCTTCCCATGTTACAAGTAGGAATTGAGGTTATGCCCATACCTTTTGAGCACAATGAAACACAACCTCAAGTACTACTTGTGGATGAGGCTAAATTTGGTCAAGAGATTGGGCTACAAACTTTTCCTAACCACAGTGAATCTCAAGTCCAAATTAAAGAGACAATGCAAGAATGGTCCACCCCTAGGCCCATCATCATCTCTTGGGGTGAACAACAAGATAAATCCTACTTGGCTTTCTTGGAAGAATACTCCATGGCACCAAGACTAGGTTCACCTCCTCTCGAGATAAGTCTAGAACTTATTGGCTCTCGAGATACTTGGGGAACTGTTGTATGGGGGACTATGCACAACAAACATTTTTTAAAACTTAGTGCCCACCCCCACCACCCCAAGTTTATGAGGTCATCCAATAGGCCTCTTGCTCTTATCATGGTTATAGATATTCACCTACTAATTCCTTTACATGTGTTTTTGCAGGATTAGAAAAAGAGGAAGAAGGGCCTCAAGATTTGAGGTCAAATTCTCTCCAAGGGGGAGAAGTTGGTACAATCCCGCCTAGCAAGAATTTAAGCTAGGACAAATAAAAGAGGATCATGACTTGGATAAAGATTAAAGGAGCTTAGTTTAGGCTATGGTCCATTAATTTTTAAATAATTAGACATTTTTAGGCTCATAGTTTGCACCCTTATGTCCTTAAGATTTTAGGGGTATAGTTAGTTTGGTTTTCAGCTTGTATTTTGGCCTATAAGTTTGTTTTTCCTTTAGGGGTGTATTTAGTCTCTTTTGTGGAGTGTGTTAATTAGTTGGACCTTAGTTAAAAGGTTTGCATGTGTTAACTTGTTAACCACACCCCTAATTGCTTCTTACGCACTTCTAACCAACACATGAAGCAGTTAGGAGACATATGGGCCCCCTTGTCCTCTTGATTCACTTCACATGTGGTTTCTCACTCCTACATGACTGATTCTTATTCCTTCCTATTTTAATTTGAATTTTGGAGGTTCCATGTCATTTCTCTCCAAAATTCAAATTCAAACTAGAGGGAATATAGATTCATATTTTTAGGGCCATGTTTAGATCTTTAGTTGGAATAAATTAGTGTTAATTGAGCACATGCTAAATTAACACTAAATTAAGTTAAATAAACCTTGTTTAAGCATGTTGGACGTTCACCGTTAGAGTATTAGGCCCATGATTCTTGATTGCTCTATAAATAGAGCTCTACACCTCATGTAATATTTTAATACTCATTTGAATGAAAATACTTTTGTCTAAAATTGAGAGCTCTTCTTCTTCTTAGAGAGTGTTCATGTTCTCTCCATTTTTGTGAGAGTTTTTCATTTTATTATCAAAGGTTCCTTCCCTTGTGGTTAGCTTCCTTCTCCTTGGCTTATCTCCTTCAACATGAGTGGCGCCTACTTCCAACTCCATTTCCTAGCCTTTCACTTCCATTTCTTCAACCTTGGAACCTCTATGAGCAAGATCAAGGGAAAGCACTTCTCAAGTAGCATCATGCCTTTTGAGGATTGCACCACAACATTTCCACACACCACAAAAAATTTCACTTCAAACAAGCACACGAAAAGCTACTAAAAAAACTCCATAACACACTAAAAATTTAGAAGATGAAATTGAGCTATAAATGTTTTTGAGAATTTTATTTACGAAACATGCTTGAACTAAAAGCATGTGTGACTTCTTAAGAGACTTAGACAAGAGATAAAACCTCTCTTGGAAGCTCAATTTCAAGAAGCTTATACAACACCTTTTTTTGCAAGACTCAAAACAACACAAAAATTAGGTAAAACCTAAGGAAATTAATATGACAATATTAAGGACTAAACATGACATTATAATGACATAACAAAAAGATTAAAAACTGAAAAATAAACTCCTAAAAATAAAGCACAAAACAGAGTGATTATGTGCTATAGTCTCGATGCAAAAGCTAGCCAAAGATGTGACCACAACACTGTGGTTTTTGCCATAGCCGTGTGGATTTATTTCACAAATCCTCTTAGACTCCAAACTCAAGCAAACAAAGAGCAAAGCTAGCAAAAATGGACAGATCAAAACACTAAAAGAAGAATGGGAGAAATACAAAGCAGCAACAGCAAAATCGCACAAGAAGATGCAAAAATGAATTCGAAAACAGCTGGCCACAGTGCTGTGGTTTTCGCCGCAGAGGTGTGGTTTTATGGTAAGATGCTTCTTAGGACTTCAATTAAGCATGAACGAAACCAAACAAAAGTAAGAGTATAGGCAGCAGAAATTAGATCTAAAAATAAGCATATGATTCAATGGAATAAACAAGAAAGTTGAATAAAAAAAAATTTAGAAACAATATCACATAAAAAAAATGCGCATAGAATTTTTTTTTTTGAATTTTAGAAGCAAAAATTGATAACACAACTCCAAGAAAAAATTACTTCAAGACATGTAAGAAATATTAACAAAACAACACGAAAGGATCAAAATAAAATAGAATTTGGAGTAGAAGAGAAGATGAGAAAACAATGAACAAAACGAAAAAATTTAAAAGCTAGAGATAGTTGAAGAACCTCTATCAGAGCCTTTTTTGTTACCACTTGGTGCAATCCTCAAAAGGCATGATGCTTCTTAAGAAGTTCTCTTCCTTGATCTTGCTCATAGAGGTTTCAAGATTGAAGAAATGGAGGTGGAAGACTAGGAAATGGAGTTGGAAGTAAGCACCACTCTTGTTGAAGGAGATAAGCCAAGGAAGAAGTTAGCCACAAGGGAAGGAACCCTTGAAAATAGCATGAGGAAATCTCACAAAAATGGAGAGAACTTGAACACTCTCTAAGAAGAAGAAGAGCTCTTAATTTTAGAGAAAAATATTTTCATTCAAATGAGTGTTAAAATGATACAAAAGGAGGGAAACTATATTCATAGAGCAAAGCATGAACCATGGGCCTAGTTACTCAAGTTGAAAGTCCAATATTATTAATTAAGGGTTAGTTGGCTTAATTTAGTGTTAATTTAACATATGCTCAGTTAACACTAATTTAATCCAACTAAAGATCCAAACATGATCCTAAAAATATGGATCTATGTTCCCTTTAGTTTGAATTTGAATTTTGGAGGGAAATGATATGGCACCTCCAAAATTCAAATTAAAATAAGAAGCAACAAGAATCATCCCTATAGGAGTGAGAAAGTACATGTGGAGTGCAACAAGGGAGCAAAGGGACTCACATGTCTCCTACATGCTTCATGTGTTGGTTAGAAAGGTGTGAAGAGGAATTAGAGGAGTAGAAATAAGCCCCTACACGTCCAAACTCTCTTGGACTAGCCCAAATTAATTAATGCACTCCACAAGGAGACTAATTACACCTCCTAAAGAAAAAAGAACCTATAGGCCAAAATACAAGGCCGAAAATTAAACTAGCTACATTCCTAAAATCCTAATTACTTTAGGGTGCTTATACAAGCCTAAAAATGTCTAATTATTTACAAATTAATGTACCATGGCCTAAACTAAGATCCTTTAAGCTTCATCCAAGCAATGCTACTCTTTTATTGGTCTTTGCTTAATTCCTTGCTAGGCGGGATTGTACCATATACCTCTAAGAAGCTCAATTTCAAGAGTATTTTAGGAGTTTTTTTTTTAAGAGGCCAAACCTAAGGGAAATTAAACATGACATTGTAAGGAATGAACATGACTTAATTTGACAAAAACCATAAAAATTTACCTAAAAACAGAGCAAAAAAGAGAGTCAGAATTACGCTTTTGGATTAGCCAAGATTGATCACCATTAGGCTGTGGTTTTGCACACAGATGTGTGGTCATGGTCTCTCAATCTCTTAGGCACCAAACCAAGCACAAAATACATAAAACAAAGGCTTCAAACAATATTAGAAAAAGATCCTAAACACGCAATACTTGATGCAAGAAAAGAACAAGCAATTGCACTAATGTGAAAGGAAATAGAATCAATTAGAAGAACAAACTACTAAACAACATACTATTAGATAAGTAAAGAAAATGCTTAAACAACTCAAATGAACTGAACAAAAGAAGGAATAGTATGACTAGAAGATGTTAAACAACAAATTAGACTAAGAAAAGATAAGAAGCATGACCTTGGTTGCTTTGCTCCCCAAGATCCATTCCTTGTAAGGTCACAAAGAAGATGGCGTGATGGATGAGACTTGAGAGGGAGATGGAGGCACCGAATTCATGTGCTAACTAATTGGGGTTTAATTAGAAAAGAGGGGTGTGGTTAATAAAACAACCTACCAACACCCCTAAATGTCCCAATTAGTTAGTACACTCCATATTAAGACTAAGCACATCTTCTATCCTAATCCTATGAAAAATAAATGCCCAAATGCAAGGCCAAAAGGAAAGGATAGACTACTCCACTTAGGGAAAGAAAAAAGGCTAAATACAAGATACAAAACAAGAGGACTAAGGTATAATTTCGATGAACATGAGGAGGTGAGGTCTTCCTCTATTGATTCTAGTCATGTCCTCCTCTATCCTCCTAGCCATGATCCTAGTAATAGGTACCTTGCTAGGGAAGATCACATCACCTTTAGGAACAAAGAAAAGCCCAAAAATAATGTTGAATTGCTTCTTGGACCTCCTGGACGCGAATCTCTCAAAGGTGAGTTTAGTAAGCAGCAAAGGTCAGATGTAAAGAGTGAAAATTGATAAGAGAAGAGGGATGAAAACATTGTTGGAGAAGAAGGCGGTATGGTGGGGCGATTGAAGAAAAGTGTAGAGGAAAAGGGAGAAAAAGGGCAGCAAAGGAGAGAGTGAAAGAAAGGGAATAATGATGGACAAAGAGATGAGCGAGAAGGTGAGAGTGGTCAAGAGTGATTCTAAAGATCTGGATATTGTTTTGGTTGAAATTGAGCTTGGACTTGTTCATCTTCTTGAGTTTGGGGGAAGAGAAAGAGTCATGGTTAGGGTAGCGGATGGCGGCTTTGAGTCCAGTGGATTAGGGTTGGGAATTGGGGTGGATGTAGATCTAGTGAGTGTGGTGGAAGAAGAGATGGATCTTGAAGAAGACCACATAATTAATTATAGGTGATTTTGAGTTTCATAATGATAGTTATGGGTGATGATCATGTCACGTCATTAATTACCTTCCAAAACAGTGCCACTTGTGAAGTCAACCATCATGAATTAACAGTCAACGATTTCAAATTAATGGATGGACAAAATGTATGCTATTTTTAAAATGGAAGAGCAAAATATACACAATTAAAAATAGGAGGACAAAATGTGCGTAAGTGCCAAAATAGAGGGCACAAATCATAATTTAGCCTTTTTAAAAAGCAAAAATTGAAAAAAAGGTAGAAAACAACTTATTTTGATAAGCTAATTGGAGTAATTTCTCAAAATAAGTAGATGTAGAAGTTGGTTTATGAAAACTGAAAATTAATATATTTTTAAATTTTTTTTTATAATTGTACCATTGATGTGTAAAATATCACCGCTTAAGGGAAAATGTACCCTACACAATAGTAACAGTTGACCGAAGTCTGGATGTCATACACAAGGGACCAAATCTTATTCTCAATTAATTCAATTTAAAGGTCAAAGAACAATTAACGAATCAATGTTTTAATGAGTCAGTTAGAACAATTTTAGTGAGTGAGTCACAATAGTTCAAATTTGGAGTGATAAGTAAAATTAAAAAGAAAATTGGTTTTAGAATGCAATGGGTTACGACCTAAGGTGGTGATTTCACTATAATGTTTTTCCCCCTTATTGACTAAGTAATCTTATTCTTTGTCATTCAATGATTATTGATAAATTACTAGATTGTTACTGTACGTTTGATCATTCATACCACACTATAATCCTAATTTGTTATCTAGTTTGGCCATGCAAGATTCCAAATTAAGACCGTTTCTTTTTACCCATCGGAGGTTTGCCGAATGAATTTGGTCAATTTTATCGGGAAAATATCCTACTCATTTCACATATCGATTGTTTAAATATCAATGGTCATGACTAATTAAACAAGTAAGATCTAACTGATAAAATGGAGAAGTAAATTAATCATTGAACAACATCAAATAATCATGCAAAGTGCAAGGGGAAATTACAAATAGTTACATCACAACTTTTGAAAAAGGGGCTTAGACAGACATGGGTAATGCACAAACAATCATCCTTTTAATAGTAGAGTACATAAAATAAATAAATAGCTACTATATGAAGAACTCTTAATTGCTTCAATCCCAAAGATTTCTCATCGTTCTTTGCCTCTTAGATCACAAATCTATCTTCTTTCTTGAGCCAAAACAAGTCCCCTTTTGTGTCTTCTTTTTTGGTATTTATAAGAGGGTTTGTACATTTTTTTTAGGCCCGAGCAACACAATTGTGCTGAGCATGACTATGCTCATAAAATCATGATTGCAGCACAACCGTGCTGCTTCTAAGAACGATTGTACTTCTTCTAGCTGACTTTTTAAGCTGTGTTGAGTTAGCATAAATGTGATGAGATGGAGCACAACTGTGCTTACCTGGATCTTCAATAATTACTCTAAAAAGGTCCGATTTTGTTTCTTTTTCTTTCCGTTTCTTAAGTACTTATCTTAAAGTAAAAATGAACACTAAAAAATGAGTTTTGCCAATAAATATGCAATTATTTTCCTAAAAAAATATTAATCATGGTAAAAATCTGGTTTATAACCAATACATAAAAAGTCTTCATTTTTATAAAAATTATATTTGAATGAATTACTTATTTTTCAGCTTAAACAAACTTGTCCATTATAACTTATAATTTTTAAATCATGTAGATAAGAAATTTAAATTTTCTAATTACAAGAAATATGTTATTATATTGAGTAAAAAGGAGATACTAACTAATAGGTACGGTCAATATACAAGGTTACACCCAATGACTTCTAGCATAAAAATAAAAGAGAATAAAGAAACACAATTTTTTGCATTTTATAACTAACATGATATTTAGAGTATGTATACCAATTTTGACATTTGGTAACTAAAAAAATGCAATTAAAGAAAGTATAATAAAACTAAAATAAATGATAATGGAAGTAAGGGAGAGAAACAAATAAAGTGTATCAAGTAAAGGTGGTTCTGTTCTTTAATAATGGAAACAAACGTGTTCGAAAACAATAGCAATTGGTGATAGTGATTCTGCAACTTATATAGTCGCAATAATATAATAATTAAAAAAGAAAGAAAAGAAAGAAACTTAGTAGAAAGAGAAAAAATATTTTTAAAAAACGAAGAAAAACAATTTACATGATAAACAACTAAATATTACTAAAAAATAAAATATTATAATTTAAAATGTTTAGAGAGGATTCACATTATTTTTATAAATAAAATAATAAGTGAATTATAAAATGTTGGGGTGTTGGGTCCCTTAGGCCACCATTTCCGCCCTTATAATAAAATTTTTTTAATGTGTCAAATAAAAATTTATTTAAGTTAATACATTATTCTACATATTTATTTAATATTCTAGATCTCTATATATATATATATATATATTAATCTGTAATAACAATAATAATTTTCTTTAATTTTTGAAATATTATTAAAATCATAATAAAATAATTAATACTATTATACATACAATAAAAAAATACTTTCATACTTATAATAAATAACAATGGTTTATAATAATAATCTTATAAAACTTAATTGTGTGATATTACATTATTGAAATCCAAAGTAGTTTAAGAAAAAAGAGACTTTATTTGCACCTATCAAACAAAAATATCTAAAATATTCTTAATTTTTGGATCAGTTGATCCAGAATACATAAAAATATAAATTATAGATCAATTGATCCAAATTGATTACTGTTAAGTTTTTTATATCAGTTGATTTAAAATTTATGTCTTTATATGTTTTGGAACAACTTATCTGAAAAATTAATCAACATTAATGATGTAATCCTCCTTAGCAAGAGACCTATCACTAGGGCTATGACTAGGAGAATAGAAGAGGACATGGCTAGATTGGATGGAGAAAGACCTCACCTTCTCATGCGCATAGAAATATTACCTTAGTCTTCTTGTTTTGTATCTTGTATTTAGCTTTGTCTTTCCCTAAGTGGAGTAGTCTATCCTTTCCTTTTGGCTTGTATTTGGGCATTTCTTTTCGTAAGATTAGGATAGGTGTGCTTAGTCTTAATGTGCAGTGTACTAGCTAATTGGACCATTTAGGGGTGTTGGTGGGTTGATTTATTAACCACACCCCTCTTTTCTAATTAAACCCCAATTAGTTAGCACATAAAGCATGAAGGAGACAAGATGGACCCTTGTTCCCCATAATAGGTGCGAATTCCACCATTAGCCACATGACATCCTACATACCACTTAGTTAGTTCTAAGATCCATAAATTTAGGAGCATGTGCTAATTGTTTGAATTTGAATCCTATTTGAATTCTCCCTCCATTTTAAACGGCCAAGGCTAACCTCCCACCCTATAAATAGGCCTTTCCACCTCTTGTACTTTTTACACTTGAGTTCATAAAATTTGAGAGCTATTGCTTCTTTCTTGAGTGTCCCTTTCTCATCACTTTGAGAGCATCCTTTAGTGTTTTTATCAAGGTTTCTTCCTTGTGGAAAATACCTCCCTTCTAAGCTTATCAAATTAATTTGTGGCGCCTCTATCTCCCTCTCAAGTCTCATCCATCATGCCATCTTCTTTTTGATTTTACAAGGAATGGATCTTGGGGAGCAAAGCAACCAAGGAAGGTTGCGTAAATTAAGTTCTAGATCAATTGATCTGGAACATGTATCAAAATACATTTTGAATCATATGATCTAGATAACATAGATTTGAATTTTATTTCGAATTAATTGATTCAAAAATCCCAAAAGAATAATAATAGGATCATCTAACCTTGAATAAGAAACAAAGTGGGAAAAATATAGATTTGATATGTACCTATTGTGTGCTGCAGAAGGGAGATTATAAATAGTGATCAGGACATTATCTGGAGGTTGCGCTGCATAAAGAGAGGTTTTATGAAGATTGTATGATGAGAGTGAGCATGTTGAGGAAAGAAGAGAGAATGAGGAAGAAGGAAAGGAGATAGGCTAATGCATAGGTAAAATGTTTATCTTAAGTTAAAAGATAATATGGGGTATTTTAAAATTTAAAAATATATTAAACCATAAGAGGCACTAATAACAATTGTAACAATGTTAAAGAAAATGCCCTCCTAACATTAGCTATGATTATTGATTAGAGCATTGAATTTTATTCACAAGGGGAAAAGTAAATCTAATCTAATCCAATATAGTTATGGCCAATCTCATCTTTAAAGATAGTAGACAACTTAGTGGTTTTTCTTTTCCCACCTAATACTTTACTATTAGTAACTCCCATTCCAAGTTATTGTGAAATATTCAAAATATCTTCATCTTCCTCTCTTTTTTGACAACTGTCACACCTTCACCACCCATGTCATGCATGTCTTTGCCACAAACAACCTTCCCATCAATTGCATTCCCCCTTCTGGTGCAATCCTCAAAGTGGCGTGAAGCTCCATGAGGATGTTTTCCCTTGATCTTGCTCATAGAGGTTCCAAGGTTGAAGAAAATAGAGGTGATGATGCAAGAAATGTAGGTGAAGTTGACGCCACTTTTAGTAGAAAAAGATAAGCCAATGAAGGAGTCTAGCCACAAGGGAAGAAATCCTTGATAATAGCGTGAAGGATTTTCACTAAGGATAGAAAAATGAACACTCTCTAAGAAGAAGAACTCTCAAATTTAGAAAAGGTAATTTCATTCAAAATAAGTGTTAAGAGCTTACAAGAGAAGAAAAGCTCAATATATAGAGCAAGTAATGGATTTATGGGCCTAGAACTGAACTTGGATGTCCACACTCTTAGTTAGGGGATTGGTTTACTTAATTAAGTGTTAGTTTGGTTAGAAATCATTAGCACTTAATTAATTAAACTAGATCTAGACAAGGCCCTAAATCATGGATCTATGTCCCCTCTTAATTTGAATTTGAATTTTGGAGGGAGATGACATGGTAGTCCCAAAATTCAAATTTAAATAAGAAGCAACAAGAAAGACCATGTAGGAAAGAGAACATGAGGTGACACAACTAGAGGAAGCAAGGGTCGTCCACATGTCTCCTACATGTTTCATGTGTTGGTTAGAAGGGTATTAGAAGGAATTAGGGGTGTAAGCATTAAATCCCACATGTCTGAACTCCAAAGATAAAGCCCAACTAATTAGCACACTCCACAAAAGAGACTAAACACACTTCCTGAAGGAAAATAAGCCTATAGGCCAAAATACAAGGTCTAAAATAAAACTAATTACACCACTAAACTCCTAAGAGCTAATGGTGCCTAATACAACCTAAAATAGACTAATTATTTACAAATTAATGAACCATAGTCTAAACTAAGCTCCTTTAAGCTTCATCCAAGTCATGTTTCTTTTTTATTGATCCTAGCTTAATTCCTTGCTAAGAGGGATTACACCACCCTCACCCAAAAGTCCCCCATGAACCCCACCACCAGCAAGACCCTTACCTTCAGTGGAGACATAGACCAAACCGATAGTATATTTTAAATAGAGTTGTCTAGAATGGTTAATTTTTTTATATTTAAATCAGTTGATTTGAAACATACAACTGCTATGTTTTCGATCATACTATCTTAAATAATTATTTTTAAAATATTTTTGTTCAAATGATGTGGAACATACCATTATTATTTTTTATATCAAGTTATCTAGAAAACAGTTAAATGGCTTTCAAATTAACTAATAAAAAAATAGGATAATTTTTCTTTTTTTACCATTATGGATTAGTTGATTTCGAACATACAACTAGTATGTTTTGGATCACATTATCTAGATAAAATTGAAATATTTTTTTACTATATTTTAAATTAATTGATTTAGAATATATATATATATATATATATAATTTCTACTATAAAGATTTTATACAAATTTACTTCATCTTATGACACTTCAACTTTTTTTCTATCTCCTTCTTTTTTTCTCTTTCATCGGATTATCTTGTACGTATTAAATTGTACCTTTATAATTTTATATCAAGATAGATACATATATATAAAAATGTAATGTCATAGTTTTAAACAATTTTTAAGGTCTTCTATTTTGTTTTAAGAAAATTTCAATAAAAATGAATATCATTTCATTGTTTGAAGCAAATTACGTAACTTTTTAACAAAAATTGAGGGTTAACTTTGTTTTCTAACTTCAAACATAATTATAAATACAATACAATTTCGAGTAAAATACATCCATAATCTTTTTAAGGAAAGATATTTGATTGTAGAGTTTTAAATATTTTTTTGTTTGGTCAAAGTCCTTTATCTCTTTTTTTTTTTAATGGTTTATTCTCTCATTTTACATCACTATTAATTAAGTATTTGGTAACTACGCTCATGAGACACTTGTTAATTTATTTGACATGGTGGTAATTAAAAAAATAATTTATTTAAATATTTTAAAATAATAAATAAAAACTATTAAAGTTAGCTAGGTTTCCATTTATAAATATATTCAATCATTAGTGTTTGTCCCAAAATATGACAACTCCATTTGAAAATGACCAACAATTGTAAATGAGGCTGTTACATTTAAAGGACACCTGTATCATTAAATATTAAATATACATATATATATATATATATATATATAAATAAAGAATGTAAATATAAATATAAATGTAAATAATAACATAAATTATATTTATTTTTGGTAGTGAACATAGATCACATTTTGGATTGGATCTACAGTTTAGGTGGAGCAACAGCCAGACCAAAATCCTCTCAAAGGCTTTGCTACAAAATAGGAGAATTAAGTTGAGGTTGAGAAATGGTCTCCTTCAACTTTATTTAGAACCAGTAATTAAAATAGAAATAGAAATAGAAATAGCAATTGGAGCGGAGTGGAAGCACGTGTCTTAACGGATTCCTAAAAGTGAGACAGCTAAGAATTGGCAAATATAGAAGGTGTTGGTGTGGAAGAAGCAGTATATAAAGCGAGTTGGAGGGAATTATTCTTCACTGGCATCTCCACAACCTCCCCTAGAAGCGTCAAAGGGCGGGGAGGATAATAAGGCAGTCTTCTTTTCTTTGGGAGAAAGGAAGATATAAGGCCAAAAATTAAAAAAAGATGTCAGGAAAAGTAATTATCTCGGCTGTGTCTCTGATCCTGGTGGTGGGAGTTGCCATCGGCGTTGTGGTGGCGGTGAACAAGAAGGGAGATGATCCCTCACTTGAAGCTCACCAAAAATCTGTTGGCGTTGTATGCCAAAACACCGATGAGCAAAAGCTCTGCCATGACACTCTCAGCTCCGTCAAGGGCATAGACACCGCTGATCCAAAGGCTTACATTGCAACGGCGGTGAAAGCCACGATGGACAGCGTGATCAAAGCCTTCAACATGAGTGACAGGCTGACAACCGAGCACGGAAGCAGCGATAACGGCACAAAGATGGCTCTGGACGATTGCAAGGACCTGTTGCAATCCGCAATTCAGAGCCTTCAGCTCAGCACTGACATGGTTCAAAACAACAACATCCAAGCCGTGCACAACCAGCAAGCTGATTTCAAGAACTGGCTCAGTGCCGTTATCTCTTACCAACAGGCATGCATGGAGGGTTTTGACGATGACAAAGATGGCGAGAAGAAGATCAAGGATCAGTTGCATACCGAGAGCTTGGACAGCGTTGAGAAACTCACCGGCATCACCCTGGACATTGTCAGTGGTTTGTCTCACATCCTGGAGCAGTTCGGTTTGAAGTTTAACCTTAAACCCGCATCTCGTCGCCTTCTCACCAAGGAAGGCTACCCCACATGGTTCTCTGCTGCTGATCGTAAGCTCTTGGGTCAGCTTCAAGGTAAAGGATGGAGAGCACATGTGACCCCCAATGTCGTGGTTGCTCAGGATGGCTCGGGCCAATTTAAAACCGTTGCCGATGCTATTGCTTCTTACCCTGCCAATAACCAGGGTAGATACATTATCTACGTTAAGGCTGGTATCTATGACGAATACATCACTGTTCCCCATAGCGCAAAGAATATCCTCCTCTACGGTGATGGCCCCGCAAAGACCATTATCACCGGTCGCAAGAACTTCGTGGATGGTGTCAAGACCATGCAAACTGCCACTTTCGGTAATTAATTAATTTAATCCATTATGAATGAATTAACAAAAATCAACTAACTTATTGACGTGTATGCATGCATGCAGCCAACACTGCTGATGGGTTCATTGCCAAGGCATTGACATTCCAGAACACAGCCGGTGCTGAGGGTCATCAAGCCGTTGCATTCAGGAACCAGGGAGACACTTCAGCTGTGGTTGGCTGCCACATTTTGGGTTACCAAGACACCCTCTACGTACAAACCAACAGGCAATTCTACCGCAACTGCGTCATCTCCGGCACAATTGATTTCATCTTCGGCACCTCAGCCACCGTGATCCAGCACTCCGTCATCATCGTGAGGAAGCCCCTGGACAACCAGCTCAACACTGTGACCGCCGATGGCACATCACAGAAGAACATGGCTACGGGAATTGTTATCCAAGATTGCAGCATCGTCCCAGAACAAGAACTATTCCCTCTTAGGTTCCAAATCAAGTCATTCTTGGGCAGGCCATGGAAGCAATACTCAAGGACCGTGGTCATGGAATCCACCATTGGTGACTTCCTTCACCCCGAAGGATGGTGCCCATGGGCCGGAGAACACTTTGAAGACACCTTGTACTATGCAGAGTACAACAACGATGGACCCGGTGCCAATGTCAGCGGAAGGATTAAGTGGAAGGGTTATCGTGGTCTCATTAGCCGCGAAGAAGCTAACCGGTTCACTGCTGCCGAATTCCTCAAGGCCGGACCCAATGCCGGAACTGACTGGTTGAAGGCTCTTCATGTTCCTCACGCCCTTAGCCTCACCAAAGCTTAAAAAATATGTATCAAAACCACCATATATGCCTGAGGGCGCAGGGTCATAGTCCGTAGACAACTTATTATTCTTTGTAATCTATCATTGGAAGTCTACCGGGATAATTCTAATCAAAATTAAAACATTCACACACATATATATATATATCCTTCCATTTCTTATCTCACAAACTTAATTGCTTGCTTCTCAACACTACTTTAACTTTTAAATTAAACCAACATTTGCTAACAAAATACAAAGATTTGACTGCCACGGAGTGTCATTCAACAACTAAAAAAGAGGATATATAATTAATTGATGCACCCATATAAGTTATAGAAGAGAGTAATTATTTTTTGCCACTAAATTTTTTATTCTTTGTTTAAATGCTAAGTTAGAATATTAATTTACACCCTAAAATCTTCTATATATATATATAGATATGCACTCCAAACTTTTCATTAATGTAACCTTAAAAATTCATGTATTTATATGCGGGAAAGATTAGTTACACGGTTTAGTTTATATAAAAGTATAGAATCCATAGATTCCCTAATTAATACGAGTACATCAATTGTTGTAAGATTAATTAATTCTACATTGTATAGAAGAGATATGTACGATTCACAAAAGCTATGTCAGTCAGCTCATGCGTTAATCATTCTAGATTTTATAAATTTGATTGTGGTTAATGTATAAACTGATGTAGGCCTTTTCTTTACCTTTTATTTACAAGGACTACAACCTACAATTACAATTTATATGTACTAAACAACAGTTCTTGGTAAATTCAAGTAATATTGCAATAACCATTTGATGCAATTTTACCCAGTACCCTTTTAGAGGATCCGAGAAGATTCTTTTATCTTTCATGCAATTCAACCCAAGGGAAGCACGATTAGTTGAAAATTTCACTGATTGAAAGAGCTCGATCAATTTTATATTGATGAAAATGAGGGTGAATTTGTCTCAGTTCCAACCCGGAGTGATTTGGAGGGATCAATACAAAGGGTGTTCTCGCATCAAGCCGCATAGACCTCAACATGGCCAGGGAGTGAAGGAAGGATCTTCTGGTGCTTCTTAGCTGCACCAAAAGGAACATGTCAACACAAAGCAATATATCTTAGGGCCCTTGCAAAGGACTAACCATGAATGGGTCATTGAGGAGACTAATATCGAGCGGTTAAGCAAGTGTGCGGTAGGTAAGCTCGAGGACCCGAAACAAGTGCCTAACGTAGAGGAAGGATTCTACTTGCAAGGATTGGTAACAAAAGTTAAACATCTGGAGGGTGATATAGTGCTGCTATCAGGATTAGAGCATGTTGATCAGGAAGACATTCTATTAACTGATGATAAGTGGTGGTTAGAAATATTTTTTTTCCATTCAGAGCTGGTCGTTTTCATTGTCTTCTAATTGCCAACTGGCTTGGTTGATTTTCAGGGGGCTTGCCTCTCAATTATTGGAACTTGGATGGATTCTCGAAAGTGACAAGTGATTTGGGGTCTTTGATTGATGTTTTGTAGGAAACCAGGTTCCTAGACTCGGTAGAGCATGCTCGGTTGTTAGTTCTGACCTCTTCGGCGGGTTCAATTTCATGGGTCAACAAAGTAAAGATTAATGGAAAGAATGAAGTTATTGCAATTGTGGAGGATTTTTGAAATGGTTATATTTCTTGTAGTCCCTTGGCAATCAAGGCAGTTTTAGGATCGAGGACTACAGTTCTGCTCATGGAGACTCTTGAAGCTCTATTGTGTCGAAGTGGGAGGATGAGTTAGATCGCTGGTCAAAGGGTGAATTGGACTATACAATTGCAAAAATGGTAGAGGGCGTGGGAAATCTAGTTGACGGAGATAGAGAAGTTGGAAGGCCACAAGGTACCACGACAGAAGTGGAATTGGAATTTAATGCTTCCTCCATATTGAATGCTCCTAAATGCTGAGGCATTGGAATTAAGAATAGTGTGAAAGGGAGGCCTGGATGTGGTCACATATTACCCAATCAAGATGATAGAAATATTGAGATTCATCCAAAGGTAGGTGGGAGTGTTGATGGGCCATTGCACAAAGTCATAAATTTTGGCAGCTTGGAAGTTGAAGTTTCTAGAAATTCTATGCAAAGTAAGGAATTGGATGTGCGGGAAGTAATTCTATTAAGCTTCTAGGCCCAACTGGTCTGGCCCTTTTCACAAAAAGAACAAAATTCTATATTGGCCCAATTGGATCAGAACAAGGGAGGTGTATCAGCATTAGCCGAACCACCCATAAAGAGGGTATCATTTGCACCATGTACTCTGGTCTAGCAAAGGCAGTTGACATTTAGGGGGTACAACAAGTAATGTAAGAGTTGTTGGCCTATACCGAAATTTGAGGAAGAAAGCACATGCCTTGTGTGTGAATGTGCAACATTTCTGGTTGAGAAATCTGCAATCATTCATTCAGTGTGGTAGGAAGAAAGTCAAATTCATGTGATAAAGACCATGCCACTTGGTGTGTTGGAAGAAGCTTTGCAGAATAATGAAATCAATGGGTCTAAGGGGGCATTAGAAAGGCAGTACTTAAGGCTGCAAAAATCGGGCGATTCAGTGATACGGGGAAAGGTAGGTGTAATGAATGAAAATAATGAAGGACTAGAACCAATCGTTACGAAGTAAGGGATGGGATTAGGACATGTGGCACATGATTATCAAGAGGTTGAGCACTGAAGGAGCACACACATGAAGTTCACTAGCTCAAGACTACATGGGTTTGAGTGCTGAAAGGAATGGTATAAATATTCTATTAGAGGAAATAGAAGGGGGGAAGGGAATGAAATTTGTCCTCTTCTTTGGCTGGGTTATATGTTTTGGGAAAGGGAAACATTCTCTCTGCTAGTTTCTTTCTCAGTACTCTGTAGTAATATTCCTTTAATTCTCTGTTGAATAATGTGAGAGAACAGTGACAATATTCATTGCATTGATTACTTTCGATTATGTAATCCAATATAATTTTACATTTCATGTGCATGTCTATAACATTTTGGTGTTTTCATATCTTTTAATGGCTGACAACACACATCTCAAGGATATTTTCGATGATGTTAAAAGATTTTGGAGCTCATGGAATCTCGCAATGCTGATTATAATTTACATTTTTCCACCCTCAAAACTACTATTAGTGAATTGGTTAAGAACAAAAATGATACACCACTAAGTGTTAGACCCATCAGGATAAGAGGTGAGCCTAGTCTTGGTTCCATGGAGCTTCCAAGAAAGCCAAGTAGGCTTTATCTTGTTTTTCACCCCAAGAGATAATGATGGGCCTAGTCGTAGACCATTCTTGCATGGTCTCTTTAATTTGGACTTGAGATTAGCTAAGATTAGAAAAGGTTTGTAGCCCAATCTCTTGACCAAATTTGGCCTTATCCACAAGTAGTACTTTAGGTTGTGTGTCATTGTTCTCAAAGGGTATGGGCACAACCTCAATACTTACTTGTGTAAGGAAACACTTCTCTTCATCAATGGGAACCTTAGGGTCCAAGGTATAGTCCCTTTGAAGATTGTCCTCCTTCTTAACTTCATCCAAGTCTTGAGACTTTTGTTTGAGCTAAAAAAGGAATGTATTAAGCTCAATACTTTGAGAAGTATTTAAAGTAACTTTAAGTAGAACTTGAGGTTATGGTTCGTTGTGCTCAAAAGGTTTTAGCACAACCTCAACTTCCACTAGTGTAGAGCGAGGGTTGTTTTCAATAAGATTTATTAAAGAAGAATCTTCAAGAAAAACAACCTCTCATTCTTTATTATGGAACTTGTCATCAATAAGATCCTCCTTGGTTGGCAAGGAGAAGTCTTCTTGAAGGACAACTTCTTTTTCTTGTAAGTGTTGAACTTGAGGTTTTTGTTTGAGCTTGATGAGTAAAGGCTCAAGTTCAACACTTGGTGAATTTTCTTTATGTGCAACTAGAGGTTGTACAAAGATGTGTTCAAATGATTGAGACACAACCTCCACTTGCACTTGTCCTAAGAGAGAAATTTCTTTAATAAGATCCTCCTTAGAACTTAAGGAGTAATCTTCTTGAAGACCTTATTCTCTCTCACTTTTGACCAAGTTTTGAATTTGAGAATTTTGTATGAACCTTAAAGATGTAGGCTCGAGTTCAAAACTTGGTGAAGTGTCAAGTAGGACTTCACATTCACCTTTCTCCAAAAAGCCCTTTTCCAAGCATTGGACTCTAGATACTTGTTTCTCAAAAGGTAATGATACAAGTCCAACACTAGTTAAAGTGCTTGATGAAGAATCATTTTCAAGGTGACTTTGAGATTGTGAATTAATGTGCTTCAAAGATTTTGGCACAATCCCAAATTCAACTTGTGATTTTAAGAATTGGTTAAAAGGTTGACCTAGGCTAGAATTCAATTTTAAATCTTGGCTAAGGACACTCTTCTCACCAATCTCATTTTTGAAAATTTCATTTTTAAAGTTTTCAGCGGTGGGTGTGTGCTCTCTTTCTCTTTTCTCCCATTCTTTCCTTTTTCTCTCATTCTCCCAATATTCTTTTCTTCTCTTCCAATACCCGTCTCTTTCTTTTTCTTCCCTCTTCCATCTTTTCTCTCTTTCTCTCTTTTCTCTCTCTATCTCTCTTTTCTTTTTCCTCGCTTTCTTTTCTTTCTCTTCTCTCTTTTTCCTTTCTTTTCTTTATTTTTCTTTCCTCTTTTATTTTTCTAGTCTTTCTCTTACTCTCTCTTCTCTCTCACTTCTTTCTTCACTTGCTCTTTTCTCACACTCATAATAGGATAATGAGTATAGGTTGAAGTACAAGGTGGTCGAAGAACTAGAACTAAAACCATTCATCTCACCCTTTGTTTTGGTTTCTCTACTAAAATGTATGAGTCTTTGGAACTCAACACAACCTAAAAAATGCAAATACACTCAAGAGCTACTCCTAAACGAAAACATACAAGTGTAAGAGCCTTTGGAACTCCATGCACATACTAAAGACGAATTAAACAAGCTAAGGTAAAATCAAAGGCAAAAACTAAAAGAGAAATGATCTAAACGAGCTCTTAACACTTCTCCCTCGGACCTTAAACCGAGAGACTAAATTATTACACACAAAGTAGTGAGTCTTATGGGCATCCAACACTCCATAAAAAGAATAAGAGGCCATATTACAACAAATGAATTAAGCAAATAAAAATGAAACTAAAATCTTCAAGTCTCTTCTCCAAGATTTCCTCACAAGTGTTTCACTCTTGTGTCCTTACTCTTCCTTTTGTTCAAGTCCTTTTGGCTATTTGAACTCTTCCTTAAGAGGCTACCTTTGTGGAAGGATCCCTTTCTCAAAGGCTTCCTACACAAAAGTGGCACCAAACCAAGCAAGACCAAAAGAGGTAGAATAACAAGCTAAAAGCAAGAAAGCACAATTTGAGATGGACACTATCCAAGTGGAAAGAGTGGTAAAGACATGACTTAAAGATCACAAAAAAGACAAACTAGAAATAAAGGCTAGAAGGAAGAAGGTACAACAAAGGAAAAATCCTAGAATAGGCACTAGAATAAGAATAAGCTCTAAATTACAAAATGACTCAAATAATTTTCAAAAATTGCACTAATTACAAATATGAATGACTGAATGCTTTAGGTAATGTTTCCAAGAAATTAAAAGCAATTTTCAGTCCTCTTTTGCAATTAAAAGAATTTTCTATTGGGTACACCAATTTTTTTTACTCAAGTATTTTTTTTAATTCTTTTGTTTTAATACTTTTTTTCTTTCTTTCAAATATTCATTTCGCTTCTTTTTTTTAATTCTTTTAGATGCACCTAATATAATTTTGACTTGAAAATTTTGTGAGGATTACTATAACGATAAATGCTTGAAACGAAGCTTAAGCAAGGCCACACAATTCCAAGACAAAAGTGCAACTAATGAAAATTTTAGCAACTCTAAAATGCACTAAAATTAGAAGGGGTTCAAGAAATGTATCTAGAGTGTAAGGTTGTGTTTAGAGATCTTGTTTTCACAATTTAAAGCTCTTGAAAGGCATGCCCAAACTCCAACAATTTCTCAGCCAAAATACACTTCAAATTAGTACATAAAGAGCTACTAAAACCACAACACAAGGTACTAAAATTTGAAAAAGAAATTGAGCTATAATTTTTTTTGAAATTTTTTTTTTAGGAAACATGCTTGATCTAAAAGCACATGTAACTTCTTAAGAGACTTAGACAAGAGAGAAAACCTCTCTTGGAAGCTCAATTTCAAGAAGCTTGCACAAAACTTTTTTTTCAAGACTCAAAATAACAAAAAATATTAGGTAAAACATAAGGAAATTAATATGACAATATTAAGGCCTAAACATGACATTCTAATGACATAACAAGATTAAAAACTGAAAAATACTGCACCTAAAATAGAACCAAAACAGAGCACAAAAAATTGCACCTAGTCTTGATGCAAAGGTAGCTAAGGATGTGACCACAATGCTATGGTTTTTGCCACAACTGTGTGTGGATTTAATTCACAAAACCTCTTAGGCTCCAAACTTAAGCAAGCAAGGACCAAAGCACATACAAATGGATGACACATACACGAAATTGGAAAAAAATTAACCAATAGGATCAGCAAAACGCAACAAGAAAATGCAATGGTTCAAATCCAAAACACTAGCCACACATGTGTGGCTTCATCCACAAAATTATGGAATCACAATTTAGTGTTTCTTAGGATTAAATCAAGCATGAACAACACATCAAATAGCAACATAAGCCAACAGAAAATTCCAGATCTAAACAACAAGCACGTGATTCAATGATAGGAAGCAAAAATTGAACCAAAATTTTTAGAAGATTTAGCACAATTTGTGCCTAGAATTTTTTGAAATTTTTTGAAGCAAGACAAGTAAGGAACATTAACAAACAACATGGATGGACTGAAAATAAATGGAGAATTGAGATAAAGAGAAGATGACAACACAAAATAAAATGAACCAAAAATTAAAACAAGATAGATAGATTAAAAACCTCTATCAGAGCCTAAGCTCTGATACCACTTGATGCAATCCTCAAAAGGCATGATGCTCTTTGAGAAGTGCTCTCCTTGATCTTGCTCATAGAGGTTCTTGAGGTTGAAGAAATTGAGGTGGAAGGCTACGAAATGGAGGTGAAGATTGATGCCACTTCTTCAATAAAGGAGATAAGCCAAGGAGAAGGAAGCTAGCCACAAGGGAAGGAACCCTTGATAATAGCATGAAGAACTCTCACAAAAAATGGAGAGAATATGAACACTCTCTAAAAAGAAGAAGAACTCTCAATTTTAAAGAAAAATATTTTCATTCAAATGAGTGTTAATAGCTTACATGAAGGAGATGAGCTCCTTATATAGAACAAGTGATGAACCATGGGCCTAGGCTTAAGATTGAACATCCAAGTAGCTAATCAAGGGGTTAGTTGGATTAATTTAGTCTTAATTTAGCATGTGCTCAATTAACACTAATTTAATCCAACTAAAGATCCAAATATGGCCATAGATTTAAGGATCTATGTTCCCTCTTAATTTGAATTTGAATTTTGGAGGGAGATGACATAGCACCTCCAAAATTCAAATTTAAACAAGAAGCAACCAACTAATTCCATGTAGGAGAGACAAAGCTATGTGGCGTCCAACTATAGGGGACAAGGGGGCTCACATGTCTCCTACATGCTTCATGTGTTGGTTAGAATGGTGTTAGAAGCAATTAGGGGTGTGGTTAACAAGTCCACACGTCAAACCTTCTAACTAAGGCCCAAATAATTAACACACTCCACAAAAGAGACTAAATACACCTCCTAAAGGAAAGACAAATCTATAGGCCAAAATACAAGAGCAAAAATCAAACTAACTATTCCCCTAAAATCCTAAGGACATAAGGGTGCAAACTACGAGCCTAAAAATGTCTAATTGTTTACAAATTAATGGACCATGGCCTAAACTAAGCTCCTTCAAGCTTCATCCAAGTCATGATCCTTCTTTATTGTCTTTAGCTTAGTTCCTTGCTAGGCAGGGTTGCATCATTTCATCTATTTCATGCCTTCCTTAAATCCTCCTAGCCATGATGCATGTTAGGTGGGATTGTTTCAAGTATTTTAGTAGGTGCATATAGCATTTTGTGAGGCCTTGTATTTTCAGCCTATTTTCCTTTATTTTTGGAGCATGGGGTGTCATTAGTTATTTATTTATGTTAGAAGGTGGGCTTTTTTAGAACAAGGGGATGTGGTTCGATTTTCATACCCCCTTGTTTAATTACCACACGTCTCTAGCTTCCACATAAGTATGAGTAACATGTGGGGCCTTTATGCCCCCTCCATGTGGCACATAGATTCTCTCTCTCTCCTAGGTGGCGCCAAGTGTCTTTTAATTCAACATCTTAGACATCCTAAACATGGTTGAGAAATATGCCAACCTCTGCATTGCCTCTATATGTCCCCTCCATGTGGCACATAGATTCTCTCTCTTAGGTGGTGCCAAATGTCTTTTAATTCAACATCTTAGACATCCTAAACATGGTTGACAAAATATGCCAACCTCTGTATCTCATCCACTCCAACTGATCTGCCTCCAAGAGGTCCTTTAGACCCGTCTTTCAACTTGTTCGTAGATTCTGAGTCCGATACAAGGGATAACCCTCCAACAAACCCTCTATCTCCTCGGTCGGCCTCACTCAGAAGTACTTCCCCTTAAAACTCTTATACAACAAAGAAAAAAAGGTTAAGTAACCCTTTCCCCGACACACTAGAAATAGACACACATGCCATCTTTTGAGTACACGTAAACTCAAAAAAGTAAAAAAAAAAAACTTTTGGTGCATTACTGAAATACTGAGAGTGTTGGACACAATCTCAAACACTCGTATAAATGCAATTGTTAGGGTGTAATTTGGTTAACGCCATATTCAACTCACTCAACACCAACTTCTCCAAAGATAAGAATGGTAATCAACCCCTTAGCTTGCTAAAAAATGTTTCATAAAGAAATGTAAAGTCTGCTTCCCCCTTTGAGCACATGCACACACGAGCTCTAGGTCCACACATGACTCTGACAATATTCACATCATTACCATGACGAGTCATGAACCAGTCATCCTGAGCACTCTCCAAATCCTGCCAATCCCCATATTCCGATTACTCCTTCAAAACCTTGGCCCCTAGCTCACGGATACAATGCAGAGTGATTAATGTCCATACCACAGAAAACCAACCTAAAGCCTAAAACTAAGAGACCCAAACCGAAACCATCACGACTAGACAACCACCAAAACATATACCAAACCACCATCAACACCACCAAAACACTAAAATCAAAACAAACCCACCAAATATCAACAACCAAAATGCCTAACAGGATACAAAAACAGGAAAGCATTCCAACAACAAAACAAAAGATATAAAACCACCTCGCAATTGGCAGTCACGAACCTAATCCGTAACTATCCCCCTTACGGTTTATCTCTTCATAATCACCATTCCTTACTATTATCTGTATCAATAATATATCTAGAATCTCAACTGCCTAATCATATTAAGATAAATGTATCTTAGGTCTCCCGGGATACCAACTCCTACTAACCTGTAAATACACCCCCTTGCACCCTCAAAGAGGTAACAAATGGAAACTTTTAAACATAATGCTCTCATTCTATATAAACTCTCACTAAGTTTACTTGGGGTTGAGAAAAAATTTACATGGGTGCTTTAATTAATTATATCCTTTTTTTAGTTGTTGAATGATGCTCCTTGGTAGCCAAATCTTTGTATTTCCTTAGCAAATGTTGGTTTAATTTAAAAGTTAAAGTAGTATTGAGAAGCAAGCAATTAAGGTTGTGAGATAAGAAACGGAAGGATATATATATATATATATATATATATATATATATATATATATATATATATATATATATATGTATATATAAAATAACGTAATGTATATGTATGTATGTGAATGTTTTAATTTTGATTAGAATTATCCCGGTAGACTTCCAATGATAGATTACAAAGAATAATAAGTTGTCTACGGACTATGACCCTGCGCCCTCAGGCATATATGGTGGTTTTGATACATATTTTTTAAGCTTTGGTGAGGCTAAGGGCGTGAGGAACATGAAGAGCCTTCAACCAGTCAGTTCCGGCATTGGGTCCGGCCTTGAGGAATTCGGCAGCAGTGAACCGGTTAGCTTCTTCGCGGCTAATGAGACCACGATAACCCTTCCACTTAATCCTTCCGCTGACATTGGCACCGGGTCCATCGTTGTTGTACTCTGCATAGTACAAGGTGTCTTCAAAGTGTTCTCCGGCCCATGGGCACCATCCTTCGGGGTGAAGGAAGTCACCAATGGTGGATTCCATGACCACGGTCCTTGAGTATTGCTTCCATGGCCTGCCCAAGAATGACTTGATTTGGAACCTAAGAGGGAATAGTTCTTGTTCTGGGACGATGCTGCAATCTTGGATAACAATTCCCGTAGCCATGTTCTTCTGTGATGTGCCATCGGCGGTCACAGTGTTGAGCTGGTTGTCCAGGGGCTTCCTCACGATGATGACGGAGTGCTGGATCACGGTGGCTGAGGTGCCGAAGATGAAATCAATTGTGCCGGAGATGACGCAGTTGCGGTAGAATTGCCTGTTGGTTTGTACGTAGAGGGTGTCTTGGTAACCCAAAATGTGGCAGCCAACCACAGCTGAAGTGTCTCCCTGGTTCCTGAATGCAACGGCTTGATGACCCTCAGCACCGGCTGTGTTCTGGAATGTCAATGCCTTGGCAATGAACCCATCAGCAGTGTTGGCTGCATGCATGCATACACGTCAATAAGTTAGTTGATTTTTGTTAATTCATTCATAATGGATTAAATTAATTAATTACCGAAAGTGGCAGTTTGCATGGTCTTGACACCATCCACGAAGTTCTTGCGACCGGTGATAATGGTCTTTGCGGGGCCATCACCGTAGAGGAGGATATTCTTTGCGCTATGGGGAACAGTGATGTATTCGTCATAGATACCAGCCTTAACGTAGATAATGTATCTACCCTGGTTATTGGCAGGGTAAGAAGCAATAGCATCGGCAACGGTTTTAAATTGGCCCGAGCCATCCTGAGCAACCACGACATTGGGGGTCACATGTGCTCTCCATCCTTTACCTTGAAGCTGACCCAAGAGCTTACGATCAGCAGCAGAGAACCATGTGGGGTAGCCTTCCTTGGTGAGAAGGCGACGAGATGCGGGTTTAAGGTTAAACTTCAAACCGAACTGCTCCAGGATGTGAGACAAACCACTGACAATGTCCAGGGTGATGCCGGTGAGTTTCTCAACGCTGTCCAAGCTCTCGGTATGCAACTGATCCTTGATCTTCTTCTCGCCATCTTTGTCATCGTCAAAACCCTCCATGCATGCCTGTTGGTAAGAGATAACGGCACTGAGCCAGTTCTTGAAATCAGCTTGCTGGTTGTGCACGGCTTGGATGTTGTTGTTTTGAACCATGTCAGTGCTGAGCTGAAGGCTCTGAATTGCGGATTGCAACAGGTCCTTGCAATCGTCCAGAGCCATCTTTGTGCCGTTATCGCTGCTTCCGTGCTCGGTTGTCAGCCTGTCACTCATGTTGAAGGCTTTGATCACGCTGTCCATCGTGGCTTTCACCGCCGTTGCAATGTAAGCCTTTGGATCAGCGGTGTCTATGCCCTTGACGGAGCTGAGAGTGTCATGGCAGAGCTTTTGCTCATCGGTGTTTTGGCATACAACGCCAACAGATTTTTGGTGAGCTTCAAGTGAGGGATCATCTCCCTTCTTGTTCACCGCCACCACAACGCCGATGGCAACTCCCACCACCAGGATCAGAGACACAGCCGAGATAATTACTTTTCCTGACATCTTTTTTTAATTTTTGGCCTTATATCTTCCTTTCTCCCAAAGAAAAGAAGACTGCCTTATTATCCTCCCCGCCCTTTGACGCTTCTAGGGGAGGTTGTGGAGATGCCAGTGAAGAATAATTCCCTCCAACTCGCTTTATATACTGCTTCTTCCACACCAACACCTTCTATATTTGCCAATTCTTAGCTGTCTCACTTTTAGGAATCCGTTAAGACACGTGCTTCCACTCCGCTCCAATTGCTATTTCTATTTCTATTTCTATTTTAATTACTGGTTCTAAATAAAGTTGAAGGAGACCATTTCTCAACCTCAACTTAATTCTCCTATTTTGTAGCAAAGCCTTTGAGAGGATTTTGGTCTGGCTGTTGCTCCACCTAAACTGTAGATCCAATCCAAAATGTGATCTATGTTCAATACCAAAAATAACTATCATTTATGTTATTATTTATATTTATATTTTTATCTATATCAAAATACAATACAATGTTGGATTTTTAATATTATTAGTGGATTGACATAATGAATAAGTAAATATTTGAATACATGTGTTACTCAAATGTGAACTAACCTAATTTGCAATTGTTGATATTGTACCCCTTCAAATGGAGTTGTAATACTTTAGAGACAAACCAATGATTGTATATATTTGTAAATGGGAACCTAGCTAAATTTAATAGTTTTCATTTATTATTTTAAAATATTTAAATAAATTAATAAATTTGTTAATTACCATCATGTAGATAAATTAGCAAGTGTGTTTTCAACATAGTTACCAAATTCTTACTTAATTAAAAGTGATGTAAAACAAGAGGGATTAATACTATTGACCGAAAAAAAAAAAGGACTTTCACCAAATAAAAAAATATTTAAGACCTTTTCTTAAAAGTATCATGTACCTAAAATATACTTTACTCAAAATTTTATTCTATTTATATATTATGTTTTAAATTAGAAAACAAATTTAACCCTCAATTTTTGTTAAAACATTATGTAATTTGCTTTAAACAACGAAATGATATTCATTTTTATTGAAATTTTTTCAAGACAAAATAGAAGACCTTAAAAAATTGTTTAAAACTATGATATTACATTTTTAGATATGTATATCTATCTTGAAATAAAATGATAAAGGAACAATTCAATATGTACAAGATAATATGATGAAAGAGAAAATTGAAGTGTCATAAGATGTAAATTAGTATAAAATCTTTATTGAAAAATTAATTATATATATATATATATATATATATATATATATATATATATATATATATATATATATATTAGTTGTACATTCAAAATCAATTGATCTAAAACATAAAAATAAAATATTTCAATTTTATCTGAACAGCTTGATCCAAAACATACTAGTTGTATGTTCCAAATCAACTAATCCATAATAGTAAAAGAAAATTTATCCTATTTTTCTATCTGTTAATTTGGAAGCCATTTAACTGTTTTCTAGATAATTTGATATAAAACACAATAATAGTATGATCTAAAACATATCAGTTGTATGTTTCAAATAAACTAATCTAAATATAACAAAAATTTAACCATTCAAAACAACTCTATTCAGAATATGGTATCTGTTTGATCTATGTCTCTATTAGAGGTAAGGGTCTTGCCAGTGGTGGGGTTCATGGGAGACTTTTGAGTGAGGGGGAATGTGATAGCTGTATAAATTACCTATTTTTATATAAGTAAAATACAACAGTTATCCTCATTCCAACTTATTTAAAGTCTTGTTTTCCTCCTTTTTATACAAAACTTAAATACTTAGAGAAATTTTTTACAGATATACATTTTGAGCATAATTTACTTATATTCTCTTGTTTTCTATTATTTGAGTTAGGTTGTTGAAGAAAGGTAGAAGAAGAGTGCAAAATTATGAAGTCTGGAGTCAACGCCCAGTAGCCGCCCAACACTAGTCCGCGCCCACCAGTGGAAATGAAGTGACCAATGTCCGCCAACCCAAGAGGGGTTATTTTTTTCTGTTCAGTGCCATGAATCTTAGATTTAACTAAGTGCCATGTAGGATGTCATGTGGCAATTATTTGAATTTAGGCACCTAAGGAGGCAACAAGGGCCCCACCTTGTCTCTTCTATGCTTCATGTGCTAACTAATTGGGTTTTAATTAGCAAAGAAGGGTGTGGTTAATAAAACAACCTACTAGTACCCCTAATAGGCCCAATTAGTTAATACACTCCACAAAAAGACTAAGCATACTCCCTAAGTCCTAAAATCATGAAAAATGAGGGCCAAAATACACGGTTAAGAAAAAGGGAAGAGACTACTCCACTTTGGAAAATTACAAAGAAAATACAAGGTAAACATAAATGGAACAAGAAGACTATGGTATAATCTCTATGCGCATAAGAAGGTGAGGTCTTCCTCCATATTGATGCATTCTTGTTGATGCTTCTCCCAAGATCACCTTCTAGCTTGATTCCTTTGAAGAAGTGAGTGATGGAAGAGGAAAGAATGGTGGTGGTGGCACCACTCAAGGAGAGATAAGCCATAGTAGGAGCTTGCCACAAGGGAAAAAACCCTTGATAAAAGGCATAGAAGCTCTCAATTTAGGAGAGAAAGGAGACACTCAAATTTACTCACAAAAGTGTTTTGTATTCAATCAAGTATAAAATGTACAAAGAGGGGCGAAGTGCTTATTATAAGCAAAAACATGCGCCTAGAGGATTAGGAGGTGGACGTCCACCATTAGGGAGGGAAAAGAGAGATTAATCAAGTGTTAATTGAGTTAGAGCTAATTAGCACTTGATTAATTTCTAGGAAGATCCAAACATGCCCCTGATTTTAAGATCTTAGTCCCCTTTCAATTTGAATTTGAATTTTCGAGGGAAGTCACATGGCAACTCAAAATTCAAATTTAAAAATAAGAGCAACATGAAAGACATGTGGATGCCACCTTGGAGGAGAGAAGGTGGCATAACAAGAGGAAGGAACCAAAGGGACCCACATGTCTCTCATGCTTCATGTCTAAGTTGGAGGGGTGTAGAACTAACTTAGGGGGTATGATTCATAAAAACCACACTCCTAAGTTACTCCAAAAAGGCCCAAACTACTCAACATACTCCACAAAAGAGACTAATTACACCTCCTAATTTAAAATAGACATAAAGGCCAAAACACAAGTGGTGCAATCCCGCTAACAAGGAATTAAGCTAGGACCGATAAAGGAGGATCATGACTTAGATGAAGCTTAAAGGATATTAGTTTAGGCCATGATCCATTAATTTGTAAATAATTAGACATTTTTAGGCTTATATTTGCACCATTGTGTTCTTAGGATTTTAGGGGTATAACTAGTTTAATTTTCAGTCTTGTATTTTGGCCTATAGGTTCTATTTTCTTTAGGAGGTGTAATTAGTTTCCTTGTGGAGTGTGTTAATTATTTGGGCTTGGTCCATGAGGATTTGGACATGTAGAATCTTATTTCTACACACCTAATTCTTCTTCACACCCTTCTAACCAACACATGAAACATGTAGGAGACATGTGGGCCCCCTTGTCCCCTTGTTTCACTCCACATGTGCTTTCTCACTTCTACATGGCAGATTTTTATTCTTTCTTATTTTAATTTGAATTTTAGAAGTGTCATGTCATTTCCTCCAAAATTCAAATTCAAACTAAAGGGAACACAGATCCATATTTTTAGGGCCATGTTTGGATCTTTGTTGAATTAATTTAGTGTTAATGGAGCATATGCTAAATTAATATAAATTAAGTCAACTAACCCCCTTAATTAGCACTTGGACGTTCACCATTAGTATTTTAGGCCCATGATTCATGCTTGCTCTATAAATAGAGCTCTCATCCTCTTGTACCATTTTTAACACTCATTTGAACGAAATTACCTTCTCTAAAATTGAGAGCTCTTCTTCTTCTAGGAGTGTTCATTGTTCTCTACTTAGTGAGAGTCCTTTATGCTATTATCAAGAGTTCTTTCCCTTGTGGCTAGCCTCCTTCCTTCATTGGCTTATCTCCTTCAACAAGAATGGCACCAATTCTTCTCCTCCATTTCGTAGTCTTCTACCTCCGTTTCTACCTCTTGGAACCTTTATTAGCAAGATCAAGGGAAAGAACTTCTCAAGGAGCATCATGCCTTTTGAGGATTGCACCAAAAAGGCCAAAAAAAGAAACTAAGAACACCTCCAAGTCCCAAATTAAAAAACGTATATTACAAGGACTAAAAAGAAGACTATGGTCTAATTTTTATCATCTTAATCTCCATGAGAAGGTGAGGTCTTCTTCCCTCTTCCCTTGCCATATCTTCCTCTATACCTCTAGCCACGGCCCTTGTGATAGGACCCTTGCTAAGGAGGAATACATCATCCCCTCCCCCTTGGAAAGTATTTGACCTTAAATCTAGGGTCTTCTTCATCATCAGTACATGCAAAAAGAGATAGATCACATACATTAAAGGTGGTATTGACTCCATAATCATGAGAGAGATCTAACTTATATGCATTATTGTTGACTCTCTTTAGGATTTGGAATGGTCCATCACCTCTAGGGCTAAGTTTGGACTTCCTTTGAGTAGGAAAACGATCATTCCTCAAATGAAGCCAAACCCAATCCCCTTCATTGAAGATTACTTCCTTCCTTCCCCTATTAACGGAAGAAGCATACCCTTTGGAATGATGTTTTGTATTAGCTTTTACCCTCTTATGCAAATTTTTTTAAAAAATCCATTCTTACCTCTCCATCTTTGTGAAAAGAGTGAGAAAGAGGGAGAGGCAAGAGATCTAAAGGTGTGAGAGGGTTGAAACCATACACCACTTTAAAAGGGAAATGTTTGGTGGTTCTTTGGACCACCCTATTATATGGAAAGTCAACATGGGGAAGGTATTCATCCAAGACTTATGGTTTCCTCTAAGGAGAGCCCTCAACATAATGGATAAGGATCTATTCACCACCTTAGTTTGTCCATCAGTCTAAGGGTGACAAGTGGTGTAGAACAGAAGTTTAGTTCCCAGCTTAGCCCATAAAGTTTTCCAGAAATGGCTAACTTCACATTCCTATCAGACACTATAGTAGAGGGTATGCTGTGCAAGCGGACAACCTCTCTAAAGACAAGTCTTGTAATATTGCTCGCGTCGTCTACTTTGTGGCAGGGTATAAAGTGGGTCATTTTAGAAAATTTGTCCACTACTACAAAAATGGAGT
Source organism: Psophocarpus tetragonolobus (assembly GCA_037954015.1). Classification (NCBI taxonomy): domain Eukaryota; kingdom Viridiplantae; phylum Streptophyta; class Magnoliopsida; order Fabales; family Fabaceae; genus Psophocarpus; species Psophocarpus tetragonolobus. Next base: position 74,034,741 of record CM075691.1, read on the forward strand.
CTGTACCTCGTTGGGTACGAGGAAGGCCTAGGATAAAGTTCATACTAATGTCCAACCAACCAAGGTGTAGAAGGAGCAGGTTGTTGGTCCCAGAAGGGGAATCTAGAAGGGGGGGTTGAATAGATTCGCCAAATTATTTTTCAAAGATTTCTATTCAACAGTATCAGAGTATTTTAAAAAATAGCTCCTTTTTGAAATTTTTAAAATCTACCTTCTTTTACAAAAGTGGGTTTTCAAGAATTCAATCTTTAAGGCAAAACACCAATCAATTCAATTCTTCAATAATGATTTCAAATAAAATAGCTGAGAAAATTAGCAAGAACGTTATATAAAGTAATTCAAAATCAAAAGAGAAGAGTAAAAAGAACAAAAATCAAACCCACAAATATATAGGTTAAAACCCAAATTTAAAAACAAGTAAATGTATATCAAGAACTTGATCTGCAGCAAGAAATCATAATGGATCAAATGCAGTTGGAAAAACCCAGTTGTCAGTGCTCCAATAATTCAATAAAGGCTAAAATTAAAGAGTATAAGGAAGAGAGAATTTGCACAATGCTTTATACTAGTTCGGTTCAACTGACCTATATCTAGTTTACAGACTTAGCCTTTCGCTAATCTGCATTCCACTAAAATATCAGTACATGCACACCACACATACAGGTTTTAATCCCAGAAAGATTTAAACCACAAAAGAAAAGGTTTCCTCTTGCATCCCACAAGAGGTTGCTACACCGTGACACCCCCCGCAACAAGATTTTCCCACAATCTCAAGAACACCTCAAGAGATTGATAACCTTGGGCAAAACACAAATAAGGGTACAGAATAATATCACCTAATGTGAATAATAACTAAATGGAAATATTAAAACTCAATAGAGTCTCTTTCTTGAATCTTGAAAAATTGAAGCACTTTCAAACCATAAAAAATGGGCATGAATCTTGGAGAGAATTTTTACAAATTGTATAAGAGAAGCAAACACTTGATTGGATTGTTCAAAAGTTCTAAAATCTATTTTCAAAATGCTTTTATATCAGTTTTTATGCAGGGTAATCGATTACCCACTTGATTACCTGATATCCTGCACAAAATTGGCTCAAAATGCTTGTTTTCGGGAGTAATCAATTGCTGAAATCAGGTAATTGATTACCATAAAGAGCATCAATTCTTGTTCTAAAAAATTCTTGCAAGGTAATCGGTTATTGTTTTCAGGTAATCGATTACCTAACCTAAAAATCTATTTTTGAAGCTTTTCCAGCACAACCCAGCAATATGAAACCTATCCAAAACCATCCCAACCACATTCTTAAGCCTATCTAAAACACACAATACAAGTACCAAACCTATAAATGTGTTTGGTACCATAAAATTAATTTAAGAGCAAAAGCAAAAAGAGAATAGCAAATCCAAAACTTCTTCAAACTTCAATGTAGTTCTTTTAGTTCAAACACAAGTAAAGGTGTATAGAGTCTATAGGGCATTGCTTTAGACTTAGCTTGTAGACAAGCTAGACATCTAGAACAATGCCTATGGACATTTCTATTCATATGGAGCCAAAAGAATTTTTCTTTCAAATGCATAAGGGTTTTATTCGTTCCAAAAGGCCTCATGAGCCCACCTTTATGGCTTTCTTTTGTTAGCAGATCTCTCATAGATCCTTAAGGTATACAAAGTCTGCCATCTTTGAAAAGATACCCTCACTAGCGAAGAACCTATCTTAGGTTTTAGATGCAGATGCAGAGGCAGCATAAATGGAGCCAAAATCCTTATCAAAGGGATACATGGCCCTTATATCATCAAATCCTAGAATTTTAGCACTCAGAGTGGTGTGAAGAGTATGCCTCCGAGACAGGGCATCAGCTACCACATTATTTTTACCTTTCTTGTATTTATGACATGGGAAAGATTCAAGGAATTCAACCCATTTAGCATGCCTTTTTTTCAATTTACCTTGTCCCATCAAATACTTAAGTGATTTATAGTCACTATGAATGACAAACTCCTTAGGAGCAAGATAATGCTCCCTAGTTTCAAGGGCCCTAATCAAAGCATAAAACTCTTTGTCATAGGTGGGGTAGGTAAGAGGGGCACCATTGATTTTTTCACTGAAATAAGAAATAGGTTGCCCACCCTACAACAACATAGCTCCCACACCTACACCAGAGGCATAACACTCAAGTTCAAAAGTTTTATAAAAATTTGGTAATTCCAAGACTGGTGCATGAGTAAGCTTATGCTTGATAAGAGAAAAAGGCTTTTTCTTGTTTTTCAACCCAAAGGAAATGAGTGTCCTTCTTCACTAACTCATTTATTGTTGAGAAAAGTGTGGAGAATTTAGGCACAAAATGCCTATAAAAACTAGCAAGACCATGAAAGCTCTTGATTTCTGTCACACTTTTTGGGGTGAGTCATTTTTGGATGACTTTGATTTTTTGGGATCCACATGAATCCATTGAGAATTAACTACAAATCCTAAAAATACCACACTCTCAGCACAAAAAGTAAATTTTTCAAGGTTCCCAAAGAGGTGGTTGGTCCTAAGTATGCAAAAAACTTACCTAAGATATTCTGAGTGATAATTTAGGCCCCTACTGTACACTAGAATGTCATGAAACTAAACAACATAAAATTTTCCTAAACAATCCCTTAAGACATGATTCATTAATCTCATGAAAGTGCTAAAGGCATTTGTTAGGCCAAAAGGCATGACTAACCATTCATAAAGACCAAATTTGGTCTTAAAAGCGGTTTTCTATTCATCACCCTCTTTAATCCTTATCTTATGATAACCACTTATAAGATCAATTTTTGAAAAGATTGTTTTCCTATGCAATTCATCCATCATGTCATCAAACCTAGGGATTAGGTCTATGTATTTGATGTTGATTGCTCTACAATCCACACACATCCTCCGTTGGCCATTCTTCTTGGACACCAATAAGACTAGCACAACACAAGGGCTGAAGCTCTTTTGAAGCCAACCCTTCTCCAATAGATCTTGAACTTGAGACTTAATCTCCTTGGTCTCTATGTGGTTGGTCCTATAGGCAGGCCTATTGGGTAGGCTAGCCCTTGGAACCAAATCAATTTGGTGTTCTATACCCCTAACAGGAGGAAGTCCTCTTGGAATTTCAGTAGGGAATATATCACTAAACTCTTTTAAAAGTTCTTGAACCCCAACAAGAAGGTTCTAACTTTCAAGATCTATAGCGGTGCTAGAAGTAGAAGTAAAAGGGGAAACAAAATGAGATGCCTCTTTGCAAAGGAAAATATAGAAAGGTTTATCAGTCAAGAGAGCCTCTTTTAAGTCCAATTTTGTTGCAAATAGGCTTTCTTTACTCCAAACCTTCTTGGAAGGGGCATCACTTTCCAACTCATTCTCCTTACCCCTTTCAAGCTTTAGGGATAAAGTTTTTTCTATTGACTTCTTTTTTTTATGCTCTTCCTCTCTCTTGTTCTTCATGAGTAGTTGATCCTCAGCCACTGAGCAAGTGATAGAGGATACAACCTTATGTGTTTATCCATATGAGTGAGGATGATGTGATTGTAATGACCATGATGAATGGCTTTTTTATCATACTGCCACAATATTCCTAGTAAGATGTGACCAACTTCCATGGGACTATCTCACATAAGATCTCATCAATGTAAGTCCCTATGGGAATTAGCACTCTTACTTGTTCATTGACTAGCATTTCCCCTTGCTTATTGAGCCACTAAAGCTTATAAGCTTTTGGATGGGGAATTGGAGTCAAGGCTAGCTTTTCAACCAACCTAGAGTTGTAGCAGTTACAACAAGAACCACTATCTACAATGAGAGAACACATTCTGTCATTAACCTTGCACCTTGTGTGGAATATGTTCTCTCTTTGAGATTGTGTAAGATCTAAAGGTTGGCTTCCAAAAAGCCTTCTAATCATCAGGAGGTTTTCCTCATATGCATAAGCATCTTCACAATCTGGTATGATGGATGACCCCTTCTTCCTCACTTTCACTAGAGGAGGAATGTGAGTTACTTTTACTACTATAAATGTTTTGCCCCTTCATGATCATGGTTTTCTTGTTGGGGCATTGAGGGGCAATGTAGCCTCTCCCAAGACATTTAAAACATTTTATATTACTTTGCTTCTCATGGAAGTTAGTAGTAGGGTTTTTTGTCTATATGAGATGCTTTATGATCCTTGACATGCTTGGGTAGATCCTACTTAGGGAAACTCTTGGAAGATTTTCCCTTGAATTGGTTCTTCCTTGTATAAGGTTGAGAATATCTTTTTATTCCTTTTCTTTTGACTTGATTCTCAACCTTGATACAAAGTTGTACCAATTCATCTAAGCTCGAATATGAGAAGAGTTCAACTTTATCTCTAATTTCATTGCTTAGCCCACATAAAACCTAGCCATGGTGGCCTTGGGTTCCTCAATGATGCCCGCCCTTAGGATGAGGAGTTCCATCTTTTTTCTATACTCTTCTATGCTTAGGTTTTGTTGCCTAAGCCTTTTAAGTTTATCCAAAAGGTTTCTCTCATAGTAAGAGGGTATATGCCTTATTGTTAAAGCACTTTTCAAGTCATTCAAATATTTTATAGAAGCCATATGAGTTGGGCTTTCTCATTAGTTAACCCAACTCATCAATGCATGACATTCTCTTGGAAGCATAGGGTTGCCAAGGAGACTTTCTTTTCTTCTCTTATTTTATGACAATGAAATAATTGTTCTACCTTGATTTCTTAATCAAGGTAGACTTCCACATCTTCTCTTCCATGAAATGGAGGAAGATCCATTTTTGGCTCCCTTATTGGAGCCACATCCTTATGCTCATGAGAATGGGAGTATCCTTTCCTTCTAGGTCTTTCCTCATAGTACTCTCTTTCACTACCACTAAATCTCTTAGAAAGAGAGCTATACTCTATATTTTTTTCTTTTCTTTCTCACTTTCTTTGTCTTCTCTCTTCCTCCTCTCTTCTTTTCTTTTCTTCATTTTCTCTCCTTTCTTCTTCCTCTCTTCTTTCTTTCCTCTTTTTCTCTTTTCTCTAATTCCCTTTCCCTCTTTTTTCTCTCTTCTTTTTCTTCTTTCTCCCTTTTTCCTCTTCTTTTTCTTTTCTTCTTCTCTCTTCTTTTTCCTCATGCCTCATCCTCTCCTCAATCATCCACTCATGAAAATCCATAGTGAGGTGCTCAAAGAGAGTTAACCTTAGAAAAGTGTCTTTGGTTAACACTCTTGTTGCTAGAGACACTAGCATGTGAGTGATTAGACATGATGCTTGAGTTTAAGTCTAAGAGATAGGCCAACAAGTCAAACAACACTTCTCTATTTTTGGATTTCTCCCTAAAAGGCAAAGTAAGTCTTTGGAACTCAAGCCTTGGACTACACGGTATTTTTGCAAAGAAAATAAAAGCAAGGAAAGTAAAAGTGTAGGGACTCTAAAACATGCTCCTAGAAGGTGATGAAGATGGTGTACCACTTCCTCCGTTGTACCTTAATTACGAGAGATTAATTGAAAGAATAAGCTATTACACATAAATAGAGTGACCACTAGGGTATCAACACTCCTAAGATGAATACAAAGAAATGAAAGCAAAAAATTAAAGGCTAAAATCTTCAAGTCTTCCTCCTACCTCTCACAAGTGTATACTCTCAAGGTCTTTCTTTCTCCCTTGCTCAAGTCTTCTTGGCTTTTTCAACACCTCCTACAATGCTACCCTTGTAGTTTGCCCTTCTCCCAAGCTTTTCTACAACAAGAGTAACACCACACCAAAACAAAAGAAATAATGCAAGAGTACAAGCAAAAGACAATAAAAGCACAAAGAAGTAACAGGAGACTTTCCAAATGGAATGGTAAATGAGACAAACTTGAAAGATTGAAGAATTCAAGACAAACTAAAATTAAGGATGAGAAAGAAGTAGGCACACAAATAGAAATCCTAAACTGGTTCTAAAGTAGAATAAGGACTAAAAAGAAAATGACTAAAAATGTTTTCAAAAATTGCAAAAAATTTAGTACCTATGGTCGAATAGTGTAGTGACCTTGGCAAGCACAATTAGACCAATTCTAGACTCCTTTTTTTGCAATTTAATTCACTTGCAATTAGGTACACCTATTTCCCTTTTTAACTTTTAGTATTTTCTTTTTTTTTTATGCTTTTGGCTTGTTTTCTTCTCTTTTTTTAATACTTTGTTTTTTTTTTAAATCCTAGATGTACCTAAGTATTTGTTAGATTGCAAATTTTATGGAGAAGCTAGAGGTCCTAAATGCTTGGCCAAAATCCTAGGCTAAGGCACATAAAACTTGAACTAAAAAGAATGCAATTAGTGAAAACACATGTAACTCTAGTGTACTAATTTTTAAGAAGTGAATTAGGTAATGTTTTATGAGTCCTTGGTTGATGTTTTTGACACTTACTTGTTTGCAAAAGAAAAGTCTAATAACACGCCAATTTTCTCTTACACTCCTCAACAATTTCACTTCACAGCAAAATACACACACAAGAGCTACTAAATTGGATGAACAAACAAATCATGATTGAAATTGAGCAAAATTTTTTTTCAGATTTTGTTTAAGATGAACATGCTTAGGCTATAAGCATGGTGGACTTCTTTGGAAGACTTACACAAGAGGTAAGAACCTCTCAGATGCTTAATCTCAAAGAAGGTTCACACACTTAGAAATTTTTAGAGTAAAAATAAAGTGAAACCTAGAGAATTTGATATGACATATAATCACTAAACATGACTCTATTAAGACAAAACATAAGAGCATAAGATTTTAAAATAAAGTCCTAAAATAGAAAAAAAAATAGTACACAAATTGAACCAAGGAATTGTAGGATTTGAGACCAAAGCATTCGCCCATAGTGTCGTGGATTTCGCCACAGCCATGTGGATTTAAGGTAAAATGCTTCTTAGGCAACTCAAACCACAAAAATGAACACAAAACTCAAAGCTAAAGTTGAATAACGAATCCTAAACAGAAAAAATTGTTCAATGAATGGAACTAATAGCTTGAACCGAAAATTTAAAGGTAAGCATCATAAGAGACATGCTAGAATTCAAACAATACAAAAATCAAGACAAACATTCAAGACATGCTAGAATTAACAAACAATAAGGAAGTGCTAAAATGAAAATAAAGTGGAGATGAAGAGAAGAGAATTCGAAAAACTAAAAGAGAAAAGGAAGAAGGTGAACCTCTAGAAAGAGGCTCTAGATACCAATCGATGCATTCTTGTTGATGCAACTCAAAATTCAAATTAAAAAATGAGAGCAACATGAAAGACATGTGGATGCCACATTGAAGGAGAGAGAAGGTAGCGTAACAAGAGGAGGGAACTAAAGGAACTCACATGTCTCTCGTGCTTCATGTGTGAGTTGGAGGGGTGTGGAACTAACTTAGGCGGTGTGGTTCATAAAATCACACTCCTAAGCTACTCTAAAAAGGCCTAAACTACTCAACACACTAAAAAAAAGAGACTAACTACACCTCTTAAATTAAAATAGACATAAAGGCTAAAATGCAAGGCCAGAAAAGAAACTAAAAACACCTCCAAGTTCCAAATTAAAAAACTTATAATATAAGGACTAAAAAGAAGACTATAGCCTAATTTTTATCATCTTGATCTCCATGAAAGGTGAGGTTTTCTTCCCTCATTTCTTACCATATCTTCCTCAATCCTCCTAGTTGTGGCTTTGTTATAGGACCATTGCTAGGGAAGAATGCATCACATATCCTACTTTATCCTCCTGACCATGACCCTAGTCATTGGTCCTTTGCTAGGGAGAAATGCATCATCTCCTCCCCCTTGGAAGGATTTGACCTCAAATCTGAGGGTCTTCTTCATCATCAGCACCTACAAATGGAGATAAGTCGCAAACATTAAAAGTAGTGTTGACACCATAATCCAGAGGGAGATCTAATATGTATGCATTATTATTGACTCGCTCTAGGATCTGGAAGGGCCCATCTCCGACCTCAAATTTTTAAAATAAAAAATTATGTCAAAATAAATTAATAAATAATAATTGTCTAGATATAAAATAATATTTGGTCACTTAGTAAATAATAATATTAAATTGTTATTTGATTAAAAAAAAGATAATTAGATGAGAATCAATCAAATAACTAAAAGATTAAATAGTTAGAAATTTTGAATGAAAGAATTAAAGATAATATTACTTTTAAAATAATAGTAAGATAAGATAAAAGAATATTTGATTTTAAATTTGAATCATAAACTAATCTTTTATGAAAAGAAAGGATAGAGAAAGTTAATCTTGAACTATTATATAAGGTTAAGTAGTTCTCTTAAGAAAAAAAGAATTATAAACTAGATGATTTATTCAACGGTTAAAAAGAGAAGAGAAGAATAAAAAGTCATGGAGTTATACTTCAAGAGGTGAATAAAACATCTTTTTTGAAAATTGTTTTTAGTGTTTGAAAATTGTTTTGATAATTGTTTGAGATACTTCCATTTGCAATAGGGGGCCAAATTTGAGATACATCCATCTGGGGTGAATGTTCCGTTTAATATGGGGAAGATGTTTTAGATACCTCTATGCAGGACACGGAGAAAAGATTTTAGATACCTCTATTAGGGATGGCAAAATAATCTGCGTCCGTGTCCGCAAAAACATCTACACGGATAGTATAAATGGGTACCCGCCACCCGTGAGTATGAGTTTTTTTCTACCCGCTACTTAACGGGCACAAGTATCATAGTACCCGTACCCACGGGTACCCATTAAACTAAAATAATATATATATATATATATATATATATATATATATATATAAAGTTAAAAATATAATATTTTTGAAAAATAAATCAAATTAAAATATTAATTATCAAAATTCATGGATATCAATCTTATTTTTTTTATGAAAACTTTATAGTTAATAAAATTATTTATTATAAAAAGTTGATAATATAAAATAAAGATTTTATTTGTATTAAATATTTTCTTATAATATATTATATTAATCTACTTTTAGATCTAATTAATCCTATAGAAACTAGTATAATTTTATTTCTAGATTTTCCAAAAAATAAATGATTTATTTGATAAAACTTCTCATAAAAAATATTTAATTTTAAAAAGTTATTTTTTAAAAATATCTTTGGGTACCCATTGATACCACATGTATTAAAACCATAGGTATTTCTATAACAAGTATTCAATGGATTTTTAGCAAGTAACGTGTGATGGGAGTAGCAGGTAATCACTACCCATGCCCACCCCTACCCATTGCATTCCTAACCTCCACAATAGCATGAATAAGATAATAAGATGTATATGAAATATGATCTCATAAACCTTTTTAAAGAAAACCTTTTTAAAGAAAACCTTAATTATGGAAAACCACCTTAGAGTGTGAGTAAGTGAGAGTATCACTGGATTACAGTGGAGCATTTAGAAAAAAAAAACAGACCTGGCCCAACGGACTTATGTAGCGTGTGTGGACTAGTCGTGAATCGTCACAATTCTCATTTTCACCTCACTGTCTGCTGAAACTTGAAAGCAAAGCAGAGAAGAGAAGCCGCAGAACTCTTTCACTTCATCTCAGCGAGACTGACAGAAAAGCATTGACGATGAGATTTCGTGGTAGCTTTATTATTTCCAGTTATCTTTCTCGGTTGCTGAAGCAATTTGATTCAAAGTCTGAATTCCCACGCTCGAATTTCCGGCAACGAGCTCCATTCTTCCTTCGTTCTTACTCTGCGGGTAATCTATGGTCAATCTATTTATTCAGATTTTAGGGTTTGTTTTAATTTCAACTAAATTTGATATATACGTTGAACAATAAGTTATTGTTCAAAGCAGAATATTCTTTGTAGTTATTGTTGGATTTTAAGTTACCGGAAATATAGATACGACGTTGACGTTGTTTCGCTCAGATTGCCACTTTATGTTAAGATTGATTGTAGTTTAACGATTTTTGTTAAAAATTAACAGAAGTGCACGCACAACTGTCCCCGGAGCTCTTAAACATAATGGAACAAAGAATCTCTACTATTGAGTACAGGACTGCTTGTCTTAACAATATTTTAAATCAGGTAATGCAGTTGCTATTTCTTTTTTCAAAATCACCCTCTTTCTCTTATATGTTTTTGCACATAAGTTTAAGAATTTAATCAACTTATTGCATTTTGGCCCTCTATTATGGTTAGTGTGCAACTGCAATGTTTGTCATCCAATTATATTTTCCTCAAATTGAGTCTCCTTTTCTTTTTAAAAAAATTCCTACAATCTAGTATTTTAGACTGTTTCTCTACTTAAAATAAAAAACTCTGTAATCCTCGTTTTACACTCAAATAAAATGGATTTGGAACAAGAAACGATTTGAATATGATTCATATTCTAGAATTTTTTTGGGAATTTAATGAGATTTGTAGAAAGTGGTGTCTTATGAAAAGAGAGAGAGAGAGTTTTATTTTGTGTTTTAATTGAAAATAAGGTAGAGAAAAACCAGTGGAAGGATTTGCTTGTATAACAATTAAAGGATTAAAAAATTAAGGGACCATAGTCATGCATTAACCAAAATTGGACCAAAATGCAGTTAAGTCTTATTTTAATCTTATAATTGAATTGTGTTTGAGTTCGTAATCTTATGTATAATTTCTATTGCTGATTGAAGACAGCCAGAAGCATCACCATCACAGTATGCAAGAGCTAACAAGGAGCTTCGGAAGCTAAGTGGTTCTATGGACCTTATTAGTGAATTGAGGACCAAACAGAAGGTAATGAGTTGGTGCAAGTTTAACTTAGCAAACAGCAACTTACCTAAGTGGCAAGTGGTGTTGGTCATGACATTTTAGGAGTCACATATCTAGAGAAGGACAAAGCAACACTAAACTATGTCTTGTATTCAGTATATGATTTACTACAAATGGTTTGGTAATGCTGTCACAAATTATCTTTCTTTGTTAAGGGATTTCTTTTGTCTCATAGAATCATTATATTGTGCTGTTAAACTGATTTAAAATTGAAAGTGTCTTAAGTTTACAGTTGAGTTTAACCTTCATGTGAGAGGGAGGGTTCTTTTCCCTGTCTAAATCTTTGTTATAACCGCATTTCTTTACGTAGAGATTGGTTGGAAAGGAATGAAGGGGAGGAGGGATTTCTAAAACTTTGGTTGTTTGGTTCAATTTTTAAGAGGGAAAGGGATGGGAATGAAGTGAAGCAAAATCTCTTCATCTAATTTTTACTTGTCTCCAATATTGAGGGAATTTGGAGGGATTCGGAAGGTAATTAAAACATTTCAAGTGTAATGACTAAAATATTTTTACTTATGTTTCAAAATTTAAAATTTTGAGAATACCAAAGCAAATTAATTTTTGAAACCCCTGCCTTTTTTTGTGTGAATTAAACAAGAAAATAGCTATTTCCCTTTCCCTCCATTAAAATTCTCTCTCCCCTCCTCTCAACCAAACATAATGTCTAATTAAAATTTCTCCTCTCCTCTTTTCTCCTTTGAACCAAACAGTCCAGTAACCACCTATTTAGTTTGTCTTACCTGCTTACCAAAAAGATATTTGATGGTGTAATGGTGTCTATACTTTTTGCTCAGATACTCCCATTATGACTTGATTTATTACGAAAAAACAATGGTGTCATTTGTTCCATTTAGTTTGCCCCATTTAGTGGGAAAAGGCTTTTGTTTTTTTGTTCCTTCTGTGATAATATTTTACTGCATCCTTTAGACAACAATCTATCTATCTATTTGCATTACTCAAGTGTTTTATTGATCATGCTTTTATGGTTTAAAGAAATAACAAGGAAAAGGGGAGGATAAGTTAGTATTTTTTTGGAGGTATATTATCTAATGTTACCTTTGTACTATCTGTAGGAAATTGATGGCTTGAAGTCACTAATGGATGAATGTTCTGAGGATAAAGACATGCTTAATATGGCTACAGAGGAAATGAGTCAGGCCATAGAGGAAGAAAGAAGACTGAAAAATTTGCTGCTGAAGTCATTACTTCCTAAGGATGATGCTGATGAAAGGGATTGCATTTTGGAGGTGCGAGCAGGTAAAATGTACTGTTGAAAATGGATATCTATTATTAATGTTCCATCAAACAAATGCTTAAATGAATGTTTGCTAAGTTGTCCTAGGTCTTGTTCATCATTTGACTATTTTACCAGTTTTCTTGTCTCCCTATTCTTTCTTTTCCATATTGTTATACCATTTATATCCAGGCACTGGTGGGGAGGAGGCTTCCTTGTTTGCAATGGATATCTTTAGAATGTAAGGTTAAAATTGTCACTGGAATTTGGTCAGATTCAGGATCTGCTGTTAGTTTTCTGAAACAGATCTTGTCTGATGTGATATAGGTATGAGAAGTATGCCCTCAAGAAAGGCTGGAAGTTTGATGTAGTAGATATAGCTCAATCTGATCTTAAAGGATACAAGGTATATATTTCATATATTATTGCACACTAAATATGACTTATTTTCGGTGCTTTGCCACTTTAAGTATTTTGAAATGTTGATTGTGATTTGTGGTATGCACCATTCATTTCAACCTTCTGCTTGTACTGTGTGCCCCAGCCACAAGTTCTTGCTAGTAGAATTGAATTTTATCTTGCAATTGATGTAGTTAAACTATTCTTTCTCAGGAGGCTAGTGCAGCAATTGCAGGAGTTGGTGTTTTTGGGAAACTAAAATTTGAGAGTGGAATTCATAGAGTCCAGGTTTTAGTTACCACCTCTAATGTATAATCTACTTGACTATATACTTTTAGCAATCACTGACATCTTCTTTATAACAGCGTGTTCCTGTGACAGAAAAGTCTGGACGTATTCATACCAGTGCTGTTTCTGTTGCAATCCTTCCCCAGGCTAATGAGGTAATTAGCAATTACCCCGATTTCTGTGTGATAAGAAACTTGAATGCTTGTTGTGTTTTAGAATATGAAAAGTGTGTTTAACCAATTGGTTACTCTAAAATAATTAAAAAGAATAGACTTCAGTACCATTTTCTGTTCTTCTCCTTTGGGTATGAAGGGAATCAGGGCGGACATACATGTAGTTGAGGGGTTGCATTTGTACACCTTCAATTTTAAAAAAATTACTTGTAAATATTTAATATGTTAATATTTTGCCCTCCCCCGCCCCAAAATTTTTTTTATATATTCGAACCCCTTACTCTCTTTTATATTTTCAAGTTTTGCACCCCTGAAGTTTATATATTTGAACTCTTTATCCTTAATTAGTTTATATTTTCCCCTAAATTTTATATAATTGAACTAATTATCTTTAATTTATTAATTAGTTGGTATATTTATAACTTTTTATTTCAATATTTAAATTAAAAGTATAATTTTATCTTTTTTTGAATTTATTTGTTTCTTCCATACATATCTTTTTCTACTTTTTGACTTTTATCAGTCCTTTTCCCCTGCTACCCAACGGTCCTGGATCTGCCACTGAAAGGAATTACATGGACCTGGTTAACACATTAGGAGAACCACACCACAAAAGTAAGCCATTATAGTTGAAGAACCCAAGGGCTTATAAATCCCACCTTGTAATCCCGTACTACCCTTTGTATGGTTGGATGGAAATAAGGTGGGGATATTGGAAATAATATTTGGTTGTTTGTTATGATGGAAATAGGATGAACTCCTTGCTGGCACTTTTCTACTCTGTTTCTGATCTATTTACATCCTTCTCTTTATCTCTTTTCTCTATCTCTTAAACCAAACACCTTTTATTTTCATTTTATTTTCCACCAATTTCCAATTATCTTTTCTATTTTCTTCCACCCTATTTCTTTCCTTCGTACCAAACAGACCCCTGATGTAGGATTCAAATATCTTAAGTTTGAATCCTCACTAGCCCTTTGATAAGTGAACACTATAATGCCAGTGTTACCACTTATGCCACTTGTTTGCAAGTGAGAGTCATGGTAGAAAGCTTTGATACCAATTAATAGAAACCTGGTATCTCTTTATACAGGGGTGAACTTCCTAATATACAAAATAGAACACACCCACACTTGACAGTTCAAGTGACTACGCCCCAGCCAAAGGCCCTAATTCTCTTAAAGATGACAAGATCTCCCTTCCTCTCTCAAACCTTTTTTTTGTATTTAATTATTAGTTTTTATTTATGTAGTAACATGCCTTCTTTTTTCTAATTATCTCAGCCCCAAACTAACTAGCTATAGGTTATCTAATTGATGTGTTCCTACTTGTTCTCTTTTTCTAGTGTCTCATAGCTATCATGTGTCCATATGCAGGTGGATGTTCAATTGAAGAATGAAGATTTAAGAATTGATACCTATAGATCTGGTGGTTCAGGTGGTCAGCATGCAAATACAACCAACAGTGCTGTTAGAGTAACCCATATTCCAACAGGGATAATGATTACTATACAAGATGAGCGTTCTCAACATATGGTAAGTAGTCCAAAAAATTTGGCATGATTCACATTTAATATTTTTTATTGGACATGTACTTTTTGTTTTTTGGGTATATACTTTTTTTTTATTGTATTTATAGAAAGGGCTTCAATTAACTACAAAATTGTTCTTTGTGAGCAGCAGTTAATAATAGTGCTACATTTTCATTTCTTCTTGATTGACATGTAATTATACTGGCCCTGAATAATTTTACCTATACGCATAATTTTGAGACAATGTGTTTTGGTCTAACAACTTGGTGATTTCTCATAGTAGTTGTTATATTCAAATGACATGGATGAAGCCATCAGCACATTCCAATTAAGTGAATTGCATGCTGGATATGTTTTCTCTGTTGAAGCAGGCAGCTTAAATTTGGTTGTTTGTTGGTGTTATGTTTATTTAGAAAGGCATGCTTGTGGTGGAGTTACATTTTAGTCTGAAAACTCTGTCTTTCTTCATGGTTTCGAGAAAACTTTCCCTCTGACTACATTGAAAGATTGCCTTGTCAACTAGTAGAAAAAGCAGAAATCATTATGCCATTCCCCCAATGTTAGGTTTCTTTCCTTTAAACATTTTTTGTTTCAGTACTTAATATAATTATTGTAAGGGTTACTCTAACATTTGAGGAGGCAAGCTTGGTAAATTATGATCTGTGATAAATTTACTATTTTAGTTTCTCTGCTCTTCATTTTTCTTCTTACATTCTATCTCTACCTTCTCATTTTTTCTTAGAACAAGGCCAAAGCTCTTAAGGTACTATGTGCCAAATTGTATGAAATGGAAAGGCTCAGACTTCAGAGTAGTCGATCAAAGCTTCGATCAGAGCAGGTAGGCAATTTCTTAGTGAACTTTCAATTGCCATGCCCTTTCGCTCTCTGGATTGACCTGGCGTTTGTCAAACTGTATAGATTGGTAGTGGGGATAGATCTGAACGCATCAGAACATACAATTTTCCTCAGGGTCGTGTAACTGATCATAGAGTTGGTATCACTTATCACTCGGTAGATGATGTGATGCAAGGTGAAAATCTTGACGTCTTCGTTGATGCTCTTCTATTGCATGAAGAAATGCATGCAATTGCAACCTTTAGTTTGTCTCAGTAAACCACTGGATTAAACTTTTCCTAATTATTAATAATGTCTTATTTTATTTGTTAAAGTTTCTCCTGAAAAGATTGAACTTTCATATTTTGCTTATGATGCAAGGCAAAGCAAGAAGTTGAGATAACGTATCACCAACGATGTCTGTACGATTATATTAGTTAAATGATTAGCATGTTTAATTTATTTATCTCTCATATTAACTTGTATGAAAGGCTTGGAAGCCTGGGATACATGAAACATAGAAAATCTATATTTTTGTTTTTGCATTGGATGATCTGAGTGAGCATTCTCATGGCCTTTAATTTTTAAATTTCTAACATAAGAAAAGAATTAGTGGGGCCATTTCGTATACTTTCGTCTCCCTAGAATGGCTATTTTAACTAGAGGTTTCATCATTCTCTTGGGTAGTTGTCAATTAGTCTTTAGATATTCAGTTAGCTCTGGTTATGTTAGTCAGTGCTGGTTATGATTTCATTTCATTTGTTAGTTCATTTTAATTTAATTTGATGAGTTATGACAGTTATGTTGTTATAACTATCATACTTGTACTGTTCCATTGCCTTTAGCTTCTTTATCACGCTTCTCTTTTGTTTTGTTGACTGTATATAAACTCCCCTCTGTATTTTGCTCAGATTATTAGGTTATTGTTGATCTTATTCATTGTTTTTGCCACTCTTTTGTTCTCTCTTTCTCTCAGGTTCTCTTTTGCTATTGTTATGTTTGTGCACTTTTACTCCTTTGAATCTTTCACCATCTTTGTTATGGTATTAGAGCTCTTCCGTTGAAGAGCTCTAGTGTGCCTTTGATTTTGCAATGTCTTCATCACCTTCTTCCGATGAGTGATGATGCTAATGAATGTCTTGATGTGCAAAGTTGCATGTATTTGCACCCAAAGGAAAATCCTGCAATTCCTCTTGTTTTTGCTCTTCTTGATTCCACCAATTATCATTCATGGAGCAAATCCATGATTATGGCTCTTAGTGCCAAGAACAAGTTTGAGTTCAATGATGGAGGAGTTACTGAACCATCGAGAGATGATTGGAATTACAATTCATGGAGATGATGCAACAACATGGTTACATTATGGATTGTTCATTTTGTGTCGGCAACGATCCGCGGGAGCATTATGTGGATGGAGAATGCTGAGGAGATGTGAAAGGATCTCAAGTCAAGTACTCTCAAGGAGATCGCCTTAGGGTTTCTGACCTTCAATTGGAAGTGTCCTCTATTAGACAAGGGGGACAATCAGTCATTGAATATTTCACTAGACTTAGGATCGTTTTGGATGAACTGGAAAATTATAGGCCAAATCCAAATTGCACCTGTTCGATGAAATGCTCGTGTGGTGTCTTAACAGCTATAACAGAACAAAAACTTGAAGATCACATTATGCAATTCCTCTGGGCATAAATGAGTAGTATAAGAATGTGAGATCACATGTTCTCTTAATGGAGCCCTTATCCCCTATCTCAAAAATTTTCTCATTTGTGGTCCAATGAGAATGATAATTCCAGAGCTCAAACTTCGTTGCTAGCATCAACCGTCACGAAGCTAAATCTGCATCAATTAACTCTGTGACTAACATGACGTCTGAGAACAGTTGTTATCATAAGCATGGTTTCCCTGATTCAAAAGGAAACAAGAGTGGCAAAATAATAAAGGAGGGAAGACGTGCTCACATTGTGGCAGAAGTGGGCATGCCATAGACATGTGTTATAGGAAACATGGATTTCCACCTGGATACAAGAGTAATGCTAAGCTAGGCACAATCAACAACACTGTAGTCGTTGAAGGAAGGATAAAGATTCAGATCAACAACAATCTACAAGTTCAGAGAGCCAGGATAATCTTTTCTCTCCCTAGTATCAAGCCATAATGGCTTTAATTCAACACCCTACAAATGGAAACTCAGCAAATTCCAACTCTTCTCATATCAACAAAGTTAGTTCTATGTTTCCCCATTTATTCTAGTGTTGGATCAAGTAAGTCCAGTCACACTGTCTTCTTAGTTAAAAGCAAATGTGATTTGAATTCTACCCTTTAGGTTTTAGACTCGGGGACCACTGATCATGTGTTGTGCTGACTAAGTCACTTTGATGCCTATAAAACTATTAATTCCATGATTGTGAAACTGCCAAATGGTCAGCAAGTTGGTGCTACACACATAGGCACAGCTAAATTTAATAGTCACTTTACAGTCACTAATGTTCTGCATATTCCCACCTTCAAATTCAACTTAATCTCTATATCTAAACTGATTTGATCTGCAAATTGTCAGTTAATGTTTCTGCCAAATTCATGCATAATAAAGGATGTGATGACCAAGAGAAAGATTGGTACAGTTGATGTCATGGCAAGGCTATACACCATTTCAGCTAATCACTTTCAAATCCCCACCATTAGTACTGTTGTTACTCATCCTAATTGTAGTAATTCTTGCATAGGTTTGTGGCATTTTAGAATGGGATATTTGTCTCATAAATGTTTGAATTCTATGAACAAATGTTATCTTTTCATTTCAAGCAATATAGAGTATGTGTGTAATATTTGTCATCATGCTAAACAAAGAAAATTGCCATTTCCTTTAAGTGTTTCTCATGCATATAAGCCCTTTGATCTCATTACATATAGATATTTAGAGTTCATGTTCAATGGTTTCTATGCATGACCACAAATACTTTCTTACCATAATGGATGACCATACACGTTTTATATGGATATTTCTTATGTCTAATAAATCGGAAACAAGAACTTGCTTGACCAATTTTGTTTTACAAATTGAAAATAAGTTTGGCACATCCATTAAGGTAATTAGAACAGATAATGGAGTTGAGTTCCTTGTGAATAATTTTTATCACAATAAAGATATAATTCACCAAACTATTTGCACTGAAACCCCTGAGTAGAATGGTGTAGTAGAACGAGAACATCAACACTTATTGAATGTCACCCACTCTCTCTTATTTCTTGTTGCTTCTAGTGAGTTACAATTGAAGGCTTATAGTGACTCAAATTGGGCTGGCTGTAATGAAACCATCACTCAGTTACTGGATTTACTATCTATCATGGTCACTCCTTAGTTTCTTGGAGATCTATGAAGCAAGCAACCGTATCTCATAGTTCTTCTAAGGCTGAATACTGTGTTCTTACCACTACCACTTGTAAAATCCAATGGCTGACCTACTTGCTTGATGATCTACATATTCCTTATGACAAGCCTACTCTCCTTTTCTTTCATAAGGACTCAGCTTTGGCAAATAGGGTCAAATCAAGTGTTTCATGAATGAATAAAACACATTGAGATTGATTGTCATGTAGTTTGTGAAAAATTGAATCACAATCTCATAAAACTCCCTCCAATTCAGTCATGTTTACAAACTTGCATATATGTTGACAAAAGCTCTCCATCCACACATGTTTTGTGAATCATGCTCCAAGCTGGAAATGACAAATACACATTCCAGCTTGAGGGGGACTCTTAGATATTTAGTTAGCTTTGGTTATGTTAGTCAATTCTGGTTATGATTTCATTTCATTGGTTAATTCATTTTAATTGCATTTGATTAGTTATTACAATTATGTTGTTATAATTGTCATACTTGTATTGTTCCATTGCCTTTAGCTTCTCTTTTGTTTTGTTGACTGCATATAAACTCTCGTATGTATCTTGCTTAGATGATTAGATTATTAATTGATTTTGCCACTCTTTTGTTCTCTCTTTCTCTCGGTTTCTCTTTTGCTCTTATTCTTTTTGTGCACTTTTACTCCTTTGAATCTTTCACCATCTTTGTTAGTTAGGCCATGATGCTTGGGGGATATGAATGTCACAAACCTTTTTTGTTTCGTTCGTTAACATTGTTAAACCCTACTCCGATGCCAAACTGTTTCGTGATTAATTTTTGTAAGGAGAGTTCATGAGATTATTGGCTACTAATTGAGTGGACCATGACCATGACCAAGAATGTTAGGCAGTAGTAGAAAAGAAAAAACTTCAAGAAAAATATAATTTTTTAAAACAATTCTATATTTATTAAAATGAAAGAAAAAGTTTGGAGCGACAATAAAATAAATATACTACAAAAAAATTATAAATTTTTTAAAAATTATATATTTACTAAAAGATAGAAAAAAAGTTTGAGAGTTATGGCTTCTATTGGTTTTTATGAAAATCAGCGACTAACAATGTTGGTGTTTCCGGCGGTGAATAGGAAAGAACTGACGACACACATCAAAGGGATTAAAAGAAATGAAAGACTTTTTGGATAATGTACCTGAAACACCTTTGTTTCAAAGAACGTGTTATTCACATTTTATTTTATGGTAAGTGAATTGAAAGCTAAACTGAAATAATACAAAGGATTTTTTCCAGAAAAAAATCTCCTAATTTACATATACCGTATTCACATGTAAGTACGAGATTTCATAGTTATTAAGTCAAATTCTCTCGGTGTGCTACTAGGGATGGCAAAAAAAACTGCATTCATGAATAAAATCTGCAAAAATATTCGTATAGATAGTATAAATAGATATTTGTCATCCGCGGGTATAAGTTTTTTTCTACCCGCTTCTTAACGGACACGGGTACAGGTATCATAGTACCCGTACCTGCGTGTACCCGTTACCTGCTAAACTAAAATAATATATATATATATATATATATATATATATATATAATATATATATATTATATATAAGTTAAAAAAGATAATATTTTTGGGAAACAAATCAAATTAAAATAGTAATTATCAAAATTCATTGATATCAATCTTATTTTTTTATGAAAACTTCATAGTTAATGAAATTATTTATTATAAAAATATCGATAATATAAAATAAAGATTTTATTTATATTAAATATTTTTTTATAATATATTATATTAATCTACTTTTAGATCTAATTAATTTTGTAGAAATTTGTATAATTTTATTTTTAGATTTTCCAAAAAATAAATGATTTATTTTATAAAACTTCTTATAAAAAATATTTTAATTGTTAAAAAAAATTATTTTTTTTAAAATATCCATGATACCCGTGGATACCTGCGGGTATTTCTATAGCAAGTACCCAACAGGTTTATAACGGATAACGAGTGGCGTGTTTTTGTAGCGGGTCGGGTGGTGGGTAACTATTACTTGTGCCTATCCCGACCGTTGTCATTTCTATGTGCTACTAGTGTGTTTTTATTATCTGGTTTAAAAATGTAACAGTTCTCCCCTCACTTAGATCATGAAGGAGTCTAGTTCCTCTCCAGTACTAGAGAGGATTTATTTCCATCATGAGAGTAAGCGTCTTGACTTAAGAAGATAAATAAATGAAGTCACTTCTTAAAAATGTCATTTCAAAGACTAAAATTTGGACCAATAGAAAATTATAAAATGATTTTGGTTTATTATGATAAGCATTAATTATCAGTTTATCATGACTGCATTGGGGAATTTCAAACACATTTTTTTGTTTCAGTCTGCACTGTGTTGGTCCTAATTTTACACAACAAAAAAATTAAAGAGAAGATTGTTTATTTCTATACGCTCATCCAATCACATTCTATTAAGCATGTAAGATAAATTTAATGACTCGTAAAGTAATTATCTTAAAAATCATTAAAAAAATGTAAATTATTATTGGTTGATAGTATAAAATTAGTTTATATTGTCATTGTATCATCTATTTTATACATAGAAAACAAATATGATAATTAGAAATGCAAATCTCACTAAAAGTGACTAAATGTTTTAAGGATTAATTATTGATAAAATAGCTAAGTAAATCACAACAACACTATATAAAAACATTAAAGTGAAATATGAAGCAGACCTCCTGATCCTCTTTAAATTTAAATATCTTAAATTAATATTTTTATATGTTTAAAAAATTATATTCACATCCTTAAAAACAAAAGTAATAATTAAAAAAACTTATATAATTATACAAGATTTCTAGAGATGTTATAATTTCCTTCCTACTTCACATCAATATTATAATAATGCATAAATATTAAATTAAACTCTCAAAATATAATACTCAATAGGTGGCATGTTCCATAACATCGTCTTTCTAACATAAATATTAAATTATTGAATGTCATTCAACAATTATATGTATACAATATAGATCTCAGAAAAAAAATTACTAGGATTCAACACTGCAAATAATAGTATTCAAAAGAAAATATCACCTTTAAACTATTAAATATAAGAAAAGTAGAATTAGCGTCAGGATCTAGAAGAAAATTTAAAATTTAGAAGGATTATTAATACTCACTACTAAAATTATGCTTGAGGGGTTTTTTCATAGATAAAGTTTTTCATATAATAATAATAGTTATTACAATCAGTAAACTAAAATATAACTTTATTATTGAAAGTTGTAGAAAACAATTATTATTTTGTATCCCTCCCAAAGTTTTCAGGATCGGTTCTGTGCTCAATTTTTGTTTTTCAGATCTCAGTCTGTCTACACATAATAGCACTTGAAAGTGACCCGGTTATAATAGGCGAGGCATCGAATCGCGTCGAATAGTTTAGGAAGCCCAAGCATCCTTCAATCCTAATTCCTTTTCTTGCAAGGTAGACTATTGAAATATGCAATAAAGATGTTTCCATGCGATCATTCCTTGCCGTTCATTTTCCATGTTGCACTGACAAAATATAAAAATATAACGCGCGTAGGTTATAAAATGACATGTGCTCCAGCTCCACATGACATCAATTGCTAGATTTTTTGGTATAATTAATTGCTGGATTTGGGACCCTATAAAGAATAGAGATCCCAACTTGGGCAAGAAATGGATAACACGGAACTTTATTTAATCCATTGTTTATAATATGTTTCCTGTTTCAGCGCCAAAGGATTCACTTTTCATTATCGCAAGTTTCTATCATAACTCTGCCGAAAATGTAGAGCTAGCTCAAGAGGGACAATATTTGTATAATGCAAAGACTTTTTTGGCTTTGGGTACAGAAAGACCCTTTTAAATACACGAATGATAACTATTTGGCACGTCATTGCAAACATCTGACTCGGACATCAAAAGGGGTGTCAGATTTTGTCTAAGTGTGCCACATATACCATGAAATCACCTACTGGGAATGAATTAGTTGGAGATTCTCAATTTCCTCAAAGTTCCCTGAAGAGATCAAGAGTGAGTAAGGCTGGTGACATGGGTGATTTTGCAGAGAGCCTGTATGGATGGAGTTGGGAGCAGAACAAATTGTTTGAGCTAGCTTTGGCAGTGGTAGATGAGCAACAACCTGAACGGTGGGAAGTGGTTGCAGCCATGGTTGGAGGAGAAAAAAGTGCTGGAGATGTTCAAGAACATTACATTATCCTTCTGGAAGATTTGCTTGTTATAGAATCAGGAAAGTTGGATCATAAACTTGGAGAAGTTATGCCTGTTGTCCTTGTTGAGTGTAAAGACTCCATATGCTTGTCCCACAATGATACTAGAATGTAACTCCCTTTTGTATGGTGGAGCACTATTTTTTAGAATGGTACAAAAGCCAACAAGCCATGGGAAGTATATATGCTATGAACTTGCTGGGTACCATGTTTCTGTTAATCAAGCTGTTTGCTGTATTATATTAATTCCAGCTTGGTCATTCAATTGGAATTATTATTATGTGTGGTTACACAAGGCATCGGTGGAGCAACTTGGCTCATGGTAATTCATTTATGCATCTCTTCTCTCTCTCTCTCTCTGCTCATTTATTCAGATTTACTTTTGTGCCTGCTGTTTTTGGACCTTCGTTATTTATATAGGGCAACCAGGTTGAGTCTTAATGATCTTTTTCCCATTTCATGGTTGGATTCAATTAACCCAACTTCCTTGCTTTTAGCTATTTCTCGAGCTTGATGATTGAATTATGCCCAAATACAAAGGTTCTGCTTCTACAAGAGAATCAGATCTATTTTAAGTTGTGATAAAATCGACTACCCGGCACTGATTAATAATTCAAACACATGGACGAAGCATTCGTTAAAAAGGGTCACAGGGCAAGCTTTAAATGAAGACAATTGGTAAACCAATTAGGAAAGGACATAGTCCATAATTGGTTTATCTTGCAGCATATCATGTCGTCAATTAAAATGAGCTGATTTAATGTTTAACATATACACATTATTACTACTGTTCACCTTTTTACTATTTCTACATTTTGAGTTTTTAACATATGGCCATAAAGGAACACTATACAAAGGTCTAAAAGAAATTCACTCCCTCGTACTTGTTCACTTCACAAGTGGCAGATTAGCAAATAGCTATACTACAATTGGTCCGTGCGTACATGTAATCATCTTGCATGGAACCTTGGTACAGCATTCTTGCCTCGTACACTGTTGTTAGGAGGCTACAAAATCGCCCCATTCAATATGCTTCTGAACTGCGGATTGAATGTGGTAAAATCTACGTCCTGTTCACAATAAAAGTTACATTATATGAGTACGATCATGCGTGTAGTTGTGGAACGAGTTTCACAAAATGGAAGCAATTAGTAACCTTAAAATAAACAGACATAAAAATTATCTCAACGGTACAACTGTGGATGAATGGAACTTAGACAATTGTGCACGACCAAGCAGAGCAGTAGCAATCAGAGCTAATCGGTAAAGATTATCAAACATTGCATCAAATAGAGCTGCGGCTACAAGAGCAGATGACATGCTTCATTCAAACCTTTTTAACACATTTGGATAGAAAAGCACATTCCATAAATAAATAAAGGAGAGGGGAATGGAGTTGGAATAGGAAAGAGAGAGCCAGGGAAGAGGCAGTGCATGAGCGTAGCCACAACAGATGTCTCTCTCCTCTCATTCTCACTCACTATTTTCTGTTGATAGCTCCATTCGTGCTCTGCCTGTTCCCAGCCTTTGTCTTGTTTCTTCCTGTTATTCACTTTCCCTCACCCTTTCGATGGATTAACTTACCTCAATCCTTAGCAACATCATTAACCACCTTTCCTTAAAAAATAAGGTTCCCTCCATTCTCAACTCCCAAAACTGGGTTTTCTAATTAGTCTTGAGGATACAACTTACAACCCCTCTCTCCCTCTCTCTAATCTCTATATAAGAAAAATAACAATTGTACCACAAGGGGGAATGAGTGGTTAGTAGTACAAGCATGTACTAACAAATTTCATTAAACCCTTCCTTGTACTACTTCATGTTATTGGTAGTACACTAATACTAATACCATTTAAAAGTGAAAAAGATACTTCCAGCTTCCAGGAGACCTCGTGTGTCCCAACAGTACCTTTCACCTCGTGGTACTGAAAGATACAACCTGTCTGTCCACTATACTTTTTTTTCGGGTTGGGAGATGCTAATGCTAGCTTGCCCATATAAATTTCTATATCGTATCCTATTAAGTAAAATAAATTCATTCATATATTAAAAAAAAACTTTAATTTCTAATATCAAGTATTTTTTAAATATCATTCAATAAAAAATAACATAGATATAACTCTTAAAATATGATTGTAAAATTAATAGTTTATAATATATAATAATTTGTTATTAAATGGTAACAATATATAAAATATCCTTTGATCTTACACCTCCAGTGTTGTTTAGGAAATAAATTTAAAACCTAAAATTAAGTTGTTGTGAAAAATAGGTTAAGTAATTTGAGCTCAAAAAGTAAAAAAAAAAAAAAAAGAGTAATATAATGACAAGTGAGCTAATCATGTGACGCTGAAAGCAACCGTTCTTCTTTAAAGGACAAGCCTTAATTAGCACCATTGAATGCAACACAACTTCATAATTTGTTTTAGTACATTCTTATTTGTTATTCAATGTTATATTTGTTTTTATAAAATCTTAAAATATTCTTACTTTCTTTTATTTGAAGTTTTTTTATAAACGTTTCACGATTACAAATGCATATCTACCTACTTCTTTAAAAAAATACACTTACCTTTATACATGGCAGATAAATTTCTTAAAAATAATAGTAAAAAAATATATATGTTCAAGAAACGTGAGAGTACATAATGGAGAAACAAATGTAGTTTTTTAAAGAGATTGGTAGATATGCACTTACATAGGTGATTCTGTCAAAAAACTGAGTAAAAGAGGATAAGAGTCTTTTGAGATTTTTTAAAAAATAGTAAATATTGAAGAAATATGAATAGGAAATGAAGGAGTGGTAAAAGAAGTTGTTTAAATGCAATTTCACTAAAAATAAAATTAAAAAGAAATTTTGTTTGAAAAAATATTTTTTATTTTATTTTTTATTTTTATGTTTTGAAAATTATTTTTATTTTCAAATTTTTAACAAAAAAATATGTCTATTTTTGCCTGATATTTTTTATTTTCAAAAACTAATATTATTATATTTAATCAATTTTAATAAAAATATTATAAATTATTTGTATATATAATTTAAAATACATTTATATATTATTTTTATATAATTAAAATATTGTTATTAAATTTTTACATAGTATTAACTTTTAAAAATATTAAAAATAACTTTTTTCTATTTTACTTTTTTTAATTATTTTTAAAAATATATTTAACAAAAATATTTTATAAATTATAACTAAATATATTTTCACTACTATTTTTTATTTTTTCTTAAAACGTTCAAAACAAATGCCTGCCGCACCATGATCCGCAGGTTGAGTTTTCTGTGATTATCCGTGACGTGAAGGAGTCCCAACTATAGAAATATCTCTAGTTGTGATAATTTTATTACGATATATGAACTTAGTCGAGCTATAAGAACTCGTAATTCAGTTTGAATGGCTATTGTGATTGTTTGGTTAAACTCTCGATCGATATGCTTCTTCGTTCACGGACGGAGACTCATGTAAGGGGACAAACAGACGCGGTAAACTTACCAAAAAGGAAAAAGATAGATCATACCTCTCGTTTTCTCTCATGGCTAAAACTTACCATCAACATTTTAGATTAAAAAATTTAAAAATATAGAAACTATTTAAAAAATATTTAATATTTATAATGTTTTAACATTATATTAATTATTTTATTTGGAAATTTCGTTAAAAAATAAAACTAGTTTTAAGTATTGTTGATTTTATGTCTTGATCAATTATTCTATTTTTATAATATTTTTTAAAATAATCATTTTTTTGACAAACATACTATATTTTTATAGTTTTCATTACGAAGATAATTATATTATTGTTTAAGACAAAATCTTCGGTTATTATTTACTTTTTTTAAATAGTCTTTTCCCTTAACAAATTATTTGTTATTACTTTAAAACCATAAGTTATTATAGTAACAATCAAATGATTTTATTAGACTTTTTTATATTGAACATTGAAACATGTTAAAAAAAATTCTCTACTTTCAATTTTTTATTTTTGTTTATCTCCTACTTTAATTTATTTTTGTTTATCTCCTAATTTAATTTATTTTTGTTATTATTCATGAGATTATGATATATTTGATACTCCATCTAGACTTATATACAAATAAAAATATTAAATTGAAACATATTAAAAAAATTTAATTTTTACACATTGATGGCACAAACGAGTTTTACACTTACTGACATTCAATTAGAACTCTTCTTTTATATAATTTTTAAAGTATTAATTGGTAGAGTCACAAAGTTCTCAATACATGAAGAGTTGTGATTAAATGTTAGTGAAAAATATTTTATACTAACGAACAATATAAAAACTAAACTCTTAAAAAAATTAAGTTATCATCAAATAAAATATAAAGTTATTTATAAAATATCGTTCATTGGAACTTGATAATATAAATAAAAAAAGTCATAATTACAGCTAATCGAAAAGTGTTTTAGAAATAACTATATTAAATAGAAAAATTAGTTAAATTTCCTTATATTGGAGTCTAACAGAAAAAATAACTTTTTTACTTATATATGAGTACAGAGGGAGTATATTTTTTTCCTAAAGTACATGATTTATGTATAACATTATGAGTGAGTTTTTCAATTTTTTTAGAAAAATCATTTATTTAAATAGAATAATAATTATTTATTGTAATTTTTATATGTTTGGTTAAAAATTTTAAAAGAAGTAGGAAGTAAAAAAAGCTAAAAATAATTTATTTTGATAAGTTACTTGGAAGCTGCGAAATGCATGACAGGAATGGGATTTTATGAAATGTTTAGACAAAAATGTCCTAAAAACCATGAGCAAATGAATTGTGTTCATGGAATGTCGTGTGTTTGTATCCCTCACATAACTTAACCTTTCACTTCTTGTGGTTGATTTCACTATTGCTTTCTTCCTAATGTTGTCTAAGGGAATCATTATCTTCTATGAGTTCAATTCCTGTGCTCTCATGTTCAAACGTGCACTCTTCTTGTTTGGCATGAGTGAGAGAGGATTTATAATTACTTTTATTATTTTGTCAAGTTTCAAAAGTAAGATTGGAAATATGAAAGTTCACAATGTTTGTAACTTGTTTTTATTTCTTCTTTTGAACTAAATAATTTTGGATATTGAATTGGTGCACAATTGATTGACATAAAATTGAACACGATATGTAAACATAGGTGACAAGGGTTTTCAACCACAAATCTAAATTTGTAGAACATAATACAAGGTTTTCACAATTTGAAATTAGGATGTTTTATTTGTTCAAGATACAATAATTTTTTTAAGCTATCAAAGAAGGAGGGTGTGTCTCTAAAGACAAGTACAAGGGACCCATTTGCAAAAGTAAAACAACTCATTTACAAAGAATGATGAAGAAAGTGTTGCAAAAGCCTATTATAGGTCATAATATACAAATGAACCACATATCCATAAATTATTCCTTTACCCACCTCTACATTTGGCTATCCTTTAGTCAGATTATGCACCCCTAGTCCTATTTTAGAATGTATCTAACACATATATAGGTTGTGCATACCACTCATAAAATGAGGAATAGAAACATTGTGTAACGTCCGTCGTTACAGTACTAATCATAATAAAAATAGTGAAGAATTTAAAGAAAATAATAATTTCTGTATTTAAATACATAAATTTTTACATAAGATTAAAACATAATCCTCAAATCTAGACCTCTAGAAAACAAAAATAATTACAAAGACACCATATTCTAAAATTGTTACAAACAAATATTACTTGATTAATAACAAACTAGGTCTTCAAGCCTATTCGATTTCCAAAACTTCTTTGTGGATCTCTGAAAACAACACTTTTAATGAGATAATAATCTCAGTGATTAAAACAAGTTTTTAAAAGAGGTTCGCAAATAATGTTGTTCTCAACCGGTGCGGAATCCAAAAAAACAACCATGATACCCGCAGTAATAAAAAGTATCTTTATATATATAAATAAAGATTTATCCAAATAATTTCTAGCAATAATTATAAATACGATAAAAATAGTTTTCGATGCAAACACACAATCCACAAATTATCGTGATACTCATGATCACTCACTCACACTTTATGTTCCCAGAACCAGGTTTTCAGTAGATTCTTCAAAAAGGTCTATGAGCTCATATTCCATACAATGACATCCCATTGCCTTTCCCATGTTGTTATGGAGGTATCTAGAATCTCTTCTCCATCCCGGATGGAGGTATCTAAAACCTTTTCCCCGTATTAAATAGAGGTATCTTGTACAACCATTCCAAATGGATGTATATCAAATTTCATCTTCATTCCAAATGGAGATATCTCACTCAATTAGCACAACATAAAGCGGTACGCTAATACTATTTCATGATTCAAAAACATATATATATATATATATATATATATATATATATATATATATATATATATACACACACTTTTTAAAAGTCATACATGGAGGGTTTCAAAAGTCATTATACTCACCTCTTGAAGCGAGATCCCACGACTTTGATTTGTTTTCTTCTTCTACTATATCCCTCTTTCTCAACCCTAGAATAATAGCTTAGGGTTGTTTTTCAGCTCTCTATATTTTTTTATCTTTTATAAAAGATTACTTTTTACAGATTAAATTCAAAATGATATTAAATCTTTAATTATTTTATCTTATTTCTATTTTAAAGGAAATATTATTTGAATCTTGTTATTCCAAGTAATATAAAATCTTTTATTTATTTCATCTTATTTTTATTTTAAAGGAAACATTATCTTATTCTTATTATTAAAAAATGCTGACGGTTTTATCTTTTAATATTTTTTTAACAATCTAATATTCTCTTAACTGAAGAATTATTCAAATATCTGTATTTTAAAATTTGAGGATGTTACATGCATTTTAGCTTTAAGCCACATCCATGTTTTCAGTTTTACATTTTCCACAATTTGTTCCACCATCATTGTCTCCCCTTGAAAGATACTTCTATTCTACATATCCATAAAACCAGATAGTTGTTAGATACTACCTTCCACACTTTCCTCCTCCTTCCACTAGAGACCATACCCACATGTTACCATAAATGATCCACATGGTAGGTGCAGTCTCGGGTTTCCTTGCATCCTTTTTCTAACTTTTACCCTTTCCTTTTTCCTTCTTTTTTCATGAATTTGGAGAATCGTTTGACTAGGAGGTTAAGTGTTTCACCTTCAAATTAATCCAATGACTTATGCACTCCCTTGATCTTTCTCCAACCAAGGTTCTTCCTCTAGAAAATAGAGGATGAAGAGGGAAGGAATAGGGTGTAGGTTGATGCCACTTTCTCTTGGGAGAGAAAGATGAGTCAAAAAATTTTATGTTGTTTGCCATAAGGGAGAGGACCCTAGATAAAAGCTTTAGGAAGAGACTCCTCAAGAGAGAGGATTTACAAGACACTTTACTTAGAAAGAAAATGCTCAAAAGAGTCTTCTATTCAATCATTCAAGTGTGTGGATACAAGAGAGTGAGAGGAGTATAAATAACCCAATGGGATAGCTTAGGCATATAATCCTAAGAAGTATTTTAATGACTTCAAACAAACTTTAAGAGGGGGGAGGGTGAATTGAAGGGTTAAAAGATTTTGTGCTTGACTAAAATCAATTTTTGCAATTCTTTTTGGAATAATGTTGAGACAAAGGCTTACAGCAGAATTTGGATTTGCAAAGGATAATAGCTTTTTACTCTTTTACAAACAATATAGCAATTAACAAAAACCAATATTACAAATTCAGTTTTATTAGAATTTCAGAATTTTCACTTATAACGGAAGCGATTAAAGCATTGTAAAAGGAGTAATAAAAGAGAGATAACTACACATAGAGATTTATATTGGTTCACCCTTAGCCTCTACATCTAGTTGTTCTATCTCAAGGGAACTCACCTTCATTAGAACCCAACACTAGAATCAAATAAGATTTTATACACAAACTAAAATTCAAATGAAACTTACACCTGCACCCTTGAAAACCTATCAAGTTTTTATTCTACCTCATGCAAAACCTATGCATGATCACTGTAACAACCCAATTTTCATAAATGAGGCTTTTAGTTATTTTAAATTAATTGATAAGGTAAAGGAGTTGGATGGGCTAAGACCATTAGAGTTGTCATGCGAGAAGGGAAGGAAGAGACATGACCACTCTTGCCTCATTTTTACCCTAGAGTTTCTTGAAGTTTGGGGAAAGAAAAAGAGAAGCCATAGAGAGAAAAAGGAAGAAAGAAAGCTATTCCCGCATAAACCCTGTGCAGTTTTCAGAATCTTATAACTGCAAATTCGTTAACCGTTGGATCGAGCTTGAAATTGGACAGTAGGTTTGAGATGTGTGGATTTCCATTCTAACTATTTAGATCTTTATTTCGAATACCATTTTGGGAGAAAATGATAGCACAGTATAAACTCTATTTTGGCAAGGGTTTGTTAGATCGGAAAAGGAAAATCTTCGTTTATCTTTGTTTCTTCATCGAGGTAAGGGTGTGAAAAATTATCTTTCATATGTCATGTGTAGAGTAAATGGGTAGTGAAGTGATTCCTAAGCTTCGATAGTTTCAATGTTGCCTGTATGCTATTGAAGGGTTATGAACACCTGTATGTTATTGAAGGGTTATGAACACCCGCAGCAGTGCTGATAACATGTTTTGTGCATGATTGTGTAGACACAGGTAATTGGAGTTTTGTATTTATACAAAGGGATAGTTTGCCAAATTAGAATTTATGTGTGGTTGGCTTAATGTAATAATTTATTTTGTTGATTTTGAATGAAACATAAGAGAAAATAACATTCAGGTGTGGTTGACACTCATGAATAATTATTAGATTGTATATTAATTTATTTTGTTGGATTGTGAGAGTACATGTGCTCTATCAGATTATTTGGATGTAATAATTATATTGACATTAAGATTTTCTCCTTTTATACTTTAGACATTAGTACCTTGAACAAAGTAATTGATAGTATTGATTAGTCTCTTGTGTAAAGTTGGGTTCCATATAAGAAATAAGGTAGTGGAGGTGAACCCTAAGTTTTCCTAGGGATTAAAGTTTCATGTGTTTATACAATTGATTAGTTTATTTGTTTCTATGAATGATACTGATTATTAAATGGTGAAAAACTTAATTATATTATTGATTAATGAGATAGTTGAGTAATTTCTTTGTTATTTGAACCATTCTCTATACCTAAAGGATTATATGTTAGGTGTTGGATGTTTTCTTCCATTGAGAGTATTGATAGAAAATTAATTATTATTACTGCAATTGTAGGGTATGTTGATAATAAACAAAAGAGATAAATAAGTAGAATGCTTGAGGATTTGGAGTTAGAATTATATTTTAGGAACCTTATAAGTTGAATAATTGTTATTTAAAATTTGTTGTATGAACATACCTTAGTGTTTTTGTAATAGCTTTCTATGTAGTTAACCAAATTGAGTTCCATTTGTTGCTTTAGAAACTAGACATTTGGGGATACAATTTTGGCTCAAGAATCACGTAGAAATGTCATGCATTGATTGAGTTATAAGTTGAGTGTCTAATCTAGTGAGCGAAACATATGTTTGTGTTTTTTAAGCCCTGCAATGTGACCTACATGACCTTATTAGGTTTCATATTCTGCATGAAAGTTGTAGCCTTATATGTTAGGTTTCTGTTGGAGTTAAAATCACTCAAAAATTATGTATATAATGCAAGTTATGAATAAATTAGTAGGTAAATGTTAAACTATCAAATTTAGGGTTAATAGCTGCGAGTTTATAATTTTTAAAAATAATAGATGATAAAACTAACTCTGGACATCAACATAAAAGTTTTAGGTAAATGTGTTATCTTTCTAATAAAGTTTATACCACCCTTATATCAATATTATAACTATAGATATTGTATTTATACTACATGATGCAATAAAAGAGTAAGATAAGAATGGATAATGTGATTTGTAATGATGTTGATTGTTGTGGTTTGAAATATTATGATGTATCTTATAATTATGAGTGTCATGAATGATTAAATGTTTGGAAGTTTTTAGGGAGCATGGATTGAGGATTTAACTCACTGTATGATACTTTTTGTTGATTATAGTTGAGTGTATATTGTGTTGATGATCGAGGATAGTCAGGGTGTGTGCCTAATGATGTGCCATCCCAGTTGCGGTTAGGGTGGATTATGATGATGTTATTAGATTATTGTAATGTATCTTATAATTGTGAGTGTGGTGAATAATTAAATGTTTGAAAGTTGTTTGAAGTGTGTGAATTGGAGATTTGTTTCACTATGTTATATTAATGTTGATTTCAACTGGACATATAGTTTGTTGATGATGATGGTTAGGGTATGTCTGATGAGGTGCCATCCTAGCTGTGGTTGGGGATGATGTGTAATGACCCAATTAAATATTGATATTGTGATTTATGTTAATGATAATGATCAGGATGTGCCTGATGAGGTGTCATGCCAACTACGGTTGGGGTTGAATGTGATAACATGATTAAATGTTAGCATTATGATTTATGTTGTGGGTGTGATGACACATGAATATGACAGTTGAAGAAGTTTTGTAAGGATCACCCATTGTGTGGTACTATGGGCTAGACTTCTTGGGTTGTTTTGCATCACACGGTTATACCTATGTGTTACTCGCGTAGAAGAAGACCATTTCGGGCACGTACGTAAGAGAGCATGCATCAGTATGACAGTCGAAGGAGTTTTGTAAGGATCGCCCATTGTGTGGTGCTCTAGACCAGACTTCTTGGGTTGTTTTGCATTGTAGATTGCACCTATGTTTTACTGGCATAGAAGAGGATTCACTTCGAGTAGACCTATTGTAAGATGGTTGTACCTACGTGTTATTGGCGTAGAAGACGACTGCTTTGGGCATGTACCTGAGAGAGTAGACATGAGCATGAATGAATTTATGTATGTGGATATATAATTTCCATCATGGGTATTGAATGAATTTATATTTTTATTTGTTGTAATTTAATTGACTGTCCATTCTCTTTATATGTGCCTTAACATATGTGAGACAAATTCTCACCTCTTACTATTTGTTGTTGTATTTTGTTTGAGTTGAATGCCATTTTCAAGTGTGCAAGATCATGATGATATTTTTGGTGATGAATGATTCAGCTTTTCTTTAACTTTTTGTTGGGATACTCTAATTAGGTGTGACCTCGGATAGGGAGAATTATTTAATATTTTTCTTTTATGAAGATGAATTATTCAATATTTCAATGTTTTAGTAATTGAGAATCTTGTAAAGCTCATTTGTAAAACTTGTATGCTATGTTTTATTATATTATAATTTTTGAAAATAAATGTATATCGGGAGATGTGAATTCTTTTACCTAAATGTAAAGTCTAATATTTTAATAATAACAAACTTTTTGTTATTTTTTTAATTAATGAATAAAGTGTTTGGGGGTAGAAAAGTGTCACAATCACACTAGGAAACCTTCCTAAACGATTTTTGCAATCAATACAACAATAACAAAATTAAAGAAATGATATCACATGATACTCTTTGACTAGAAAGTAATTTCACAGGTTGTATCACACTATATCATTTAAACTCATCAATATCTTTGACTTCTTGATCAATCTTGGTTCAATCTTGAACTTGACTTGATTTCACAGGTTTGGAAAGCTTTGCTTGTGGCTCTGGAATTTTATATTTTGATCTCAGATGATTTTTCAAAAAATATTATCATTCTTTTCAAAATTGAAATGAAAGCCTCTTATATCAGATGCACAAAGCACTATTTTAACATATTAAAATTATTTTTAATCAATTAAAACGTTCTAAATTCAAGCCCAGATTGATCATGAGCAATTTAATCAATTATTATAAGTACCTAATCGATTAAAACATTCATCAGCAGAAACTAAGTCAACTGGATCAATTTAATCGATTAAAGGAAGTTGATAATTGATTAAATGTGTCAAATAATTGATTACGAGCTTATTTAACAGATTAAAACAGCAGCTATGCCATCCAATCCATCAAATAACTTCACCAATCAATTTCTAACTTCTAACATGAACATAAATGAGATTAATTATGATTTTCAAAAATTTTAGGGACACTCAATCTCATTCCTTTTTTGACTTAATCAATGCTTATCATGAATCAAGAATAAAGATATGCTAGGTTTGATTGAATTAAGATAAACTACCTACATGAATGCATGACATGCTATATACTCAAATGAATCTATGAACTCTAAGTGTTCATCATCAAAACTTAGAAAGCTATATACAAAATTGTTTTTGTCTTCCTTGCATCTCTTTAGAGAATCTCCAACAAACTCCCCTCTTTTTATGATGACCAAGAACTTATCTTCTAAAGCTTAACTTCATGTAACTTGTAGTTTTCTTGATCTGAACTTTTTGAGATCTACAAAGAAAAAATACCTTTCTCTTCTCCCCCTTTAGGCATTTAAAAAAAAAATATATGAGAGAAATAAGGAATTTAAAATTTTGTAGATTTCCCATTTTATGTTGAATGAATGTATGTATGTTTGATGTATGAGAATAAATAGAATTCAAAGACCAATGTAAGCAAACTGAAATTTTTCATCGATATTCATAAGGAACAGTACATTAATCATGAGTACATCAATATAACATGTTTCATATTAAACCAAAGACATAGCAACAACATTACAAACACACTTAATAAAAGCTTCAAATATTAAGATGGTAAGTAACCTGAAACAGAATTAAACAAACTTGATACTAAATACTTCAAACTAAACAAAATTGAAACACACACACAATCCTAAGTGCTAAGGATAAGAAAGGAGCTAGTCATCATTGTCTTCTTTCTCATCTTCATTAAGAGTGCCAAGATGATGCTTTAGAATAGCTTCAATATCATCCAACTTCTCATAACTCCTCTGCACAAATTGACCTTGAAATTCTTGATTAGCTATATGCCATTCATACAGGTTGTCCAACTTTGCCAATAAGGTATTTTTGAATGGTGTTAGTGTCGTTTCACCACTTTCATCTTTGTCTAGGTCAATAGGATAGGTGGCTCAATGTGTGCAGCTTCAAATTCAGCTTGATGAGGTTCAGTTTGTGGCTTTTTAGTAGATGGCAATCCAATTTCAACACTTACATTTCCAAATACCAATTCTTGCACTTTGGCTTTAGAAATTGATCCTCTCTTTCTTTGAACTTTGTTAACAGCCTTGTTTGGTACACCCACATATAACTCATAATCTTCAACTTCATATGCCTTAAAACCTTAGTTTTCATCGCATGGTATATGTTCATAGGGTCCTTTCTCACCTTAGTCAAATCAACCTTGTAAAACTCAAACAACTTAGACAAAAATACTTCATAAGGAAAATGATATTCAAGTAAGCGTTTTGTTTTCAACATATTTTCCACCATTGTAGCCCAATCGATTTTGATGGAAATGTTCTACAAAGCATGCAACACCACAAGATCATCAGTGATAAGCTGAGCATGGTTGTTCATCTTCATGTTACCAACACCAAAGTATTTGAAGATTCTTGTTCTAGGTGGGTTTCTCAGACAATTTCGGTAAACTACACCATTCTCGAAACTATCCACTCCATCAATGACTTTTCTTCCCTTCTTAGGGAACTTCACAATGGTAGACCAAATTTATTCATTTAGAGTGATTTTCAAACCTTTCACATAATCCACTAACTCTCCTTGCACTTGTTTAACAGAAGAGTAGAATCCTCTTACCAGATCAGGGTAGTAAGTGCCCTGCATCTTAACAAAATCCCTTAGCATGTGCTTCATCAAAGTTTCTTGAAATATAAATTCTTCTAGCCTGAATTAGTTGAGGTCCATGAACTTGTGAGAGACCAACTTTATATCTGACCAAAACGTGTTGAAGTTATCTTGTTCTTCAGCATCTTCAAACAAATCGGGATAAGCTTCATCGATATTCTCATCTATAACGGTTGGAGCTTCAGGTCGGGCTTGGCTTCTAGTGGCCATTTTTTGCTCCTTGTACTTGAGGATGCCATGTATATATAGAGAGAGAGGTGAATGAGATAGGGTTTAGGTGAAGGAAGGAATGAAAACGTGAGTGAGAATGAAACACTTAAAACAAGCAAGTTTCTTGAAATAACAATGTTAATAGGTACAGGAAATGAAAAACCATAGTACTTGAGGTTAGAAAATGGTGCAAACATTTAAAATGCGTGAGCTGCAATGTTCAAAACACGTCTCGACTGTTTTAATATATTACCACTTTGGTTTAATTGATTAAATGATCAGAAAATTGCATAATGGTAAAACCTGATATACTTAATCGATTAAAGGGGCATTTAATCGATTATTCCAGAATGAAAAACATCCAAAACACGAAAATAGGGCTTTTTAATTGATTATGCACTTGGTTTAATCGATTATCATAGAAGCATGTGCTTTTTCAAGCTTGAGACTTTCAATTTAACAAATTAAACTAAGTATTTAACAGATTAAATTGTCCAATTTTCACGAAAATAATGCAGATTCACATTTCACACTTAACAACAATTTAAAGTACAAAATTTATTTCAAATCAACTTCAATTAAAGCATCAATCCATTACAGATAATTTTTTAAAACACAGAGATCTAATAGATAAGGATTAGAACTTACATAAGCTTCATCTAGAATTCCCAATTCATTCCTAATTGTGAAAATTTTGTCTCTAGCTAATGACTTAGTAAAGATATAAGCTAATTGATCACTTGTATCAACAAACTTAATTTCACAATCACCCTTTAGAACATGATTTGTAATGAAATGATGTATAAGTTCTATATTTTTAGTCCTAGAATGCATGACCGAATTTTTGGTAAGATTAATAGCACTAATTGGTGCAAACCTATGCTTGCCTCCCTTGATTTTCCTCCAAGAGGTTCCAAAGCTCCAAGGAAATGGATTAATGGAGGGGGCAATAAATGATTTAGGTAAGGTGCCACTCTCCTTGGAGATACAAGCCAAGTATTTAGGCTTGCCAGAAGGGAATGAACCCTTGATAAAAGCCAACTAGGAAAAGGTTTCTTTAGAGGGAGGATCTTCAAGACCTTTTACTCATGAATATGTTCAAGAGAGACAATTTTCATTCAACTTCAAAGGTGAGATTTACAATGAGTGAGGGGTCCTATTTATAAGGAGTGGGAGGTTAGGATTAATGGCCTAATTATGGACTTCCTAATAAGGCTCATTCCCTAAGTAGGATTAAGCTAACTAACTAGGGAACAAACCTTATTTCTAGTGCCTAGAATCAAAGAGGGGTAGGTCCCTATGTTGGTCATGTGTTGTGTGAGAGAAAGACGGGTGCAAAAATGAGTTAGGAGGTGTGAAGATGACCCACACTCCCATATTTGGGCTGCACCTTTTTCTATGCACACTCTACATAATTACTTAGGTACCCACTTGCCTAATTACATGGAAAATGGACAAAATACAAGGCCTTTAAAGGGATTAATATGCACCCTAAATTCCTAAGGAAATATAAAATATTTACAAGGTTAAAATGTTAAGAATATAGCTTCAAGTCTTCATGTAAGCTCCCATCTAAGCCAAGTCTCTCTCACAAATCCTCTTAGTCATGATGCTTGGTGGGATTGCATCATCTCCTCCCGCTTGGAGAGGATTTGACCTCAAATCCTGAGGCCTTTCTTCCTCCTTTTAATGTCTGCAAGTAAATAAGGAAAGCAGTAAGAGTATGCAGACAAGTGTGATGATTAGGGGAGTGAGAGGCCTTTGAAAAGGCCTTTTAGAGATGGGATAATGGAAACGGGTTTTTAGTTTTGAAAAGTGTTGGATGTGCCTCCACATAGAAGTTTCCTATCTTACTCCAAAAGCACTAAAAAGTAGTCTCAAAGAGTTTGAAATTAGTAGTGAGACTAGCTTTGGTGCTTTCAAACACTCAACCAAGAAGACTAGATAAGCCTTATCTTGTTGTTCACCCTTAAGACAGGATGATCCAAACATGGCCCTAACAATATAGATCTATGTTCCCTCTAGTTTGAATTTGAATTTTAAAGGGAAATGACATGGTACCTCTAAATTCAAATTAAAATAAGAAGAAATAAGAATCATCCATATAGGAGTGAGAAAGCACATGTGGAGTGAAACAAGGGGACAAGGGGCCACATATCTCCTACATGCTTCATGTGTTGGTTAAAAGGGTACGAAGAGGAATTAGGGGTGTAAAAATAAGATGCTACACATCCAAACTCTCTTGGACCAGCCTAAACTAATTAAAACACTCTACAAGGAGACTAATTACACCTCCTAAAGAAAATAAAACCTATAGCCCAAAATACAAGATCGAAAATAAAACTAACTACACCCCTAAAATCCTAATGACATAAGGGTGTTTATACAAGCCTAAAAATGGTTAAATGAATACAATTAAATGGAACATGTCCTAAACTAATCTCCTTGAAGCTTCATCCAAGTAATGTTCATTCCTTATTGATCCTAGCTCAAGCCCATGGCGTGCATGCATTAGTTGGATGTGCCTCCATACATCAGTTTCCCATCCTACTCCAAAAGCACTAAAGAGTAGTATCAAAGAGTTTGAAATTGGTGGTGAGACTAGCTTTGGTGCTCTGGAGCACTCAACCAAGAATACTAGATAAGTCTTATCTTGTTGTTCAGCCCAAGACAAGATGATGAGCCTAAAGGTGGATCATTCTTTCATGGTCTATTGAGTTTGAACGTGAGATTGGGTATGAATTTGCAAAGGTTTTGGCTCAATCTCATGCTCAAAGGTGGCCTAATCTTAAATTAGAAGTTGAGGTTATGATGGATTGTGTTCAAATGATATGGGCATAACCTCAATTTTGACTTCTTCAAGAGAAGAAGGAGATTCAATAAGATCTTCTTGAAGATCTTCCTCCTTTGTAACTTCTCCCAAATCTTGAACTAGAGGTGCAATGATAAGCTTACTTGTAATGGGTTCAAGATAAATACATGGGGAAGTGATAGTTGGTGCCTCTATGCATTGATGGTAGAGAATCTGTTCAAGAAGGAGGCTATGTTTAAAGTCCATTCTTGTTGCAAAATGACTCTCTTTTTGAACAAACTTGGAAGAGACACTTTCTTCCAACCCATCAACTTTCAATGCATGCTTATTTTCTTTTTTCTTTATCTTCCTCATCCCTTTTCTTTTTCAAAAGAAGTTGATCCTCCGCTACTTGTGAAGATGAAATAGGAGTCAACTTAATTTTCTTGTCATTGTAGGTGAGGGTTATCTCATTGGAGTGCCTATGATGAATAACTTTTCTATCAAATTGCAAGGGCCGCCCCAACAAGATATGTGCCACTTCCATTGGAACTATATCACAAAGGATTTTATCAGCATAACCTCCAATTGAAAAGAGCATATTTGCTTATTGGTTGACTACAATTTCTTTACACTTATTGGGCCATTGAAGCATGTAAGGACTCAGGTGAGGAATTGTAGTTAAAGACAACTTGTCTACCAACCTCATGCTACAACAGTTGCAACATGAGCCACTATTTACAATGAGAGAACATGTTTTGTCAAAAACTTTGCATCTCGTGTGAAAGATGTTCTCTCTTTGAGTAGGGCTTAATTCATAAGGTTGGATTCCATGAAGCCTTCTTACCATTGAATAAAATATATTAACATGTAGTTTGTATGCAAAATCTTAAATAAAAAGATATATTATAGAGCATAATAAATACTATATTCACTGCTAAAGTAAATGTATAAATTTATATAATAGCATTAAATTCTTTTGTAACTGTATTGTTTTTTAGTCTATATAATTCTTGAATTTAAGCATGAGAGAAAATGAAAGAGAAAATTAAGAGTAACATTTTTTTAATTATATAAAGAGAATTATAGTAAAAAAATAATTAATGCAAAACACGGTCTAATATAAAGAGATAAAAGTATCTTAAACATTGTCTTATAATTAGGAATGAAAGTAATATATGATAATGGAAGTAGACATGACAAAAGATGAGAATGGATTTAGTCTACCTATCCTCGCTTCGTCCGGGCCACAATACCACCATAACATCCTCACTCTTGTTCCCGATTCTTGCTAGAGTAAACAATTCTTTAAACCAATGTCATCATCCTTACTCTCATCCCTAAAAAATAATAATTAAACCAATGCCATCCTTGATTAGAGATTGGGTTTCCCCACCTCCCCCAACACACCAATCTAGTTGTCTGAACTTTGAATGTAAAAAATATATGTACATTGATGAAATCCAAATCGGAACTCAAACCCAAACACTTGATTTTTTTCCCGTCAAAGTAAGGTAATTTTGATCGGTCCACTAGGGTATACATAATTTCATGCCTAAATGTTAATTGCAGATTTACTTTAATGGATGGATTTACTCTTTCAATATTTTATTTAAGTCTTTTCTCTTCTTTCAATTTTTTTAATTTTAAAAAATTTATAGAGACATAATTTGCCTCTCTTTCCTTAGTCACAGAGTGTAAAAATAAAATGTATAATAGTGTGCTAATACTAGGGGTCATATAAGCTTATCCAGCTCGTTTAAGTCTGATTCACTGAACTTATTCTAAGCAACCCAGATAAGTTTAGTTTATAAAAACAAATGGATTTTTTAAAGAGTTTGTATGTAACCTGTGGACTTAAAAGATCATAGCCCACACACACTTATATATATTTTAAAAATAATTTTAAAAAATTATAGTATTTACTAAGCTATAATATATCATACTAAAAATTATATAATTATTTATAATCATCTAAAATACTAAACATTTTCAGTATTAGAAGTCTAAAATATCACAATTTAAAACAAAAAAATCATAACCTTACCACAAATTAATAGTCAAATTGACAAACTTAGGGTTTTTAAATAGGCCATGGGCTAGACTTGTGACCCGTGGACTTAGCTTGCAAAATCTACAAGTTTTGTGGACCGGACTTAAAATTTTCCTACAATTTCGATTCTTAAAAACAAAACAAGTCCAAAATTTACACAAACTTGGAAGTCTATGGACCTAGGTCTATATACCCATCCCTAGCTAATACTACTTGCTCCGTCCCAAATGAGCGTTATACTTATCTTATAGAATAAATGTTTATTGTAGATTTTTAAAGTAATATTAATTACTTATTTTTACTAATGTCTTTAATAATTTATTTTAATTTTTTAGTGTAATATTAATATTGAAGTTAATTTTGTGAGAAAAATTTATCGTTATATATATATAGAGAACAGTTCAGGTGAGAAAAAAAGTTAAAGTGACAAATGAGAAAACATAATAATAAAGATATAATTTTAATAAATGGTTTAGATTTAATTATTAATTAACTAAGCTTATGTGATTTTCTCACACAGAAACCCTCCCACAAGCTCTTAACAAGACCCTAAAGAATCATTTGTAAGGTCGCCACCACCTTTATCACCACCACTACGATGACGTCAATGGCAATGGCAGCGATGACGATTGTTCTTTTCCAATAACAAACAAGAGACAGAAATGCAAGCATGTGATGTGAACTCAAATAGGGAATACTCTATAATTATAGTGAAATAACAAGTGTTTCAAAAGATACAATTCGTTTTGTCCTCTTTCGAATTTAAAACACCACCGACTTTTGCGTCATTTTATTTTTGTCTCCTTTCTCGTTACACCGCTCTATATTTATTCAATTCTTTTTTTTTTCTCAATTTCAAGTGTGTTTTTTTTTTCAATTTGATTATGGTTTTAAACCATCGAAGGTTATGTATATTTTACTCTACCACTATCACCACTGCCAACGACGACGATGGTATCAACGATGACAATGGTAGTAACAACCTTGTAAAAAATTTTGTAGGAGTGACAAGACAAGGGCGGCCCGTTAAGAGTTTGTGGAAAAATTTTTGTACAAGAAAACTACGTTAATTTGTTTGATTAATAACTCAATTAACATTTTATTAAAATCCTATGATTATTTGTGTGTTTTTTCATTTCTAATTGTAACACTTCTTCTCATAAGTTATCCGATATATGTATGTATATTACCATCCTCAAATTCGGTGTGATTTGTTCAAAATTCTTTTCCTTCTGTCAAGAATTTAATTCAGTTTATTCGTCGTGGTGTTGTGTAATATTTATATTTGATTCTTAGTTCCTAGAAATAAAAAGAATCTTCTCCCTCTCTTTTTGCACTCTGTTTATGTAATTACTAC
This sequence comes from Psophocarpus tetragonolobus, assembly GCA_037954015.1. Taxonomy (NCBI): domain Eukaryota; kingdom Viridiplantae; phylum Streptophyta; class Magnoliopsida; order Fabales; family Fabaceae; genus Psophocarpus; species Psophocarpus tetragonolobus. Next base: position 74,077,767 of record CM075691.1, read on the forward strand.
TATATACTAACTACTAATATGCATTTCAAGTCCTCACATAGCAAACCGAAATTTGACAGGAGATAAGCATAAAATTGAAAAGGTTGCATGGATAATAATATCAGTTGTTCTCGTTCCCAAACTCCTGCTTACGTTGCCCTTTTCCTAGTGCTATGTTTCATTATATTATATTCTGTATGGCAGGTGCAGAACTGTCTAATACCCAATTGTCAAGTGTATTTTCTTAGAACAACAAAAAGAAGAAATGCGTTGCATCAATAGATTGTTGCTGCGGACGTCATGTTCCAACCCTCGCAATATGTGTACGATTACGTCCATAAAGCTGAACTACATGATCGAGACTTGCATTCAAGACAATAACATACAGCATGCTCGTAAACTGTTTGACGGAAACCCGTCTTCCCGCAACCTTGTTTCCTGGAACATGATGATGACTGCCTATGTTAAAAATCATCAAATTGAATATGCCCGCAGCCTGTTTGATCAAATGCCCCTCAGAGACACGGTTTCCTGGAATATCATGCTCTCTGGTTTTCGCAAAACCACAAACTTTGATGGATCGTACCACTGTTTCTTGCAAATGGGAAGAGCTGGTGTGGCTCCCGATGACCATACCATCTCCACATTAATCCGGGCAGTTATAGGTACTGAGTTGGATGTTTTGGTCCCTCAGGTTCATGCCCAAGCACTGCATTTGGCACTTAACTTGAGTGTGTTTGTTGGGTCTTCATTGATCAGAGCTTATGCGAGTTTAAGACAGGAGGAGGCTTTTAAGCGAGTTTTTTATGATATATTGATGAAAGATGTCACATCTTGGAACTCCTTGGTTTCTGGTTATATGGAATTGGGAAGTATAGATGATGCTCAAACAACCTTTGATATGATGCCCCAGAGAAACATAATTTCCTGGACTACTTTGGTGAATGGCTATATTAGGAACAAGAAGATAAACAAAGCAAGGTCTGTTTTTAACAAAATGATTGAAAGGAATGTTGTGTCATGGACGGTAATGATTAGTGGGTATGTGCAAAATAACAGATTTATGGATGCATTGAAGCTCTTTCTTCTGATGTTTAAGTCAGGAACTCGTCCCAATCATTTCACGTTTTCAAGTGTGTTGGATGCATGTGCTGGCTGCTCCACTCTTTTAACAGGAATGCAAGTTCACGTCTGTGTTATCAAGTCTGGCATACCAGAGGATGTCATCTCATTGACCTCGCTTGTGGATATGTATGCAAAATGTGGCGATACAGATGCAGCATTTCGCGTTTTTAAGTCCATTCCGAATAAGAATTTGGTGTCATGGAATTCAATAATTGGTGGCTATGCCAGGCATGGACTAGCTACTCGAGCACTGGAGGAGTTTGATAGGATGAAGAAAGCTGGTGTTACACCAGATGAAGTTACTTTCGTAAATGTTTTGTCAGCATGTGTGCATGCAGGCCTTGTTGAAGAAGGTGAAAAGCATTTCACTTCTATGTTGACCAAGCATGGAATCCAAGCGGAGATGGAGCACTATACTTGCATGGTGGACCTGTATGGAAGAGCAGGGCAATTTGACGAAGCAGTAAAATTGATCAAGAATTTGCCATTTGAGCCTGACCTGGTTTTGTGGGGTGCATTGCTTGCAGCTTGTGGCTTGCATTCAAATTTAGAACTTGGAGAGTATGCTGCAGAGAGGATCCGCAAACTGGAGAGCAATCATCCTGTTTCTTACTCAATTCTTTCAAAGATCCAAGGTGAAAAAGGAATATGGACCAGCGTAAATGAATTGAGGGACATGATGAAGGAGAGACAAGTCAAAAAGCAGAAGGCAATGAGTAAGCTCTTTCTGTAAATTTAGCCGAGTGACAGATTTTCTGCAATTTATGATTAAATATGTTGCCAAGAAAAGAAAAATCCTCACTCCTCATTCTTTTGTGGCTCGTTCTACTCCAATGAATTCCTGTGGTACATTAGCGCCCAAGTGTTGTGGGAATCTCTAAAACCCTCGAGCCAGTGGCGACTGGCGAGGGAATATGTCAAATCACTTATTTCTCTTCTTGGCTTCTGATGAATCAAATGCCCTTTCCATTGAAGAATTCTGAAGTTTGAACTGTTGTTAGAACGACTGGGTTTAAAATGCCCGAGTGAACTTTTACAAATGCAAAATTACAATTGGAGCACACTAAAAGCATTGGCAATGCTTTCTGGTGATTAGGTTACGCAAAAAATATTGAAAAATCATCATTGGATCCCAAATACGATGCAGACATTGTATATCTATATTTCCTTTTTTTTATTTTTTATTTTTCATATTTTATAGGCAACGAACATCAACTATCTTAGGATATATGTTTATTTGCATAGGTCGAAAACAAAAGATGTTATTTGGAAAAGAATAAAAAAGTGGAATGAGTAACTTAACAATAGTTTTTCACTAGCTATTTGCCAAATTGCGAAAGATAACTCCCAGCTTATTTGTTTTATTATGAATTACCGAAATTTATGTAGAAGAGTGCCAATGAGTTGCACTTCACTTTTTGAAACCGAGCATGTATGAAGTGATTTATCAATTTTCATTCTAAAGCTCTTAACTGCTCCAATATGTATGCTGTAATCAATTAGAATATAGTCTTCTATTTTCCATAATGTGAAAGAAGAAAACATAAAATGTAAAGTACATTATAATCAGATATAAATTTTTTACAATTTATAGGCAACTGTAAATTTATATATGAAGCATTCTCTCCAATCTCTCCATTTCATTCAAGATAAACAAAAACAAAAACTCCAACCTCTCAATTCGTACAACTCCATAATGGACTGAAAATTCTTGAGAAATCTGCTTTATAAAGGAACAACAACTAGTGAATCGGCCACATTACGATGGTTGTCTTCAACATAACTACACAAAGCAACTTTGACGGTCTATTTCAACGGAATGCATATATTTGAACCACTGCAGGAAGTGGAAACTGGCTTGATGTCTAGCTAGTGAAAATAAGAGCAATGTTATTTATTTGTTGTTCTTCAAGTTGGAAACATGGTTAATATGTTTTTTTTTTTAATAAGCGCATGGCTAATATGTTTAGTTAATTAGTTTTGAGTGTTTTCCTGATTTGCTGTGCATTATTGTAATGTGTGCTTTTTGTAAGTTTAGTTGGACATTTCAATTAATGATCATTTGAACAAAAAAGAAAAAAAGAAAAAAAAAATCCAGTATCTCTATGATCCGTATCTAACTATCTATCCTTTAACGAGACTAACATCCTGAAAGAAATTTGGAATACAAGGTGCGACTGAAGATGGAGTGAGATTTAAAAAAAGTACATTATTATTCTAGTAATGCTACAAGGAACCTGACTCTTTTTTAAGTTAACTAACATTAGTTGTCCTTTCAGATGTAGTAATAAAGGATAGTGCAAAGCAACAGCCGCGAGGAATAATCTAATCCAAAGAGAAAGACAAAATTAGTGTTGGTGGCTAGGACGATGCGCAATGAAATTTTAACTACGCAATCAAAGTCACGGAGAGTCCACTCTGCTAATTCATCTTGTGCGCTAACAAATATCTCTGTTCACGGAGAGTCCATATTCTTTTAGCAGGAGGAGTACCAGGGTCCTGCACCAAGAAATTCAAATAGTTTATCAGACTCATGTGCTTCCAACAGTAGAATTGAAATTCAATCACTCAACTGATAGAAATAGAGTCTACTGGACAGCCCACCAACATCAAGCTCCCAAGTCCTTGGATCCCCAACCCAACCATCTCCTTGTTTAGAGGGATAGCCATAAGCACCCCATATAGGATGAGGCAATAATTGAACAATCTCCTGTGCCTGAGGATTGCTGTAAGGATCACAAGTGCTTACAGGTAGCTCCAAGTTTTTGGCATTACCTGGAGCACAGTAATATTGATAAGCCGAGTACGGGAAATTGGCAGTGTCATTTCTATAAATTTTCCTGTTATCTGGAGTGATATGAAACGCTGGGCAGTTCCCCAAACGTGTGGGGCTGCACCAAGTTGGTGTTTCTCGATTAATGATCATCTCACTATATCTAGTGACGTCAGTTAGGACATCTCCGTCACAAGGAGCACCATTGTTCTTCCAGCAGCTTCCTATGTCTACAAGGTAGAACTGTCTCTTTGGTCCTCCTCCATTACTCTAAAATTTGGTGACTCTGGAAGCTGGATCATGAAACCAAACGGTTAAATGTGGTCAATCATACCAGATACATTGAAGGGGGTTGTTTAGCTTTCCAATTTTATGACTAGTTGAACAGAATTCATCGTTTGAAACATTCATTATAAAGGGAATTGTGGACAAATTAAGCCTCTACTTACTGATTTAAGCATTTCCCTTGTGTCATAATGGTAACCTCCAGAAAATGCTCTTGTTGCATCAGCTCTCAATTACAACATCAACCATGGATATTTGGTTGAAGTCTTGAGCTATGATTGAACGTCCAACTTCCCACTTGGACTTTCTTCTCCCAAATTACTTTATAGTAAAAATGATTACCGTTTCTACCACCCCCACAATCAAAATCCAAATCATAAGTACCGTAGAATCCTCCTTGCATGATGGAATCATTGAGTTCTGTCTGTTTATGACACTAAAATAGGTTTGGGTCATGCAACCCTGTCCAAAGCATGTAAACCTCCCCGGACTAAATGGGGGTACCTTTTCCCCATTCTGGGGGCATAAACCAGACATTGTATCATAGTTGCCATTTTTAACCATTACCATCCAAAATTGCCAAGGCTTTGGGGTGTCTTCAACTTGACACAAACAACCAAGATATAGTTCCTTTTGAACTGCATAAAGGTCTGTGTTGTTTATGTCTCCTGGTCCCACACCAGGAAATGATCTTCCCTCCCCAAGTTTGTTATCAGCTTCTATGACTGCGTGTCAGTGAACCTGAACCTAAGCATCGTATTCATACAGAAACGCTTTCAACAAAAAAAGAATTATGTTAAAGAACTACAATGTTATAATAGTTAGTCAATGTCTGTTATGCTTACTTGAAAGATCAAAACAATCAGCAGCTCTTGGGCTACTCATGAACGGAGTTTCATGGCCAACCTCATTGCAAAAGTTCCATGCTTCAAAGGCCACTCTCAATCCATTTCTCTGCATTCCTGGGTCTCCTACAGCAGACACATAGCTCATGGCTGTGGGGAGACAAGTGGCGCTTGAAACGAATACAAACACAACCACATTCACCAACACACTCTGTAACTGATTTTCTATTATCATTTCCATTTCCACGGCTTTCCTGCTTCAGACTTCAGTATCCTACCACTCTACAGCTTCTATTATAGTAGCACATTACATGCTGCTAATTTTGCCTTTCAAAGATATAATACTTAAAATTCTTTTAGGGAGAATTCCTCGTATCATATTCCTCATATCGTATTCATATATATCTTAATATTTTTTGTTTTACTTTCTTTATCTTTTAGTTATATATTTCTTTTATTATTATTTAATTTCATTATTTTTCTTTTTCTTTTTCAGTTTCATATTATATTATATATATAGACACACACATATACATACTCACGCACATACACAAACATGCACGCACTCATGTACACACATACATCTATGGTATTCTTTGACTTATTGTTACTGTAGAGGGTGAGGAAGTTATTGATTGTAAACCAATATTGTACTATTTACCCAAAGGAATGAAAAAATAGCAAAAAATCAAACAATTATACAATATCTAAGTCTACGCACACCATACATACACATGCACACACGCATAAACACATACATGCACACACACGTACACGACACACACTTGGAAAAGTCGGTATCTAGCATATACTCCACTAAAAGTTCTTTCAATGGTTATGTAATGAGCATGAAGGGAATGTGATACCTTGGAAGGTGGATCTAGAAGTTGATGGTTGTAAGAAACATACAATTTTTTTGGCAGGTGTTTCAACTAAAATGAAGAACTCTTGATAATAGCATGAAGAACTCTCACTAAAATGGAGTGAACATGAACACTCTCTAAGAAGAAGAAGATCTCTCAATTTTAGAGAAAAGTATTTTCATTCAAAATTAGTGTTAAAATGATACATGAAGTGGATGACTCTATTTAAATGAGTGTTTCAACTCCAATCCCAATAAAAGGTACGCTAGTTGCTAAGAACATTGGCAGAAGTGCAATTTCTCCTGGATGTCCCTAATACAAGAGAACATTGCACACTGTCTTTTTAAATGCCATCATACCGAGGCAGTTTGGGCTAGGATGGGATTTGATTGAGCATGACTGAGGAAATAATGAATGTGTCTAGCTTGGGTGAAGACCAATACAAATTCATGTGGAATATTAGTTCCTATTATCATATGACATGTTTGGTTAACAAGAAAAAACTTGATATTTAAGGCAATGGTAATCCTCTACTAGGAGATTTCCATTAAAGTAATGAGCTGATAGATGCCATAGAGAAGGCTTATGGGAAATCTTAGGTGAAAAACCTTGCTCAAGGTCTAGTAAGTTGAAAAAGCCTTTTATGGATGGTGTGTAAATGGTAGTGTATGTGGAGACTTGCATTTTAAAAGGTTTTTAAGGTGTGTGCCACAACTCTGAAGGGAATTTCCTCTTTGAGTTTCATGATCTAAAACACACTTTTTGTATGTGGAACTCTTGGTTATCTTTGAAGGGCTCAATTGGGATGAGAAGCTACATATGACAAGGTGGTATGCTGTTAAGATTTCCCTAGGCGGTATAGCTCATTAAAAAACACCTGTCTAGATGTCATTTGTATGATCCAATAACTGATGAAGAGAGATTGAAGTTGCATGATGGAATACGTTTGGAGATAGGTCAACCAATGTGCAAATTACTAGCAAAGATAAGAAGATCAATTTTGGGAGGAATAGTGATGTTACTGTTAAGTTCAGAAGATCCATACGACCAAATGATCTCATGTGAAGATGAAGACGTAGCTTGGTAGTTTATCAAGATGCAGACACAAAATATGAAAAAGATAACATAACACAACAACAAGAAAATGCAGCACAAGAAAAAGAAGATATAGCACATGAAGAATGAAGACAAAAAACATGAAGTAAAATATGCATCTCATGACAAAATACAGCACATGAAGAGTAAGAGTTGTGAAGTCTAAAACACAGTTTTTCAAGAATCAATCAAACAACTGAATATTAAAGACGTGACTTAGACACAAATGTGGAAGCAAAACACATATGATCATATCACTATGTTTTAAAAAGCACTTGGGCGATCTCTAAATCTGCAGTTATCACTATTTATATTTTAATATATTCATATATTTTCAGAATGTCTTATGCAATCCCACTTAGAATGGACCTTACCTAGAAGGATTAGAGGAAGACATGGTGAGGATAAAGCTCATTGAAGACTTTAGCCATAGTTTTGATTTTATTTTGTTTTTAAATAATTTTAATTCATGTAGAAATTAGGGGTGTGCAGTTAGTTTGCTACTCAAGCCTTGTATTTTGACCATTTTCCTTAAAAGAGCATGATATGCCTTTAGTTAATTTGTGGAGTGTGTGAAGAAAGAGGTGCAGCCTATGTTTGGGTGTGTGGGTCATTTCCACACCCCTAGTTTGTTTCTACACCCCTCTTTGTAGCACACAAAGCATGACCAACACAAAGCCCCATATGCTCCCTCTTTCCCCTTACCTTAACCGCTAATATAAGGAATTAATTAGGCTACACCCATTCTTATGTTAGGCAATCATGATTAGGAGACTTAACCTTGTGTTAAGTTCTCTTAATCCTAGCTACCCACTCCCCTTTCCCCACTTATAAATACACCTTCCTCATTTCTTATTAGAGGCACACTTGAATGAATTGAAGTAAAACTCATTTCCAAGAGCATCCTTCTGAGTAAAATGTCTTGAATTTTCTCCTTCTAAAGAGGATTATTCTTGGTGACTTTTATTAAAGGTCCCTTCCCTTGTGGCAAGCTTCAAGAATTTTGGTTTATCTCTTCAAAAGTGGTGCCACCATCTCTATCTTCTTCCTTCCATCAACCATCTTCTTTGGTGATTGGGAACCTCATGGAGAAATATCAAAGGGAGTGCAACTTGGTTTGCATCTAGTGGTATCAAGAGCCTACTCCATAAGAGGTTCATTTTCTTTCCTTGTCTTAAAATTTTACGCGTCACTTTCTATGTTTAATTCCTTATTGGCATTTTAATTCCTTTATCATCTTGTTAATTTATATTTTGTAGTTTTAATTTCATGCCAATTTATTTTCCTATTCTATGTTGTTTTATTGATTCATTTTTTTCTTCTTCTTTCAATTGAATCATTATGTGTTCTTCTTTAGGATCCATTTAATTTTCTACCCTGCGTTTATTTCTTGATTACTCATGTGTCATCCGAAGAGGATCATGATGATGATTTCACAATTTTTTTAAGGAAGCCACACATCCGAAGAGGTCTTGATCCTCGGATGCACTTTGTTCTTCTTGCCTTTTGTTTTTGTGCTATTGTGTTCTATTTTGGCACCTATTTACTCTGTTTTGGGCATGAGTTTTTGGTTTCTTTAGGTCTATTTATTTTCAGTTTTTAATCTTTCAAGTTGTGTCTTAGTTTGGTCATGTTTAATCCTTTAATTTTTCATATTAATTACACTATTTAGCCTCTTTATTTTTGCCATAGAAAGTGTGTTGATCTCTTAAGGAATTGAGCATAAAAGAGGAAGTGACCTCTTGAGCTTATGTCCTATAAGTCCCACATGCTTTAGATCATAGCATGTTCTAAAAATATTGCTCAATTTTTTCTTATTGTTTATTTATTCAAGTTTTAGTAGTAGCTCTTTTGGTAACTAGCTTGTGGTGATTTGTTGTTTGGCTTGTGCGAGTGATATCGGAAGCACTTTGGGCTCCTAATCTTGTGCAAACAAGCTTGCCTTACCACCTATCAAACTCTCTTTTGTGCCTTATTGTATGACTCACCTAATCTCTAGTCATTTGAGTTGCTTTGGGTTTCTTTAATTGCACTTTTAATTCAAAATTTTTTTGGCTTTCTCTTGCATTTAATTTAAGCGAATAATACCTCTAATCTACTCAAAAAATTAATTACAAAATTTAGTAAAAAGGTGTAGCAATGTTGTATATAAAAAAACAAATAAACAAATTTTTAGTATAAAAAAAAGTACTAAAAGAAGAAACAGAATAAAAAAATTAGTGCACCTTAAAGTTGTTGAAAATTGTTGAAAGGAGTGTTTACTTTGATTGAAATTTGCTTGGATTTTGCTTGCTCATGCCACAACCTTAGTGACTTAAATTTGCATATTCTTGAAACTATTTGAGTCATTTTCTTACTTTTTAGTCCGAATCTACTCTAAAGTTATTCTAAGTTTTCTTAGTTGTGCCATATTTTATTCCTATCTTTTGTTATTGCTTGTATTTTTTTTCCAATTGGATGTTTATCTTTTCTTCTTGATGCAAACCAAAGTTTGCTCCCCTTGATATTTCTCTAAGAGGTTCCAAGCTCCAAGAAATGGATTATGGATGGGAAAGAAATGGGAGGGAGTCGCCACTCTTTTAGAGAGATAAGTCAAGTGTTTAGGCTTGCCACAAGGGAAGGAACCCTTGATAAAAGCCAACTAGGAAGAAATTCCTCTAAAGTGAGAATCCTCAAGGCCTTGACTAAGAATGTGCTCCAAAAGAGAGACATTTTTTATTAAACTTCAAGGTGAATTTTACAATGAGTGAGGGGGGCTATTTATAGAGGAGTGATAGGTTAGGATTAGAAGGGGAAAGCTAGCTTAAGATGCCTAATGTTGGACGTCCAACAAGGCCCAATGTGCATGGATTGAGCTAACTAACCTAGGGAACAATCGCCTAATCTAGCACCTAGAATCTAAGGGAGTGGGGTCATATGTTGGTCATGATTTTTGTGCTAGAAATTGATGTGCAAAAATAAGCTAAGAGGTGTAGAAATAACTCACACTCCCAAATATGGGTTGCACCTCTTTCTACACACATTCCACATAAATACTTAAGGAACCACTTAGCTAATTACAAGGAAAATGGCCAAAATATAATGGCTTTCAAGGAAATAAAACTCGCCCCTATTTAGCTAAGTAAAATAAAATATTTACAAGTTTAAAAATCCTAATACTGTAGCTTCATGTCTTCAATGAGCTCCCATCCAAGTCAAGTCTCCTTTTAATCGTCCTAGCCATGATGCAGGTGGGATTGCACCACTTCTTACTGTTTTTCTTGCTTGATTGCTTCTTTTATGGCACTTCTTTTGGTCTCTTACTTTGGTGCGTCTTCTCCTTTATATGTGGTCATTTTATTGCACTTTCGACAAGGGTACATCTTGGGGAGAGTTGATTTAAAGCAAAGGAAGAGTTGCTTGAAAAGAACAAGCCACTTAGAGAGAAAACACTTATGGGGAAACACTTTTTTGAGTGAAGACTTATTTTCTTTTTGTTCATAATTCCTTATATTAAATGGCCTTTTCTAGAGGTGTTGGATGCTCATAAGGATCACCTCTTTTGTTTGTAATATCTCTTAGATTCTCGTTCTAAGCGTGAGATAGGAATTGGTACACCAATCTCATACCTTAAGTGCACGTTAGGTCCCTAATCTTTGTTATACCTTTCTTTTCTTGTTCTTGTGCATTATTTTTTGTTAGTGAGTGTTTTGAGTTCCAAACACTTATAACACTATAAGGTGAGAAAACTTAGAAAAAAGTGGAGTGTCTTTTGCAACCTTCGTTCCTTAACCTTGCATTTTCAAAATGACTTCACACACATCTAGCAATAAAAATGTAAACCAAGAAGGTTCCCCTAAGTTAAGCACTATGGACAAATTTGGGAATAAGTTTAGGGAATGGAGGGTAGAAGAAGGAAAATTAAGAAAAGAGAGAGATGAAAAAGAAGATAAGAAAAAATAAGATGTGAGGAAAAAGAGAGAAAAGAAAGAAAAATAAGAAAAATAGAACAAGGGGAGAAACGAAGAAAAAGAGACAAGAAAGAAAGAGAAGAAAGGGAAGAAAGAAAATAAAAGAAAGAGAGAGAGGAGAGGAAAAGGAAACAGAAAAGAGAGAAAATGAAGAAAAGGAAAGAAGAGAAGAAGGAGAGGTTATAGGTCTAGTTCAACCAATTCAAGAGTGAGTGAAATGAGTGAGAGTGATTATTTTTATGGAAATGTAAGAAAGGAGAGACCTAGAAGGAGTAGAGAACAACCCAAAAAGAGAAAAAAAATTTATCTCCCACCTTTCCATGGCAAAGATGATGTGGAAACCTACCTTGATTAGGAGATAAAGGTGGAATAATTCTTCACTTGTTTTCAAGTGAGTGAAGACAGAAAGTGGCATTAGCAACCTTAGCTTCCAAGAGTATGTTATGTATTGGTGGACTGCTCTTGTTAATGAGAGGTGTTGTCATCATAATCCTCCAATTTCTTATTGGAATGATCTAAAGGAGACTATACGGTGAAGACACATCCCCTCTTATTATGAAAGGAAACTCCTTGATAAGCTTCAAAGGTTGAAACAAAACAATTTGAGTGTTGAAGAGAATAAACAAAACATAGAGCTTTTTATGATGAGGGCGGGAATTAATGAAGAGCCTAGATCTACCTTACTATATTTCGAAGTCGCTTGAGTCTTGAGATTAGAAACAACTTTTAACTTTTACCATATAGAGATATAGATGATTTGGTTCAAATTTTCATTAAAGTAGGGCAACAATTAAAGAAAATGAATTCTTTAAAAAAGGATTACTCTAGTCATTCTCCCCACTCTTATGTAAATAGGGACAAAATCAAAGGGAGCTCTTCCAAGAGCCATCCCAAAGAAGAACCCACCACAAGCATGCATGATAAGAATAATCCTTTACATTATAGAGGGAACCCTCTACTAGATCTTCATATAAGACTAGTAGCATTAAGTGCTTTAGATGTCTTAGGAGAGGCCACACTGTTTCCCAATGCCCAACCAAAAAGACCATGATCATAAGGGGGCAAGACATTGAAAGTGAATCATCTTCCTCTTCTTGGGTAGCATATATTACATTGAGGATTCTTATCCTTGTGATGGGGACTTGTTGATGGTGAGAAGGCTTCTTGGAAGCCAACCTTGTGACCTTGACCCTTCTCAAAGAGAGAACATCTTTCACACAAGATGTAAGGTTTTTGACAAAACATGTTCTCTCATTTGTAGATAGTGGCTCGTGTTGAAATTGTTGTAACTCAAGGTTGGTTGAAAAGTTAGTCTTGACTCCAAATCATTACCTTAATACTTACAAGCTTCAATGGTTGAATGAAAGTAAAGAATTGGAGGTCAATCAACAAGTAAAAGTGATTTTCTCCATTAGGATTTATAATGATGAAATCCTTTGTGATATAGTACCACATCTTGTTAGGGAGGTCATGACAATATGATAAGAAAGTTATTCATGATGGTCACTTTAATGAGACTACCCTTACCCACTTGGAAAAGAAAATCAAGTTGCATCCTCTTTCACCTTTTCAAGTGGCGGAGGATTAACTTCTTTTAAAAAAGAAGAGGGGTGAGGAAGAGAAAAACAAAAAGAAAGAAAAAGCTTGCGTTGAAAGTTGAAGGGCTTGAAGAAAATGTTATTCTAAGAAGGTTGTGCAAAAGGAGAATCATTTTGCGACCAAGGTAGACTTAAAGAGAAACCTCCTACATGAGCAACCTCTCTACCTTCAACTTATTTGAGGCACCTTTGAGCACTTTACCAAGTGTTGAACTTGAACTATTACCAATTGAGCTTAAGCGAGAGTCTCAAGTTCAAGACTTGGATGAAGTTAAGAATGAAGTTAATCTTTAAGAAGATTGGCCCTTGGTTCCAAGAAGTATCTTATTGAAGACAAATCTCTCATTGAACAAGTGGAAGTTGAGATTGTGCCAACACCTTTTGAGCACATTGAACTACAACCTCAAGTTCTACTAGAAGATAAGGCCAACAAAGTTGAGCATGAGATTGAGCACCAAACTTTTGAGACCCTTAACCAATCTTAAGTTCAACACCAAAAGACGTGCAAGAATGGTCCACCCCTAAGCCCATCACTCTTTCTTGGGGTGAAAAGGCAGATAAGGCTTATCTAGCCTTCGTGATGCATCCCCCTAGCATGGGCTTGAGCTAGGACCAATAAAGGAGGGACATGGCTTGGATAAAGCTTAAGGAAGCTTACTTTAGGCTATGGTCCTTTGTATTGTAATTATTAGTGTATTTTTAGGCTTGTTTAGGCACCTTTAAGTCATTAGGATTTTAGGGGTATAGTTAGTTTTATTTGTGGCCCTATATTTTGGCCTATAGGTTCTTTTTCTTTATGATGTGTAATTAGTCTCCTTGTGGAGTGTGTTAATTAGTTTGGGCTGGTCCAAGAGAGTTTGGATGTGTGGGATTTAGTTACCGCACCCCTAATTCCTCTTCACACCCATCTAACAAACACATGAAACATGTAGGAGACATGTGGGCCCCCATGTTCCCTATTGTTAGGCACCACCTCATCTTCTCACTCCTACATGGTCTTTCTTTTTGCTTCTTATTTAAATTTGAATTTTGGGGTTGCCATGTCATCTCCTTCCAAAATTCAAATTCAAATTCAAATTCCCTAGTTTATTTAATGAAGTGCTAAATTGGTTTCCATCCAAACTAACACTTAATTAATTAAACTAATCCCCCTAATTGAGAGATTGGACGTTCAAACTTGGATCTAGGCCCATAGTTCCATCCCTGCTCTTTAAATAGAGTTTTCCACCCCATGTATCATTTTAACACTCATTTTGAATGAAAATACTTTTCTCTAAAATTGAAAGATCTTTTTCTTCTTAGAGAGTGTTCATGTTCTCTTCATTTTAGTGAGAGTTCTTCATGCTATTATCAAGGATTCATTCCCTTGTGGCTAACCTCCTTCTCCAATGACTTATCTTTTCCTAGAAGTGGCGTCTACCACCAACATCTCCTAGTCTCCCACCTCCATTTCTTCAACCTTATGGACCTTTATTAGTATGATTCTAGGCGACATTCTCTTCCGCAAGAATTGTTTAACCATGACTTGGGGAGGGATGCATCACTTCATAAATAAGTGCTCTAATGCACCAAGACTAGTCTCACCACCCATTTCTAATCATTTGAGGCTAAAACTTAGTGCATTAGAAGTAAGATGGGGAGCTTGTATGCAGAGGCATTCATAGTGAAACTTTTTCAAGCCTTAGTGCCAACCTCCACTACCCCAATTGATGCAATCCAGCCCAAGCTCCTTAAAGAACAAGAAGAGCTTTATTCCATTGTATAAATTAGATTTATGACTTTTTTTGTAATTTTGTTGACTTTGACTTTTTAGTAGGTTTACTCCTAAAGTCAACCTTCCCTTTTGACAATTGCATTTAGGTCACCCCTTAGTTTTTAAGTCACCTTGTATTTCCTAAAGGTACTATAGTCATCATGCTAGAGTATGCTAAGACGAGCTAGCCTTTAAGTGGTTTAGGCATGATGCTATATCCACCTAATCACTTAAGAGTGCACCCTCTAGTTATGCACAAAGCATGACTACTGTTCCTACCTATTTCTTACTAGGCGCCACACCCCCTAGTCATACCTTAAGCATGACTACTCTTTGTCACCCTTTCTATTATACACACCTTTTATATCTAGACTAGATTAAGGTTACATTCTTAGTTGGTTATACACGACCACAATTTGCCACCCCTTCTAGCCTAACCTTATAGTTAATGATTTCCAATCAATATTTCTAGAATGGTAATAAATTTGGATTTCAAATGACTTCATATCTGAAAATGAAAAATTTGTATGAATAATTAAAGGATAAAGTTAAAAATTCAATATTTTAAGTAGGTTAAAAAAGAAAATAAGTAGATGGCAAAAGAAAATATTTTTTTCTCACAATAATGAAAGTATTAAGTCCCTACCACCTCGGTGGACAACTCTATCTAATAGGTGAAAAGGATTAACTTAATTTTATTTTACTACTTACCGTCCGATACAATTAATATACAAATTATGTTTTGGATAAAAACATGAGTTCCGATTAAAGGGAATCAATGAGGACGTAAAGGAAATAACAATTTAACTTTGAGTTTAACTAGCATGTACAACTACTTCACACTATATTTAATCACCATCTTTAATTTAAGATAAATTTATTGACTTTATAAATTAATATTTTAAAGTTATATAAATAAAAAATATAATTAAAATGTAATTTACTAGGTAACATATTAATTAAACTCTTTAACTTTCACGCAAAATAAATTTGATATAAGTCATATAACTATGAATATGGAACAAAAAAATAAAGAGATTTATTTGAGCTTTATTATAGAGGTGGTTTATAGTTACTCAAGGTTGGTTGAGATGAAAGAGACTGAACCTTTTTCTCATATAAAAACACGTAACATCATAATTCACCCATCGAAAAAATGTGTGGCCAGCAGCAAATTAAGCTTTATCTTCAGCTGTTTTCTCTTGACGATCTTGTGGTCCCTAATATAGCTTGCAGCGTGTTTGGTTCCACGGCGTTTATCATGTTTTTTTGCGTCCAGTCAGAAACAAATAATTCTAGCTTTCACGTTTTTCACTAGAGTTGACGTGATTGACTGTTTCAGCTAATCCATAGCCTAAAAATAAAATCCCGTACTGTCAAAAATCAAAATACGTTCGTTTCAAACGCAACTCAAGAAGAGGATGATTTGTAAACTTGATTGCTGGTTCCTATGTAAAAAATAAAAGCACACGAACAAAAGCTATAATGTCAATAGTTACTATAAATTTTAAAATATTTTTAAGAATACTAAAATTTAATTTCACACGTTTCATTTTTTTTAAAAGGAATTACAAACGTTTCTAAATATTTTTCAAATGACATTTATAACTATAATATTTTTAAATACAAGATAATACTTCAAACAAACTTCTCAAATACACAAAACTTAATTAGTATAATTCAAACGGATTAATTTTAAAATATTGTTCATTTATTTTTAAATTTACACAAGCAAACTTAAAATGTAAAAATTCAACTTAGATTGAAGGAATGTATTTAATTAGTGTTTTTATCAGAATTTGGCAGAACTTCTAGTCTTTCGGATCTTGGGCATGACCCTCCGAAACGACAAGTAGGTATCTGCAAAAGAGACCTTGGCGCCCAAGTCAGTGCTGGGAAAAGAGTGAGAGAGTGAGTGTGGATAGAATATCGTACCTAGGATGGGGTTGGTCCCTCCTTTTATGGAGGTTCCTTCATGCATTTGTTCCTAGTTACCTTTTTTAGGGAATGAGCCCTTTCATGTGGGCCTGTGCCGATACGAGACCAGTGTCGAGGAAACTGGTCAAGCCGAGCATCGAGACGTTGACCCTGGGTGTGCCAAGGTCGAGGTAGTGGTTTGACCTATGCCAAAGACCGAGGTTGCTGACGTAAGGGTAGCCGATGTTGCAAATGTTGAGGTAGTCGCTTGGGGGTTACACATGCCCCCTAGCCTTTAAGGTCGACTGAGTAACGGGAGTAATGAAAAGGCTAAACAGTACAAAAAAGATTTGGTGGGAGTTGGTGATGAGGGGTGCACATGTCGCGATGGGAATGGTGAGTAGGGTTTTATTGAGGTGACTGTTAGGTTTTGAAGTGACGATTGAGGTTTTTGCGTGCACAGGAAGTTATAAATTTTTCCTTTTAGGTTTTCAAAGGTCGTGGTTGCCATTTTTCGTTCTGGATAGTTAATCTTCATTGTGCAAATTGTTGGTTTTTTCTAAGAGTTTCTCTAGTGCGAATGACTTGCTTGTGTCGCTGCAGTTCTTGGTATGCCATTAGTCCCTTTTTCATTCTTGTCCTACTCTTAGGACGTCCGGTTCTGTCTGGACTCTACGAGTCTAGGTACTGATAGCGGTTGTTCGTCCGCATGTCATCGTTACGTGATGGTGGAGCGTGAAGTTGCTGGTATAAGTGGTGGTTCATCTACGACAAACTCTTTGTGGCTGCCAGATGATAAGGAGTTTGTGAAGTTAATGGAGGATTCATTCCACGTATTGGAGGAGAGTACGACGATATATACTGTTGGTTCGGAGGAGGTTGATTTGTGACAATCGGATGTGGTGGATCGTGTGTCTTTTGGTGCTAAGGGTGATGTGGAAGACCTAGTTAGTGCACTAGTTTCCTCTTAGGGTGCGACATCGAAATTAGTTACCTCTGGGGATGGTCACAAGTGACATCACGTCTCATGTTAGACGATGAGAGCATGGAGAAGGAAGTTGTCGAGGAGGCCCCTAAGGTGGTTAAGGATAACATATGGGGAGTGGACGTGGTGTTAGGTGAGGGGCCTGTTGGTCGTGTGAAGAGGAAAGGGCAAAAGGATACACGTGTGTACCTCGCAATAGTGAAGGTCGGGTTCGAGTGGGTTATTAAGGAGGTGGGAACTTACCCATCAACATTTACATTAGATGACCAAGGTGAACCTATACGGGGACTTCGATCATCCTGACTTCATGTTGGAGTAGCAATGCAAAGTCGACAAGCTGTGTATTTTAGTGCTACTAAAAGGGAGGAAGATTTCATGTATGTGTGCATCGAGCACTTCAGGCATGCGAAAGTCTACCTTCCTATCTTGGACTTTCAATGTGGGGTATTGTCGATGCTGAATGTGGTGCCCTCGCAGCTGCATCCCCACAATTGAGGTTTCGTATGTAGGTTTGAGATCCTATGTGGTCTTCTGGTATAGCGTCAATCGTAAACAAGTTTCTCTACTTCTATTGGGTGAAAGGTACCAAAGACCCCAAGGTGGGGTAGATCTCTTTGACTAGCTGTCAGGCTGACACTTTATTCACACTTTTTAACAGCTCATAGAAGAGCCTTAAGTTCAACTTCTTTAATACAACGACTGGAATAAGTTCTTTTTTAAGAAGGATGAGGTTGGTACCCAATTTCCCTTGTACTGGCAAGAGAAGCCAAGTTGGTTCAAGTCACGGTTTGAGAACATGTTATTAGCAGAGGACCTCAGGGATATTGCTATCATTAATGAGTTTCCTCGACAAATTAACATAAAGGTTGTGTTGGACTTGGAATATGTTGTTGACGAAGATAAGGAGTTAAGTAGTGAGTGTCCTAGTTTTTCTTCCTATTTGTTGGAGTTTTTTGTGTTATTTTTCCTAATCGGTGTCCATGTTTTGTTTTGCAGCTATCATGAAGGGATTAACTTCAAGGCCATGAGGGCGAAGGTGTCAGTCAAGGAGAAAGAGAAAGCTGCTAAGGCCTTTGCTGACATCATGAAAAGGCTCAAGAAGAGGAATGAGGGACTGACTCCTTCTCCAAGACCACAAAGGGTCTAAAGTGACTCGAGGAAGGCGAGTGTTCGAGAGGAAGAACCTAAGCAGCGATCGATTGTTGCTGAGGATGGCGTTGTTGTCACTACGATAGTTACTCCCAAAGGTACACCTATTACTCCTGAAGTGATTCCCCCTCCTATGATGCTTGCAACCCGACACCATCTCCCGTTGTGGGATAAGGCACATGTTTATTTTGTTCTTGCTTTTCATTATAGTTACGATGGTATACACGTCGTGATGATCAGTGTTTTTCTTTTCAGTTCACTCTATGGCTCGTTAGGGTCAGATGATATTTCATTATCATAAGGAAAGGGTAGTACATCTTGAAAATTTGATCATAACTCCGGAGGCACCTTCGGTGTGAAACGCCGAGTTGACCTCGTCCTAAATTTGTTGGACAAAAAGTTACTGTCGAAGGAGGATTAAGGTATGATGGAGTTTCTAGTGTGGACGAGTCCTTGGACTCGGTCGAGGTTTTCCTATATTGATCATCCACTGTCATTCAGCATCACATGATGCAAAACAAGTTTGCTCCCTTGGTCTTCCTCCAAAAAGCTCCAAATATCCCAATAAATAGATTAATAAAAGAGGAAAGAAATGGAAAATTGGGGTGTCACTCTCAAAGAGAGATAAGCCAAAATGTTTTAGGTTTGCCATAAAGGAAGAAACTCTTGATTAAAACCAACTAGGAAAAGGTTCTTTAAGAGAGAGTGATGCAATCCCACCTAGCATGCATCATGGCTAGGGGGATTCAAGGAAGGCACGACATGGATAAAAGCTCATTGAAGATTGGAAGTCATAGTCTTCATTTTTAGCTTGTAAATATTTTATTTTAATTAGCTAAATAAGAGCATATTTTTAATTCCTTTAAGACCATGTATATTCAGCCATCTTTTTAGTTTAGAAGGTATAGGTGTCTTCAGTTAAAAAGGAGGAGTAAGCTTAAATGGGTGCATAAGTCAAGACATGATTTTGGGCTAACCCATTCAATTTAGGAGATGTTAATTGCATCCATAGGGGGTGAACTTAGGTGTTTCACTTAAGTCCCACATTGCCTAGAAAAGTGTGCCCAAACTCTCCTATTGGGCTATATATACTCATTCCCCCTCATTGTAAACTTCACCTTTGAAGTTGAATGAAAATAGTCTCTTTGTGAGCACATTCTTAGTAAAAGGTCTTGAGGATCCTCTCTCTTGAGGAACCTCTTCCTAGTTGGTTTTTATCAAGGGTTATTTCCCTTGTGGCAAACCTAAACACTTTGGCTTATCTCTCTTTGAGAGTGGCGCCCCACCTCCATTTTCTTCCCTCTCCATCATCTATTTCATGGTGCTTGGAACCTCAAGGAGAAATATCAAGGGGAGTGCAAAAGCTTTTTGCATCAGAGAAGATCCCCAAGATCTTTTACTATGAATAAGCTTAAAAAGATACTAATTTCATTCAATTCAAAGGTGAGATTTACAATGAGGAATGATGAGTATATATACCCGAATAGGAGAGGTTAGGCACATTTTTCTAGGCAATGTGGGACTTGGACTTAATTAGGATTAAGACTAATTAACCCAAGTCTTTAGGCCCTAAAAGTGACACCTAATACTAATCGCACGGGGTACAAATAGCTTATCTAAAGAAGTGAAAATAAGTTAGCCCAACATGCCTAAAAAGGATCTCACTCTAAGCCTACCTCTCTAAAATATCAAAAGACATTTATACCTTCTAAACTAAATGAAGTTGGCCGAAAATACATGACCTTAAGGGAAAAAAAACGCTTTTATTTAGCTAATTAAATAAAATATTTACAAGCTAAAAATAATGAAGACTATGGTTTCAAATCTTTAATGAGCTTTCATTCATGTCATGCCTTCCTTGAATCCTCCTAGCCATGATACATGCTACGCGGAATTGCATCATCTCCTCCCCTTTGAAAAGGATTTAAACTCAAATCCTAAGGCTTTTCTTCCTCTTTTTCAAAGTATGCAAGAAAATAAGGACAGCATTAAGTATATGCAAACAAGTGATTTTGGAGGGAGTGAGAGGTCTATAAGGAGACCTCTTAGGAATGGAGTAATGGAGTTTGACACTAAGGTTTTAAAAGGATTTAGCATGCATGTTCCTTCACACAACATCTCCTCATCCTTCTCCTATTGCACTAGATGCTAGCCTCAAAGGTTTTGAAATAATAGGCGAAACTGGTCTAGGTGCAATAGAGCACTCAATAAGTTGTATTTGAGGGTATGGATCAAAGTGCTCAAATAATATATGCACATCCTCAAATTCAACTTGTTCTTTTTGTAAGTTTTAGTGGAGGATTTTTCTATGTAGAGAACCACCTTTGGAGGAAATAGTGGATCTTCCTCAGACTGGATCTTCCTACCAACAACCTTATTTTCATTTTTATCTCTCTCTCTTAAGCTACATGATCTTTTTCTCCTCCATAACCTCGGTAGGGGTAAGAAGAAGTAAGGTAATCTTTTTCCCCCTTATAATAGAGAGTAATTTTATTAGTAAGGTCATTGTGCAAAGTTGCTCTATCATGTTGGCATGGCCTTCCTAACAACATGTGTCTAGCTTCCATAGGGACTACATCACATAGAACTTTGTCTTGATACTTTCCTATGGAGAAGCTAATCTCTACTTGTTCTCTTACTACTACATCTTCTTCATCATTAAGTCCATGCAAATAATAAGGTGAAGGATAAGGAGTAGTAGTAAGTTCTAGCTTTTCCACCAACCTTGTGCTACAACAATTGTAACATGATCCATCATCCACGATGAGAGAACAAGTGTTTCCTAAAATTTTGCATGTTGTTTGAAGAACATTTTCTCTTTGTGTTTGGGTGTCCTTACAAGGATGGCTTACAAGAAGTCTTGTCACTTTGAAGAGATCATCACATAAATGAGTACCCTCATCATTTGATGTTCCCATTAAAGTCTTTTTTCTTTTGGGGTAAAACAAAGTAATGTGTCTTTTTTTTCTAAAAACTTAAAATATTTAGGACTTCTAGAACGAGTGCTCGAACTAGTGGAAGAGGTGTCACTTTCACTCAAGGTTTTTTTATCTATTTTTCCTTTGGATGACTCTCTTTTATTTTTAGAAGGGATGGTCTTATCCCTAAGGTGTCTCTTAGGTTCATCTATGTCACTAGAAGAGATTTGAAGGTTAAGGTTTATGCTAGGCTCTTCTAAGTCCCTAATGGAAGTAAACACTTCACTAAGGGAACTCTCAAAAGCATCACTCTCCTTTTCTTTCTTTTCTTCTTCCCTTTATTTTCTCTCTAACTTTGTTTCCTTTTTTCTATCTTTTCGTTTTCTTTTTCCGCTTTTTCTCTTTTTTTCTCTCTCTCTCTCTTTCTCTTTGTTCTCTTTCGCTTTTCTTTCCTCTCATTCTTTTCTCTCTCTATCTCTCCTTGCTTCCCATTCTTTTCTTTCTTTTTCTCTTCTTTCCTCCCATTCCTTTAACTTTCTTTCTCTTCTCCATTTTCTTTCTTTTCTCTCTTTTTCTCTTCTTTCTTTTCTTTCTTGTCTCTCTTTTTCTTTTTGTTCCTTCTTTCTTCTCTCATCTCCATCTAGTTCCTCTTGTTCTCTTTTTCTCCTCTTTTTTTGTTTTCTCTCATTTTCCCAAAATTTCTTTCTTTGTCTTTTTACTATTTCACAATCAAAAGATTATGAATATGTGAACAAGGTGAGTTTATAACTAAAATCACTCTTTTTCACCCTTTTCTTTTTCACACTCTTCTTTTATTCTATTCTAACATTCTTCTCCTTTATTTTCCTAGATTTATTACTACTCCTAACACTTCTAGATGTGTGTGAAAACATTTCAAACTGTAAGGCCTTAGGATGTGTGTTGATTGAAGAGCAATTAACAACATTACCATAAGTACAACACTTAATCCCTAGGCTTGATGACATGTTAGATGAGTTACAAGGGACTAAGACCTTTCCAAAAATTGATCTTAGAAGTGGTTAACATCATATTAGAATTAAAGAGGGTGATGTTCTTTCTCTCTTGGGACAGCTCTTTCTACTCAATTTGATTTCTTCTATTTTTTCTTCTTGACTTATTGTTCTTCTCACTCTCTACAAAATGCTCCATCCCTCTCGACACTCCTCTCTTTTTATTGGTGATTTTCTTCCTTCATCACGAAAGAAAGGTTTTGATCAAGGTATGTGGATTAGTTGTTCTGTAGTATCAATTTGTTGGTTTACACCCGCATTTGCAGAGTCAATTTGCGAAGTGAAGCAGGGGATGGGTAGAGAATAAGAGCATATTTTTTTTATTTTTTTTATTATTATTTGTATTATTATTTATTATTTTCTCTATTTAAGTTTTTTAGTTATTAAATTTTTATTTTCATTTTTTATTTATTTTAATTCTTGTATTTATTTCTCTCTTTTTTATATATTAAGGATTAGGCCAAAATCTGGACAAAATTGAGTGTCTACAATTTTGGCAAAACATGTAGTCTCTCGAATCTTGGGCAGTGAGGCTCCGAAGCAACAGGTAGGTACTTGTAAAAGGGACTCTGAAACCCAAGTCAGTGTTGGAATAAGAGTGAGAGAGTGAGTGTGGATAGAATATCGTACCTGGGATGAGGTTGGTCCCCCCTTTTATGAAGGTTCTCCTATGTATTTGTTATTGGTTACCTTTTTTAAGGAATTGGGCCCTTTCATGTAGGGCTTGTGCCAATATGAGACTAGTGACATGATGACACTGGTCGAGCTAAGCATCGAGATTCTGACCCTTGGTGTGCCAAGGTTGAGGTGGTAGTCCGAAATATTTGATAAATAAGCCACATGTGTTCTTGTCCTATGTGTTCTAAGATCTTCTCTCTTTTTTCTTCTTATGAAAAATCTTATATTTAGGATCTTAAGATATTTTGTATGAGTCCTACAATGGACCCATTATTTAAATTTTATCTAAATTTATTTTTTTGACAAAATATTAAATTTATTTTAAAAAGTAAAATTAATTAAATTAATAAAAACAAAAACATTAAAAAAATAAAATTGTATTTAAAATAAAGATAATTTTATATTAATATTAATGATAACATTGAAGTGAAAAAAAAAAATACTAACATTCGTATTGAGCATGAAAAATTAAATTTAATCTATTATTGTTGTGGAAATGTTCCCAAACTATGTTCTACCAAGTTTGTTTTTAAAGTTGTTAATGAATATCTCTTGCACATAACGTCTTGTTTGCAAGTTTTGGATTGTTTTGTGGTATTGAAAGAAAAGTTTGGAAACTTTGAGATTTTTCAGTGGGATGAGATTACTTATTTTGCATAAAATTAAATGGTGGTAAGAACAAAAAGAAAAAAGAAGAGAATTTTGAGAATTTCTATTTATTGGTGGTGGTGGTAATGGTAGAAAAAATGAGGGAGAATTTTTAGAATTTTCAGTAAGATGACCCATTTGGTAATTTTGCAAGATATTGTAATAGAATTGCATATTAGTTGATTTAGATCCATTTTGAAAGAAAAAAAAATTGAGAATGATAATAAGTTGTGTAGAAAATATTTGATCAATAAACCAATTTGTAGATGACTAAATATTTTTTTTAATATTTAAAAATATTGTAACGGTAAAATATAAAAACTTACTAAAAATTAATTAAAAATAATAAATAAAAGTTTACTGACAATTTAATTGAAAACGTGGAGGTTTATTTTCCTTTGCCAATATACACTATTAAAATAGTTTGCTTCAACCAAAAAGCACATGTCCATAAAATTGTAGAACCCAATCTCCGAAAATTTATCTGAAGTCTAAATTTTGATTTAAAATGTATCTGGATAAGACGTTGCACTAAAAATACTGATATAGACCAGTAATAATAACTTCTTTTGTATTAAAAAAGCTCATTGATTGGTTTAATATATTATTAAAACTCTAAGTTTTAAAATAATTATTGTCAGTTTTATTCTTTTAACCATCGTTCATACACACCGAGTTGAACTGCGAGAGAAAAAAAATGAGAGGTCGGATGTTACTTTGGTTCATTATATTTTGGGTTTTTTATTTTGGTATATTAAATTTATTAAAAAAATTATTTTTATTTTTTATATTTTAAAAATTTTTATTTTGATTTTTTTACTAAAACATTAAATATATTTAAATAAAAGTATGATATGTGTTAACACTAATTATGATGATAACGTAGAACGTTATTTAAAATTATGTCATTTTATATGGTCTCATCATGATTATTTATGAAACGTTTTTAAGATTGTTTCTGGAAAGAATAATTTGTTTTTCAAAAAAATTACTTATAAAACTTTTTAAGATGTTTATGTACACTTTTTTTTCAATAAGCAATTTTGTTTATTTAAGAAAGTAATAAGTTTTTTGTTTTTTTTTCAGAAAATAATTTTACTTTTAAAAAAACAATTGCAATAGAAAAGAAAAAAAGCAACTACTGCTTAAAAGTTGTAAAAAAAATTATTTTATAATTATAAGTAAACGAAAATCTACTTTTAATTATAGAAACATCTCTAAAGTAAAATATTTTTTAAATAATTTTACATAATACTTTCTTTAACCACAAACAAATTGATGTATATTATTAAAAAAATAATTATTATATTTTATTATAATTTTTTAATCTAGCAGATAGTATTTCAAAATACATTACCACATCAAACACATTTAATATAATTATAATTTGATTAAATGCCTGCAATTACATTTATTAGACTATAACATGATATAGAATTACGAAATTGATGGACATATATAAAACCATTTAAAAAAATTAAATTACCAAAATTAAAAATTTAAAAACATAAAAAAATCAAAATTAAACATTTTAAAATCAATTGTTTCAGTTAATATGTCACTGTCATCTTCAATGTTACCCGACACATCAAACTTTCCTATAAATATATTTACTGTTTCAGTCAAAAAATATCAAAATGAAACTCTTAAAAAATAAAAAATGAAAATAAAATTTTTAAAATCTAATATGTCAAAAGAAATTCTAAAACATAATAATCAAACAAAATTATATTTAACAAAAATGAAATAATGGCTCCGGAATCAGTTCAGAATGATTGGTCCCTTTTGACCCTTTCTTTCTTTTTTCCTTCTAGTAACTTCCTTCTGTATTCATGGTTTAAAACCACCTCTATAAACGATGTCATTTCTGTACAACACATTTCTCCAAATAATTCAATCACTATCACTCGTAAGTCCTAAGGATAAATATTTATCAACATTTGAAGCGAATATTATCTTTCCCGGATCGTCCTTGTGAAAAAATAATGCTTTGCCACTTGCAAGCGTCTGTACTGAAACAATTGTGTATTCATATATCAGTTGATTTTGCTTTACTTGGTCATAAACTGTCCCCCAAGAGATGAGGTAGTGTTATCTTCCCACAGTTAGAAGGATCAAGCTTCCTGAATTGGTCACAAATTTGCAACACATCTTTATCCTGTATCTTTCCCATCTCTTTCAGTTTGAAGATTACATATTCTGACTTGCTGAAAACAAGGCCAAGTGCACAAAAGCAATGGCAGATGGAAATTTCTAGTAAGAAAAGAATCTAACAAAATTGATTCTTTAAAATAATAACATGATAAAATAATTGAATAATTCATCGACGACTCACTCTCTCTGCCCCCAACCTGTACACTCCCGACGGTGCATGAAACATCCAGATTCCAACACGGTTAATATTATCTTTATTTAGAAAGTGACATTTTTCATAAGAGAAGACAGTTCAGCAAAGTAAACAAAATAAAGGAAAAAAAACCCCAAAACCATAATAATGCAGAATTAAGAAATATATAATTACGTCCGCACATGACTTGCATATGCGCTCCATAAGCCATACATGATGTTAGCTAATTGTAATTGAATTGAGGGGCATGGTACTTATTACTTAATTAGAATATCGTAATTATGGCATCCAAGGTATTAGGAGGCATTTTGCAAGTTAGATTAGATACCCAGAAATGCAATGAGGCCCAAATCGGTTACTTTGTCTACAACCTTTGGGGAATGCTAATTATAATAGGCAAGTATAAATTAGCAGGGTAACAAAATAATGGGAGATTGGCAAAGAGGTTGTGATGCAGTGGAGGTGTACCTGATGAAACCAGTGTTGTTGATAGCAGCAGCAAGCAAATCCTCAACAGTAATATCCCTATGGAGCACTTTCTTAGCCATTCTGCGATGCCTTCTATCGATTCGGGCCTCTGCTAAATAGAGGAAAGCCCTGGCGACCATCAAAGTAGAAAAGAGCAACCAAATAGCAGCAAATAAGCGACCAGGAAGGGTCTTGAAGGCTCTGTCACCATACCCGACGGTTGTGACAGACATAACGGACAAGTAAATAGAATCAACCCAATCCAAACCCTCCACAAAGAACAACACCAAACTTCCAATCCCAATACACAAGACCACAACCCCAAGCGCCAAACCAACCTTCAACCTGATCCGCATTCTTCCCTTGGCCACATCCACGATGTAATTCCTGGCCGAGAACCCTTCCCTGGAACTGGCACTGGCACTTGCACCCATTTGGAGCCCCGTCAGAATCATGTTCTCTTGCAAATCCAAAACGAAGTTCACAAGCCCACTCAGGAGTATGTCTATAAAGCCAAACCCCACCAACACAAAAATGCAAGCAAAGAGCTTTGTAAGCGGGGTTAAGGGTGCTATGTCCCCGTAGCCAATGGTACACATGGTAACAATGCAAAAGTAAAGGGCGTCGACAACAGGGTAAGTTTCGATGCCGGAAAAGCAGTCCCTGTTGAAAGAGTAAATCACCACTCCCACCGAGAGGTAAAGGGCGAGTAACCACATGCCCTGTCGGATGATCGAACTAGATTGAGGTTTGGGGACTTTGGGTGTCTTGGGTTTCAGGTCTCGCATGGTCACCATGGCCGGTGCTGTCTTGCAGCGGCTCAGTTTTTTCTTCTTCGGGTGATACTGAGGTTGCGAGGACTCAATCTCGTCGCGTGGGGTCGTGACGTCGTTGAAGGACTTGGATGACAGCAAGGGTAAATCCGCGCGTTGGGAAGTGGATGTGAGAAATGGGTCTTCCTCCATCGCCCAAGATGAGATTGGTGTGGATGTTACGGCCTTTGCGGAGTTTCACAATGCTTTTTAACTTTCATTATTGTATCATTGCTTTTGCCACTCAGCCACCAAACACAGTCATCACTTCCAAGGGGCCCCACGCCACGTCTGATGACTGCAACCCTTAGACTGGTTCTGGTTTTCGAGTATTGCCCTGCATTTTTCCAAAGCCGCCATCAAAACAATCATCAAATAAGCACAAAAAGAACATATCCATTGTTAATCTTGTAAAAGTTAACAACTTAGTTAATTACTACTTTTAACTATGTCAAGTTGAATTTCATACTTATATCTATTAAAAAAATATATTTGTCAGGATTAGCTTTTTGAACCAATCTCGATCATTTTAAGCATAAAATGTAAATTTAGAATAAATATAATATAAATTAATAAATTACTTTTTTAGTTCATTTTTATTTGTCTTTTAAATTTTTTTATGCAAAAATCAATTAATATAATAACTTTTAACTCTAATTAAATAGAGTTTTGAAATTATTTCTTATATCCTTTTCTTTAATTCTAATCAATATCATCTTTTACCTATTCTACCCTTTCTCATTTGCACTTTTATAAATATCTATTTTTCTCTTATACTTATTTGAAAATGAAAAAATAATTATTCTACCTTTATATCTGTCTTAATATGAAAAAATAAACTATTTTAGTGAAGGAGATTTGAACCCACAATCTCTGTCTTCTTAAACGACAACTTTGTCGCTAAATTAACCTTATAACCTTAATATTAAAATTACTTTAAAACTTTTATATTCAATATTCATAGTTATACTATCAATAATTTATTATCTATTATATATATATATATATATATTATGATATATAATGGGAATAAGACATTTGATGTCCACATTTTATTATTGTTTTACCCTTCTAAACATTTTATGACTTCTCTCATGATAATAAATGCACATTTTCACCTATTCTACCTTATACTAAATGAATAGAATAACTATGTGTTTGGTATAAATTAACAAAATGTATTATATCTAATAAACTTCTAATTATTAATAAGAATTTTAATATTATTAGTAGTGTTAATTAAAAATATATTACTCCAACCACTAAAATATACAAAGAACTAATTAAAAACTTTAGATAGTACAATTTTATAATTTAAATTTATTTAAACAGAATAGTTAAGATATATAGGATTAAAACAAAAAATAATTGTTTTCTAGTTTTATAACATTATATAAATGTCTTTAGTGCTTCCTCTGTTAATTTTTAATTATCAAGTTTTTATAAAAATTTTGTTTCTATTTTTTTACAGGAATTTCTATTTATTTATTGTTGGTAAACCTTAAAATCACGTAAACTATTGTTTTATAAATTACTTTTTATTTAATAAAAAGCGCACGAAGAGCGCTAATCCGGAGAATAAGTGTAACGGCAACCGGACTGTAAGATCCGGGAAGCATGTTATGCGAGCTCCCCTGAGATAGTGAGCTAGAGATAGAGTATGAGTATCACTATATATGTAATATATAGGGATACGAATACGATAGCTCTAGCGAGCTATCGAAACTCTAGGGATTAATAGATATCGAAAAAAAGGAAGCGTAGCTTCCCGGAGTGTAGCTCCATGCACGTATGTACGGATGCGTGTAATGAGAGCTGAGCTAACGAGGCCACAATTCCCGAAGGGAATTGAGTAGGCCTCTACCTATCTGACTACTAGGCAGTTATTGAGCTAAGGAGTTATTGAGCTACGAAGCTATTGAGCTAACCACCCCCTGCACTTATACTTGTTTAAGATTGCTAAAACTTATTAAAAGAATACTAATTATTATATTTATAAATTAAAATAATATATTAATCCTTTATTGGACTATACTTGTTAATTAAAACATTATTTATTATAAATTATATAATTGGGTATTTCAATTACACCAATTAATTGGAATATTATTTTCTTTTTTCTTTTAGTGAAATATCAAGTTGGTCCATGAAAGATTTAAAGCATCGGTACCTATGTTCCTGAAAGAGTTTTAAGGCATCCAAGTTCTTGATTCTTTCTGTCATTTGCACGTTAATCGTTACGTTATCTAATAAGGACTTAATCAAATGTTAAATTCACGCTGGCAGGGTATCTCTTTCATATGTGGCATTCAAAGTCATGTTTATATCACAAGGATTTGAGTCAAAGTGAAAACATTATTTTGGTCCTAGAAAGATTAAAGTGGTAGCATTTAGGTCCTTGAAAGATTTTTAGAGGCATTCAAGTCTTTGAAAGATTTTTTAGAGGCATCCAGGTCTTTGAAAGATTTTTACAAGCATCTAGAACCTTGAAATTTTTATCATTTGCATGTAGGTCTCTCAGTTACTAATGAGATTAAGCAACTAAATAGTTAACAGTTAATTACTGTGCTAACAGTTCCTCTCTCTCGTGATAATTCAATTGCTTACATAATACTCACTTTTTTTATTTATTTTTTAAATTAAAAACATTTGTGAAGTTTTTAAGTGTCATAAAATTAAAAAAACAATCCCCCAATCTATGTTCCTATCCTTTATATTCCCTTTCCCATTAAAAAGAGGAAGAAAAAAAAATCAATACGAAGTAAATTTGCAAGTAGTTTGTTAACATCGAAATAAAATCTCAACTAATATGAAATGGAAACTTCATTTTATTATAATAGTTTGATTGATCAAAATCCACATGCTTCTAGTAAAATATCAAACTAATACATGGAACCTAGTTTCCAGAATCATTAACAACTTTGCTTCCTTCCCCAACTGGAACCTTCTTGCCCCTCGGTGCAACCCAACTCCAACTGTTAACCCTTATAGCCCAACACAACCCCACACCTCGCAACACCCTCACAAAAACATTGGAAGTCTTAAGGAAGCAAATATCTTAGTGGAATCACTATAAGATTTAAAAAATGAAGAACTTGAATGAGGAACCAAAACATGAATAAAAGAGGAAATGCATACAAGAAATGAGAAAGAGATATAAAACGACGGTGACGATGTATTTCAGAGTTGTGTGACAATTGAGGGTGGGTGGCAAAGTGAGTGTGTGTTGCCATTGTGTGTTCTCAATTTCCGCAAGTCGAATGACCAAACTATGTTAAAAATCCAAAACAGTCAAATTATTTTCAAAATCCAAATGTTACATTAACTAGATGGATAAATGGAAATTTTCCTTCTTTAATTTTGTGTATTCACCATAAAAATATTTTTCACTGTAAGAACTTCTGCAAGTATTTTAAATATAAAAATTAAATAAAAAAGTAGATGCCACGTAAGTAGTTAGACTGTCACATATAAGAGAAAAAGACTATTAGCATAGCAGTTAACGACTTACTGTATAGTTGTCTAGTGTCATTTGATGAACTTCCTTAATCTTCTTCAACCAAGGTTTTTCCTTAAGAAGATGGAGGATGAAAGGCTAGGGATGGAAGGGGGATTTTGACGTTACTTTCCTTAGGAAAAATAAGTCAAAAAATTTAACTTTGGAGCTTGGGACAAGGAATAAAACCCTTGATAAAAATCTTAAGAAGAGAATCCTCAAATAGAGGTTTCTCAAGACACTCAATTGATAAAAAAGCTCACTAAAGGAGTCTTACATTCATTCATTCATTCAAGTGTGATGTTTACAAGA
Source organism: Psophocarpus tetragonolobus (assembly GCA_037954015.1). Taxonomy (NCBI): domain Eukaryota; kingdom Viridiplantae; phylum Streptophyta; class Magnoliopsida; order Fabales; family Fabaceae; genus Psophocarpus; species Psophocarpus tetragonolobus. The sequence continues at coordinate 74,108,794 of CM075691.1, forward strand.
AAGGGGGGGAGTATAAATAGTCCAATAGGAGAGCTTTGGCACAAAGATCAAGACAATGTGGGGCTTGGGCTTAATTAGGATTAAGACTAATTAAGCCAAGTTTTAGGCCCTTAAGAGTGGCGCCTAACTTAATCCCCTATAGGTGTAATTAGCAACTCCTAAAAGTGAATGGACAAGCCCAATTCACTCCTAACCTCATGAATCAACACTAAGCTTACTCCTCCTTTTTAACCAAAAGCACCTACACGCGTAAACTAAAAGGAAGTGGCTGAAATACATGGCCCAAATGACATTACAAAGTAAACCAATATTTACAAGAATTAATCTAAGAGAAATGGCCTATGACCTTCACTCCAATTAAGAATTGAGGTCTTGAGAAATCTTTTCGGCCATGTCCTCCTCTATCATCCTAGCTATAACCCTAGTTATAGGACCTTAAGAACCCTTAGTAACTAAGAACCTACGTGGAAAGGGCACAAACTTCAAGGACCTGAATATCTCTCAAAATCTTCAAGTACCTGGATGCTCTCTGAAAATATTTCAAGGACCTAGATTTCATCACTTTAATCTTTTGGGGACCAAATGATGTTTCACTATTAAAAATATTAAACAAAATGATTCATGTAAGTAGTTGGATTGTCTCATGTATGAGAGAGAAGGACTGACATCACAACAATTAACTATCGATTAAGCAGTTGTCTAAAGTCTTTAGTAACATAGGGACCTACTAATAGGACATTTCATTGTACACATTTTATACCACTTTTAGTCCTTCTAACTCTGTAATTGTTTCCTAATTTTTTGTTTTAATTCATTTTCATAATTGGGTCACGTTTGGCCCTTTTTCATATTTTTTTATTCATTTTTCAGGTTAGTGGACTTTATTGAATTAGACTTTGCATTGGGCTAGTTGTTTTGTATTTTCATTTTTTTTTGTATTTTCATATTTTGTATTTTTGTAATTTTTTTCTAATTATAATTTTTAGTTTTTCTTTATCTCTTTTAGGATAATTTTTGGACTTTTAGTTTAGATATCTTCCTTTAGAAGTTTTAGGGAGACATTACAAAAGTCTTTCCTCACAACTTGTAACGACTTTTGCCATTTTTTTAGTTAGAATTTCATATTTGGGTTTTCTTCTCTTGCACATTTTCTCTCGTTCACTCTCTAGCTTCTCATGCAAGCTTCCATGGAGGTCTTTATGTGAGGCTAATTTCTAAATTGATTTGAGGTCTCCGATGCGATTGCACGGTAAGAGTACAAATTCTAACCTTTGTGCTTTCATTTTCTTGTGAATCTTGCGTTCTATTGCTTCTTTTCCTTTCCAAGTCGTATAGAATTCCAATTGGGTTTTATACGAATTGATTAGGGACTGATTCAAATCAATCGATTTGATTTGGAAGAGGCTAGGAACTCGATTGAGAACCTAATTCAATTGGTTAGATTTTTGAAAATTTATGAGAATCTTGATATTGTGATCGTGATCCGGTTCAATTGAATTACTGTTGTGTGTAGGGATGACAATCATGCCCCCCCTCATGGGTACCACCCCGCCCGGGTTTTGATGGGGAAAACCCATGTTGTTGGCCCCTACTCCTGTCCCCGCCTAAGATGATCCAAGATGGGGATGGGTGTGGGTTTGTTAGTCCCCGCCCTGTCTCCGCACTCACCCCAACCCCATTTCTATGTTTTACATATAATTATATGTTAAACAAAATCTCACATGTATGTGTACTAATCCACACCCTTGTGGACCGTTGAAACTAAAATATAATTAATAACTTACAATATAATTTATTTAATAATTAATAAATTAAATATAATTTATTTAATAAATAAAAGTAAATTTAAATAGAAATCATAAAAAATAATATAATAGGGTACCCGCAAGTATACTCGAATCTGAAAATACCCGACAGGGATGAGGATGAGGATTAAAATTCATACTTGTCTTCTTTATACCTGTCCCCAACTCCACCCCCCACTTTCCAGGGACGAGGATAGGGATGGGGAGGGAAAACCTGTCCCTGCCCCTCCCTATTACCATCCCTTGTTGTGTGTTGATGCAATTTCGCATGAAAATATTAGAACTATGATTACCCAAGCGCATCGCTAGGAACCTTGGATTGGTGTTTTGGTTCTTGTATTTGGTTCAATTAGATTTCTTGCTTTTTATGTTTCATTTTAGTTCTGCACTAAAACCCCTTAATTCTTTGTTGTTCTTATTAGAATTTAAACCAAATATGAATTGTATCCTTGAGAAATGACATATGTTAATCCCTATATTGAAAAACTTGGGAAAAAACTAGCTGTTTGATATTGACCACGACAAAACTTTATCACCTACATTAAAAGGGTCTAAAAATTCAAGGATCAAGATAACAACCTTTCAATCTTTTAAGGACTCGCTAGGTATTTCAATCCATTTTTTTCATTTAAATTCTGGCCATACTTCGTTTCGCCTCACATTAGTTGACCACCAATTCATTGGACCTACATTCCCTAACTTAATGGAGTTCAAATCCAACCACCAGTTAGAACACTGAGTTCCCTTTACCTTCCACCCCCTCCTACACATACATACTTAGAATGTAGAATTCTAACCCATAAGGCATCAGGTTCTACTTGCATCCTCCATCTCCACTTACTTAACAACGCTATATTGAACCAACCCATATCCCCGAGTCCTAGCCCATCCTCTTCCTTTCCCCAACGCACCTTGTCCCATGCCACCTAATTAACTTTCCTATACTCCTCTAACCCCCTAAGAAACTGTTATACAAAAAGTGAAATTTAGAGATTATACCTGTCGGAGTTTTGAAGAACGAGAGGAAGTAGATTGGTAGGGCAAACAATACAGATTTCAGAAAGCACCACACAGCCCGCGAAAGAAACAACTTTATTCTCCCAAAATGACAACCTATTCTGCACCACCTCTACCATAGTATAAAATAGAAAAATGAAAATCTTAAACCCAAAACATAATAAGTTCTAATGGAACAGAATAAACAATGCCAAGCTAAGAGATACTCTTTCTCAAATAGGAGTTTAACTCCTAATGAAGCACTTTATGAAGCCTCCCATAATTTAATCCATAGGATCAATTAAAACAAGTCACACACTCATATTCCAAAAATACACCAAAAATACAGAAACAAATAATTTCCACTATCAAACTACCAAATCTAAATCTAATAGGAAGAAAACCTAGGGTCTATTGAATTTCAAGCATTGAAATTTACAACTAGAATATGAAAGCTTACTTCACATGTTGAATTGCACAGAAAAGACTATTTCTCTAATTTGACATAAAAGAAAATAACAAAGAAAGATGTCAACAATGATGAGTCTTTCCTAATGCAAGTTCCATTTAAAATAAAAATAAAAAATAAAAAAAATGCAAAAAAAAAAATTGGCATTTCAAAAATTCTTATTTTGTTCGTATGAGTAATAAATATGTGGATAATTTTATAATTCTAATAATTTTAATTTATGATTTTCTTTTTTTTCATTCAAATTTATGTTCAACCAAATAACTCCAATTTCTTCCATATTTCATCTCTATTTTCTTTTTTTTAATATTTTTTCTTTATCATACTTGTTTTCCTTTTTATTCTATGCTAGTTTAAAAGACAAATAAAAATATGAATATTATAGTACTCCTCTGCTTCTTTTTTTTAATGATTTTAGTGAGACAATCTACTAATGTATAATTTCCATTTACTAATTCATAAACTTTTCTGACAAACTTTGTCTAGCATCAACCAAAATAAATTTGTTTGGTCATAAGCTTATTTTGCTAGCTTATAACTTATTTTTTAAAAAAGTTACTTCAAGTAACTTATAAAAATAAGCTAATTTATAAGTTTTTTTTAATTTTATCCTTATTAATTTACTTGAAATATTTTTTTAATTAAATATTAATTATCATTTTACATTATATGATTTAATTCTCAAAATTTTTTAAATTTAGAAAACCAAGAAATTTATTAAAGTTTATGACTTTAAGATAATTGTATTAAATAAACATGATTAAAATTGGTGTTGATATATTCTCAATAAAAAATCACCTACTATTAGTGAATGGATAAAAAATATATCATTAAAACAAATTAATATTATATTTTGAACTATGACAATGATAACGTTTTTTTTTTTTTCAAAAAATCACACCGTTAAAAAAAGATGAACTAACAAATATGTAAACAATTTCAATGGAATTTAATATTATGTTATTCAATCGCAACTTTTTTTATTTATATAATTTTTAAAATTAATTAATAAAATTAATAAAATAAATTTATTATATATAAGATGAGTTTAATTGATATATATTGTTGATGTAAAGATTTTTACACTGATATTCAATCATAATCTTTTATTTATGGTAAATTTATTAAATTTACTCATTATTACTTTAAAAATTAAATAAATGAACAACCATAATTTAAATGTCAGGTATATCAATTAAACTCATAAAATATAGTAACTTTTAGGTTGTATGTGTGGATAAGCCTTTTTCTCATTTTCAATATCCCATTTAAGTTATATGTTGTAAAATTTCATTCACAAGGTCAGGTGTTTGATTCCATATCCGACACTTTCATCATGTTATGTTCGTAGGAATTATTAGTAAAAAAAACAATAAAATGTATTAAAATTTTAAAGAATCTAACGTTTCACTATCATAATATTTTTAAGAGATTAAAAGTTTAATTAAGTCAAATCATATAATTGCAATATTTGCATAAAACATGATCCAATGAATTAAAGGGAATAATATACCCAAGCTATAATATTTCATCTATTTTATTTATAGAAAATTTAATTTTTCCTACAAAATTAATAAATAAAATTAATATTTTAAATTTAATAAAAATATTATATAATTTTTTAATAAAATACTGTCTCTTATCAAATTTATGAGATTCGATATAAAAGTGGTGTTTGGTTTTTTTTTATAAGATTCAATTTATCACTCAAAGACTTAAGATATTTTTGGCAAAAAACTAAAAATCTAGTTAAAAGTCAATGAAAGGTGAAAAAGTGGTGGCAAACTTAAAAGTTAGCTATAAGTGTTTTGTAAAACTGATTTATTAACAACTAAAAGTTGTAAAATGATAAATAAAGACATCATTAGTTATTAGACTAATGATGAAGTATTTAAAATAATTATATCATATTTTAATAATATAAAATTTTGTAATATAAATTGATGATAGATTTAAATTATAAATTCTATAATTACATATTTAAATTAAAAAATAATATAATTACATATTTAAATTATAAATTTCTATAATTATATATTTAAATAATAATTTCTATAATTAAATATTAAAATTTAAAATTACTATATTTATATATTTCAATTATAATTTTCTAAAATTGTATATTTAAATTATAAATTACTACAGTTATATATTTAAATTATAATTTTCTATAATTGGCTGCCACCTTCGACATTGGCTGCCACCTTCGACAGACGATCACTAACCAGCACATTCAACCACCTTGGTCTGATGGTCATCGACCGCTACTTTCGACTGACAGTCAGTAGCCCCTACCTCTGACTAGCAATCACCAGTTGTCACCTTCAATCGATGGTCACTGGTCGCCACCTTCGACTGGTGTTACTGGTCGCCACCTTCGACCGATGATCACTAGATGATGTGACCATGCCTAACCAAGGACCTATTACTAGGGTCATGGCTAGAAGGATTGAAGAAGACCTAACCTTGCAGACAAAGGAAAACTTCATCTCCTGTGGAGAGTGAAGATATTAGGCTAGGGACTTAGTTAATAAAATATAATTTTCTTTTATTTTAATTTTGAGGAGCATTAAGAATTTAATTTGGGACATGTATTTAGTCCATTTTTATTTTAGGAGGTGTCTTAGGAATTTAGAGGGTGGATTTAGCTTTTTGGGTCTTTATGAAGGAAATAAGGGGTAGTCTTGATATCTACACCCCTCTTTTCCTACATAAACCCCCTAAGCTAATAAGAAGGAATCTTGACCCTTGGTTTGAGAAACTTGGGCACCAAGCTTGATGACCTAAGGAGGTAATTGTTTCTCAATCCTCCTCCCTTAGATCTCTCATCTTAATCCTAGCCCTTCTTTTTTAGGTTTTCTTGTTCAAGAGGTTAGCTACCTCTATAAATAAGAGCTCCTCCCCTCACTTGTATTTTTTACACTTGAATTTAATTCTAGAGACCATATTGGTTGTGAGGTTCTTACCTTTGAGTGTCCCCCCTTCTCCTTTGTGAGATCTTCTAAGAGTTATCAAGAGACCCCTTCCTTGTGGCCTCTCCCCTTTGACTTATCAAACTAGTATTTGTGGTGCCTCACCTCATTCCTTTCCTCTCCATAAATCTATTTTCCTTCCAAGTGACCTTAGAAAGGATCATTTGGGCAAGTGATCATCAAAGATCACATCACCAGTTGCCACTGGAGAGGAGTGACTGAGTGTTGTCTGGACTCTGGAGAGGAGTGTTGTTGCGTTGGTAGATCTAGGGTTTACTTGTTGTCGAGCTGTTCTCTATTGTTGACTTGGTCTTTCGCTACTGCCGACTTGGTAAATCTAGGGTTTACTCGTTGTTGCCTTCTCTTCCACGGGCAATGAACTAATGCCATTGAACCTTTTTGCATCTTTGATTAAACAAAAAAAATTTGTTGTAATGGGAGGAAGGGAGTGTCTTGATTATTTTTTGTTAATATTTGAGTTGAGTGACTAGAGTTGGCACAATATGTTTGATATTTAGTTTTACCCTGTTAGAGGCCCCATATTGTTTTAACCTGTTTCCCTTTATTGGAAATTTGAGTTCCAATTTTACGTTGCTTGTCATTGTACTTTACTTTATCCTTTCTTCTCTCAAATCAGTCCTAATTTTATCTGATTTATAATCAAAACTTCTTGTTGTAGCCATCAGAAAGATAGAGCTAGAACAAGGAAGAAAGGATAAAGTACAGTACAATGACAAGCAGCGTAATATTTGGAATTTATTTTGGACTACTGATCAAAACTTATTTTTTACTAGTATTTATTACGTTATTAATATTTTGAATTTACATAGTTACTTCACATTTTCTAGGAGAAGCGTAGGTAACCTTTTAGAGGATTTCTGAATCACTTTGAAATACATTAGAGTACATTAGAATATCTACATTGTTTCTAGATTGTTGCTAAAGTTCTTAACTTTACATTGCTTCTACATTGTTGCTAAAGTGTCTCAATAAATTTTGGCAAAAAAAAAAGCTATAAGTTGAAATTTTTAAGAACCAATGTCATCTTAATAGTTTAATAGTAATAGTCTCTAATTTTCTAGAACACAGTATATTCAATTAGCATTATGTTAAGTCTGCTAGCATCTTTGATAAGCTTCTTGTATTCTATATATACCACTATGTCATGCATATTATATTCATGTTTTCATTTGAAAAGTCACACTAAATTTGTGCAGAAAGGCAAGTTTCATATGAAAAGTCACACTAAATTTGAATTTGATATTATATTCAAACTAAACCCCATGTAGTTTTTATGTTTGGTTTTAGATTGTTCTTGACTATTGATCGAAGACATAATACCTATTTTAGTACATGTTAAAAATACACTGAATGAAAAAATAATGTTCTAATGTGAGTATAGAGTATATGTTGAGTTTTTTTATCCCAACTTTATGTCAATATAATATAGTCTATATAGCATTTTTTTTTACATATACATAACAAATGCCTATTTACATAAGCTTGTCAAGTTTGGAATAAAAAATACGCTATATTATACTTTAGACCCTGATTTTTTTATAAAAAATAAAATTAACATTTTATCTGGGAGCAAAACTATATGCTAGGAAGGCTCTTCATAAGTGAAAAACTATTGATAATATATGGTTCCTTGCTAAGTTACTTAGCGACAAATCCCCACCAAATATAGTACAAAAATAATTAAAGTTTTAATATATGTGCCTAATGAAATTACATTGTAAATTGTCTAACATCCAACCAGTTATTTAATACACAAAGAACGAGTGAAATATCATTTTCGTACTAGATACAGTAACAATTGAATTTTGAAAGAAATTTTTTAAAAAAGATTAGTCTTTAATATTTTTATCTTTGTGCAAATTGATCCTTCATGTACACTGTAAATCACATTTTAAAGCGTGGAATGACATTTCCTTTTGGTCGAGGAACGGTAGTGACAAGTTCATAGTCTCTAATTCTAGAACACACTATATTCAGTTAGCATTTTGTTAAGTCTGCTAATGTCTTAGTATCGTCTTTGATAAGTTTCTTGTATTCTATATATACCACTATATCATGCATATTATATTCAAGTTTCATTCGAAAAGTCACACTAAATTTGTGCAAAAAGTCAAGTTTCATCCGAAAAGTCACACTAAATTTGAATTTGATATTATATTCAAACTAAACCACATGTAGTTTTTATGTTTGGTTTGAAAGACTTTTTAACTAAAATCCAAAGCAAACTACATTGCAAAGACTCCTACATGGTATACTTGTGATAAAAACAGAGAAAAAAATAATCATCAATTTGTAACATGTTAACGGGTTCGGGTTCGGGGCGGGGATACTCGGTAAAAATTGGGGATGGGGATGGAGTTCCTAGATGGCTACCCATCGGGTATCAGGGACGGGTTCGGGAACAATTATAGGGGTCGGGGACAGAGACAGGGAACATAATACCTGTCCCCGCCTGCCTTGTTGCCATCCCTACCTAGTACCATTCATATGCCCATGGCTTATATAGGAGGGACACAATTTTTTCCCCTACATGTTGGGGATTTTCTCCATCACCTATTAGGCCCCATTTGGAAGAGCTTATTTACAACTTATTTGAGCTTATTTTATCATATAAGCGTTTATACAAGTGTTTAGATAAATTTATAAAAACACTTATTAATACATAAGATATGACCGCTTAAGGACAAGTGTACCCTACACAGTAGTAACAATGGACTAAGTTTGGATATTGTACCTAAAGAACTAGATCTAGTTCTCAATTAATTGAATTTAACATATAAAAGTTAATTTAGTAAGTGAGTCATGATGATTCAAATTTGGAGTAATATGTAAAATAAGAGAGAAAATTGGTTTTAGAATTTAATGGGTTAAAACCAAGGGTTGTGATTTTTACTACAATGTTCTTACCCCCTATTCACTAAGCAATCTTATTCCTTGTCATTCAGTGATTACCAATAAATTACTACGTTGTTGTGGTGCGTTTATTCATTCACACCACACTATAATCCTAATTTGTTATCCAATTTAGCCATGTAAGATTTAAAATTAAGATTGGTTTCTTTTTACCCAATTAGAGGTTTGCCTGATAAATTTGGTCAATTCTATCGAAACAATAACATACTTACTTAGATTGATTGTTTAAACATTAATGATCGTGACTATTTAAACAATTAAAATGTAACTAATAAAATATAGAAGTAAATTAATCATTGAATGACATTGAATAATCATGCAAAGTGCAAAAGGGAATCTCAAAGAGTTACATCACAACCCTAGAAAAAAATGGTTTAGCTAGAAATGGGCAATGCATAACCAAACATCTTTATAATGGCAAAGTGCATAAATTAAATAAACAATTACTATATAGAGCACTCTGAATTGCCTCACTCCCAAAGCTTCATCGTCCTTTTAGGTCACAAATCTATCTCTTCTTCTAAGCCAAAGTGAGTCCTCCTTTCTTTTTCTAATCTTCTGGTATTTATAAGAAGAATTCAGGCTTTTTAGCACAATGTGCTGGAATTAAGCACAATTGTGCTTATTTTAGCATCTATCTTGAAAACTAAGTAATGCGATAATGCTACTACTAAACATGACCATGCTCAAGGATTTGCAATCGTAGCAAGACAGGTTGAGATGAAAGCTCAATTAGTGAAGTATATGAAGTTTTATGATTTTGGTTTTGTTGTAGTGTGTAGTCTATAGTTCTAGTTTTACTCATTTTATGATACCAAACACATTTATAGGTGCGGTACTTGTATTTATTGTTTTAGTTAGGCATGAGGATGTGAATGGGTAGATTAACAGATTTTATCTTTTCTAATTCATGATGAATCTTGAATTTATGGCTAAGTATTGTTTTGAAGGCAAAGGGATCAAAATACTAAGTTAAGAATTGATTTTCCAAAAGGATAATCGATTACTTAAGTTGATAAAAAATTACCTAAGCTGGAACAAGCAAGAAAGTCATAAAATCTAAAATTTGCGGGAGTTAATAAATTAACATAAGTAGTTAATTGATTACCATACACATTGTTCAAAATCTAAAAACTACATGCTCTTTAGGATAATCGATTACATGCGGTAGTTAATCAATTACCATAAGTAGTTAATTGATTAATCGATTCTTGGTGATATCGAAAATGGAGTTTTTACTAGACATTCTTTAGACTTGTTTTATGAGCATATGACTTTCGTTTCTCAAATTGAACCATCGTGTGTAGACGAAGCTTTAAATGATGAATTTTGGCTAATGGCTATGCGTGATGAATAGAGTTGTCCAAACGGATCAACCTGACCATTTAAATTTGACCCACCTTAACCTATCTAATAAACGAGTTAGCTTAATCCGGCTCACCATTATTTTATGGTTAAAAAAGTGAGTCTGGTCTGGCCCACCACAAGTTGGTGGGTTAAACCAACCCATTGAAAATTAAAAAATATTTTTTAGGAATTTTTTAACTATTTTTAAAAATATTAAAATTTAAATACTTTATGATATCATTAATTTTAAATTAATGAGTTTAAAAATAAAACAAAAATACTTAAATGATATTCTCTACTAAAAATCTACATTTACAATATGTTAAATATTAGTTTTAAAATATAAAATATTAATAAATGATACCAATAAACTAAAAAATATATTGTAATGGAATATAGGTCAAATAAGTAACATAATAATTTAAAACTTACAAATAAAATAAAAAATCATATTCATATAATAATGAAAATGAAATTTAGGTAGGTTGGTGATTCAACCTGGGTTGTAAGTGGGTCAACCCCTATATGTAAAACAATAACCCTACTTTTTTTATTTTTGAACCCGGTCTGGACAAGACCTGTGGTAGGTCGGGCCAACCCACAGGTCTGGGTCCATTTTGACAGCTCTAATGATGAATTAATCCAATTTAAGAGAAATGATGTCTGAGAATTAGTGCAACATAAGAGTAAATTGAATTTTATAGGAACTAAGTGGGTGTTTAGAACAAACTAGATGAAATCGAAACCATAACTAGAAATAAGGAAAAATTAGTAGCTAAGGGTTAAAATCAATAGGAAAGGATAAACTTTGGTGAAATGTATGCTCTTGTAGATTGTAGATAAACTAGAAGTTGTTAGGCTCTTTCTTGCTTATATGCGCATGTTCGACTTTAAGCTATATCAGATGGATGTAAAAGTGCCTTTTTAAATGGTTTACTAGATGAAGAAGTGTTTGCCTCTCAATCCCCTGGTTTTGTAGATAACACATTTCCTCACCATGTCTATAGGCTGAAGAAGGCCCTATATGGTCTCAAGCAAAGTACTAGACAATGGCATGAAAGACTAGATAAGTTCCTCTTAGCTCAGAATTTTGAAAGAGGAAAGGTAGACAAAACCTTATTTTTCATGAGATCTTCCAATGAAATTTTATTAGTTCAAGTGTATGTTGATGATATCATATTTAGCTCGACTAGCACCTCCCTTTGTGAGGCCTTTGTTTCCAAAATACAAGGGGAGTTTGATATGTCAATCATGTGGGAACTAAACTTTTTCCTAGGATTGCAGGTCAAGCAAATGGAAAAAAAGGATTTTCTGCATCAAACCAAATATACTACAGAGCTACTTAAGAAGTTTGACATGGAGGATAGTAAAGTATCTAACATTCTAATAGGAACCACTTTCTATTTAGATGCCGACTTAAAAGAGAAATAAATTGATGAATCTAAATATAGGGGAATGATTGGTTCTTTATTGTACTTAATTGCAAGTCGTCCTGACATTATGTCCAATGTGTGTTTATGTGCTAGGTACTAATCTACACCAACGGAATCACACATGAATGCAATTAAGAGGATCATAAACTACCTAAAAGGAACACTTGATGTAAGATTGTGGTATCCTAAAGGTACAAGTCGCTCTTTAATTGGCTTTTTTGACTCAAATTTTGTAGGATGCAAATTGGACAGGAAAAGCACAAGTGAACCTATCACCTCTTTGGCAACAATCTTGTCTCTTGGACTAGCAAGAAGCAAGCTTGTGTTGCTTTTTCAATAGCTAAAGCTGATTATGTAGCAGCTGGGAGTTGTTGTCCTCAATCGTTATGGGCCAAGTAGTAACTCGAAGACTTTAGAATCATAATCAACAAGATACCTCTCAAGTGTGACAACACTAGTGCAATAAACCTTTCAAAGAATCTAGTACTTCATTCAAGGACAAAGCACATAGAGATTCATCATTACTTTATGAGAGATCATGTTGAAAAAGGAGATTGTGAAGTTTAATTTGTTGAAACGGAGTCTCAATTGGCTAACATTTTCACTAAACCTCTACCAAGGGAAAGTAACTACAAGTTAAGAAGAGAACTTGGTATAGTAAGTGAACATGAACTATAAATTTCATTGACTTTGCCTAACCACTGCATAAATTGCTTGAAAAAGAGTGCATTTCATCTTTGCTCATTTATTAGAAGCATATCATACCAAAAGTTTTGAGAAAACTACATTAAAAGTGTGTTTTGTTAAATCACTACAACATGGTAATCGATTACCTGCATAGCTAATTGATTAAACCAAAGGCTGTGTTTTTCCAAAACAAAGCAGGGCATTGAGGTAATTGATTACCTGCATTAAGTTTGGTCTCTAGCTTAAAAAGAAAAGTTAATCGACATCTATAACTCCATATCTCCATTACTAAGAGATATTCTCTTAGAGAAAAGAAGACGTCACTACATGGCTGCATTGATAACCACCTACCTTAGATTCGGTACAACCATTATTGGTGTAAGTTTGGGTCAAAATTTTCCCCAAATTTGTCCTTAAAAACCTTAGAAGCCCCTTTCTCTCCCCATCAAATTCAGAAATCATGAAAGAAGGCAGTAGCAGCAGAGGAAAAAGGGTGAAACACACTGCAACTAGTAGAGAATTTTGCCCTAAGTTGACTCTTTAAAGGAAGCCTTCTGCACCAAAGAGACCTATCCAAGGTTCACCAAAAAAGGCAAGAGACTACTCCCATGAATGGTTCTCTAATTAGGATCAAGAAGATGCTTTCTTTAAGAAATATGCTGCAAAAAGAGGTAAATTCTCCAAAAGTCTTAGTTTTCTCGTGGCTTACTAAAATGGATTTAGTTTTCAAGATGATTTGGAATATCAAGGGTTAATCAAATTTATGAAAATCAAGGGAAAATTTTATCCTGATTTAGTTAGAGTGTTTTTCTCCAACCTAAGGGTAGATGACTTTGGAAATTATGTATCTGAAGTTAAGAATAAAAAGATAATTTTGACTAATGAGATATTTTTTAGTATTATTAGACTAGTTAATGAAGAAAAAGATGTATTTGTGGATGATCTAAAAGATCATAATGTGGAATATAAAAAAGTTTATCTGTACAAACATATGTTGGTAAATCCCACGGAATGGGAAAAAGAAAAGAACAAAAAAGAATGAAAGGAAGAAGACTATGTATAATACTAGAGGAATGAAAGTTGATGATAGGTTGCTCCATTACTGCATAGCTAGATAATGGTTGCTCGAGGAAGCAACCGTGCTCAGATCAGTGAAGAGGACTTCATTATGCTTTGTGCTATGAAACACTGTGTAAAGGTAAACTGGGTAAAAGTGCTCAAGGAAACTATGACCATGACAAGGAGACTTAATGACTACAAGTGTCCTTATGATATTTTCATCTCTAAAGTTCTAGAAAGGTAAGTTGCGGATACCTCAAATGAAGCAAGGGAGATTATCAATGATGCACATTTTGTTAAGGATCATGCACTGAACATTATGAAATTGATCAAAACATATGAATGCTGGGTAAATAAAGAAGAAATACAAACTAAGAAAGAATTTGGTGAAATGGAACCTAAATCACTGACTCCTTTTGAAGAGATGATACTGAAAAAGGTTCCATTCAAGAGATGCACGAGAAAGAGTTCAAAGAGATCAAGGATTCTCTAGAAACCATTCAGGAAAGGCTTGATCAGTTGGGTTTATCATTTCCAGGAAACTAGAGATCTCTCAAGTGCATTATCAGTGTTTTGCATATTTTGCATCTAGGACTACATTTCATTAAATTTGCAATATTTGTATGTTTGTGATTCAGTATTTGTGTTTTTGCTATATTAGTGTAGTGTTTGTATTTTAGTTGTGTGCAATTCAGTTTCTGCTATGTTAAGTTGTGTTTTTGTTAAGTTGGTTTGTTTAGAAGATAAGTAATTTCAATAAAATGAAGCTTTGTTCATGTAATTTTGATTGATGATAGATGAAAAGTATGTAATGACAAATCCTATGATCAATCAATGAACATTCAACTTCGTGTGAGAATGGCTGGAAATTCTGCATTTCATCTATCTTAATAGACTCACATATACTCTGTTCCAAGAAATAGAGGAATGTGTATTTTATGAGAAATTTTTGCAGAATTATGTAGTAGAAGAGTGCAGAATTTGTGCAGACTCTGGCTAAGATATTTATCTTATTTCACTATTGAAATTTGATTACATTTTAACTGACTTTAAACTGCATTTTATTTTGAAAACTGACTCATAAGCATGGTTCTTATTCTCTTTTAAACCTTTTTTATTTGAAGTACCATAAGGGGGAGAAGAACTATGAAAATATGTGACAATACTTGTCTGTTTTTTGCAACATTGTATATTGAATGTAGGCCAAGTGTGAAATACTACTTAAACCTCATGAACTAGAAGTACTAAAGTGTTTGGCTACATCAAAACCAAAAATGGGGAGATTGTTGAGATGAAAGCTCAATTGGTGAAGTATCTCAAGCTTTATGATTTTGGTTTTGTAGTAGAGTGTAGTGTATAGTCTAGTTTTACTCCTTTTATGGTACCAAACACACTTATAGTTGTGGTACTTGTATTGATTTTTTTAGTAAGGCATGAGGATGTGAATGGGTAGATTAAGAGATTTTATCTTTTCTAATTCATGATGAATCTTGAATTTATGGCCAAGTATTGTTTGGAAGGCAAATGGATTAAAATACTAAGTTAAGAATTGATTTTCCAAAAGGATAATTGATTACTTAAGTAGGTAACAAATTACCTAAGGTGGAACAAGAAAGTCATAAAATCTAAAATCTGCAGGAGTTAATCGATTACCATAAGTAGTTAATTGATTACCATACGCATTGTTCAGAATCTCAAAAATACATGCTTTCTGGGATAATCGATTACCTACATAGATAATCGATAAACACAGAAAAGTTGCATTTCTAGGCTTATTTTAAGCAATACACCAGGTAATTGATTGGATAATCGATTACCACATTCTGTGAAACATATAAACTCATTTCTAAACTGATTTTTAACACGAACTGAAAAAGGCATTTTAGGTCTTAGAAAGAAACCTTACGAAATACCATTGAAAAACCCTTGAAAATCACATAATTACCCAAAAATTTGAATGTATTGAGAATCAAGATTGTTATTGAAGAAGAAAGAGATAAATTCAAGCTTTATGGTATTAGGTATTGTTCACTCATAAGGTGATATTGTTTCTGTACCCATCTTTGTTTGAAATTGCGTTTTGCGTGATAATCTCTTGATAGGATTCTTAAGAGTATTGGAAATCTTGCAACGGTGTATTGTGAGTTTGAGATATTGTGAGTGACGGGGTGTCACGGTGTAGCAAATTCTTGTGGGATGCAATGATTAGTCTCAATCTTGTGTGTTGTTTGAAATCTTTCTATGTAAAAATCTGAATGTGCTGAGTGCATGTAAATTGATTTTTAATAGCGAAAGGCTAAATCTGAAACTGGATGTAGGTCAATTGGACTGAACTAGTATAAAAACAACCTGTGCAAATTCTCTATCTCTCTTTCTTGAAATATTGATTGAATTGAAATTTAGATACATTGAAAATAAGTGTTTACTACTGAAAACATATTCTTTGAAATTGATGAGATAAAAGAACTGAAATATTGAATTTGAAAGCTGAAATTGAAATAAGTAAATATCTACAAATTAGTTAATGATTGTAAAAGGACATTGTAATTTGATAATAAAATTGTAAGAAGTGTCATATTGAAGCCTGGTATATGAAATCTGAGAAAGATGCTGAATCTTTAACTTTGTTTCAAAATTTGAAATTATTTGTAAAATCTTAAAGGTAGATTTTGAAGATTTTTTGAAAGGGGATATTTTGATTAAACTGTGACTTTTGAAAACGAAAATTTTGTGAAATTTAATTTTGGAATCTATTCAACTCCCCCCTTCTAGATCCCACCCTGGAACCAACAATTGGTATCAAGAGCTTGAGAAATATTCAAGATTATATCGATTTGTATTTGAAACATGTCAGGGAATCAATAACCTTTCAGTGAAGGTGCTTCGATTATTAGACCTGCATTATTCATTGGTGAAAATTACTCTTTTTGGAAAATTTGAATGAAAGTTTTCATGGAATCTATAAATCGTGGTATATGGCAAGCTGTAATAACTGATTATCAATTTCCTACATACATGGTTGACAATGCAATAATTGAAAAACCTTATGAACTATGGACGAATTATGAGATAAGACGTTCTAAAAATGACTCTAAAGCCTTGAATATCATACACTCTGCCTTAAATAGTGATGTTTTTTGGATATTAGCAAGCAAAACAACTAAGGAAGTGTGGGATCTAATCCAAGTTACAGATGAAGGAACACCCGAAGTGCGACGTGCCAGAAATAATACATTAATTCAAGAGTACGGAGTGTTCTGAATGAATCAAGGTGAAACTATAATGGATGTTCAGAAAAGGTTCAAACATATAGTTAATCACTTAAAAGGGCTTGAAAAGAAATTTATGGAAGAAGAGCTGAATGTGAAGATACTAAAGTGCCTCAATCGCAAATGGCAACCCACAGTAACTACTATAATAGAATCTAAGAATCTAGTTCCAATGACAAGTGCTGAACTATTTGGAAAACTTAGAAAATATGAGATGGACATGACCAAGATGGCAGAAGAAAAATAGAAAGAAAAGAAGATCAAAGGCTTAGCATTAAAGGTAAATGAGAAGTCAAGCGATGAAGAGAATACACAAAGTGAAACTTCGGAAACCGAGAACTTAAATCTAATGGTTAGAAAATTTTGAAGGTTCATGAAAAAGGGAAATGGAAAAGGAAAGTTCTCACATAGCAAAAAGCAAGTAAAGAAGACAGATAATACTCCTCTAAAGTTCACCTGCTTTGAGTGTGGCAAAATGGGTCATATGAAAGTAGATTGTCACTTCCTATCAAGAAAATAGAACAATGAAGAGCCTAAACCCATGTTCAAGAAGAACAAGAAAAAGAAGGCCTACATTGCTTGGGAAGACAATGCTTCCACTACTAGTGAGAGTGACCAAGAAGCCAACCTCTGCTTAATGATAAAAGTTGAACCTAAGAGTGAGGTAAGTGACTTTGATTCTTCTTGTGATTGTGGATATGATCAACTTCAAGAAGCTTTTCTTGGAATATGTGATAAGGCTAAAAGATTGAGTCGCCTCAATGTTAATTACAAAAATAAGGTCAAAGGCTATGAAGCTAACATAAGTGAGTTACATAAGGAAATGAAGTTTTTACAAGATGAAAATCTAAATTTGAAAAACATTTCCAAATGTAAATTAGCTTCAACTTCTGATTGTGATAATTGTAAAATGCTTGAA
The DNA here is from genome assembly GCA_037954015.1 of Psophocarpus tetragonolobus. Lineage (NCBI taxonomy): Eukaryota > Viridiplantae > Streptophyta > Magnoliopsida > Fabales > Fabaceae > Psophocarpus > Psophocarpus tetragonolobus. The sequence goes on from CM075691.1 coordinate 74,126,684, forward strand.
ACTAAGGTAGTTTATCTTACTAAAGCATTATCAAAGTTCACAATGGGAAGTGCAAAATTTGATGTTCTTTTGGTAAGTAACAATGATGACTAGTAAAGTCGGTATTGGATTCAATCATACCACTAAGAGAAATGCTTTTAAAAGTTCGTTTAATTTCAGAAAAACACTGAATAGGCCATACATATCATGTAACTATTGTTTTCTTAAAGGTCATACAACCTATAACTACTTAATTAGAAAGATTGGAGTACCAAGTGGGAAATATATTTGGATCCCCAAAGGTTATAGTTTTCTTACTAATCCAAATGGACACAATTCCGTTTGGGTACCAAAATGAGCAGTAATTATGTTTTGCAGGTGTGCCTTAAAGTAAAGAAATCCCTATGGTTCCTGGACAGTCGATGCTTAAGACATATGACATAAGATAGAAGTAAATTCATCTCTTTGCAAGCTAAAACTCGTGACTTACGAAGATAACAAGGGTCGAATTCTTGGCATCAAAAGCATCGGTAATGAAAATTCTATCCAAATAGATGATGTGTTATTGGTTGATGATCTGAAACTTAACCTGCTTAGTATAAGTCAGTTGTGTGATAAGAAGTATAAGATTGAGTTTGATAATGAATGTTGCAAAATTAGTGATACATCTAATCATGTTTTGTTTGTTGGAAATAAAATGAATAACAACTATGTTCTTGATATTGATCATTCTGCAGAAAACATCTTATGCTTATAATCTAGAGATGATGTATCATCTCTGTAACATCGACGCATTGCACACATTCATTTAGGACAATTAAATAGACTCAAATCTAAAAATCTTGTTATAGGACAACCTAACGAAAAGTTCTACATTAAACATCTCATGCTTATCATCCTGATGGGCCTGTCCAGACTTGTAAAATATTTTTACAAGCCCGAATGGACCTGTCTAGATTTGTAAAAAAATTGCAAATTTTTTTACAAGTCCGGATGGGTCTGTCTAGACTTGTAAAAACTTTGCAAATTTTCTTACGAGCATAGATGGACCTCTTTGAATTTGTAAAAAAAATTGCAAATCTTTTTACAAGTCTAGACAGCTCTGACTGGACTTATACCTTGAAGCGAAAACAAAGCCCGAAAAACAAAACAGATGAAGAATCCTGCATTGTCAGAACTGCTACATCAGAGGAAGGGTGCGTCGGAGGAACTTGGAGGAAAAGTGTGCATGGATGTACTCAGAAGAAATCAAATATAGAGATGAATAAAGGCGCAGGGAGAGAAGTTTTAATCTTTTTTTTATCTAAAGATATTTTAGAGATTTCATAGAGATATAAAGATGCAAGAAGAAAATATGGAGGTGCTGGAGAAATTCTCAATATCTTTTTATTTAAAATAAGAAACCTTGATATGGCCCAATCTGCAAACTGCAGTATACAAAGCACTCGTAGAAAGAAAGATTTTAATATTTTCACTCTCCCTAAATACTAATACATTCTCTTCTTTTTTTTTTTTCTCAAAAGTTCCCTTGAAAATACATTTTACGTGCACTCACCGATATGCATCTTTAGAAATTGTTCTTGTCTGCATTTAGAACTTCATTAGATGCATAGTTACAACAATCTCGCAATTCAATTTGTGTTAATAATTGAATTTCCTAAACCTATAATCAAATATACCAAATAATAAAATATACAGAATAAATAATGAATTAAATGACTTTAATTAAAAAAATTAAAGTATATTGACAATATGCTTGCACAACTTTGCTTCTTTTGCTTTGACTCAGCCCAAATAACTATCTACTTCACATTGGCAACGCAAACACGATAATAATTGTTAGTTGTTTTTATGGTGAGGCTATCTTCCATTGAATAGACTTTTGGAGAGAAATAAGGAAAGTGTATTTTATTAGGTAGTACAGAAAAAACAAATATAAAGATAAGTGCCCTAGCAACAAGGAGGAGTGAAAATAGCATTAGCCAAAAAGAAATTATCTCTTTTGTTATTGTTAGATCGCACTTTGCTTTTTGGGCCAAGTTTTGCGTAAAATGTTTTCTTAAAGAATTTGGCTTTGTTTAGCACTCTAATTTTTACTCTTGGCACGCCCAAAATATTACTATCCCAAATTGCAAGAGGGGAAGGGAGTTGTGAATCGCATGATCTATGACAGGGGTGAGCAAAGGGGACACATGGGGGATCTGAACGTGTGGGGGTGGCATTTTGGAGAGGATTTATTTTCGCAGGATGGGTCACATCCTAATCGATATGTATTAACTTATCTTATACATGAAAAGTTTGATTATACATATAATACATTGTTAAAATAGTAAAACAATGTAATCCTAAAAGAAAAAAACATGCAACAATTAATTAAAAGTCAAAGAGGTACATCATAATCCAAAATAATTATAAGAAAAACATAAAGAATAAAAAAAAGGTTTCATAAACAAGATCCCTTAGGACTAACTCTTACAAATGCTGCTCATCATTCTTAAGTCCCCTCCTAAACCGATGGCTAAACTCACAAAGACTAATACCTAAAACTAAAAAGAAAAAAATTCCAAAAAGGAAGAGTTTTTCGGCATTTAGAAAACTTAATTTTTGCTTGATATAATTTCAATGTAATTATGTTCACCTTTCGAATCCATAGACCTTACAATATGACTAATCATGACATGTTAAAATAAGCATGTATATGCTCATTTTCAAAAGCATAGAAATTCGTTCATTTTGCTTATTTTTTAAAATCATTTCAATATAAAAAACCTCACTATAATAAAACAAAAAATTAGATAATTCTAACATTAAAACATAATAAAAAACATAAAACTCAACTTAATATATCCTAAAAAAATAACTAATTTGTGGTCACTTATTAGTTATATTTTAAAAAATTCATAATAAATTTTATAAAATAAATTCTATTCAAAATTAATTTTGTTACCACCGTCTAAACAAACACTTAGTATTGATTAATATTTTAAAGTTTCCTGCTTATTATTTTCTTATTACTCAAAGTATCTTTTATTTTACTTTTTTAAAATCCATGCATATTCTTTCATTATCTAAGGTATATCTCTTTAATTTTTTTAAAATCTGAATTAAGCGACTTGAAGGCTTTGAGAAATATATTTGGTTAAGAGGAGAGAAGAGGGGATAGAAAGCAACCTTTCTCATCTCATTTTAATTTCCATTCAATATTAGGATAATTTACACGATTATTAAATTATTTTGAAATTTTTATGACTATAAGTGAATTCTTTTTCTTGTAAATTCTCTCTTTTTATCTAAAATTTATTAAATAATCTTCATAAATATTATTGGTTTAAACTTAGTATAACAAAGTTAAAATTTGTATATGTAATTCTAATACAATTCACAATAATGTAACTATGCCCCATAAAGGTGTGGGAATATGAGAGGTACACTAAAAAACATAGGTGGCGTAGGAGATGCGCTAAAAAAGAAAGTATACCAGGATTCACCTACAATATTGTGACCTACATATCTTACAGATATGTAAGAGACATGTTAGCCCATACATCAAGGATATACATTAGCGTGGCACAACCCACAAATGTGTGGGGAATGTGCCAAAAGATAAAGTATATCAGATATTATAGTTGACAATCAGGGCGGGCCGATTCTACTCGCCCCAACCGTTGGACTTTTCAAATAAAATGAGTTAGTTGCATCATCTCATATTGTGTTTGAACTACATATTTCTAAGTATAGCATGACCCCATATTGGCCCATGGGGCCAAAATGGGCCTTTTTTAAAAAAAAAAGTCAAAATTCAATTTTTTTATAAAAAATAAAACTTTTTTATAATACAAGTCCAAACCAATTCAAAACAATACACTAAATTAATCAAAACACATAATAAATAAGTCCAAAATAACATAAAAATATATTTATATGTATATTTTAATTTAATATACATTTTAGAACAACATAATTTTTATTTGTTGAAATATATTATTAAATAAACATCAAATGTATTTTTATATGTAACTCATATATATATATAAATTGACTTCACATTAAACATACTTTTATGTGTATATTTTTTATTTAATATATTTTTAACAATATATTATACATATTATTAATAAGTATTTTAAAATTTATGTATTTATATTTATATTCAGATCGACCCGTGACCCACCGAATCAGACCGGCCCAAGTTCATTTACATAGTCAGGTCAAATAGACCAGACAAAAACAACTCGCTTTTATTTAGGCCTCCTTTTTTAGAATTCAGCCTGACTCATGTTAACAACTCTACTAGATATTTGTCCATAGGGCACAATCTACAAAGAATGGAAAAGGAGTTGAAAAGGAAAATGCTTTTCAAGAGTGCTCCAACTATTTTGAAAACTTGTCACATATATTTTAAAATATAATTAAAATAAAAATAATTAATTTTAAAAGACTTCCGCACCTCTCCATTAACTTAAACATATAATATAAGTGTTTCTTTGACAACAGTTTTATAAAACTGTTTTCAGTATTTTAGTATTTAAAAATTAAAAAACTCATTTGGATAGTGTTTTCTGAAAAATAATCTTCAAAAACAGTTTTGATTTTTATTTTTTAAAAACTAAAAAATAAGAACAGCTGAAAATAGTTTTTCTTTTTCAATTTTCTATTTTTATTTTGAAAACTCAAAATATAATCAGAATATGTTGTTTTGTACTTTTTATTAATAAAATTTTAATAAATATCAACAAGTTATTTCATTTTTACATCTTTAAAACAATTTTCAAATGACATTTACCAAACAATTTTTTTTTCCTTCTCAAAAACAGTTTTTAAAAACTGTTCTTGAAAAAAAAAACTTAAAAACAAAATCAAACTAATTAAACCCTGACTTTGTCTCTATATTAAATAAAAAATAGTTTTTTTATATAAGAAACAAACCTTAGCCTCTATAACCCGAAAAAGAATATCTACCTGCCTCATTTTCTTTCTCATGGGCAACTCTAACTACCTCACTCGGTTTCCCAATATAAAATATTGGACATTACTCTTATTGGTCTCATGTCATCTTTAATAGGAAACGTAAATATACATGCACTCTTCATCTTTTTTTAAAACATAAAAAAAATAATTAATTAGTATCTATTAAAAATATAAAATAATATTACACTAATATTTAATTATATTTATATATATATATATATATATATTACACTGACTTTTAATCACATATTTTCATTTATATATATAATTTTTAAAATATTAATCAGTAAAATTAATAAATTTATCATAAATTAAATATTGTGATTGAATATTAAGCTAAAAAATTTTATACTAATAATGCATATTAATTAAATTCAAATAAAAGAGAAAAGGAAAATTTGAAAACATAAAAATAGAAAATAATAAAGTGCAAGAATGCTTGGCGGAACAGTTTTTCCATTGTGCACCAAACAAAGTTTAGACTTAAAGGCCAAGGAGCAGAAAAGATAAAATATGAAAATAATAATATATAAATAAATGGTGTTGAGAATAGAGCATGATGGATGCATGAGAATTGAGATAGAGATTGTGAGGAAGCAATGTTGTTGTGATTGATATTGCGGCAGGGCATGATGGCAATGCATGTGATAAGAAGAAGCAAAGGAGGGCTAGTTAAGCCAGCGGAGGAAACTCCCCTGAGCACGCTAGAGCTATCAGCGATAGATAGATTACCTGCTCTAAGATGCAATGCTAGAACCTTACACGTGTTCAAACACGGTCCTGAAGCAGCAAGGATCATAAGAGAGGCCTTGTCGAAAGCACTGGTTCCATATTACCCTCTTGCGGGAAGGCTCAAAGAATCCCACCCAGGATTCCTTCAAATTCAATGCTCAGGTGACGGCGTCTGGTACGTCGAGGCATATTCTCATTCCACCCTCCACTCCGTTAATTTCTTTCATGATCTTCACTCTGTTCCATATGATGATCTTCTTCCTGATGATATTCCTCGCAGTCATGACCCCCTCGTGCAAATGCAGGTATATCTATCACCATCACCACTGTCATGTTTAAAAATAACAGAACTAACTGATGTAGTGAATATGAGTTTATCGAAGAATGAGTGTTGATGGAACTAGTGTGTGTGTGGGTTGTTATTCCGGAAGTATGGAATATGGAATATTGAATATTGAATATTGAATATTGAATATTGATTTCCCTCAGGTGACAGAATTTGGTTGCGGGGGTTTTGTGATAGGCCTGATATTCTGCCATAGCATATGCGACGGTCTTGGTGCTGCACAGTTTCTAAATGCTGTCGGGGAACTAGCTAGGGGTGTGGAGAAACCCAGCATTGAGGCGGTGTGGCACAGGGACTTTTTTCCCTCTCCACAGACACCCCAACAGACTCCTCCTCAAATATTTATACCAGACTACAAGCTAGAACACGCCAACATCGACATGGCAATGGACGAAATAAAGCGCGTGAAGAGAGAGTTTGAACAAGTGACTGGAGAGAGTTGCTCAGCCTTCGAGATTGCAGCAGCAGCGTGTTGGAGAAGCCGAACAAGGGCCATTGAATTGGACCCCAGCACTGAATTGAAGCTGGTGTTCTTTGCAAATTGCCGTCAGCTCCTGGACCCTCCCCTGCCCGATGGTTTCTACGGGAATTGTTTCTTCCCAGTGACGATCACGGCTTCCTGTGAGTCACTTAGAAATGCAACAATGGTTGGAGTGGTGAAGCTGATACAAGAAGGGAAGGGCAAGTTACCGGAGGAGTTTGGGAAATACTTGAAGGGAGAGCATTTTAAGAAGGGAGGAGAGGACCCGTTTGCACCTCCACTAACCTACACCACCCTGTTCGTATCAGAGTGGGGGAGGTTGGGATTCAATAGCGTCGACTACCAGTGGGGCCCACCCCTCCACGTGGTTCCCATACAGGGATCCACCATCATACCAGTCGCCATTCTGGGTTCCATTCCTCTCCCCAACAAAGGGATTCGATTCATGACTTGGTGCCTTCAGGAGCCGCATCGCCTTCCTTTCCTTCATCACATGAATCAAATCACAAACTCATCATCTAAATTCTAAGCACAATACTTTCCCTCTTTTATCAACTTAAATTACCATTTCAAATAAATTGTAAAGTCCCTCAACTTTATTGGAATTTCCACATTCTATTTATGCATTCATTGTATCTGCTCCTTTCTCTTTTAGTTTATACTTATACTTAATAAATATTCAGTGTGTGTACATGTTTGCTACCATTACAATTCTACTCACTCTGGGCTCTGCATATGCAAAGCTAGACACTCTAATTGGTCTTTTTTTTTTCTTTTAATTTTTACTGTGAACATTTAAAGTGGGGCTTTCTTCAACCCAAACAAAGATATGTTACTATTGAAGCACATTTCTGCATCACAATCGGTTGTTTAAAGAAGAGATTGAGTTGTTTAAAAATGTTTAATATGAAACTATCTAATACAATTAATAATAATTTTTTATTAAAATAATATATTTTATACGAAGATCGTCTATCTTAGAAATAAGTGAAAATAAAAAAATATAAATATTTGAGTTGTTTGAAGAAGTAATTTCATATTAAAATAATATATTTAATATAAAATTATTTAACACAATTAATAATAAAAATAATTTTTTATTAAAATAATATATTTAATATGAAGATTATTTATTACCTATATGACTGAAAATAAAAAATATAAAAAAATAAAATTTATGTTTGAATTGCAATACATGAAGCAAATTAAATAGATAGCTTTAATCAGGAATGTCATTGTTCAAGTTACTAGTAAGTCATTACAATTGCTTATCACTTGATAATTTAAGTATACAATTCACTAAACTACATGAGCACACCAAAGACCATAGATATCGACCATTGTAAATTACTAAATTGCTAATAACCAATTAGCATCTGTTTAATTAACTATATTTTTGCATCCAAATTTCACCGTTCACCTTTATTTATAAACAAAATACATAATAAACTATAATATTGAGCGTACAAGATGCTGATGCTAGCTCAATCTATGTTACTTTTGATAAGGATTGAGTGTATATTTTATGATTTGCTGCCAAAGACTAATTGGTTGGAAGTTTTATGCACTCTTTAATTTTGTAGTTCTTTTATAAGTTACTTCATAGTATATTACTTTATATAAGGAAGATTATCATTGATGTCTATTTTTGCTTTTTTGGGTTAGAAATGAACATTTTTTTTATTTGCTATGAGTGAATATTTTTATATTTGTTCTTTTGAAACATTTGCATAAGCATCTCACACAAATCACATATTACAAATAATGTGCTAAGAAGAAAACAATTTTGTTATGTTTGTCACACCTCTATGTTAATTTACACACCCTTGTTGGAAAGGAGTTAAACAAAAAAAAATTACTTTAAAAACAAGTTTTTCTTTATAAAAAATGAATATGGCATAATTATGAATAAATAAAGAGTTTAATTGATATATATATATATATATATATATATATATATATATATATATATATATATATATATATATATATATATATATATATAATATTTAATCACAATTTTTCATTCATGATACATTTATTGATTTTTTATATTATTATTTTAAAATTCACATAAATAAAAAATTATAATTAAAATATCAGTGTAAAAATTTATTTTTACACTAACATTTTATACTAATTAAACTCAAAAATAAATTATTAAATAACCAATTAAATATTCATATTCATAACTGCGTTTATGCATGTTTAGTTTGTTTTCATGCTGCATTCTCTGTTCCACTATATTGCACGTTCTATTATTTATATTGCAGTGTACCGCAGCATCTGCACCATCTACTTTTTCTTTTTGCGGGTTTCGAGAGCATCTTCTGTATATTGAGGACATGTATTGCAGTATATTTCTGTTAACATTCGCGGATCATTTAAAACTCAAAGGGTTTCAAATTTATATTTATATTATTACATTAGATTCTTGCCCTGCATTATCTATTGGTTAATGTGTTGTGCTGAGTTTCTTCCTTAAACGCGTGGGTATATACTGGTATGTTACCTTGAGGGGCTTTTGGACTGGGTTCAAGAAGGTGCGATAAGTCAGTTGATTTTAGGTGTGGTGACCTTCAGCCTTATATTTCAGTGTTCACAAATTGGTAATGGGTACTCTGCTTATTCCATTTAATTGAGTCCTTTAACGGGTCCCTCTCAAGAGGAAGAGGACTCAAAATACTGCCTTTTCTGTTTAATAAGAGGGAACCAAGTGAATTAATTCAGAATATTTCTCACATAAGTAGAGTGTCTATAAGTACAATGTTATTTCCATGGAATATAAGATCATTACCTTCCACTTATTTCCCTATTTTAATCATATCATGAAAAATATCCAAAACATTTCTTTCATGCAAGAATTGACCAACTAAATAATGAATTGAAAGACATGATAGACTCAAAATAATAGTCATCTCATGAAACAAATTAAAGGTTATCTTTACTTAGATACAATTATACACTATATTGGTTATATTATTAGTGTGTATGAGGACTCCAAGCAGGGGTTGTGCATGTCTTATTAATTGTTTTATTCTTTAATGTATATGCGTGTCGTTTATATGCTGCATTTGATGAATGAAAAGATGGGGTTAATGAGTTATATGTTTGAAACATGTATATATGCAGGTACGGTGGGTTCTTTAAAGGAATGCAGAGTGTAGGGGCTGCGGTTGCTTGGCAAGTAGATGAACAGAAGGTGTCTTTCATGTCCCAGTTGATTGTAAATTGGGCGCTCCCAAAATAAGCTATCCGTTACTGTTTGTTTAGGTTATGTTGGGTGTCAAAGATTAAGGACAATAAGTACCCTTCATATAGGGTTTAAACCTTATGTGAAGTGCTTATCAGCACCATTAAATTTAATATTATTATTAAAAGTACTTATTGTTGTATCAAGTGACAAAAATACCGTGAATTAAGAGATTAATTTTAAAAAGGGTGATAAAATTTTATCTCATTAAGTTTTATTTACGAAGGAAGTAATAAATTTTTGGGCTTAGAGCAATTCAAGGAATGTTATTAAATTGTATATTAAAAAAATTGTGCTAATTAAAGAGTGGTGACATAATAAGGTGACTTATAAAATTAAAAAAAATATTTTTTATTTTTATTTTATTAATATATTTTTTAAGTTAGAAAATTATTATAATTGGCGTACATTAAAAATGGAAATTAAAGAAAACCAATTTTTTAGTATTTTAGGGTTTAAAATAATAAAAATTTTAAATCAAAAAAAATATTTTTTGTTTCAATTAAAAAGTTTATGGCTTCTCAAATATTTAATTAAAATAAGAAATTTTCAAACTATATTTGCATAGATTTAATTTTAGAGTCAATTTTGTTTGTTGCTAATTAAATCTTACTTGAGTTTTTTTTTTTTTTTTAAAGCAAATCTTACTTGAGTAATGAGGTGTGGTGGTTAAAAATAATTATGAGTTTCTTTTAAGCAATTAGTATTGGAGTTGTTCTTAGTCATATATCAATAAGTAGTTAGTTAAGTGCTATTGTAATAAAAGTGTGATTGAGAGAAAAAATCTCACTAAAAGTGGTCAATTAGATAATAAAAAATTTATTAGGTTTAATTTAATTTTTAAAACCTACTAAATTAAAATAAATAGTGTTTTTCATCAATTTATTTTTGTAAAATAATAAATAACACCATTGAAAAAAATACTTTTAAATATAAAAAAATGTTATATTGTAATAATGATCAATTTTTTAAAAAAAATACAATTTAATGTATGATTTGTTTTTTTTTCAAAATTTACATGATGGTGTATCAAAATTGTCCATTTCAAGTGAGAAATATATTAGAATCTAGAAGAATAACAAAAAACAACTATATATAAAAATAAATAATACTTAATTTTTTTTTCTAAAACACAAGAGAAAAAGATAGGGTGAATGAGTTGATGAGTTCATGATAGAATCCAATTGAAGTGTGAGGTAAGAGGTGGATGATAATGGAGGACGAGCTTTGACAATGATGAGTTATATGCTATAAAAGAAGATTACAAGACAATTCATAGTCATGTGTAGGTCAAAACTCTTACTTCTTTATGGTTATATGGAAAGCTAAAGTTCTTCAAAGGTTTCAGCTTTTGCTTTTTTCTTAAAGGGTAATGCTTAATTGAATCACAACAAAGGTAAAGCTAGTTAAAAGGAATGTTCAACTAGTAGATGAAGATTTGTGTTCTGTGTGTCTTACTGAAGTTGAATTTGGTTTGCATCTGTAAGTTATCAAGTTTAGATGAGTTGTTATCACTCACTTGTAGATTTGGTAGCTTTGCCTGTTGCTCGTCTCTCATGTGGCAACATCTTGAATATGTGAGAGGAAATAAAGGCAAAGAAATCTTGTGTGTTGTATGGTTGGCTACTTTATGGTCCATCTTACTAGCAAGCAAGAAATGCTCTGATGGATCTCATCGAAAATGATTGATGCTTCTTAGAGCTTCTTTGGTGACCTTTTATCCTGTATTTACAACCAAAAAATGCGGGAGTCATTTGTACAAGAAGAAAAAAAATGTCGACATCAAAAGAAGTCAATTGCCACGAGGCTCTGCATCTTAGTCATGGGTCAAAGGCTTTTATAAAAAATCATTTTTCTCATTCTATAAGTGGACCATTAAAAATTTGGTAAGGAGTAGTGGCTTCTAGTCTATGAGAGTCATAATAATAGGGGTAAGTGCTAGGAATATATAGGGTAATTATAATTATCTGTATTTTTGTATGGGGTACTTTTGAATTAATAACCGTGCATTTTTCTTGTAATTTATGTTTGCAGATTCTTTTAATCATGTCTTATAATTAAAGGAATATCTGAATGCTAAATGAAATTATTTTTTTTTCCAAAAAAGAAAAAGAAAAATGATATCATTATCTCCAGCATGAAGAGAATGCAAATAAAATAGTATATATTTGTCTAAAAAGAAATAAACAAAACAGTATTATATATTTTCACAATAAATATTATAAGAAAATTGATTTTCCTGCTAAATACACACAAAATATTCGATAAATTAACTTATTAATCTATATCAATTTTTTTCTGAAATATACAATATAATTCTCCAACCTGCAGACAGTCCATTAATCAAAGTGTGTGAACAATATTTAAATCTCCAAATAAAATAGAAAAAAAAGATTAACAATACTTTACAAACGACCTTTATTTTTCAACTAAATGATATCTAAATAAAAATAATTAAGGTAATATTAAATATTTAAAAAATATAGAGGCTTTGCCCCCTCGCCCACCCATCCTCCCATCCCGTGGGTCTCTGTCTCTGCTTTGGTTATGGATATGGATTTGGTTAACTCGGCGAGAATTATTCTACATTAAAAAATTTTAAGCTTCATTTTGCTATTATCTCACTTTTATAGTAAAAAATCTCAATATAAATTCATCGTCTCGAAATAAATATTGAAAATTAAATAAATCATATTAAAAACCATTTTACTACTCCACATCTAAATCCGACTAAGCATTGAAACTGAAATCTTCTGTTAACAAAAGGAGCACGTCCCATCCAATAGGGAAGCAACCAACAAAATGTGATTGAAAATAATTGAATATCTTTAAAATATAGATAATCTATATTTTTACAGAAAAAATAGAGAATATTCATACTTTACGTAATGGTTCATTTTATCTTGAGTCAATTGTGAAATAATACTAAAATAGACCCCTGTGCTTTTTCTGTTCTTTGTCTATCTATTTTTCATCTATCCTTGGTTATAATTGGTTGGTGTAGGACCATAGTTGCAGAAGCACAAAAACGAATGTGACCCTCACGTTAAATACAAGTACGAATTCTTTCTCGTCTTTGTGTCGTTTTGTCCACTTCCAAAAAAATCCTCCCCTAATATAAAAGTAAAGTATATTAGGAATACATTTTTTATTAATTAAAATATATAAAAAATTTCAAAGTCTCATATTCTTTGCATATTAAAAAATTTCAAAATTGCTATTCTGCCGTAAACTGTGTACTTTGTATAGATGGGTTGCTGGTGTTGGTTAGATTATACAATTGTTTTATCTTCTGATTCTCATAAATATTTATGGGAATTTCTTGAAATTTATAAATTAAGAAGTAATAAGACAAGAAACATATTCAATATAATCTAGTTGTGTATTCGGTGGAATACCTGACTTATACTCTCTAGAGTTTAAAATTAAATTTTTCTTTGTGAAAAAGGTTTGACAAGACTTTATGAATAAAAGAGTACTTCAAAAAGTCATTAGTTTCAATGGATTATCCTGTTGGGAACATGACATTAAAGGAGGGAAGAGATAAATAAAAAACACTAAGAAGTATTTGTTTTGGTGTATTTGTAAACCTTATATAAACTTGCTTATATAGCAAAGTAAAGAACATCATCTCACAATACTAAGCAATGTGGGACTAAAACTCAAATTACAAAACTAACAATTCTCCCACTTGGAGTTTGATTAGCACTTATTGTAGTTGCCTTCATCATCAATCATTCTTGAAGGCCAGTTGAGATACTGCAAAGCCTCAACTTCTCTGTTGTGACAACCTTTGTCAACATATCCGCTGAGTTCTTACTTCCTAGTATCTTCTTCAACGTTAGTACTTCATTCTCAAGTAGAGATCTGATGAAGCGATAACGGAGATCAATGTGCTTCGTTCTGGAGTGAAATGTTGAATTCTTAGCCAGATGTATTGCACTCTGACTATCACTGTGCAAAATACTCTTTTCCTGGATGAATCCCAACTCTGTTAACAATCCTTGAGTCAGGTTTTGAAGAATGTTAGAAGAAGTGTCAAATGAATTGGAGTCTAAGTGGTGTTGTAGCAATATATAGACACTAAAGAAAGGAATTTTTGGAAGGGTCTAGCACTAACACCTAGCACCCAGCACTCGCGTGCGAATAGACCTTGTTTTATAAAATAGAAGTTGCATCTTGTTTAGAGATATGAAGAGTTGTACCTAGCTGGCCTAGGTTTCCTTTAAGCATGTCTTCCACCTTCCCTTCACTTATTCACATCATATTTTATAACCCCATGCCGTCAATCATGCTCTTCACCTCCATGGAAGGCTAGGTTTATTTGTTAGGATTTTGATGTACCTTTGTATTTAACTCTATTGTATATTTTTCTTTATTAATCTTTATTTATTACTTATTGTTGGAGTTTCTCTTTACCTTGCACTTTATTTATATTTGATTTTATAGATTTTGCTTGTTGAATGAACTCAGGAGAGGGATTTTACTTGAGAATTAAGAAGAACTTCCAATAGGGTTTATGTCTCAGGAGAGAGTAAAACCCATTGGCTATATTAAGCTTCTTTTTTTAATGCGGGTTATTTGACTTTAGATTGTGTGAGGAATCCATGGTCTAAAGCCCAAATAACTTAGTCTCTTGCTCTTGAGGAACATGAGTGATAGGAACGTGAGTGATAAACGAGTATTTGATAGAGTATTTATGTATTAAAGGGATGGCAAAGTGAAATCAAAACCCTACTAAGCTTCTTATCACATTTCTCGTAGTTTATTTTATTCCATTTACTTTCCACACATTTTGAGTAGTTTACAACTCAATTTCTTTATTATTTCACAAGTAATTATTATTAGGATTCCATAGTATTTATCTAGTCCTTGTAGGATCGACCTAATATATTTATTGGATACTACATATGATGGTGCACTTGTCAGAAGTGCCGCAATCCAACCTAGCAAGGTATCATGGCTAGGAGGATTGAGGATAAGGCATGGCTAGGATGGATCTCCATGAAGACATTTAGGGCCATAGTTTTAAAAATGTTTGTAATTATTGTGTAGTTTCTTTAGTATTTTAAGTGGATGCTTTTAGTATTTTTTGGGCCTTTGTATTTTAAACCATAGCCCCTATTTTACCCTTATTTTAAGCATAGGGTTCAATTAGTTATTTGTGTGGGATGTGTGGTAGAAGGTAGTCTTTTTGGAGCAAGAAGATGTGTGAATTTTATTTTGTGCACCGCGTTGTTTGTTTTCCATACTCCTAAACATACACATGTGCGTGACTAACATATGGGACCCACATGTCCCCTCATTTAAGTGCCACTTGGCTTCTCTCTCCTAAATGGCATCTATTTGTCTCTTAATTCAAATATTAAGGGAACTAGATCCACTTTTTTTGGATCTAAGTGGCACATGAAGGAGCTAGATACACTAATCTAAGGCTATGTTTGAATCTTCTATTTTTCCTAACCCCTAGACTAGTTTGACTCCCAACTCTACCTATCCCTCTTTAAATAGCACTCACTTTCTTCATTGTAGACAACTTTGATAATTCTATATGATACACAAATTTGTGAGCTCTTTGTAATTGTCTCTTCTCTCTAATTTTGAGAGTGTTCTTATGGATTTTATCAAGGGTTTCTTCCCTTGTGGTAAGCTTCTACAAATCAAGGTTTATCTCTACTAAGAGTGACACCTCCACCACCACTTCTCTTCTCTTCAACTTCATCTTCTTCAACCATTGGAACCTATAGAAGAAAGATCCTAAGAGGAGCAACCCAAGATTCTATCAAGAAGTATAGTAGAAAACCTGTTCATTAAGTTTTTGGCGCAGTGTCGAGGAACTAGCGTTTGATACTTAGGAATTGTAGTAATCCTTGCTTGTATATTCATTTATTCTTTTAAGTATTTAGTATTTTTTATAGTTATTCTTTTGTCTTGTGCTAACCCATTGCTTTTTTCCTTTCCCTTGTTTATGCGTGGTAGATTCCAGGCTTATTAGTTATTATACGATCCTGAAAATGAAAGAATTGCCGGGAGAAACAATAGCTCAACAAGAAGGAGGAAACTTCTTGAGAAGCAAGCTAGTACATCGACACAGATTCTAGAATCCCCTCTGCTTGAATCCATTCACTGAAGCAAGAAATCTAGAAAGTGAAGCTAGCACTAATAAACTTAGTCCAAAACAATCATTTCTCTAGGTTGGTTCATGAAGATCCATATACTCACCTCAACATATTTCTAAATATCTGCAGTATAGTAAGGATTCAGCATGTTAATGATGATGTCATCCGGTTGAGCCTATTTTCCTTTCTTATTAGTAGGGAAAGCTAAAGAATGGTTTCAATACTTCTCGTACAGTGCTCAAATGTTATAGGAAGAGTTGGTGGAAAATTTTATCACCAAGGTCTTCCCCCTAACCAAGGTGAATTAGAAGAAGATTAACATATCCAACTTCAGACAGGGAGTAGATGAATCACTTTCTAAGGCATGGGATGGGTATAGATCACTACTTAAGAAGTGTCTAGCCCATTGGTTTGATGAAGGAACTCAGCTCACTATTTTTCTTATTCGGGCCAAAGCCTTAAACAAAACTTTTGTTAAATGATTTAGTCGAAGGCTCACTCTTCAAAGAAACTTGTGAGAATGCTGGAAAGAACATTGAGAATTTGGCTTCTATTTATTGAGAGGTTTAGTACTCTAGAGGCCCATCTTGAAAGAAAGGAGTCTTTAAATTAAATCATTTGGGATGCCCTTCTAGCTCAAAATCATAAATTGGCTCAACAGATTGAGAATCTCATAAAGCAGATAGCTCTAATTCCTCAATAGTTGAAGAACATGCATCACACTTCTCCCTCTCAAGACCTCAACCGGTATTTCAAGCTTAGAATGCAGAACAACGTGCATTACGTGAAGAAGCTCATTTTACTGGCAATTTCCTTATTCCCGGTAGTTCTCAAGAAGAAGTAAACTATATGGGCAATCAAGGTGGATCAAACTTTTATCGCAACAATCCTCCTCCTTATAATGCTTTCAATCAAAATTGGAGGAAAAAAAACAACTTTGCCAACTCCTCTAGTAGACCACCCTTCCAGCAACAACAATCAAATCATTTTCAATCTAGATTCTGAGGCCAAAATCAATTCAACCAATCCCTCCACCAAATAGCTCAAGCAAAATAGAATCAACAAACCCATTCTTCCAATTTTGAAGCAATTGTCAAAGCATTCATAGATGATACTTAGTCTGAGTAGAAGCAGAATGAAGCAAATTTCAAAAATCTAGAAATACAGCTTGGGCATATAGCAAATCAGATAGCTGAGCTCAAAAGTGGGTCTTCCTCTGCTCAAACTCAGACAAATCCAAAGGAGGATTGCAAGGTTATCATTACTAAGAGTGGGAAAGCATTGGAAGAAAGAAGGAGTTGGGAGGAGGTTATGAGAGAGAAAACAAAAATTAAAAAAGAGAGTGAGAAGGGTTTGAGAGAAAATTTGAGAGAAGATGAGGATGAGGAGGAAATAGATGAGGAAATTGAGGTAGTAGAGAAAAATGGAAAAATGAGTGAGGGTGCTAAAGAGGTTAGTAAGAAGGACAAAGAGGGTAGATTTAGGCACTAGGTGGCTCGGGAGGAGAAGAAGAAGAAGCTTGTATCTACTGTTATTCACACTAAGTTGCCTTACCCATATGCCTCATCCAGGAAGGAAATAGAGAGACAATTTTCTAGATTCTTGGACATTTTCAAGAGACTGGAGATCAATCTACCTTCTTTGAGACCCTGCATTAGATGCCCCTTTACACCAAATTTATGAAGGAACTTCTCACTAAAAAACGGAGGTATACTAATCAGGTCACCATTGAGGTTATGGCCACTGCAATACCATTATGCAAAAGATGCTTCCACCTAAGCTTAAGGATTTGAGAAGTTTCATTATACCATGCACTATTGGGAAGGCATTACTGCATTTGGGAGCTAGTATCAATCAAATGCCTCTTTCTCTCTCTCTTGCTAAAAAGGATTGGTGATCTGGATGTCAAGCCAACAAGAATAACTCTTTAGTTAGCAAACAAGTCTATCAAGTACCCTTATGTTGTAATGGAGGATGTTATAGTACAGGTCGACAAGTTCATCTTTCTCGTGGACTTTGTGGTGATGGACATGAGAAGGATACTTAGATTCCTCTGATTTTAGGTTGACCCTTCATAAGCACCGCCAATATAGTTATTGATGTGGCTAATGGAAAATTGAAAGTAAGGGTACAATGTAACATCCCAAAATTCAAACATTCAAATAATCCCTTAGTTAAGGGAAAAAAAGATTAGGTTGTTAAAAAAATAATATATTAAAAGATAATTAGATGAGAATCAATCAAATAACTAAAAAGATTAAAACTATCAGAAATTTTGAAAAACAAAATTAAGATAATGTTTCCTTTAAAATAGAAATAAGATAAAATAATTAAAGATTTGATACTATTTTGGATTCAATCTGGAAAAATCAATCTTATATAGAAAAATATAGAGAGGGAAAAACCAACCCTAAACTATTATATATAGGGTTAACTAGTTTCCTCATAATAGCATAGATTAGTTGATTATTTTAGGGTTGAGAAAGAGAGACATAGGAGCAGAAGAATTAAAGTGGTAAGATCTCGCTTCAAGAGGTGAGTAAAATACTATTTATAAGCCTCCATGGTATGAGTTGCTTTTATAGATTTAATTATTTTTAGATTTAAATAACTTTAAGTTAATGGTGTCTTTTTTCAATACTAATTAATCGAATTACGAGTCTCTTGCATATATGATTTCAAACATTCAAGTATCTTGAATAATTGTAATTGCATACTCTATATATAGCAAAGCAAAGAGGGCATAATATAACCAGTGTTGGTGTTAGCAACTCATGCACATGCGTCATATAATAAACTGTAGCCAAGAAACTAGCGTTAAGCCCTCTTTATACAGTAATATTTAAATAAAATAGTTACATTGGAATTGGCGCACACATTAATTTCGATATATGTATCCTTGAATGCTTTATTAACTGCCCCCACTAATGCATGAATTATGTTCGAATATGTAAGTATGTATGTTAATTATTAGTTTATATTTATAAAAAAAATTTGTGATATTATATTGGTATGGCCGTAAAAAAGTGTGATGTTGCATTTAAAATCCTGTGGTGATTGTTTCAATGTTCGATATTGGAATGAAACTTAAGATACATTCATCTGGATAGATTTATGAGATACCTCTGGTTAATATAGGGAAGAGGTTTTAGATACCTCTATTCAGGATGAAGAAGAGATTCTGGATACCTCCATAATAGCGTGGGAAAGGCAATGAGATATCATTGTATGGAATATGAGCTCATAAATCCTTTTGAAAAATCTATTAAAATCTTGGTTCTGGGAACCACAGAGTGGGAGCGAGTGATCCCGAGCATCACTATATTTTGCGGCAATTGTGTGCAATATGAGGGTGTTAATTGAAACACCCTTCTCTTTTCGTGTTTATTAAATCATTCATATTAGAAATTATTTGAAATAAATTATATTTTGTCTTTAAAAACATCTTTTATTTGCGGGTACCATGGTTGTTTTTCAGATTCCTCACCGCTTGAGAACAACGTTATTTGCGAACTTTTTTTAAAAGTTGTTCTATTCACTGAGATCTTTATCTCATTAAAAAGTGTTGTTTTCAGAGTCAGAAAAGGAGGAAGTTGTAGAGGCTAAGAAGACGTAAAGACTTAGCCATAGTTTAGGTTTTCCTTTTTATGAAAATTGTTATTATGATTATCCTTTTTATTATTTTGATATCTTTTTATTTTATTTTTATTTTCAATAATCATTTAATTATTATACTCTGGGTGTTATTGTAACGGCGGACGTTACATACAAGATGAAAAGCTGAAATTCAATATGTTTGAAGTTATGAGTCATCCAAAAGACAAAAGAGATTGTTTCAGAATGGTTGCACTTGATGAGGTCATTAGTGATGCAAAGGCCATAATGAGAAATGTCTCTCCTCTTGAGAAAGTCTTGATGGACTCCATGGAGACCTTAAATGAAGATGAGGAGAAGGACATAGATGAATGCCTCTAAGAACTTGATGCAAACAAGATGCCTCCACCTAATGAGGTGGTAATTGAAGAGTTGAGAAACGAGAAAAAGTCTAAGCCTTCCAAGATTGAACTGAAGGAGCAGCCATCTCATTTGAAGTATGTTTTCTTGGAGGAAGGAAGTGAGAAACCAATCATCATTAGCAATGCATTATCTGGAGATGAAGAAAAGAGGCTAGTTCAAATTTTGAAGGCCAATAATAGAGCTAGTGGGTGGTCTATCTTTGATTTAAAGGGAATTATTCCATCCTACTGTATGCACAAGATCCACGTGGAAAGTGGGTACTAGCCAGTGATACAACCTTAGAGGCGTCTCAATCTTAATATAAAAGAGGTTGTCAGAAAGGAAGTGCTCAAACTACTTGAAGCTGGAATGATCTACCTTATCTATGCATGAGTCAGTCTTGTGTAAGTGGTACCTAAAAAGGGTGGCATGACAGTGATACACAATGAGAAGAATGAGCCCATAAACTGTCACTAGTTGGAGGATGTGCATTGACTACAGGAAGCTCAATCAAGCTACAGGGAAAGATCACTTCCACCTGCCATTTATGGATCAGATGTTGGAGAGATTGGCAATCAAGCTTATTACTGCTTCCTAGATGGATAATTAGGCTACAATAAAATTGTAGTGGATCTAGTTTATCAAGAGAAAGCATCATTCACATGCTCATTTAGAGTATTTGCTTATAAGAAGATGTCATTTGGTCTTTGTAATGCTCTAGCATATTTCAAAGATGTATGTTGGCTATATTTGCGAATCTGGTGGAAAAGAGCATTGAAGTGCCTTGCAAATCTATAAGTGGTCCTCAAAAGATGCATTGAGACTAATCTTGTGCTTAACTAGGAGAAGTGTCACTTCATGGTGATCGAGGGAATTGTTTTGGGCCACAAAATTTATACTAGAGGGATTGAGGTTGACAAAGCCAAGGTAGATGTCATTAAGGTTGACAAAGCCAAGGTAGATGTCATGTGTGATCTTAGCAACTATGCAGTGGATGCAGTATTGGGGCAGCATAAAGATAAGGTTTTTCATGTCATATACTATGCAAACAAAGTCCTTAGTGAAGCTCAATTGAACTGTCACTGTAGAGAAATAGTTATTAGCCATTGTTTATGCCTTGGAGAAGTTTAGGCCTTATATTATTGGGTCTAAGGCTATGGTCTACACTAATCATTCTGGAATCAAGTACCTACTCACTAAGCCCAACTCTAAGCCAAGATTGATCATATGGGTTCTTCTTCTTCAAAAATTCAATCTGCAAATCAAAGACAAAAAAGGGAATGACAATGTGGTAGAAGACCAGTTATCTAGGCTGGTAAATGAAAAGTTGACCATGCTTGAGAGAAGTCAAAGAAGAATTCCCTGATGAGAAGCTGTTTGTTATTCAAGAGAGGTCGTGGTTTGCTGATTTAGCCAATTTTTTAGCAGTTTGTGTCATTCCAAAGGATCTAAATTAGTACCAAAGGAAGAAGTTCTTCATGAATTCTAAATCTTATGTGTGGGATGATCCTCACTTATTCAAGATTGGAGTTGATAATTTTTTGAGGAAGTGTGTATCCTCAGATGAAGCAAGAGACATCCTTTGGCATTGCCATAACTAACCATATGGGGGGAACTATAGTTGAGATAGAACAGATGCTAAAGTTCTCCAAGCAGGGTTCTACTGGCCTTCAATTTCCAAAGATGCCCAGGAATTCGTGAAAAGGTGTGATAAGTGTCGGACAGCAGGAGGGATAGCCAAAAGGAATGAAATGTCTGTTAGAGATTCTCCCAAAGCTACAAAGTAGTCAAACGCAAAGATTGTAATAAACTTTAGTTTTTTATGATGAACGCTTTAGATTTAATAGCTTGTTTGTGTATAAATCATTTCATGTATTTATATAGTTAGTTCTTAGCTTGTTTCATCAATTTTAGTACATCATTAATCTTGATACATGTTAAGCATCAATTAAATCAAACATGAGTGAAATTGATGGTCTATGAAGTTATTTATATGAATATTTATTTTTATTTTATATTTATTAGCTACTTAAATAGTAATTTTATGAAATACTTATAATTTAATGAGTTGGTTTACTAATTTTCAATTACCAACTAGTTTTTTGTTTTTATTAATTTTTAATTTTTTAAGTTACTTTTACCATATATATCCAAAAGAAAACAATTTTAAATGTAAAACCATCTTTCATTTCTTGTGAAGGAGAAACCTTGATCGTTCAAACTTGAAGCTAAAGCTCAAATAAATCACAGGTCCAATTTCTTTGTTTATTTCTTTGCAGATTGCAGCACATATCAATGCATACTATAATAACATAAAGTTAATTTCATTAGGGGGCGTATATATATTCGAATTAATATATTTTAGTCAAGATCACCAACTCAGGTGACGTTAATTATATTTTTAAGTTGTTTAACTTTTTAGTGAAATATTTTAAATATTCCCTCGCCGTCTTAGACTTTACTTTTAACAAAACAATATTTTAAAAAAAAAGTAAAATAGTTATGAGGAGGTATCAACTTATTTTAAGAATAAGTTTAACAAATTTCCTGTGGGTCTAATCATTTATTTTTTTCAAAGTTAAAGTCTTAATAAAAAATTAGTTTTAAAAAATGAATAAATAGAATGGAGAAAAAATCTTTTAAACTATTTCTTGAAATAAATACATCTCTCTCATAATAGTTATAATTAAGTTATTTTGAAACTATTAATTTTTCCCTTTTTTGCTAATGACATTTGAGTAGAAGTTTAATAAGAATCTAATAAATTTCTGGATAATTTTTCTAAAATCAAGCTAAGTTAATGAAAAGACAAGCAAACTGTCCTGAATATAAGCAGCTTTTAGCTATCATAGAAAGTAGATGCTTGCCCAACAACCCATAACAATGAGTTCAGTGATATCATATTATCATGTTTATGGGAATGGGTTCTCTCAACTCTCAACTGGATTTTCATTTGTATTTTTTATTAAGTAAAACTTCTCATCATTAAAATTTCACGTTTTTCTTTTTAATTAAAGACTAAGATTTCAACGGAACAAAATGTGACATTTTGTATATTAATATAATTTGTGGTGTACTTTTGTCATGCGCATATGTCTAATCCGTACCCACAGTATAATACAGAATCAGTAGGAGCATTTGATGAGTTAGTTATCTGGGACTCAATGAAATACCAGAATCTGGTAGTTTCTTCAATATTCGGCATATTTTCAAACTTTTTCCATGAGAAAAGACAACTACAGTATATATTTTTTCTGTGTCCATTTTGCATTATCTTTTTTGTTGAAGGAATGAATGTTTCTCATCAGCTCTTATTCTTTCTGGCATCTAGTACACAGATTGGTTATTGCTCATGTTTATAACGGTTGTGTCGATGTCATGACATGCAGTGTTGCTGGTATTTATATTCTGGCCCCTGCAGGTTACATGTACTCCTTTTTTCAAGTTTTGACCTTTCAGGTTGTCATTTTCTTCTTTAATCTGAAGTTAAGATTACATTATATTTTAAATATAATTTTTAAAAAATAAATAATGTTACAATACATAACAAAATCCTTAGGATAAAAAAAAATTCTTACATGAGTTTTAATCAATCTTCTCCTTCTTCTTATTATTTTAAGAAAGGTATTTATGGTTGAAGTGACTCAACTAACTACATATCATTAATGCTTAATCTAAGTTTCATCTGGTGATATACCTTTTCCTCTTTTTTCCCACCCCTTTGTTTTCTTCCTTTCTGTGGTAGTTGGTCCTTTCTTTGCCTGGATCATTCAATCAACCGCAAATTCCAGCTTCGGGGAAAATCTGTACCTTCAACGAGGAATGTTGTTGACTAGCGTTAAATACGAATTTATTAACACAACACGCTTTTATTTTTTAAAAAAAAAAAAAAAGTGTTTTGAAAATCCTGTGGGATAAGCCCATCACAATTTTTCATGGGATGGTCGTGAATGAATCATCAACCTTCGGGGCACTTTCGGAAAACTAATAACTTGCATTGCAATTTATATATTTGCTTTTTGGTGCTATACGTCTCTCATTGATTTTAGTTTCACATTTAACATTTAATAAAAATTTGATAATTCTGTAACAAAATATTAACTGGGTCCCGGATTGTGAAGCTTTAAAAGGACTTACACCAGACGAGAATTTGGTCGAGGAAACCTTTTCACTAAGTTTTTTAGCCCTGCTTCAACCTTACTCTGTGATTCTATTAAGTTTTGTTACTCATTTGTGAGTGTGTTACCCTTGATGGTCTAATAGGAGACCGGAGACCCTTTTGCGGTGGCTAAACTTTTGTGAGTGTAACAAGTGTGGGAGAGTATAGTAGCCACTGATGTCTGATATGATGAGGCATGAGAGTGGCTTGCATGATAAAGAGCTTAAACATGATGATAGAACAGCACCAGAAAGCAGCACAAACGGGGAAAAGAAAGAAAAGACTGAAATAGTTCCATACCACAGGCTGTTCTCATTTGCTGACTCCACTGACATCATTTTGATGGCTGTTGGCACCATTGGGGCCATTGGAAATGGTCTTGGGATGCCTCTCATGACATTACTGTTCGGGGAACTGATTGATAGCTTTGGCAGCAACCAATTTGGCCCCGACATTGTCAGACAAGTTTCTAAGGTAAAATCACGGAATAAACTTGGCTTTATTTTTATGACATTTATAGGTAAATAAGTCTAGTCCAGATATTACATCTAGTATTTCAATTTAAAGCGTGTGTGGAATAGCTTTACCATGCAGATGGTATGAGTTGGTTACATGTCAAAATTGCAGGTCTGTCTGAAATTTGTATACTTAGGAATAGGCACTGGTGTGGCTGCTTTCCTCCGTAAGTATATCCTGTAATTACTATTGTTGCAATTTTTGTTACCTCAATATCTTATATTGTAAGAGACTATTGACATGAAAAATAAGCTGAGCTGGAAAACAATTTTCACATTTCAGAGGTGACTTGCTGGACGATCACAGGGGAAAGACAGGCTGCAAGAATAAGGGGTTTGTATTTGAAAACTATACTAAGACAGGATATTGCTTTCTTTGATAAGGAAACTAACACCGGAGAGGTGATAGGGAGGATGTCAGGTGACACTGTTCTCATTCAAGATGCCATGGGAGAGAAGGTACTAATACTGCCACTATATGTTGCGACAATTGCACTGAAGATTTGAACGCAAATTAGGAGCAAAAGGAACTTAAATTTTGTTTCCAGAGTATCTATTTACTGAAGGCTTTCTTGTTTAATAGGTTGGGAGGTTTCTACAGCTAATAGCTACATTCATAGGGGGCTTTGCGATATCATTTATCAAAGGGTGGCTTCTTACAGTTGTCATGTTATCTGCTGTTCCACTAGTTGTTACTGCTGGCGCTGCTTTGGGCTTCATCATAGGAAGGATGGCAACCCGAGGTCAAAGCGCATATGCAAAAGCCTCACGTGTAGTTGAAGAGACAATAGGTTCAATAAGAACTGTATGTTGTTAAGTCTGAAGTTTTTCTACGAAATTCTGTAACTTCTAAGTATGTTTGTCATGATGCTTTCTCGGACAGTGTTATGATATTAATTATTTTCTTTCACTGTGTACATTTCCAGGTTGCATCCTTTACCGGGGAAAAGCAAGCAGTGTCTAGTTACAAGAAATTTATTGCAGATGCTTACAAAGCAGGAGTTCATGAAGGTTTTGTAGGTGGAATGGGTTTGGGCATAGTTATGTTAGTTATTTTCTGTGGTTATGCTTTGGCTGTATGGTTTGGCGCAAAGATGATAATAGAAAAAGGATATACTGGGGGTGAGGTGGTCAATGTGTTCGTTGCAGTGTTAAATGCTTCCATGTAAGTATATTCAAGTTCCAATATTTCGTCTGCTAATGAAGTATATTAAAACCAACACAACCATGCACAGCAAGAGATAAAACAGATGTATAATTCAACTTTTTTGCATAAATTTTCATACGGTTATACATGTCTTAGGTCTCTTGGTCAGGCATCTCCTCCCATGAGTGCTTTTGCTGCAGGTCAAGCAGCAGCTTATAAAATGTTTCTGACAATTGAGAGAAAGCCAGAGATAGATGCTTATGACCCGAATGGAAAAAAACTAGAGGACATTCGTGGTGAAATCCATTTAAGGGATGTTTATTTCACTTATCCAGCCAGACCTGAGGAGTTGATATTCAATGGATTCTCTCTTCATATCCCTAGTGGCACCACTGCAGCCTTAGTAGGACAAAGTGGAAGTGGGAAGTCTACAGTTATCAGTTTAATAGAAAGATTTTATGATCCCCAGGCAGGTGAAGTTCTAATTGATGGAACTAATGTGAAAGAGTTTCAACTTAGATGGATCAGAGGAAAAATTGGCCTTGTCAGTCAGGAGCCGGTGTTGTTTGCATCTAGCATTAAGGACAATATTGCATATGGAAAAGAGGGAGCAACAGTTGAAGAGATAAGAGCTGCAGTTGAACTTGCAAATGCTGCTAAATTCGTTGACAAACTGCCACAGGTTCTAGTTTCTAGCCATTTTATACTATTTCAAAGTTATTTTTTTATTTGTGATCTTGCTACTTGATAAGTAACCTTGACCATTTTACCCTCTGCATTCAGGGTTTGGACACAATGGTTGGTGAGCATGGTACTCAACTATCCGGTGGACAGAAGCAGCGCATTGCCATTGCAAGAGCAATCCTGAAAGATCCAAGGATTCTACTTCTAGATGAAGCAACAAGTGCACTTGATGCAGAGTCAGAAAGAATAGTGCAAGAAGCTCTAGACAGGATCATGGCCAACAGAACTACTGTCATTGTCGCACATCGCCTGAGCACAGTGAGAAATGCTGATGTGATCGCCGTAATTCATAGAGGAAAAATGGTTGAGAAAGGTATGAAAACAAGTGTAGCCAAAGACTTGGCTTCTTTCATTGAGATTTCAACTATTGGTCATAATAATATGTGCATTTTACACTCTCATACTAAACTAAGTGATCCTAACTCTGCCTTTCTGAAACTATTTATTTGTTAATATACTATTGTTGTTGTTGGAGATCCCACATAATTATCATTATTATTATTGTTTTTTTAGTTTTTTGTTGTTATGTTATAATTATCACCATATAAATTTAAACAATTTACTAATTACTATAGAAGAAAGATAGGGCATCCTTCAGTATCAAGACCGATCCTAGAACATAACCAGGCTGCAGATCGAGACTGGAATTCAGATTATCACACTTTTTGTTTCTATATTTCTCACTGTAACTTATGCTTATTAATCAGGAAAACATATAGAATTAACCGAGGATCCTGACGGAGCTTACTCTCAACTTATACGTTTACAAGAAGGAAACAAGGAATCAGAAGAAACAAGAGACAGTCAAAACAAGAGGGAACTTTCCTCAGAATCCTTTACGAAATTGAGTCAAAGACTGTCATTGTCACTTCGAAGATCAGGATCATCTGTGGGGAACAGTAGCCACCACTCTTTTTCGGTTTCATTTGGTTTACCTACAGAAGTTAACATCCCTGATCCTGAAGGAGGAAACATACAACCTCAAGAAAAATCACCAGAAGTGCCACTCCGGCGCCTTGCTTCCCTCAACAAGCCGGAGATTCCAGTGTTTCTGATTGGATGCGTAGCTGCCATAGCAAATGGTACCATATTTCCAATATTTGGTGTCTTGCTCTCCAGTGTTATCAAAACATTTTTTAAACCATTTCCAGAGATGAAAAAGGATTCCAAATTTTGGGCACTCATGTTTGTGACCCTAGGATTTGGATCTTTACTGGCAATTCCAGCCCGAAGTTACTTTTTCTCTATTGCTGGCAGTAAGTTAATCCAACGAATCAGGCTCATTTGTTTTGAGAAAGCGATCAACATGGAAGTTGGTTGGTTCGATGAACCTGAGCATTCTAGTGGTGCTGTTGGTGCAAGGCTCTCAGCAGATGCTGCATCTGTGCGTGCCCTTGTTGGTGATGCTTTAGGACTATTGGTTCAAAACATAGCAACAGCACTGACAGGTTTGATTATTGCTTACGTTGCAAGCTGGCAATTGGCATCTACTCTTCTTGTCTTGGTTCCCCTCATTGGAGTGAATGGTTATATTCAAATGAAATTGATGAAGGGAGCCAGTGCTGATGCAAAAGTGAGCTACTACTCCATGGCTATATAATGCTACTTAAGTAACTGAAACAAATTTTGCTACAGATTCTAAGTATTGTAATATAAATTGATGCAGATGATGTATGAGGAAGCAAGCCAAGTTGCTAATGATGCAGTTGGAAGCATAAGAACAGTATCTTCTTTCTGTGCTGAGGAGAAAGTTATGGAACTATACAGGAAGAAATGTGAAGGTCCCATGCAAGCAGGGATACGACAAGGCTTGATAAGTGGAACAGGTTATGGGGTTTCTTTTTTCTTGCTCTTCAGTGTCTATGCAACCAATTTCTATGCTGGAGCCAGATTTGTGGAAGCTGGCAAGGCGTCATTCTCAGATGTTTTTCGGGTACTGATAACTCTTTGATAATTGTCCAACATTAGTTCTCAGCTTGTGGGGAAAGTGAGGAAGTATTATACTTTGTTCTTAAAATGTTTGCAGGTTTTCTTTGCTTTAACTATGGCATCCATTGGAATTTCCCAGTCTAGCTCCCTTGCTCCTGATTCTCACAAAGCCAAGATAGCCACTGCTTCCATATATAGAATAATTGATAGGAAATCAAAGATAGATCCAAGTGATGAGTCTGGTAACATACTGGATAAGGTTAATGGAGAAATAGAGATTCGTCATGTAATCTTTAAGTATCCATCTAGGCCAGATATACAAATTTTTCGAGACCTTAGTTTGACTATCCATTCAGGCAAGGTAAAGCTTAAGGAATTTATTAGTTTCTTGTCATTTTAAACTCCATTTTCCCTCACCAAGTATTTGAAAATGCATGTTGCAAGTGATGGTTCCAATCATGTTTTGATGTTCCAGACTGTGGCCCTTGTTGGTGAAAGCGGGAGTGGGAAATCCACAGTGATTGCCTTGCTACAGAGATTTTATGATCCTGATTCAGGTCAAATTACACTTGATGGGATAGAAATTCAGAATTTACAACTGAAGTGGTTAAGGCAGCAGATGGGACTGGTAAGCCAAGAGCCAGTCTTGTTCAATGACACCATCCATGCCAATATTGCATATGGAAAGGAAGGCAATACGGCTGAAGAAGAAATCATAACTGCAGCAAAATTAGCCAATGCTCATGGGTTTATTAGTGGCTTACATCAGGTAAAAACTAAATCACTGCATGCCTATTTTTCAGCCTCATTATGTCTGTGCAATAGTTTCATTTCTAGTGCTGTCTTCTTTGGTGAACAGCTCAAGTAGGAAAATGTAATTAACATTTAACATGTTGTGTTGTCTTTTTCCTGTTATAGGGTTATGATACAGTAGTGGGAGAAAGGGGAATCCAACTATCTGGTGGGCAGAAGCAACGGGTGGCCATTGCACGTGCTATAATTAAAAGTCCAAAGATATTGCTACTAGATGAGGCCACAAGTGCACTAGATGCTGAGTCAGAGAGAGTTGTTCAAGATGCCTTAGACAAAGTGATGGTGAGCAGGACCACTGTGGTTGTGGCACATCGTCTATCTACAATAAAAAATGCAGATGTGATTGCGGTGGTGAAAAATGGTGTTATAGTGGAGAAAGGAAGGCATGAGACACTCATTAACATCAAGGATGGGTTTTATGCTTCCTTGGTCCAACTTCATAAAAGTGCTAAAACAGCATGATTGTATCATAGTACATTTCTTCTTTTCTTTTTCCGGGAAACGTTTTCCCTCGCTCCACTTTAGTCTTCTGAAGCTCAATAAGAGGGCAATACTTTATAATTGCTTTCATAGAAAAAAGTTTCCTCAAGAAAGGAGTGAAAGACGACAAAATTGTACATAAACATAGCTTGTGGGAGGTATAGCAACTTTTACTAGTGAGAAAGTAATGCATTACAAAGAAATGTATTATCAATGCGATAACTGGCTTGCCAAATGTGACCCGTTGCTAGTGACTACATAGTCTCGTCTTAATCAATACTTGCAGAACACGTTCATTGAGAGAATAATAGAAACTGTTTGACCAGGAAAAGAGAGAGAATAGAACAAAAACTGAAAAATAACGAGAGTAGCCCAATGACATGTAACTTACTATTAAGCTTTCTTCGTTTTAGATTCTTAAATTGCCAAAATATGTGATAACTGTTTTTATTTTCAAGTTTTTAATATTTAAAAAATATGTTTGTTTTTGTTTGTTATTTTTTATTTTTATTAAATTTAATCAATTTTAGTAAAAATATATAAATCATTTATATATATATATATATATATAAATGGTTTCTTGTGACAGCCACAACAACCTCTTGGGACGGTCTCTAGCAATTTTCATTCCAAAGATTCGATTTGCAGGTCCTAAGTTCTTCATGACAAAATACTTGCCGAGGGCTTTCTTCAAACTAGCGATCTTGCTTTTATCATGACCCATAATCAACATGTCATCAACATATAGCAGCAGTATGATAAAATCATCATCTTCATACTTCTTTATGAATATACAGTAACCGGATGAGGTTCGCGAAAAATTGTGCTTAGTCATAAAGGATTCAAATTTCTTATACCATTGCTTGGGAGCCTACTTCCGACCATAGAGACTTTTCTTCAATCGACACACAAGATGTTCTTGGCCTGGTTTTTCAAACCCTACTGGTTGCTCCATATAGATCTCTTCTTCGAGGTCTCTATGCAAGAATGCAGTCTTCACGTCAAGCTATTATAAAACTTAAAATACATTTATATACTGTTTTTTATATAATTATAATATTGTATTAATTTTTTACTTAGTTTTAACTTTTGAAAACACTGAAAACAATTTTTTTCTGTTTTCTATTTTCAGTTGTTTTTTGAAAATGTTTTCA
Organism: Psophocarpus tetragonolobus; assembly: GCA_037954015.1. Lineage (NCBI taxonomy): Eukaryota > Viridiplantae > Streptophyta > Magnoliopsida > Fabales > Fabaceae > Psophocarpus > Psophocarpus tetragonolobus. The sequence goes on from CM075691.1 coordinate 74,157,499, forward strand.
ACAAATATGTTTTATAGATGGTAACCAAATATATTCTCACTACTGTTTTTTGTTTTCTCTGAAAATAAAAACAGAAAATACCTAAAACAAATGTCACATTAAATTCTAGATATTTTGTATCTTTATTTAGCTTTATTCAAAAATATTTTTTTTTAGTCCTTGATTCACTTTTAGTCTTTTTTCTCTAGTTAGTGTCATTAAAAAGTTGAAACTTATAAACGAACAACGTTAATACAAAAAACCAATTAATTTCAAGAACTAAAAAAATAGTTTTGAATTTCACTTTTAGCCTTTTTAGTCCTTATAAACAAACAACGTTAATACAAAAATATTTTTTTTAGTCCTTGATTCACTTTTATTCTTTTTTTTCTAGTTAGCGTCATTAAAAAGTTGAAACTTATAAACGAACAGCATTAATACAAAAAACAAATTAATTTCAAGAACTAAAAAATAGTTTTGAATTTCAAGGATTAAAAGTGATTTTTTAACCCTAAACCCTAAACCCTAGGGACAAAAAAATTAATTAAACATTTAATTTGGCTAGCTATCTCCAATATGTCAAATAATAGAGAAGAGAATTTTAAGCCTACAATAATCTTCTGCGCTAATCATCAACTCATTGGTTCTCATTGCTAATTACGGTGATTGTAAATTAGAGTAGAAAATTCACGTTGGATCATTATAATCTAATTTATTCCTTAATAAGGTTAGTTTAGGATGAGCCAATTACGTTGGATTAGTAAGCATGACTTGAATTTCCTATTTTAATTGACAAACACCTCAACTAGCCGTGAGGAACTACCCTGTAAATTGCAATGGCTATTGAACTAGGTGTTGAGCCCAAGAAAACAAAGGGAGAGAAGAAATAAAAATCATTCGGTTTTTTTTTTATATAATGTGTCAACGTCAACCTGTGTAATTTATAAACTCAACGTTAATCAGAAGGATTAACAATATGCAGATCCTTTATAGAAATACATGGAGCTGTGCTAATTCAATTTAGAACGTAACTCAATTTAGTAACTTTGTCCTCAATCCAACTGACCTAAAGTAGCTAAAATCTTGATAATTCCTCTTAGGCTCTTATATTTGCTAATTCTTTTTAATTCTTAACAATGTAAGGATAGATGCTTCAAAAAGGATGTAAGGACAGATAGGATTAAAGAAAAGAAAATTTATATTTGTACAATATTTTTTTATATTTGTACAACAAAAAGAAATTTTATCCGATGGAAGAAAATGAGAGACATTTTAGTTATGTTTGGTTCAATAAAAAGGGAAGAAAAAAATAACTTTATTTTCTTTTGGATCACAAGAGGAGGAAAGTAATTTTAAAATTAATTTTTTTATTCTTATTATATTTTAAAACATATAGATATATACCACAATCTACCTAACATGTATTTTCCTTTTCTATGTTTCTCATACATATATGTTTCTCATACATGTGTAGAATAGCATAGCAGATATAATAATTTAATAGTGACACCACTGTGTCTCGTCAGAATAGTATACAATAATGGAAGAAACAAACACAGTTATGAAAGATTAATACTAGGAAAAAAACCTCAATAGGAATTAACAAAAACCCATATATAATTTTAAAAAGATTGAGAGATTCAGAATATTAGAAAGTTATTACATAACTTTTTTATCTCTCCAAACTTTCCCACTATTAGAAAAAAAAAAACTAAAATTGAGTGAGAAACTTAACTCAGCTCCGGCCTTAAAAATTGAATCAAACAATATTTTTCTTTTTAAATCCCTCCCACTCAAACCAAACAGGATAATGTATTGAGACCTAGCTTTAAAAAAAAAAAGTATGTCACCTAACTTCTTTTTAGTTTTTCTTCTCCTTTTAAAAGAAATTAAGTCAAACACTTGTTTACAAATACTCTTGAAAAAACGCAGAGCTTTTCTATAATGAATCAGGTTTAAACCGTTATTTTTTCTCTTTTCTAATCCCCAAACTCTTTAGATTTTAAACTGTTTGGAGATTCATCTATTAGAGTACTAAACTAGTCAATTTTCTTGTGAAAGTGGAGCGTTCTAAGCTTTTAAGATGCCTATAAAATGTCAAAACAAAAAATTTCTATATTCTAATCAATGTTCAAGTGTTCATGCCACGGAAAAGGGAATTCGGCAGGTGAATAGGCGATGGCAAATATCCGATACCTTAAAGGGCTTTTGGTGCCACCATAGACGTGGTGGTTTCCTGCGTCCTTAATATATGAATGAGGACTATAAAGAAGAAAATAAAGACAACAAGCAAAATGTAATGGAAATCACGAAACTTGTCAATAAATATATCAAATCACAAGTCATCGTCACTTTCATCACTGTACGAAACAAGGCCAGTTAGGGCAACTTCTCGGGGCTTATCAGCTTCACCATTCAATGAAAGTACTGGTTCCAGAGACTCACTATTATCATTCACAGGAGTGTTTCCTGCTTTTGAAATTTCCTCAGTGTTTCCTTCATCCACCTTGGCTTTTTTAGCTTGCGGCTTGACTTTTATAATCATGCCTAATGGACGAGAAGCTGGATTCTTCTTTACAGCAGACTTTTGTTCCTGCAAGAGAAAACATAGTTAAGTGAAAAGCATGGAAATAGCAACAACTGCAACATACATGATTTCTTAGTTGCAAAAAACTAATAAATTAAACAATCCTTCAAAGATTGCCAATTGAAGGATTACAAATTATTGGTTCTGAAGATTTTAGGAAGATCAAAAACAGGTAAAAAAGTAACGAAATAAACAAGACTTAATTGTAATTTTAATACTATAATAATATAACTGTTAGTTTTAGTCCCCAAACAAATAATGTTCAGTAAGCATACCCATCAATTTGCTTTAATTGGTACAATTAAGTCCCCCCCATGTTACAGTTAAATCCCTCCATTAATATTATTTTCTTTCTTTTCAAAACCTTTTAAATTCTTATTTCTTTACACAAAATTTTCACAACTTGAATTAATTAAATCATTTTAAACTTTCTCTTATTCAAACTCATCAACCAAAATAAAAAGAAAAATCCAAATTTTCCTCCTCTTCAAACCCCAATCACAGAGCTTTCTTAATTCTTCAAATTTTATCACATTTTCATTAAATTCTAACTATTAATATCATTTCATATCCCAAATCCATTATAAGTTTCCAACTACTATTTGAATAGAAAATAAGAATGTAGAAGAAAGTCAAGGAGATAATTAAATTTATTTCATTTTAAAATAAAGGGGCTTCATTTGCTCACAAAGAGACCCAAATTGCACAATGTCCAAATTAGATGGACCACAAGTGAAATTAAACAAATAAATAATATCATTGAGTTGTCAAGGGAGGATAGGAGGTTCTGATCTAGTTTAACCGTTAATATAAAAATTAAAAAAAAAAAAAATAGCCTCAGCCATTAGATTTGAAAACCGTAAAAAATAATAGCTCATACAAACTATAAATTTCAGAAACAGCACTACAGGAAGGACAATAACTATAGAAACATGTTGGTATGAATGTCAAATTGATGACAGAGGCCATCCCCATCTGAGTAGTCTAGCATTTAAAGATCTTCCGCAGATGATAGATCTCAATAATGGCCTATTATGTAAAAATGTTATTGTCCGAATCAGGAAATCAGTTGCAAAATTATTGTTTGAAAATGAAAACATTGTATAATTGTATTTAATCAAACCCTCACAAAAAAATGGTAGCAACACATAAAAGTCACCAACCAACCTGGACAATAGGTAAAGGGGGGTTTTCCTTAACTTCATGCACAATGTTGGACTGGGCTGCCACCGCTGCCTGGAATCAACAATAGTTAGAAAAATCATTTACCAAATAATGGACAAATGATGATAACTACACTTCAGTAATGGCAAGTCCAACATACTCAGAAAATCAAATAAAAAGCAGAAGAAACTTGCTTTTTTTATTAAAAAAAAAAACAATTTTCTCATACAGTAACTTTTATGACTTAACTTGAAAGCTTCGGATTTGTTGGGCTTCCTCATCTGCCACTAGTCGTTCATATTCCTTTCTTGACTGAAAGGAGGATAAAAATTAATATTAGCAAGAAGAACAAGCACTTGAATAAACTTTGCATCCACAATTTGTTCAAGCATTTCTTTTGTTCTCTATAATGATAAATGTTGTCAAATTGTTTCCAAACAATCTATAGAAGCGCTGTCTTTCCTGTAGCCTGTACAATCATTGAAGCAAAAGACCTGACCCATATCTAAAATGCTATGGTTTACACTTCAAAGATCTATATACGAAAATTTCATGACACAAGACGCTTTAAAGAGAGAATCAGAACTCACTGCTTCATAATTATCAAGAAACTCAGTCTCGTCTTCATCTAAAGCTTTAGGTGGTCCTGTGATAATTAGAGGGGCCAAAATTCAAACCAGAATCCCAACAAAGACAAGCGTGCAGAAAAGTGGGACAAAAAAAACTGTTAAAATGTAACTCAACCAATTAGCACAAACTATGCCCATCTAAAAAGGACTAACACCAAGTAAGCATGAAAGAATCAATTAACAGGTCCAGCCTTACAAGCTGCCTTGGTAGTTGGCATTGCCTCACACTATCAATCTATCACATTCTATTATTAAAACAAAAAACAAAAAAACCAAAAAAAAAAAGAAGTCCGTGGTACTCATAAGCCCTAAGGTGAAGGTAGAGTATCATAGTTATGCAAATTGCAACGTGATGGTTGAATACTCACTGTGTTTGAACCTTTCATTAAATTCCGCATCCTTTTTGTCCTTATTCTCCTTTAGAATCTGCACTTAAAAGCTTCTTCAGTAAGTAAATTCCTCATGATCAATTATACGCATGCATCATAAAACCCTGACTTAATTCCTGAGAATTACAATGCAATTTTGCGTCACAAGAAATGAGAAAACAAACCTCGTAGAGAGGTCTATCTCTCTGGGCAGTGCCGTCGTCAACTCGTTCCCCCCTTGTTCTTTTCGCTTCTACCAACTGTTTCAACAATAAATTGAACAATCACGCAAAAAAAAATTAAAAAATAACTAACGAAACCCTAATTTTTTATGCACAACACGTGGATTCAAAATTGGAGTGAGAGTCTGAGACTGAGAGAGTTCATTTACTTGCTCTTCGGAGACGAAGTTCATAACCCTGAAAGGACGATCCGAATTTTCTTCCATGGCTTCAAGTCTTGCGAAGTGCAACTGAAACTGAAACAGAAGTTCAATTCCAAAAGGACAACCGAGAGAGAAAGTAGCATCACAAAAATGGGAACAATCCAACTAAAAATAAATAAGTTTTTTTAAAGAGTTTAATTAATAAAGAGTTGTAATTTATATTGTAATTGAATATAAATATAAAAAAAATTTAAAAAAATAAAATAGTTTTGGTTAAAAGAAATTTAAATTACATTTTTTTTTAAAATAATTTTTTTAGAACAAGCTTTTATCTTTTATAAATTATATTGGGTAATTTAATAAAGAAAATAATTTATGAAGACTTTAACAAAAAAATATTACATTTTTTTAGAATTAAAAACTTACTTAAATCTAAATAAAACATAAAACGGCATTAAAGTTTGTGTTTAGCATAAAAATCATTAATTAGAAAAAAAATAATTTAGGCATCATTTTAGTTCATTATTATAAAATCAATAAATTTATTTTAATCCATCCACATGCTTATCTAGTTATCCCAAATTTTATGAATTTTAAATATTGTGACCCATTTTTGAAACTTTGAAATGGTAGACTTTACTTCATTTTTCACTTTTTTTTTTATTAAACCATAATCACTCGGTTCGGGATTTAGTTATATTTAAGTTTTTTCATCCCTTTCCAAAAGTGTATTTTGTGGGCTTCAAACTCATATCATCTTCCACAAACGTTGTCAACTAAACTACACTCATTGAGTACTATTTTAAAATATTTATATTTAATATACATAATTATTCTATTATTTATTATCTATATTGTTCACAAAAAATTATTATTTATATTATTAATAAAGAGAACTACCTGTCTACCCACATTTTGGTAAACGATTATACCTATTAATTATAATTGTAACTAATATGCTAATAAATAAGAAATATATTGTAACTACATACACTTACATATAGTCTTACTTGAAAATTGTTATTTTTTCTAACCAAAATTAATATAATAAAAATGTGAATACACGTGCATTGTCGCGCACTTTCATTTTCGCTAGTTATTATAAAGGAAATAATCATATTTAGTGTTATATATACTATTAATAAAGGGAACTTCTCTTTTGATGTTCATTTTTTTCAAAATACTTATTCTACCATTTTAAAAAACAAAAAAAAAAACTACTTTGTTAAAATCAAGATTTTGACTCATGACATCTCCCTCCACTATTTCCTCATATATGAATTTCACCGTTAGATTAACCTTATAACCTTAAGAAAAGAACTACTTTAAAACATTTATATTTAACATACATAATTATCCTATTCTCCATAATATATATTTACAGTCTTATATTATATCTATATTATTAATAAAGGGAACTTCCCTATTGATATGCACTTTTCAAATACTTGAGTTTAATTGGTTTAGTTTTGTTTTTAAGTTTTTGAAAAGAGTTTTTAAAAATAATTTTCAAAAACTGTTTTCGGGAAGAAAAAAAACTTGTTTGGCAAGTTTTATTTGAAAATTGTTTTGAAAATGAAAAAAATTGTTCATATTTATTAGAATTTCATTAATGAAAAGCAAAAAAAACATATTCTGATTGTATTTTTAATTTTCAAAACAAAAATAGAAAACTGAAAATAAAAACTACTTTTAGTTGTTCCTGTTTTTTAGTTTTTAAAAACTAAAAAACCAAAACTATTTTCAGAAAGCACTACCCAAACAAGTTTTTAGTTTTTAAAAACTAAAATACTGAAAACAGTTTTATAAAACTGTTGCCAAACAAGCACTTAGGGCTTGATTGGTTTGATTTTTAGTTTTTGAAAAGAGCTTTCAAGAATAATTTTCAAAAACTGTTTTTGGGAAGAAAAGAAAAAAAAAACTTGTTTGGCAAATTTTATTTGAAAATTGTTTTGAAGATGTAAAAATGGAAACATTTGTTCATATTTATTAGAATTTCATTAATGAAAAGCAAAAAACAACATATTTTGATTGTATTTTGAGTTTTCAAAACAAAAATAGAAAACTGAAAAGCAAAATTATTTTCAGTTGTTCTTGTTTTTTAGTTTTTAAAATCTTAAAAACCAGAATTGTTTTCGAAAACTGTTTCCAAAAAACATTACCCAAATAAGTTTTTTAGTTTTTAAAAACTAAAATACTGAAAACAATTTAATAAAACTATTGTCAAACACTTATTCTACTCTTTTAAAGACCAAAATAAAAAACTATTTGTTAAAATCAAGATTTGAACCTATGATCTCTAACTCACTAAAAATTAACTTTGCCACTAAATCAACCTTATAACCATAATAATAAAATTACTTTAAAACCTTTATAGCCACCATTAATAACCAACGTCCTAAACTTTAACTTTTCCATTAGACCAACCTAATTACCTTAATACTATAATTACTTTAAGACTTTTATATCTAATATCCATAATTGTTCTACTATTACTAATCCATGATTTATAATATATATATATATATATATTGTATAAAAAGGTAATATCTCTTTTTCATCTGCACTTTTATTAATACATATTCTACCCATATATCTATTTGAAAATGAAAAAATAAACTAAAAAGGGGGATTTGCACCCACAACCTGTGGCTCCCTAAACATCAACTTTACCACTAGACCAACCTTCTAACCTTAATAATATAATTACTTCAAAACTTTTATATCTAACATTCATAATTGTTCTACTATCACAAATCTACGATATTATATATATATATATATATATATATATATATATATATATATATATATATATATATATATATATATACTGTATAAAAAGGCAATACCCCATTTTCATTTACATTTTATTAATACTTATTCTACCTTATAATTATTTGAAAATGAAAAACAAAAACTATTTTCTCAAATAGAGGATTTGAATCCACAACCTCTGGCTCCCTAAACATCAATTTTGCCACCAGACCAACCTTATTACCTTAATAATATAATTACTCTATAATATATATATATATATATATATATATATGTATACACTATATATCAAGGCAATACCCTCTTTTAATTTGCACTTTATTAATACTTATTGTACCCTTATACGTATTCAAAAATGAAAAAAATAAACTACTTTGTCAAACAGGGGATTTAAACCGTTCTCTAAACGTCAACTTTGCAACTATAACAACCTTATAACATTAATGATATAATTACTTTAAAACTTTTATATCCAACATCCATAATTGTTCTACTATTAATAATTTATGATCTATAATATATATATATATATATATATATGTGTGTGTGTGTGTGTGGTATGTAAAGGCAATACACCTTTTTCATTTTCACTTTTACTAATAATTATTCTATACTTGTACCTATTTGAAAATAAAAAAATAAACTACTTTGTCAAAGGAGGGATTTGAAGCCACAACCTAAACATCAACTTTACAACTAAACCAACCTTATAATCTTAATAATATAATTACTTTAAAACCTTTATATCCAAAAGTCATAATTGTTCTACTATCAATAATTTATAATCTATAATATATGTATATATATATATATATATATATATATATATATATATATATATTATCTATACTTTTATACTATATATAAAGGCAATACTCACTTTTCTTTGACACTTTTATTAATACCTATTCTACCCTATACCTATTTGAAAATGAAAAAATAAACTACTTTTCCAAGAGGGGAATTTGAACCCAGAACCTCTAGTTTTCTAAACGTAAACTTTTTCACTGGACATACCTTATAATCTTAATAATATAATTACTTTAAAACATTTATATCTAACATCCATAATTTTTATAATCTATCATCTATGATATATATATATATATATATATATTGTTGAACAAGTGGCCTCAGTTTACTTAAGAGGGGGGGTGAATTAAGTAGATCAAATTTTAATCTTAGTTTTCTTATTATTTGATTTTATAATAAAATATTTAAAATGAATGTGAAGTGTTTAAATATAAAAACAAAATAAATAAATAAGAGTATAGGAAGAGAAAGATGCAAACTCTTTTTATACTGGTTCGGCCAATCCACTTGCCTACGTCCAGTCCTCAAGTATCCTCACTTGAGATTTTTACTACCTTTGAAAATTACTTTACGAATTGATGAATCCTCAATTACCTTGGGATCCCTTAGTGTTTGAGATTCCTTTATCACTCAAGAAGTATATCTTGAATACAACTAATGATCAGAAGAAGCAGAAAAAAAGTCTCTCTTAAAGAGTAGATGATACAACTTGAAGATCCTGTAAGAACTCGTTTGGAATTTGCAAGTGTTTGGCCAAGAGTTTTGTATAGAAAATGATTGGAAGAATTCGTTTCTAAAACAGAAGAAAAGTCACTTATTTATAGTGTCAAAACAAAGTGATGTGCCCTTTCATAAAAGGTTGTGACTTTTCAAACTTGTGATAACAACTTATTGGTAATCGATTACTTCAAAATGGTAATCGATTACATGATTTAAAATTTTTTTTGTTTCATGAAATATTGTGACTTTTCAAACTTATGATAACAGTTTTCTAGTAATCGATTACATGGTTTAAAATTTTGTGTCGTTTATCAATTTTGAATTGAAAAATTCAATAAGCAAGACCTCTGATAATCGATTACAGAACATGGTAATTGATTACCAGTTCATAATTTGAACTGATAAAAACATATCTTGCCAAACCAATGTTATGCAAACTCGTAGAGATTCTTTTATACAATAACTAAGTTGATTTATTTATCTTACTTAAGATTAATACTTGAATCTCTGTCAATGTTATTTGTTCTTTTACTTCCTTGCTCTTGTATCAACATTTCTTGTTACTTTTTTACATTATCAAAACCTTCTTGGCACATACGTTCTCCCCTTTTTTTATGATGACAATCATCTTTAAGGGAAGAATTTAACATTATATATATTTATTGATCACTCCCCCTTAATTTAACATTTATTGACTTTATAAGTATTCTATAGTTTGTAAAAAATCTTCTTGAAATAATAAAGCAAGTAATAATTTAGTTGTCAAAAACAATAATATCCTAATAATTTTCTTGCCTTACAAGTTTCTGCCCATTTGGCAACATAAAAAATAATGAAAGGTAAGAAGAAATTGCAACTTACAGAATATAAGGAAGGAATTGCAACTTATGGAATGGATTTTGGTGCCAGATCAGTTACATGCATCCAACCTTTAGGAGTCCAGATCAGTTAAATTCATGATACCTAATTCTCTTTGAATTGTAAAGAAACTTTCTTTGGGTAAAGGTTTAGTAAAGATGTCGGCTAATTAATTTTTGGTTTCTACAAATTCTAGAACACAATCTCCTTTTTGAACATGATCTTGAAGGAAGTGATGGAGTATTTCAATGTGTTTTGTTCGAGAATGTAATACTGGATTTTTAGAGAGATTTATTTCACTTGTGTTATCAAAATGAATAGGTATATGTTCTAGTGTTAGTCCATAGTTAGAGAGTTGTTGTTTCATCCAAAGAATTTGTGCGCAACAACTTCCAGCAGCGATATATTCTGCTTCGGCTGTAGATAGAGCAACAATGTTTTGCTTTTTGCTATGCCATGAAACTAGAGCGGAACCAATGAAGTGACAAATGCCACTAGTGCTATTTCTATCAGTTTTACATCCAACAAAATCTGATTCAGAATATCGTACTAAGTTATTGTACATATTTTTAAGATACCATAAACCTAAGCTAGGAGTTCCTAATAAATATTGCATGATTCTTTTGGCAGGATTAAGATGAGATTCTTTTGGATTTGCTTGATATCTAGCACATAGACAAACACTAAACATGATATCAAGCCTACTTGCTGAGAGATAAAGAAGGCATCCAATCATACCTCTGTATCGTTTGATATCTACTGACTTACGAGCTTCATCTTTGTCCAAGTAGCAAGCAGTGCTCATTGGTGTAGCCATTTGCTTAGCATTTTCCATTCCAAATCTTTTAAGTAGTTCTTTGCAATATTTGCTTTGATTGATGAATATTCCATTTTAGTTTGTTTGATTTGTAAGCCAAGAAAGAAATTTAACTCCCCTATCAGGGACATTTGAAATTCACTTTGCATATCATCAGAGAATTCTTTGCATAAAGAATCATTAGTGGCACCAAAGATGTTATCATCAACATAGATTTGAACTAAAAGAATATCAAGCATCTTTCGTTTAATAAATAGTGTGGTGTCAACTTTTCCTCTTGTAAAGCCTTTTCCAAGAGAAATGTACTTAATCGATCACACCAAGCCTTAAGAGCCTATTTTAAACCATAAAGAGCCTTTTTTAATTTAAAAACATGATTAGGAAGTTCTGGATTTTCAAATCCAGGAGGTTGATCAACATATACTTCCTCTTGAATGAAACCATTTAAAAAAGGAATTTTTAACATCCATTTGATATAGTTTGAAGTCGATTATAGAAGCAAATGCAAGAAACATTCTAATGGCTTCTAATCTTGCTACTGGAGCATAAGTTTCTTCATAATTTATTCCTTCTTCTTGATTATATCCTTTGGCCACTAATCTTGCCTTGTTTCTTACGACTATTCCATGTTCATCTAATTTATTTCTAAATACCCATTTAGTTCCAATTATTTAATAGTCCTTAGGTCTAACAAATAGTTCCCATACTTGGCTTCTTTCAAATTGATTGAATTCTTCTTGCATATAAATGATCCAATGTTCATCAATTAAGGCTTCATTTATGCTTTTAGGTTCAATTATAGACACAAAAGTCATGTTATTGCATACATCTTTAAGAGATTGTCTAGTTGTTACCCCTTTTGAAATATCTCCAATGATATTATCAAGAGAATGGTTCTTTAAGGTTCTCCACTCCTTTTGAATATCCAAACTGGTTTGATCTGTTTCATGTATGGAATCTGTACTACTTTCCTCTTTCTTACTTTTGTGATCTTTTTCATGAATGTGTGTATCTTGTAGAGTTTTTATCATATCATCAAGCACATCCTTTCTTGACAAAAAATTGTTAGATTCATCAAAAGCAATATGTATTGATTCTTCAATCATCATAGTTCTTTTGTTATATACTCTATAAGTTTGATTTAGCATCAAATTTTCCTAAATTACCTTTTCCATTATTTAATACAAAGCATTTACATCCAAATATATGAAGATGGGAAATATTTGGTTTTCTTCCATTGTAAAGTTCATAAGGTGTTTTCTTTAAAATAAATCTTATAAGTGTTCTATTCATTGTATAACATGCAGTATTGACGGCTTCAGCCCAAAAGTATTTTGGAAGTTTTATGTCATTAAGCATGGTTCTTGCCAATTCTTATAATGATTTATTTTTTCTTTCTACTACTCCATTTTGTTAAGGAGTTCTAGGTGTAGAGAAGTTATAATCAATTCCATTTTTATCACAGAATAATTTAAAGTTTTTATTTTCAAATTTCTCTTTCATGGTTACTTCTAATTGAAGAATTTTGAGTTCCTTTTTATTTTGAACAATTTTAGCAATTTTCTTGAATGCACGAAAGGTATCATTTTTATGAGCAAGGAATAATGTCCAAGTGAATCTAGAGTAATCATCTACGATTACAAGTACATAATAACTACCTCCAAAACTCATAGTTCTTGACGGAACAAAAAGATCCATGTGCAACAGTTGTCAGGGTCTAGAAGTTGAGATAATATTTTTAGATTTAAATGAAGTTCTTACTTGTTTTCCTTTTTGGCATGCATCACAAAGTTTATATTTTTCAAACCTTATAACATTAATAATAAAATTATTTTAAAACTTTTATATCCAACATATTATATATATATATATATATATATATATATAATCTATCTATACCATTAATAAAGGGATACCCATTTTTTATGTTAACTTTTCAAAATACTTATTCTATCCTTATACCTATTTGAAAATTAAAAGATAAACTATTGTGTCCTTGGAGGGACTCAAACCTACAACCTCTCACTCCCTAAATATAAATTTTTCTACTAGATCAACCTTATAATCTTAAGAAAAAAATTACTTTAAAACATTTATATCAAACATAGATAATTGTTCTACTATCTATAATCTATAATATATATATATATATATATATATATATATATTATCTATACTATTAATAAAGGGAATATCATTTTATATCCACTTTTTAAAATACTTATTCTATAATTATATGTATTTGAAAATTAAAAAATAAACTACTTTATCATAGGAACGACTCAAACTCGCAACGCTCTCTCTCCAAATGTAAACTTTGCTACTAGATCAACCTTATAACCTTAAAAAAAAAATACTTTAAAAGATTTATATCCAAAATAGATAACTGTTCTACTATCTATAATATATATATATATATATATGTATTATAATATATAATAGAAATAGGATGTATTGGTGTCCACATTTTATGACCTCTCTTATGTTAATAAATTCACATCTTCATAAGTTGTACCTTATCATAAAATCAATTTTCCTTAAATATCATTAATGTATGTATAGTTTCGATCATAAATATTTTTAATGAAAATGCAAATACACATGTTGGACAAGATGTTTAATTTTATTCAAATTCTCTCTCTATTTTTTCAAATTCATTGCAAATATTACATATACATTCATGATCTGACATATTTATATCATGTTAATATAAACAAAAAAACATACTAAAGTAAAATTATTGTACACAAAAATGTGAATACACATGCGCAACAAATTGTTTAATTTTATTTAAACTCTCCTCTCTCTCCATTTCCTGAAATTCATTGCAAATCTTACATATACATTGATGATATTAAATATTCTATCATTTTAACATAAATAAAAAACACACTAAATTAAAATTATTATACACAAGATGACACATAAATTATTTATATATTCTATCATGTTATTAAAAAATATATTAAATTAAAACTCTAAAATTATTATACATATCAAAATAGAAATGCGAATACATTTATGTCCATTTTCCCAAATTCATTACAAATCTTACATATATGTTGATGATCTAACATATTTCTATCATTTTAACATAAACAAAAAAAATACTAAACTAAAATTATTGTACACAAAATGACATGGTAAATTATTTATATATTCTATCATATTATTAAAAAAATATTAAATTGAAACTCTAAAATTATTATATATATCAAAATAGAAATGTTAATGCACAGGCACAACAATGTTTGTGTTTTCGCTAGTAAAACGACTTTTAAAATCCTCTATGGTATGACTTTTAAAAAGTGTGTGTGTGTATGTGTGTGTGTGTATATATATATATATATATATATATGTTTTTGAATCATGAAATAGTATTGGCATACCACTATAATTGTATAAATTTATATTGTTTATGATGGCTTCACCTTCTCCATGGTGTCACCAACTCTTCTCCAAGATGAAATCTTGAAATGGATCTTCTTCAAGGGCTGAAATAGGTGTGAAAATGGAGCTTATGAAGGGTGAAAGTGGTTCATGAAAAATGGAGACAAAAGAATGGTGTTTTGGGTGGTGGTGGTTGAATGGTGTCTCTTTGGCTAGCTCACTTCACTTAAAGACGGTGAAGGTCAATCCTAGGGAGACCTAAGCTCCTTCTAAGGTAGAGAGGATAATGTAGGGTATTTAAAGAGAGAGTGGGAGTCCTCTAGGCCATTTGCATGAAAATTTGAGAGCTAAATGCCTATCAAATGAACCCTAAATGGACTTCAAAGGAAATGTAGGTTCCTCCCCCTAAATGACTAAAATACCCTTGTGTCTAGAAAATGAAAGAAATAGACTTTTAACCTCACAAATCAAGGTTTAAGTCTGAAAATAAATCTTAAACTAATTTTCCCCGTAATACAAAGGCTAAATAAAAATGCACAATGAAATCCTAAGTGATTAAGGTTCCCCAAAATACAAGGGAAAAATAAGGAAAACAAGCAAAATACTAGGTAGATGCACCAAAGTCCGCACATGTGATCATCAATGCTCTTGGTGTGGTATGACCTTCCTCTTCTTCTATTCTTCTTGTCGTGGACCTTGTGATGGGACTTATTTGATGCCCCAAGGATGCTCCTCCATCAATTTATGTTGTGCTAATTAGGTGAGATATCTCCATTTGGAATGAGGATGAAATTTGATATACATCCATTTTGGATGGATGTATAAGATACCTTTGTTTAATACGGGGAAGAGGTTTTAGATACCTTCATCCGAGATGGAGAAGAGATTTTGGATACCTACATAATAGTGCGGGGAAGGCAATGAGATGCCATTGTATGGAATATGAGCTCATAAATCCTTTTGATGAATCTACTAAAAACTTTGGTTCCAAGAACCGTAGAGTAGGAGTGAGTGATCATGAGTATCACTATATTTTTGTGATTGTGTACATTATGAAAGTGTTAATTAAAAACATAATTCTTTTATCGTTTCTATTAATTATTAGGAATTATTCAAAATAAATTATAACTTTTGTTTAAAGAAAATATCTTTTATTTGCGGGTATCATGATTTTTTTTTTTTAATTCCGCACCGGCTGAGAACAACACTATTTGTGAACCCTTCTTTAAAGCTTGTTTTATTCACTGAGATTCTCATCTCATTAAAAAGTGTTGTTTTCAGAGTCAAAAGAGGAGGAAGCCGTGAAGGCTAAGAAGGCGTGAAGACATAGCTCATAGTTGATGTTTTCTTTTATGAATATTTTTTTGTTATTGTTTATATTCATTTAGAGACGTCTATATTTGAGAATTTTATCCTGTAAGGTGAATTTTTTTTATTTTAGTTTTATTTTCAATAATTATTTAATTTTTATACTTCAGGTGTTATTGTAACGGAGGACATTACATCTTGTAACGTCATCCGTTACAATAACACTCAGAGTATAATAATTAAATAATTATTGAAAATAAAAATAAAATAAAATAAATCCACCATTCATAAAAGAAAACCTAAATTATGGGCTACATCTTTACGCCTTCTTAGCCTCCATGGCTTCCTCCTCTTCTAACTTTGAAGACAACATTTCTTAATGAGATGAGAATCTCAGTGAATAAAACAAATTTTAAAAAAAAGCTTGCAAATAGTATTGTTCTCAACTGGTGCGGAATCTGGAAAAACAATCATAGTACCCACAAATAAAATATAGTTTCTTTAAACAAAAATTATAATTTATTTTGAATAATTCTTAATAATTAGTAGAAACGATAAAAGAATGGTGTTTTTAATTAATAGTTTCATAATGCACAGAATCACAAAAATATAGTGATACTTATGATCACTCGCTCCTACTCTACGGTTCCTGGAACCAAAGTTTTTAGTAGATTCGAGCTCATATTCCATATAATGGCGTCCTGTTGCCTTCCCCACACTATTATGGAGGTATCCAAAATCTCTTCTTCATCTCGGATAGAGGTATCTAAAACTCTTCCCCGTATTAAACGAATGTATCTTATACATCCATCCCAAATGGATGTATATCAAATTTCATCCCCATTCCAAATGGAGATATCTCACTCAATTAGCACAACATAAACAATATAAATTTATACAATTAAAGCGGTACACTAATACTATTTTATGATTCAAAAACACACACACATATATATACTTTTAAATTCATACTTTTGAGGGTTTTAAAAGTTGTTTTACTTACCTCTTGAAGCGAGATCTCACCACTTTAATTTGTTTTCTTTAGCTCTTATGTCCCTCTTTCTCAACCCTAGAATAATGAACTAATCTATGATATTCTAAGGGAACTAGTTAACCCTGTATATAATAGTTTAGGGTTGATTTTTCCCTCTCTCTATATTTTTTTATAAAAGATTAGTTTTTTCCAGATTAAATTCAAAATAGTATCAAATCTTTAATTATTTCATCTTATTTCTATTTTAAAGGAATTATTATTTGAATCTTGGTTATTCAAAGTGATATAAAATCTTTTATTTGTTTTATCTTATTTCTATTTTAAAGGAAATATTATTTTAATTTGGTTATTCAAATTTTCTAATAGTTTTAACTTTTAATATATTTTTTTTTTGCAACCTAATTTTTTTTTCTTAACTAAGGGATTATTCGAATGTTTGAATTTTGAATTTTGGGATGTTACAATTTTTGTGTCCATGTTTTATGACTATTTTACCTTTGTAAATATTTTATGACTTCTCTCATAATAATAAATGCATATCTTCACATGTTTTTACCTTACCACAAATCAACTTTTTTAAACATCATTAATATATGTTTTCCTTCTATCATAAATAGAAATTCGAATACACAAACATAACGGTACCTGTGTTCTTGCTAGTTATGAATAAAGGAACTACCACTTTTGGTGTCCACATTTGTTGTAGACAATTATGCCCGGTAACTAGCATGTTAATAAACAAGAAATATACTATAACTACACATATTCAGTCTTACTTGAAAATTTCCATTTTCTCCAATCAAAATTAATACAATAAAAATATGAATACATAGACATGACATTGTTTGTGTTTTAATGTCATTTTTATTTAGATATTTTTATTTATTTATAACTATTATAAAAATATAACTAGGAATAACCTTTAGTGTCATTTATAACTATTATAAATCTATCACTATTATTCTATAACTAGCATAAAAGGAACATTCCAATCTAATGTCATTTTTATTTGGATTTAGAGTTTAGGGTTTATTTAGATATTTAGGGTAGTGTGTAGTTCAAGATTAAATAAAAGTGTTGATGTTGATGTAGAAAGGTTTTCCTTCAAAATCCAAGTAGTAAAAAAAGAAGATATATGTCAAACTAAAGTAGAGTGTAAAGAACAGTACAAAACCCAAGTTGTATAGCAAAAAGACAAATTCTTGATGTTTAAAAAATAAAATAAAAAACAAAGAGGAAATAATAATACAGATACATATTTGCATTTCACAACACGAAGAAGGTTTGTCAAAAGGAATCATATTTGCACCAAATTAGCAAAATCCCAGATATCTTTTGACCAATGAAGAAAGAATAAAGCACATAAAAGGGAAAAAATTAAGAGTTGTAAGAAAGAGGTACATACCAAGAAAAATATTTGAATTATATTTATGTTACATATGTTAAAAGGGTCATTTATATGTCTATGTTAATAATGCATTTTATCAATTGGATATAACTTTTTTTATAAAAATCATGTATATGTAATATTTATTGGATCTCATTTAATGAAATTTAATTTTTTTTTTCATGAACACAGTATTATAATCCAAATAACATAAATGCAATTTAATTATAATCCAAATAATTTATAATTATAAAGAATGTTATATTGGATTGAAATTATCAACATTTCTTAGAAACATAAGATACCTGCAAGTTTCGCTATTTTAATATCAAATCTATCAATACCAAACTCTAAGCCCTGCAAGACCATAAGCATATATTAGAATCCTGTCAAAAATATTTTTACCTTTAAAAGGGCAAAATATTCAAAAAATTTATACTTACCCCAACTATATTTCGGTTACAGGTTACACGAAAATGGCACAGACTATTGTAACTAAAGAAATAAAATTAATATACTATCTTCTAAAAGATGTAATGGATATTTGACATGATCTTTGATGTATTCAACTGTATCAGAAAGGCAAATTTCTATTGATAGAGATAGACTTATTAGCACCAGTAGTTAGCAGGGAATCAAACAATAAGCCTCCTCGAGTTAATTATATCATAACATAATGCTTAAAAATTTATTTGAATTTTCCATAAAACTCAATATATACCTTCCATCTCTGTAACATAATAATGAAAATTGAAAAATATCTTTTTTTCCTCTCTCATTGCACTTTCAACATACTGTATACTAACATATAATGATTACAAAAAACCTACACATATGCACTAACATTTTCACATCATGAAGCCAAATTAGTGAAACAATAATCTTGTTGAAAAGAAATTACAGTTTCACCAAACACACACATAACACACTTCACGTTCAAAATCAAGAAGCAGATGAATCAGATGCAATTATTATCAAAGATTCCGTAAAAATCAATATTTTTTTCCAGACATAAAATAATAGGAAATAATTAAAAAAAATAAGAAAAAAGACACTCACATTCAGAGTCAAGTTCGATGACCTTAAAAATTGGCGTCGTGAGTATTAAAGAACTTCTTCACTTCAATGCAAAAAAGGTAATAGGTTTTGTTGCAAAATGCATAGAATCATCATTCATAGAGAATTCACAGAGAGAACATGCAAGATACACATCATCTTGATGAAAACTTGAAAACATGTCACCATTGAAAAACACAAAAGAACACACAGCAATAAAAAATAACATTTAAAGAAAAAATATTATATAACTTGTGCACACCACTGAAAAGGATAACCAAAAGTCTCTTCTTACGATATAATTACATAGGCAAAATAGTGCAACATTTCAGATAGCATTGATAGCGGTTAATAAAATGATAGATGCTCTAATGAGTAGTAGTTATTTTTTTGTAAAAAGGGTAGCAATTATTTTTCCTGATAAAATGAATTAATAGTATATGTAAATTAAGAGTAATATTGATATTTAGAAATGTAGACATGAGGGAGATAATTGTCTTCATAGTAGTAATAGATAATAGATAAAATGCAATTAATAGTATAAGTAAATTAAGGATAATATTAGTATTTAAAAATATGGAGATGAGAGGGCAATTACCTTTATAATACTAATAGATAATAGATATAGCAACAATGGTTTTAAACTCAGATGATAGTATTTATTCCAGTATTGAAGTTTTAATTTTATTCCCTCTATATTCACAAATAGTACAAACGTTATTTAAGTTTGAAATTTTGTTGTATTTAGTTGTTGATAATTTCTTTACTAGAGATGTGTCATTTATTCAATTCATAGTATATATGGATTGAACTCTATATTTGTTATATTTTTCTTTTTAACCAAATATGATATTGCATAAATTTTTTTTATTTAATTTAACTACATATAAAATATATGTAGTTATAAGTATTTGAATTTTTCAACGTGTGTAAGCTTTCATTTATATGATATAAATATTGACAAAAACAAAAAGAAACAAAAAATATTTTGGAAGGAGAAGAAGATTAAATCGTTGACAAAATAATTAATTATGGAAAACAATTAAGGAGATATTATCAGTATAATTCCCCCCTTAGAAGAAGTAAAATTTCCTAATATTCAAAATAATGAAGTAATAGCATCCCCTTTTAAAATGATAAATGAAAGAAGAGATATTAATATTAAAGATATTCAAAACCTGCATACTCAGTTAAATTATACTAATCAACTTGTTCATATAATTGCCACAGAAGTAATAGATAAAGAATTACCTCCTAAAAAACTAGAAAGATCTTTAATTAAACCCTTTAAGTTCTCAGAAGAAGAATTAAAACATATAAAATTAGGAAAAGATTCTATGTTAGACGAAATAAATAAAAAATTGGATGCTTTAAAAATTAATAAAGTCAATACTATAATAATACCCGATGAAGAATTAGGAGAAATAAATAGAGAACAGTTTGACGATAATTTATTCAAAGTTAATAAATTAAGAAGAAATGCTAGGAGTAGTTTGTCCTTAGGTCCTACCCCTAGACCCACCACTAGAAATTATTATAATAGGCCCACTCTCCCTGATATTCAGTTTGAAGAATGGGAGCTGGAGTCACCATCCTCTTTTGATGGCTCTAGTATCTATGAATGGAACATAGACGGGCTAACTGAAATGCAAATCTTAAGAAAAACAAATGAAATGACCATGGCAGCCTCAGCATATAGAACTAAACAAGATGCGGCTACTACGGTTAAGCTGCTAGTAACAGGGTTCACTGGCCAATTAAAGGGTTGGTGGGATCATTACCTTTCCGAAGAAGAAAGATTTAATATAATGAATAGTGTAAAACAAGAAGCCGATCAAGTAATGCCTCTTATGGTAGAAACCCTAATTTTAGCAATTATCCATAATTTCGTAGGAGATCCTCAATTATTTGATCAAAGAATATCATTAATTCTTCACACAATTAGGTGTAAAACCCTAGGGGATTTTAGGTGGTACCACGATAATTTTATCACCTTAGTCTTAACTAGGCCTGATTGTAGAGAAGCATTCTAGAAAGAAAGATTTTTGGCTGGACTTCCTTCTACTTTTGCCGATAAGGTAAGAGAAAGTCTACCGCGATTATACAATGATATCCCCTTAAAAGATTTAACCTATGGAAGATTAAGTACGGCTACAAAATTAATAGGTTTAGAAATTTGCGACACTCTTAAATTACAAAATCAAATCAAAAGAAATCAAGAAATGGGAATTAAAGAATTAGGTAATTTTTGTAGTCAATATGGTTATGAAAAACCTATTCCTCCCTCTGAAAAAAGAAAACGACAGATAAGAAAACAAAAGAATTTTAAAAATTCTCAACCTACCCAGAGAAGTAATTTTAAAAAATTCTCTAAAAAAGTAAATAAGCCTAATAAACCAAATATAGTATGTTATAAATGTGGGAGAATTGGCCATATGAAAAAAGATTGTAAGGTCAAAGAAAAAATCAAAGCTTTAAAAATGAGTGAAGAATTAAAAGAACAAATAGCTAATTTATTAATATTAGAAGAAGAATCTTCTGAAGAAGAAGAAGAATCGATAATAGAAAATAATGAATTAACTGAAAACTCTGATAGCGAAAATGAAGAAAATATTCACACATGTGAAAATTTAGATAATTGTAATTGCTCTTTCAAAATTAATATGATTAAGGCAGAAACTAAATTAGCCCTAGAAATGGTGGATAAAATGGCTAATGAAGAAGACAAATTAGAATATTTATTAAAATTAAAAAATATGATGATAGAACAAGAAACAAGTAAAGAAACTAAAGAAAAAGAAAAATTTGCTGGATATAATTTTTCAGAAATTTTAAAAATGGATGCTTTAAATAAACCAGTTACAATAAAAGATTTGCAGAAAGAAATAAAAGAGTTAAAATAAGAAGTACAAGAATTAAAATTAAAATTAGAAAATCTAACCGAACAATTTAATAATAATATTGGTTCAACTTCTAATTCTCCTAGCGAAGAAACAGAGTTAATTAATCAAATAAAAATTCTACAACAAAAATGGCAAATTAAAATAGCATTATCCATAGGAAACTCCTTTCATAAAAATTTCATAGCATTAGTAGATTCAGGAGCAGATTTAAATTGTATAAGAGAAGGATTAATTCCTACCCAATATTACGAAAAATCTTTACAGAAGTTATACACTGCTAATAATTCTAAATTAAAAGTACAATATAAACTGTCTAATGCTAATATTTGTAATAAAGGAAAATGTTTTAAAAATAGTTTTATTTTAACTAAAGACATTACAAAAGAAATAATTTTGGGTACTCCTTTCTTAACTCAAATATACCCTTTTGAAGTATCTACTCAAGGAATAAAACATAAAAATCATCTTTTTGAATTCATAAACCCCATTAAATCCAAAGAAGTCTTAACCCTAAAAGATTTAACTGAAAACAATTTTATAAATAAAATTGAAAGTAAAAATGAGCAAATCTATAAATTACAATTAGAAATAAAATATCAAAGAATTGAAAAACAATTAAAGGACACTCTAATAAAAAAGACTTTTGAAAATCTTCAAAAAGATTTTGAAAAAGAGATTTGTGCTGAAATACCCTCTGCTTTTTGGGATCGGAAGTATTTCACTATTAAATTACCGTATATAGAAGGATTTCATGAAAATAACATACCAACTAAAGCAAAACCAGTACAAATGAATAAAGAAACTCTTAATTATTGCAGAAACGAAATACAGCAATTTTTGGATAAAAAATTAATTAGACCAAGTAAATCCCCATGGAGTTGTTCTGCATTTTATGTTATGAATGCTTCTGAAATAGAACGAGGAGAACCAAGAATGGTTATTAATTATAAACCTCTTAATAATGTATTAAAATGGATTAGATATCCTCTTCCAAATAAACAAGAATTAATAGGAAGATTATATCAAGCAGTAATTTTTTCAAAATTTGATCTAAAATCCGGTTATTATCAAATTAAAGTAGCGGAAGAAGATAAATATAAAACTGCTTTTACAGTTCCTTTTGGGCATTATGAATGGAATGTAATGCCTATGGGACTTAAAAATGCTCCTTCTGAATTTCAAAATATTATGAATAATATATTTAATCCTTACTCCGAATTTGCCGTAGTCTACTTAGACGATGTGTTAATATTTTCTAATACGATAGAACAACACTTAAAACATCTAAAGATATTCAAAGAAATAATAAAGAAAAATGGTCTAGTTATTTCAAAAAGAAAAATAAAAATGGGACAAACCAAAATAAGATTTTTAGGCCATGAAATATTTCAAGGAAAATTAACCCCTATAAGTAGAAGTATTGAATTTGCAAATAAATTTCCTGATGAAATAACAACTAAAAATCAATTACAAAGGTTTTTAGGATGTATTAATTACGTAGCAGACTTCCTTCCCCACATAAGAATTACTTGTCAGCCCCTTTTCACTAGACTTAGAAAAAATCCTAAGCCCTGGACTGAACAACATACGAAAATAATTAAAGAAATAAAAAGTCTTGTCAAAACTTTACCCTGTTTAGGAATCCTTCATCCTAACGCTAAAATCATTGTAGAAACAGATGCGTCTGAAATAGGATTTGGAGGAATTTTAAAACAAACCTTTTCAGGAGAAAAAGAACAAATAGTAAAATTCCACTCAGGAGCTTGGGCCGGAGCTCAAACTAATTACAGTGTCATTAAAAAAGAAATTTTAAGCATAGTATTATGTATTAATAAATTTCAAAATGATTTGATGAACAAAGAATTTCTTTTAAGAATTGATTGTAAATCAGCTAAAGAAGTTCTAGAAAAAGACGTTAAAAATATTGTTTCTAAACAAATTTTTGCCCGATGGCAAAGTATTTTATCTTGCTTTGACTTCAAAATTGAATTTATAAAAGGAATTAATAATTCTATTCCAGATTTTCTAACCAGAGAATTTCTTCAGGGCACTCCCCCTCCGAAATGAAACCCTCAGGAAAAACCGCCCTAACAGACACCACCTCTAAATCAAAACCCTTAAGTATTGCAGATTTGACCCCTTCATATGCGATGAAGTCCTCTTTAAATACCTCAGATAATACCCGAGTATTACCCTCCTCCTTAACTAAAAAGACCCCCTCAGAATTATCATCCAAAGGAAATTTTCC
This sequence comes from Psophocarpus tetragonolobus, assembly GCA_037954015.1. Lineage (NCBI taxonomy): Eukaryota > Viridiplantae > Streptophyta > Magnoliopsida > Fabales > Fabaceae > Psophocarpus > Psophocarpus tetragonolobus. The sequence continues at coordinate 74,181,883 of CM075691.1, forward strand.
TCCCCTAAAGATACCTAGCTCTTCTAAAACTCCTGATCCTATAAATGCTCAGAAAGATTACCACATAAAATCTCCGTGTATTCCGGTTCTACCGATCGAACCAGAATGGGAAGAAGAAGAGCCCTCCATCATAATTGACAGAATAAGCCCTAAAGGATGGGCGTGGATTCCCAATAATTTTGAAAAAACCATAAATTTTTATCAAATGATTTTGCTGGATACTAATTCTGTTGAATTAATTCCAGAAAAGGATCCAAAAAATCCTCTTATTACCAATTACTCAAAATTAAAAATTCTAAATGTTTTATGTCCAACTGATTGGAATCAAAATTGGTTGACTCCAAAAGGCTTTTCTCGACCTTTTAAGCCAACTTCTTTTAATTACTTTGACTATCAAGAAGCTTGGAGTAAAATTCTTTTAAATACTAATCCCAAGCATTCCTGGTATATAAGTTTCAAAAATGAATTACCAACTCGATTACCTTCGTGGTTTATTAAATGGGTAATTGATTTTGGTACAGTAAAAAGCATTTTACCCTCTCGAATTGTGAAAATGTACGACATTTTTAAAGAAATATCTCCATCAATTCCTTCTAAATACAAATTAACTAGTTTTTTGTCAAAAATGGGAATTGGTTGGCTGATGCAACCCCAGTACCAGATTCATCATCACATGGGAGACCCGTTTCCAAAACAAGTTTGCCTAACTGTGAAGGTATTCTGGTGGCAAAAGTTTAACATTGACTACGTCGACACTAAGTTCAGACAGTTCAAGAATTCTCCACCTAAAGCTTCCATTACTCCTGCTTCAGCGACATGGGAGACCCGTTTCCAAAACAAGTTTGCCTAACTGTGAAGGTATTCTGGTGGCAAAAGTTTAACATTGACTACGTCGACACTAAGTTCAGACAGTTCAAGAATTCTCCACCTAAAGCTTCCATTACTCCTGCTTCAGCTTCATCTTCTCCATTAAAGATTGAAGATTTGGTAGGACCGACCAAAGATAAAAAAGAATTAAAAAAGAAACTGCTTGAAGTATTATCCTCTTTGGATTCTGAAGAAGAAACCGAAGAAAATGAAAAATTACTGTCCGATGACTGTTATGCCATCCAGATGGCACAAGACCCTAACTTAGACTCGGACTAGCAATTATTGACAGAGCCATGCCTACCCTGCCAGAAGATCAGCAGCCTGGTGAATGCTCTTCGATAATTCTAAACAACGGTTCTGTGCAAGACAGCTGTCAGCAAAGTACGAGGACCCACTTAAAATAATTCTGTCGGCCAGATTGTCAGGAATCTTTGATTTTTCAAAAGAGACGGTAAAGTTTGTCGGCCTCTTTTAAGATTCAAGATAAAGACAAGACAGTGGAAGACAAAGTGGCGACTTATCCGGAAGACTTTACGGAAAGAATTAATTTTTAATTACAGTGGAAGACAAAGTGGCGACTTATCCGGAAGACTTTACGGAAATAATTAAATTTTAATTTCGCTGTAATTTAGTTTAAGTCCGGACTTCGCATCCGGCTCTTGTAAACTCTATAAATAGAATTGAAGAAGAGGGGATAGACACAGCTCAGCAGAGCCTTAAAATCTATCTCTCTCCTTCCATCCCTCTCCTCTCTCTCTCTCCTTTGTAAATTCTCTATCTGAAATAAACTTCCTTCTTTTTGACAGAATGGGAAGAAGAAGAGCCCTCCATCATAATTGACAGAATAAGCCCTAAAGGATGGGCGTGGATTCCCAATAATTTTGAAAAAACCATAAATTTTTATCAAATGATTTTGCTGGATACTAATTCTGTTGAATTAATTCCAGAAAAGGATCCAAAAAATCCTCTTATTACCAATTACTCAAAATTAAAAATTCTAAATGTTTTATGTCCAACTGATTGGAATCAAAATTGGTTGACTCCAAAAGGCTTTTCTCGACCTTTTAAGCCAACTTCTTTTAATTACTTTGACTATCAAGAAGCTTGGAGTAAAATTCTTTTAAATACTAATCCCAAGCATTCCTGGTATATAAGTTTCAAAAATGAATTACCAACTCGATTACCTTCGTGGTTTATTAAATGGGTAATTGATTTTGGTCCAGTAAAAAGCATTTTACCCTCTCGAATTGTGAAAATGTACGACATTTTTAAAGAAATATCTCCATCAATTCCTTCTAAATACAAATTAACTAGTTTTTTGTCAAAAATGGGAATTGGTTGGCTGATGCAACCCCAGTACCAGATTCATCATCACATGGGAGACCCGTTTCCAAAACAAGTTTGCCTAACTGTGAAGGTATTCTGGTGGCAAAAGTTTAACATTGACTACGTCGACACTAAGTTCAGACAGTTCAAGAATTCTCCACCTAAAGCTTCCATTACTCCTGCTTCAGCGACATGGGAGACCCGTTTCCAAAACAAGTTTGCCTAACTGTGAAGGTATTCTGGTGGCAAAAGTTTAACATTGACTACGTCGACACTAAGTTCAGACAGTTCAAGAATTCTCCACCTAAAGCTTCCATTACTCCTGCTTCAGCTTCATCTTCTCCATTAAAGATTGAAGATTTGGTAGGACCGACCAAAGATAAAAAAGAATTAAAAAAGAAACTGCTTGAAGTATTATCCTCTTTGGATTCTGAAGAAGAAACCGAAGAAAATGAAGAATTACTGTCCGATGACTGTTATGCCATCCAGATGGCACAAGACCCTAACTTAGACTCGGACTAGCAATTATTGACAGAGCCATGCCTACCCTGCCAGAAGATCAGCAGCCTGGTGAATGCTCTTCGATAATTCTAAACAACGGTTCTGTGCAAGACAGCTATCAGCAAAGTACGAGGACCCACTTAAAATAATTCTGTCGGCCAGATTGTCAGGAATCTTTGATTTTTCAAAAGAGACGGTAAAGTTTGTCGGCCTCTTTTAAGATTCAAGATAAAGACAAGACAGTGGAAGACAAAGTGGCGACTTATCCGGAAGACTTTACGGAAAGAATTAATTTTTAATTACAGTGGAAGACAAAGTGGCGACTTATCCGGAAGACTTTACGGAAATAATTAAATTTTAATTTCGCTGTAATTTAGTTTAAGTCCGGACTTCGCATCCGGCTCTTGTAAACTCTATAAATAGAATTGAAGAAGAGGGGATAGACACAGCTCAGCAGAGCCTTAAAATCTATCTCTCTCCTTCCATCCCTCTCCTCTCCCTCTCTCCTTTGTAAATTCTCTATCTGAAATAAACTTCCTTCTTTTTGACAGAATGGGAAGAAGAAGAGCCCTCCATCATAATTGACAGAATAAGCCCTAAAGGATGGGCGTGGATTCCCAATAATTTTGAAAAAACCATAAATTTTTATCAAATGATTTTGCTGGATACTAATTCTGTTGAATTAATTCCAGAAAAGGATCCAAAAAATCCTCTTATTACCAATTACTCAAAATTAAAAATTCTAAATGTTTTATGTCCAACTGATTGGAATCAAAATTGGTTGACTCCAAAAGGCTTTTCTCGACCTTTTAAGCCAACTTCTTTTAATTACTTTGACTATCAAGAAGCTTGGAGTAAAATTCTTTTAAATACTAATCCCAAGCATTCCTGGTATATAAGTTTCAAAAATGAATTACCAACTCGATTACCTTCGTGGTTTATTAAATGGGTAATTGATTTTGGTACAGTAAAAAGCATTTTACCCTCTCGAATTGTGAAAATGTACGACATTTTTAAAGAAATATCTCCATCAATTCCTTCTAAATACAAATTAACTAGTTTTTTGTCAAAAATGGGAATTGGTTGGCTGATGCAACCCCAGTACCAGATTCATCATCACATGGGAGACCCGTTTCCAAAACAAGTTTGCCTAACTGTGAAGGTATTCTGGTGGCAAAAGTTTAACATTGACTACGTCGACACTAAGTTCAGACAGTTCAAGAATTCTCCACCTAAAGCTTCCATTACTCCTGCTTCAGCGACATGGGAGACCCGTTTCCAAAACAAGTTTGCCTAACTGTGAAGGTATTCTGGTGGCAAAAGTTTAATATTGACTACGTCGACACTAAGTTCAGACAGTTCAAGAATTCTCCACCTAAAGCTTCCATTACTCCTGCTTCAGCTTCATCTTCTCCATTAAAGATTGAAGATTTGGTAGGACCGACCAAAGATAAAAAAGAATTAAAAAAGAAACTGCTTGAAGTATTATCCTCTTTGGATTCTGAAGAAGAAACCGAAGAAAATGAAGAATTACTGTCCGATGACTGTTATGCCATCCAGATGGCACAAGACCCTAACTTAGACTCGGACTAGCAATTATTGACAGAGCCATGCCTACCCTGCCAGAAGATCAGCAGCCTGGTGAATGCTCTTCGATAATTCTAAACAACGGTTCTGTGCAAGACAGCTGTCAGCAAAGTACGAGGACCCACTTAAAATAATTCTGTCGGCCAGATTGTCAGGAATCTTTGATTTTTCAAAAGAGACGGTAAAGTTTGTCGGCCTCTTTTAAGATTCAAGATAAAGACAAGACAGTGGAAGACAAAGTGGCGACTTATCCGGAAGACTTTACGGAAAGAATTAATTTTTAATTACAGTGGAAGACAAAGTGGCGACTTATCCGGAAGACTTTACGGAAATAATTAAATTTTAATTTCGCTGTAATTTAGTTTAAGTCCGGACTTCGCATCCGGCTCTTGTAAACTCTATAAATAGAATTGAAGAAGAGGGGATAGACACAGCTCAGCAGAGCCTTAAAATCTATCTCTCTCCTTCCATCCCTCTCCTCTCTCTCTCTCCTTTGTAAATTCTCTATCTGAAATAAACTTCCTTCTTTTTGACAGAATGGGAAGAAGAAGAGCCCTCCATCATAATTGACAGAATAAGCCCTAAAGGATGGGCGTGGATTCCCAATAATTTTGAAAAAACCATAAATTTTTATCAAATGATTTTGCTGGATACTAATTCTGTTGAATTAATTCCAGAAAAGGATCCAAAAAATCCTCTTATTACCAATTACTCAAAATTAAAAATTCTAAATGTTTTATGTCCAACTGATTGGAATCAAAATTGGTTGACTCCAAAAGGCTTTTCTCGACCTTTTAAGCCAACTTCTTTTAATTACTTTGACTATCAAGAAGCTTGGAGTAAAATTCTTTTAAATACTAATCCCAAGCATTCCTGGTATATAAGTTTCAAAAATGAATTACCAACTCGATTACCTTCGTGGTTTATTAAATGGGTAATTGATTTTGGTCCAGTAAAAAGCATTTTACCCTCTCGAATTGTGAAAATGTACGACATTTTTAAAGAAATATCTCCATCAATTCCTTCTAAATACAAATTAACTAGTTTTTTGTCAAAAATGGGAATTGGTTGGCTGATGCAACCCCAGTACCAGATTCATCATCACATGGGAGACCCGTTTCCAAAACAAGTTTGCCTAACTGTGAAGGTATTCTGGTGGCAAAAGTTTAACATTGACTACGTCGACACTAAGTTCAGACAGTTCAAGAATTCTCCACCTAAAGCTTCCATTACTCCTGCTTCAGCGACATGGGAGACCCGTTTCCAAAACAAGTTTGCCTAACTGTGAAGGTATTCTGGTGGCAAAAGTTTAACATTGACTACGTCGACACTAAGTTCAGACAGTTCAAGAATTCTCCACCTAAAGCTTCCATTACTCCTGCTTCAGCTTCATCTTCTCCATTAAAGATTGAAGATTTGGTAGGACCGACCAAAGATAAAAAAGAATTAAAAAAGAAACTGCTTGAAGTATTATCCTCTTTGGATTCTGAAGAAGAAACCGAAGAAAATGAAGAATTACTGTCCGATGACTGTTATGCCATCCAGATGGCACAAGACCCTAACTTAGACTCGGACTAGCAATTATTGACAGAGCCATGCCTACCCTGCCAGAAGATCAGCAGCCTGGTGAATGCTCTTCGATAATTCTAAACAACGGTTCTGTGCAAGACAGCTATCAGCAAAGTACGAGGACCCACTTAAAATAATTCTGTCGGCCAGATTGTCAGGAATCTTTGATTTTTCAAAAGAAACGGTAAAGTTTGTCGGCCTCTTTTAAGATTCAAGATAAGGACAAGACAGTGGAAGACAAAGTGGCGACTTATCCGGAAGACTTTACGGAAAGAATTAATTTTTAATTACAGTGGAAGACAAAGTGGCGACTTATCCGGAAGACTTTACGGAAATAATTAAATTTTAATTTCGCTGTAATTTAGTTTAAGTCCGGACTTCGCATCCGGCTCTTGTAAACTCTATAAATAGAATTGAAGAAGAGGGGATAGACACAGCTCAGCAGAGCCTTAAAATCTATCTCTCTCCTTCCATCCCTCTCCTCTCTCTCTCTCCTTTGTAAATTCTCTATCTGAAATAAACTTCCTTCTTTTTGACAGAATGGGAAGAAGAAGAGCCCTCCATCATAATTGACAGAATAAGCCCTAAAGGATGGGCGTGGATTCCCAATAATTTTGAAAAAACCATAAATTTTTATCAAATGATTTTGCTGGATACTAATTCTGTTGAATTAATTCCAGAAAAGGATACAAAAAATCCTCTTATTACCAATTACTCAAAATTAAAAATTCTAAATGTTTTATGTCCAACTGATTGGAATCAAAATTGGTTGACTCCAAAAGGCTTTTCTCGACCTTTTAAGCCAACTTCTTTTAATTACTTTGACTATCAAGAAGCTTGGAGTAAAATTCTTTTAAATACTAATCCCAAGCATTCCTGGTATATAAGTTTCAAAAATGAATTACCAACTCGATTACCTTCGTGGTTTATTAAATGGGTAATTGATTTTGGTACAGTAAAAAGCATTTTACCCTCTCGAATTGTGAAAATGTACGACATTTTTAAAGAAATATCTCCATCAATTCCTTCTAAATACAAATTAACTAGTTTTTTGTCAAAAATGGGAATTGGTTGGCTGATGCAACCCCAGTACCAGATTCATCATCACATGGGAGACCCGTTTCCAAAACAAGTTTGCCTAACTGTGAAGGTATTCTGGTGGCAAAAGTTTAACATTGACTACGTCGACACTAAGTTCAGACAGTTCAAGAATTCTCCACCTAAAGCTTCCATTACTCCTGCTTCAGCGACATGGGAGACCCGTTTCCAAAACAAGTTTGCCTAACTGTGAAGGTATTCTGGTGGCAAAAGTTTAACATTGACTACGTCGACACTAAGTTCAGACAGTTCAAGAATTCTCCACCTAAAGCTTCCATTACTCCTGCTTCAGCTTCATCTTCTCCATTAAAGATTGAAGATTTGGTAGGACCGACCAAAGATAAAAAAGAATTAAAAAAGAAACTGCTTGAAGTATTATCCTCTTTGGATTCTGAAGAAGAAACCGAAGAAAATGAAGAATTACTGTCCGATGACTGTTATGCCATCCAGATGGCACAAGACCCTAACTTAGACTCGGACTAGCAATTATTGACAGAGCCATGCCTACCCTGCCAGAAGATCAGCAGCCTGGTGAATGCTCTTCGATAATTCTAAACAACGGTTCTGTGCAAGACAGCTGTCAGCAAAGTACGAGGACCCACTTAAAATAATTCTGTCGGCCAGATTGTCAGGAATCTTTGATTTTTCAAAAGAGACGGTAAAGTTTGTCGGCCTCTTTTAAGATTCAAGATAAAGACAAGACAGTGGAAGACAAAGTGGCGACTTATCCGGAAGACTTTACGGAAAGAATTAATTTTTAATTACAGTGGAAGACAAAGTGGCGACTTATCCGGAAGACTTTACGGAAATAATTAAATTTTAATTTCGCTGTAATTTAGTTTAAGTCCGGACTTTGCATCCGGCTCTTGTAAACTCTATAAATAGAATTGAAGAAGAGGGGATAGACACAGCTCGGCAGAGCCTTAAAATCTATCTCTCTCCTTCCATCCCTCTCCTCTCTCTCTCTCCTTTGTAAATTCTCTATCTGAAATAAACTTCCTTCTTTGTACAACTCTGCTTTAAATCAGTTGTGCCTCTGTAAGTCTTAACTTCTTAATTGTTCTCCTTTATTTTCATTACAACACGCTTTCAAATGGTATCAGAGCCTAACTAAAGAAATTTTCGCCAAAAAGATATAAGTATGCTCTGTGGTTGCGACTAGTTCGATCTTCCACATCAGAAAATTTTCCTGTTCAAAGTTTGTGAAATTCTGCATTCTTGATCTTCATAATTAACTAAGTTTTCAAGATCTTCATCTTTAACTTATATCATTTTCTAACTACTTTTCAAAGCAGAGTTAATAATCTAGAAATTAATCTAGTAATTAGGATGAAGCGTTGGTAGCCGGTAAGGGTGGTCCCGGTAGTCAGTCGTAGGAGACGCAGTAAATCCGTTGGTTTAGCCTGGTGGTCCCGATTCGGTCCTAATTATTTCAGAAAAATGTCTAGATTAATAAAAATGCTTTCAAAAGGAAAAGAAAAGGTAGATGTTAACAATGAAGAATCTGAAGAAACTAAGTTAAATATGATACATCATGAATTAAGAATTCCTCAAATAGAACATGAATTAAATAAATGGAATATACCTAAATTAGATATTAAAACTATTTATAAAACTTCGTTTAAGGATATGTTTAAATCAGAATATATCATTAAAACAGTTGAAAAAGAAATAGATTTAAAATCTACTCAACAAGAAATTCCTTTAATATCTAATCAATTAATTATGGAACCCTAAACCCTAAACCCTAAACCCTAAACAAATAAGCATTGCATAGGACAAGGATTCCATATTTTGACGTCTTCATGCATATTTGTTCCATATTTGGCTAGGTAGTCAAAACAAGTGTTAGCTTTTTGTAAAGTATGGTTGAATCACACGTTCTATGCATAATGGAGTAGACTACAAATTGCAACATTAATCAAGGTTGCATGCAGATGGAATAGATAAGCTTCAACCGTAATAAGAGAAATGATTATCATAGAGTTTGATTCACAAATAACATGACTAAATCCAAGAGATCGGGCTATAGCAAGGCCATGGAAAATTGCAAATAGTCATGCATTGACACTCTTTATGACACCACAAGATCCTGAGTAACCTAAGAGCCACTTGCGAGAGGTGTCCCTAAAAATACCACCAAAACTTGCATAGCCTGAGTTCCCTTTTGAGCTACCTTCATGTTCAGTTTGATAAAGGTTGTAGGAGGACATTGCCAAGAAACAAGACGAAGGAGTTAGGGGCTATTGTTGGTACGTTCTGAAACACTAAATTGGAAAAATTCATGATTTGGTTGTGTGAGAACCAAGCTGGTCAGGTCATGTCTTGGAAGGCAACTTCTTTAATTGACATATCAAATATATGCCATAGAAAAAATCAATTAAATTAAGACTTTATTTCTTTAATGTTTTAAATTTTTTTTTATATTTTAAAATTTTTATCTAAGAGCATATTAGAAAGTTTTTGCCTCTTGATGGAACACGTTTATTTTTTGTATGATAAATGCATTTAGATTTTCAAATAGCTTGCCTCCTAGACTCTAAATAATGTACTCTAAACTATTATGAAAAAAATATAAAAATTAATTTTCAATTTCTATTTTTATTTTTAAAATATTTTAAAATTAATAGATTTAATTTCTACCAAAATTTGGTTATTGAGTAATATAATTTTTTTAATGAAACAAATTTAAAACATATAAATAAATCTTAAGTTTATAATTGGGTGACTTGTTTCTTGAAAATGTTTCTTTGTTTTTTTTTATCATTTATCATATTAAATTACTTTTGTAAAATTATTGTGTCAATTCTTCTAATATATTTCATTACCTTTTTTTTTTGTTTCGAAAACTCCCAAAGCTAAAAACAAATAATGAAATTAAAACAATGTTGCAAATTACTTTCAACTTTTTCTTATACTTTTATTCGCATTTTGATGGCACAATTTTTTTTTTATTTTTATTTAAATATATTTTCTTCATCGATAAGATTTAAAGTTAAAAACATGGGCAAATATAGAAATTTACAAAAAGAAAATCATTTTTCTACTTTGTAATATTTAAATATTTGACTTTTAACAAATAAGGAATTATAACAAAAAATATAAAATAATTTCTTGCAAAAAAAATTAACATAAAACTAATATAATGGTAATTGAAAGTTCTCAAATTCTACAATAATTATATATATATATATATATATATATATACACTAGAAGTCACTTTTACTCCAAAATGGCTACTATTAATTCTCAATAATTTTTGTTAATCTTCATTAACTCTTAGTAATAACATATATAAAACACACAAAAGATTAATACAAGTCATTCAATCTTGTTAACTCAATAGAAAAAAACATATTAGAACACATGTGCATGTTAATTAAATTAATCAAATTTTCAATACAAGTATGTATTGACTATGCACAACATGTAAGTGAGTAAGCGTATTAATATTAAGCCTAAGACATTAGACATATAAGAATGTGTTTGGATTTGCATCATGGAGGGGCAAACATGTGTCAACTCCTTGTAAACATGTAATAGAGGTGTTTGAATGGTAAGAGGAGATGTGATTTTATCTCCCAAAATCGATTTTGGCTTCAGCAAGGGAAGAGTTGCTTCCAGGTTCAATTGAAACTGATATTAGATTCCATGGATAAATACTTCCTCATTTGCCCTTATTAAGAGCTAAAATTGAAACAATTATGGAGAGAGGTGGAGCAAGGAAGGTTTGAGGAGGAAGAAAATGGTGGAATCGTCGAGGAGAATGAACTTGAGCTTGAGAGTGATGACGTATAGATTGAAGGGTTACTGAGCGATTCAAGTCTGCTGAGCCAAATGACCCTTGTGGCTAATTTTTATTGTATGGTTTAGAAAATCTACTAAGCATATCCAATTCTACTAAGCAAAATTATACAACTTTAACTTTAACATGTTTTAAATTTTATTTGCTGTTGGGCGAATTTATTTTCCTATATTTTATTATTACTACTTTATATTTTGTTGTTAATTTACGTTAGTTTTTAATTTTTATTAATGACATCCATTGTATATGATACAATAATATATTAATTATTATTTTAAAATATTATTAAATTAATAATATAGCTATCAATATAGTTAAAAATAATATATTATAGCACAAAAGACATCAACAAATTAGTTAGACCAATTTTGGTAATTACACACTCAAAATCAATTTTAATAACCATTTCCCAAACATAATTTAATATGAAAATTAATTTTCTAACATATGTATCCAAACAAAAATTACATTACTTTAAAATCACATTTACTTAAAATTAAATATATAAAATTACGTTAATATCAAATTAATTCTAAACGCTAATCTAAACACATAAATTTGTACCTAATTGAAAAAGGTTTATTTGTATACATTGTGGGTTCGTTTGTAGTTAATCTTTTATCTATGTTCACATGAAAAAAATTCTAAGATATTGAAAAAATCTTATTTATTTTTTGTTGTTAAGTCGATAATATAAGGGATATAACCTTTGCAAATTGAGAAAAAAGTAAATATGTTTTCTTTAACAATTGACAACCCTTCATGTAAGTTCAATGATTTCCCTAAAGATATTGCATAGAATGATTGCATCAATAGTATGGACTTATCATCAACAAAAACACATAATGGTTCTATGGAAAATTTACAACCATGTAAATTTTGGGTATATGCCACCAAGTATGATTGAATTTATAGGTTAAAATAAATTACAAATATATGTCAAAATTTTTATGCAATTTTTATTGTAAGTGAAAATGACATACTTTTTTAATTGTATTTTCTTTTAGATATTATCCATACATATATTATTTTCTTTTTTCATGTTTTCAATGTTTTCCATGCTAAAAAAGGTCAAATAATGACCATATTTTGTTTGTTATTAAAAAATATCATATGTACTATGACAAAAATAGAAGTGAAATGATGTGTAATGTAATGATAGTGATAAAGAAATAGTAAACTGCAAATATGTTAAATATGATTTCAGTATGGCTTAAGATTAAGTTTTACATTAAATTGATATTGAGATGTTGTACTTGTATATTGTAGTTTATTTTTTATAAAGGAACAAGAAATTACAACAAAAGCTTTGCTATTAGTCATATAAAATTCTAATTTACATATTTATTAGTTGGATAAGATATAAGTCGTTTTAGACTTCTAGTTGTTTTCTTGCTTGTGAAATAAAATTTATCGTTATTACACAAGATGTTAGAATTTAAGGAATTTAAACTGATTGGGCATCATTTTATGATATTCAAATGTTTAAAAATTTGTTATATTGATATTATTATTAAGATTGACTCTTAAATATATGAATGTTACATTGAGTACAAGTATGGGTATTTGACTAATTACCCCATACCCAAACTCATACTCGTCCTGTTATAATTTTAATTTTTAAACTTTAATTTACAATTTCTTGTTATTAATTATTCTTCATATATTTTTTATATTAAAATATAATTAATAATTTAATATATATATATATAATTTATTTAATAATAAATAAGTAAATTTAAATTATAAAAAATAATATAACAGGTACTCATAGGTATAACTGAACCCGAAAATACCCGACAAGGAGAGAGGTGGGGATTAAAATTTTATATCTATTCTTTTTATGCCCGAACCCGCCCCGCACTTTTCGGGGATGGGGACGGGGAAGGCTAAACCTATACCTGCCCCGCCCTATTGCCATCCATACTCTCTAGTGCAGGTTATCGCGTATCAACGACATATTTGCATCCAATTGTCAAGCAAAGCATTGAACATTTGATGGGATCTCATTTGCCCAAACAGCATTAAAAAAGGCATCCTTAAGGTGGCCCATGTTAAAGGAAATGACCTTGTATGTTGAACCTACAAAATAAGCCATGGACTTATCTGCTACCCAAATCCACCCATCAGGATCCTCCTCTAAGAGACCAACAAATGTGTTTACTAACGAGTATTAACTATTGTTAAAGAGATAGTTAAGACTACCAATTTACAAATATTGGTAATTTAGAATTTATTGTAGACATGATTATATGTTAGGTGGTCATTAACCTAAATTAATTATTGTGAAATATAAGTCTTATGAATATTTTGAACAACCATTTCTATTCTTGGAGATTTCTTCATGTCAAAATATACAAGAAAATGTATGAAAAACTCAAGAAAAATAATATAGAAAGTTTAGTGAGATGAATATTTGAGTTAAAGCCCACATACTACATGTAAAACTCTCATGGTATGTGAATTCTAAAATTTTAGATTCATTTAGATATGTGAGTTTTTAGGCTCGGCTCGCAAAACTCGTTGGTTTAGCAGGTTATCTCGAGAGTCTGCATAATTAATTTTTTAATAAAAATTATATTATATTATTTATAAAAACGAGTATCATAAGTAAAAAAAATTAATATTATTGTGATGACATTTAAAAATTGAGATTTAAAATTTTATATTTGAACACATTTATATTTATGTGTGTGTATTTTAAATTTAAACTATTTTATTTTATATTTTAGAAATGAGAATTGAGATTATATTTAATTATTTGTGATGACATTTCTTATTTAACTATTAAGTAATAATTAATAAGTACTCTAACTTTGCTTAATTATTTTCTTGTAACCCATTATGGAGTGACTTTAGATATATATTGAATTTGTATAATAATTAACAATAAGACAAGTTTTTTTTTAAAGTTCTTTTTTATGTTTATGTGGGTTGGCCCGCGAGCTTCATAGACTGTGTGGCAGATGCAACTCAAATATAATAAGCTCTTTTAGAATGTTAGTTTTGCAAATTGAGTTTTTTGCAATTTTTGCAGGTTTGACGGGTCGAGTTACCCTTTGTCCATCTCCACCAATATTATGAAGATTGTCATTTTAAAGAATGTAAAAGTCATAAACTAATGTGTTTGGTAAAAGAGCCTAAATACTACTTTAGATACCTTTGATAAACTTTTTTTTTGTTGGTGTTGGTGCCTGACACGCACTAAAACTTTATCCTCCTACACTTCTTATTGTAGTCTATGAGGGTTTACATTTTTAGATTAATCCAACAAATCTAACAATCAAAACTTTTATTTTTTTTTCATATAGTTATAATTATAACACTGTTACCATGTTTTTATTTAGTTTTAACTTTTGAAAATGATAAAATATTTTTTATGCCTTTAATTAATTTTTGAGAATATTTTAAAAAAATACTTTCTAAACTATATCTAAACATATTTTCACGGTTGCTTCTTATTTTTTGTGAGAATGAAAAATGAAACACTAAGGTGTCATTTGTTTTGAGAAAATGTTTTCTACTTTCATTTTCTATTTTTATTTTCTGAAAACTATTTTTATTTTTAAGTTTTTAACATTAAGAAAATATGTTTGTTTTCACTTTATATTTTCTATTTTCAAAAAATAATATTGTTAAATTTAATCAAATTTAACAAAAATATTATAAATTATTTATATATATAGTTTAAAATATATTTATATATTATTTTTTATATAATTATAATGTTGTTATTAAGTTTTCGCATAGTGTTAACTTTTGAAAACACTAAAAAATAATTTTTTTCTATCTTCAGTTATTTTTTGAAAATGTTTTCAGTAAGAATGTTTTTTAAATATTAACAAAATATATTTTCAATATTGTTTTTCCTGAAAATAAAAACAGAAAATCGCCAAAATAAACCTTACATTCCCAATAAAAATAAAAATAAAAGTTTAGTTGTATTTTCACCTTATAAAAGTGAGAATCTAATTTTTTTACTGTGATAAAAATACCACATAATCTTTTATTATATCATTAATATGATAAATAATTAAAATATTTAGTAAAAATATTATATATTTTTATTTCATAAGCATATTTTTTACTAATAGATTTTAAACATTTATAATAAATAATGTATGGAAAAACTTTGTCTTGTATTGTGGCACTTTCTAAAAGATTTGAGGCAAAGAAAAAAAAAAAAAGACAAAGTGATAATTGGGTTAAACATTTTAAGCACGTGTTAGCGCGGGACGTTATAGTTAAGGTGGAGATTAGAGGTCACGTGCGAAAGTCTATGTGGAGGAGCTGTCGCAGGTAGCGAGTAGCAACGTGCCAACAAGGAAAGGAAAACGTAAGATGAACAGACGAGGTTTCACTGCGTGGCGCGCTGTTGTTTTTTGTCTGGCGTGTGAAAAATCTCAAGCCCCAGCCTCCTCAATCCAATCCCAATCACCAAAGAAGGGGACATGACGTTACAACAAGAACAGTATTTTCCCTAATCCCACTCGCGGGACTCGGAATTAACAACAAGGGTGCCCAAAAGTCAACAATTTCGATTCTTGCCCCTTTCATCATTACTTCTTCATTCATTCCCCTAACCTTTCTCGTCTCTCTCTCAGGTACGCAAATCCACACTTTCTTTCTTCACTTTTATTCGACCAAATCTTTATCTCCCTTTCAAACCCTAATCCTTTTCTTGAATTTGGGATCTAATTGTCTCTCTGCACAGGGGATCTATGATCAGCTGATGATGGATGGTGACGGGGTATTCACCTGAATTTGTTCATTTGTGATACCCTTTGATTCAGTATCTTAGCAGGTTAGGTGGAATTTAGTTGGGGGATTGTTTTTGTGCTTTGAGTATAATAAGGCCTTGAATAGGGTCTTGAGTTTTCTTGGTAGTCTTGATTTTAATACTGTACATTTTGTGAAGTCTGCTTCTTGATATTGGGTTTCTGGGTGTTTTCTTGTTAGTGGCCGCTTTGATTTTCAATGGCTAACCCAACACAACCTAATGTTGGGTTCACCCCTGAGAGAGAGAGTTCAAACCCTGAGAAGAGTCCAATTCCGCCCCCTCCAAGTTTTGTAGCCTCGCCACCTGGTTTTCAGCCACAAAAATTGCATTTACAGCAAGATCAAACTTCTTCCCGTTCCGTTAAAACCCCAAACATTTTATCACCCGCCAATGGGGTTTCCACTGTTCCTCACCTGAGCACCCCTCCTGGACCCCCGGTTTTCACATCGCCTGTCCGTCCAGCTGCGGTTCCCTTTCGCACATCTCCCTCATCGCCTCAGCCGCTTGCCTTTTCTTCAGCCACTTCTTTGCCAACATCATCATCGCCGTTGCAATTTTCAAATGGATCGTTTGAGTTGCAGCACCAAGCTTCGGATAGTATCCAGGATAATGTTCCTTTGGGAGAGTCATCCTTAGTTCTCTTTTCATCTCATAAGGTATATATATATTTACCTTGGTTTATTTTAATTATTTTTGTTGAATTGCCATTCTTTATGCTCAATCTTGTTCATATATGAACTTTTCCCTTCCATTTGCTAAGTAGGTATTGAAATCGAAGAAACAAGCCAATGTGCCCAGTTTGGGTTTTGGGGCATTGGTCTCTCCTGGGAAGGAGGTTTCAATGGGGCCCCAGGTATTACAGCGTGATCCTCATCGATGCCAAAGCTGTGGTGCTTATGCAAATATATATTGCAACTTATTGCTTGGATCAGGTCAGTGGCAATGTGTTATATGTCGGAAACTGAATGGAAGTGAGGGGGAGTACATTGCGCATAGCAAGGAAGATCTTCACAGATTCCCAGAATTATCTTCACCCATGTTTGACTATGTTCAAACTGGGAACAAGAGACCTGGTTTTGTTCCAGTTTCAGATTCCAGAATGTCTGCCCCAATTGTTCTTGTTATAGATGAATGTTTAGATGAACCTCACCTTCACCATCTACAAAGCTCTTTGCATGCTTTTCTTGATTCTCTCCCGCCAACAACAAGATTAGGAATTATACTATATGGTCGTACTGTGTCAGTGTATGATCTTTCAGAAGAGTCAATGGCATCTGCTGACGTGCTTCCTGGGGACAAATCACCAAGTCAAGAATCTTTGAAAGCTTTGATTTATGGTACTGGTATATACTTGTCACCAATGCATGCTTCGCTGGCAGTAGCACATTCCATATTTTCATCATTGAGGGCATACAAGTTGAATGTACCAGAAGCTTCCCGGGATCGGTGCCTAGGAACTGCTGTTGAGGTTGCCCTTGCTATAATTCAGGGCCCATCTGCTGATCTGTCCCGGGGAGTGGTCAAAAGGTCGGGGGGAAATAGTAGAGTTATTGTCTGTGCTGGCGGACCGAACACATATGGGCCTGGATCTGTTCCTCATTCTTTTAGTCACCCTAATTATCCATACATGGAAAAGACAGCAATTAAATGGATGGAGAATCTTGGTCGTGAGGCTCATCGACACAATACCATAATTGATATTTTATGTGCTGGAACGTGCCCTGTAAGAGTTCCTATCTTACACCCTCTTGCAAAAACATCAGGTGGAGTTTTGGTTCTCCATGATGATTTTGGGGAAGCTTTTGGTGTTAATTTGCAAAGGGCATCTGCCAGATCAGCAGGCTCTCATGGGTTGTTAGAATTGCGCACATCTGATGATATTCTTATTACTCAAGTTGTCGGTCCTGGGGAAGAGTCACATGTAGATACCCATGAAACATTTAAAAATGACACTGCTCTTTATATTCAAATGCTAAGTGTTGAAGAAACACAAAGTTTCTCTCTCTCCATGGAAACTGAAGGAGATATTAAAAGTGATTTTGTCTTTTTCCAGTTTGCAATTCAGTATTCAAATGTTTATCTAGCTGATGTGTCGAGGGTCATTACTGTTAGACTGCCAACAGTGGATAGTATTTCTGAATATCTTGAGAGTGTTCAAGATGAAGTGGCTGCTGTACTAATTGCAAAAAGAACCCTGTTACGAGCCAAAAATCATTCTGATGCGATTGATATGCGAGCAACAGTAGATGAACGAATCAAAGATATTGCTCTAAAATTTGGTTCCCAATTACCTAAATCAAAACTCCATAGCTTCCCAAAGGAGCTTTCTTTCCTACCTGAGCTCGTTTTCCATCTCAGGAGAGGACCACTATTGGGAAGCATTATTGGCCATGAAGACGAGAGATCTGTGCTCAGAAACTTGTTTCTGAATGCATCCTTTGATCTATCACTCAGAATGGTAGCTCCTCGTTGTCTCATGCACAGGGAAGGGGGAACTTTTGAGGAGTTACCAGCTTACGATCTTGCTATGCAATCTGATGCTGCTGTTGTACTTGACCATGGCACTGATGTCTTCATTTGGCTGGTATGCCTAATCTGTTCTAGCATAACATATTCTTAGCTGTAGATATAGACCATTGACTTTAGTCTCTATGTTTTTTATGCTTGGGGAGAGGAGGAGGCGGGGTTGTTATGGTACTTAACTCAATTATTGTTATGGCACTTCCTCTCCTGCTAGAAGATTGTCTGTATTTTTTTGAACTAGCTTCCTGCTACGTATAACCAATGAAAACCAAAGGATAATTTTCTTCATAAAGGATTGTGTTATGAAATTTTGAAACCAAATTGCTTCTTGTATGATGAGATTTCTGAGTCATTGGGAGTAGCAGTGTAGCACATAGATGCTTTGTCCCATGTTTTTCCTAATTTTTTTGTCTTCCTTTCTCCTTTTCTGTCTTGTTTTTCTCCACCCTTTCTGCTACCTGATCAGTGACTGCTGTTGTGAATTTCACCTGTGGCTGGTAGCCAGTTGGCTAGCCAGGAGTGTGGTAACTAGCAACTCATTATCCGAAGGAAGAAGCTGCTTTATCTTGACTAAGATGGTGCATAACTGTTTTCGATTTGGTTGATGATTATTGAATGGTTTCCAGTTTTTGAATTTATTTCTTCATTTTGTTAACTCTTCCAACTTTGAATATTTGTTAAGTGCTTGATGTTGCATTTTATTATTTAAAGCATTTGGAATATGGTTTCTTGTTGGAACTAAGTTTAGTCTAAGACAGAGCATCTTATCATATGAGAAATGTTAGCAACATACATGCTATCACCCTCTTGTGAACACACTTTCTATTATGACTGAAATTTATTGAAAATCACAAAATTTTGTAGGTTCTACTTTTTACTTAACAAGTCTCACTCATGATTTTATAGTTTCCAATAAACTTTAACTAATGGTAGGGGTGTTGCTGAGAGTATTGGTAGCAGTCCTCTTTAATCTTTATCGTTAAATTGATTGTTTTATTTGCATCGTTCTGTTTTTTTGGGTTATATTAAAAATGTGCTGTGTGCCATAATTACTATGGTTCTGTTAGTGATTTTTTTTGTACTTGGGTGTTGCTCCCTTTAAGGTTTGAGTTGTTTTGTACTGTAATAGTAGGGGTGCTTCCTTTCAGCCATGGAGATGGAGGGTAGTTGATGGCTGGGGTCCTCAATTTTCATCTTCTTTATTATTGCATGCCAGAACGTTTTTGTTGAAAAGTCACCTTATATTTAAAGTCTGTTTACAAATGTTTATTCAAACTTTGGTTAAAATTACAAATTTGGTCTTTGTTTTACCTAAATTAAGTTTTGGTCTTCCCAATTTCAACTGTAACAAATGGCAACCATGGTTTTCAACTTGTTTTAATTAAGTCTCCTATCAATTTTTGTTGTTATACATTTTTTGGCATGGCATAATATACTCTGCTTATGTTATGTGGTGTCAAATTGATGACGAAGATGCCCTCTTTGAGGAATATAAATTGAGCAGAATTAGAGCAGACCCTTTTTTCTTTGCCATGTCACCAGATTCTTTCCCTGTTTAGAATTTTCATTTTCTTGTTCTGTTTGCATTCTCTCCCGACATATGTTTGAGTTTTCTAATATTGATTGGTGGACCCTAGGGTGCTGAACTTGCAGCTGATGAAGGAAGAAGTGCTGCTGCTCTAGCTGCGTGTAGGACATTGGCTGAAGAGCTGACTGAGTACCGTTTTCCAGCACCTCGAATCCTTGCATTTAAGGTTAATTTTTTCTTGATTATTAACGTCACACCGAGTTTCTCTTCTGGTTATAAGATGAAGGTTTACATTTGAAACAGGAGGGTAGCTCCCAGGCTCGATATTTTGTGTCTCGCCTCATTCCAGCTCACAAGGATCCTCCTTATGAGCAGGTAAACAGCACTGACACTTTATTCTTAATCCTGAGACTCATGTTGAGAAATGACTTTTCGGGGAGAGGGTATATTTACTTTGGTAGTAATTTCTTAGTCGCAAATGAGATTAGTCTCATTAGCCATTGACTATGGGATATTCTTGTATACATGCAAAAAAAAAAAAAGTCTTACTGAATAATGCTTCCTAATTTTTATTTTGTGGCCTGGTCCTAAGTAAAGCTATACACTGTCAGCATAGAAGAGTTTTACGGTGATGGTTAATCATATCTTTTCGTTTACATGACTTTTAATGTATTAATTAGTAAAGTCAACACACTTATAGCATAATACTTCCTTTGGTCCTATTTATAAGATTCAATTATCTAATTCAGCAAAATTAAGAAATATGATTTATTTAATTGATTATAATAAATATGTCGTATGTATATATATATATAGAGAGATATGAGAGGATTTTAACAATTGTAGGATTAAATATATCAGTGTTGATTGATTGTTTACCTCTTGTTAAAAGTAATGAGGAATTTAACGGTGTTTATTGCATTGTCTATTAATAATAATAAAGATTAAACACTTTATTACTTTTAATAAACAATGTAATCAACACCGTTAAATTTAATCTTATAGTTATTATTAAATTCTCTCATTTTTTATGATAAATTTTTTTCTCACATGATATATTCTCTCTATGTATATATTTTTTTCAAAACTACTTGTTTTTAATATTTATTTTTTTCTTTTCTAATTATTTGTCACTGTAACATTTCATTTAATTAGGCGTATTTTAGTCTAAAAATAATTAATACAAGAAACATTATGAATAGACCCACTTTTAGCTTGAGCCATATAAATAAGACAGAAGGAGTATTTATTTTGCTGTCTAACATGTATTTCAAGATTTGTTTGAATGGTGTAATTTTTTGCAGGAGGCAAGATTCCCGCAACTTAGGTCGTTGACATCAGAACAACGGACAAAGCTGAAAGCCAGTTTTGTTCACTTTGATGATCCTAGTTTCTGTGAATGGATGCGAAGTTTGAAAGTGGTGCCACCACAACCAAGCTGATGATGGAGACCACCTAGCTGAATCTTCCAACTCAATGTTTATTCTTGGTTAAGTTGGTGAAGCCAAGTTTGTTTGCATGATTTGGGGAACACCGAGATCTTGCAGATGTGCCCCAAGACTCTCGCTTCAAGCCCTCCTCCCATTCATTTTGTTCACTTCCGAGAAATGTCCAAAAAATTGCAAGCTGCAAAAAAATGTTTTTTTTTTTAGTTGGGGGTGAGGTGAGGGATGAATGTGACAGAATTTTTTTCACAATTTACGGTTAAGATGTTACCATAGAGCAATAAATGGATTTCTCGTTATTTATATTTATATCATTTGGTAATTGCCAAGTGTTTTCTTCAATCTCTCTTTAATGGAATGTTTTTCTTTAGTTTCACATTCCTTGTGCCCGGTTGTTTTAGGTTTGGTACAATTGATTTTATTTATAACTACCGAACATTATTTTATATTGAAATGTGAGTTTGCGTGTCCACTGTCCAGCACTCTTTTTGGCGACTGATCAAAGGGGTTCTTAAAGTTTCTTGGAGGATGTTTAGAAATCTACAGCATGACTTCTCTCATTAAAGGCAATATTACAACATGACTGTTTCACCCTAATATTACAACATGACTGTTTCACCCTTATAAGAAGTTAAAAATAGAAGAATTATGCAAATGAGTGTTTTGTCATAAATGGTGATATATGGTGTTTGGATGAGAAATTTTATGAGATGATTTATTTAGAAATTTTGGAATTTTAAATGTTTTATAATAAAATATTTTGTTTGGATGAAAATTTTAAAAGAATTTAAAATTCTAATTATTTTAGAAAACATTTTGACTAAAAGCTTTTCATATTAATTAAAATCATTTTTAGGTTAACGTCAGGAATACCTATTTTTGATTGATTTTTTAAATATTTTTAAGTATATATTATTCATATTTTTTTGTTAACATTAGTTGAAGTTATTTTTTAATATACAAAACTCTATAATATTAGTTATCATATTTTTTGTTTTATTCTGATACATTGATTGGTTATGTGATCAATTTAAAATATCTATTTTATTAGTTACAATAATTTAATCAATATTTTTAATTATTAAATATTGTTTAATAAATACATTTTTATTTTAGTAGGAATTAAAATACTCTATTCAAAAAAAATAAATTAAAGTTCAATAAATTTAAATTATCTTATAAAAAAACAATAAAAAAATAGAGTTATTTGAATTAAAAAGATTTCAAATTGAATATATTTCAAATTTTTTGTTTTTATAAAATTTTCTATCTAAATACAATGTTACGTCTATTGCTTAAAGATGCACTTAATTTCAATTTTATTTTTTATTTTTTATTTCTGGAAGCAAAAAACAATTAAAACCTGCATGCCGTAATTGTTCTCTAATGATTTTCTGGAAACTTGTTTTTCAAATTAGGTTTTTGAAAAACTAAAACAATTTTACAACGTTTATAAGTTTTTTTCCTAATCTTTCTCTCGCTTTTCACAACTCCATAGGTGTAAGTCCAGTCTTTTTAGACTTCTATTGCCCCTTCAACCCTTCTAAAGTAGTTACTCTCCATTGTAAAATTCAGTTATTATTTTAGAGGCAAATTATTAATAACAAGAGCATTCCTGAACTAGGTATGTAGAATGAACCATTCTCACGAGAAAATTTTAATGTTATCAAGAATGAACCATTGTCACTAAGAAGACAAAAAAAAATCCTCTACTATTTTCCTTCCTATGAATGAACCATTCTCATGAGAAAATTTTAATATTATCAAGAATAAGTAATGACAGGAAAGTTCGATCCTAGAAATAATATTTCTCATATTTCAAATATACCAACATACTTTGTGCCAGATAAGGGCTTTTCACCTTTTGCTTTCATGCCAAAATAAACTAAATATTAGAGATAAATGACAACGTAGAAAACATGTAATAAAGATTCCACCTCATGATTGCAAAACCTATGAGAAGAAGTATAATTGTTGACTATGATGTTTTTTTCGAGGTGTAGTTGTTCAGTAGTTTGTATCCTATCTTGAAGAAGCTTCAAAGAGTGAATTATGACTTTGGATGGAGTTGGTACTTCTAGAATTTATGAGAAAGAAAAGGAGACAACTGAATGAAAGTATGATTGTTTTGAATAGATAAAAGGTTATTGTATGTAGCTAAAACTGAGAAGCTACATTTTGACGAGATTTCCACAACTAACAGACTGGGACTTAATCCTGACGACCAAATTTTTTAGTCGACTGTGTCAATCTTGATGACCAAGATGGGGATTATGGTTTATAATTCAGTAATTAAGCTATAATAGCATTCTTGTTGATAGCTACTTGATATAGTCTTAAGAATTGATCCTTCAAAGTTTGTTCATACATTAAGTAAAAACAAACCAACATAAGTAAACATAAACTATATCTAAATTGATACATTACAATGATAATAACCAACAAAGCAATTCAAAAATTAAATTTGTATTTATTTAACCAAAAGTAATTAAATTTGGACATCAAATCAATCATTATGTGGTAGTTATTTATCATTTTAGAATATTAAATAATATATATATATATATATATATATATATATATATATATATATATATCTATCTGTGTGTGTGTAAGGTCGCCACCACCCCACTCCACTACCACCATCAGCCAATTGCCGAAGATGGTTGTAGTGACAATATTGACAATAATGGTGGTGATAAGGGGACAATAGTATGTGTGTGTGTGTAAGGTCGCCACCACCCCACTCCACTACCACCATCAGCTAATCGCCGAAGATGGTTGTAGTGGCAATATTGACAATAATGGTGGTGATAAGGGGACAATAGTATTTGTGTGTGTGTGTGTAAGGTCGCCACCACCCCACTCCACTACCACTATCAGTCAATCGCTGAAGATGGTTGTAGTGGCAATATTGACAATAATGATGGTGATAACGGGGCAATAGTATGTGTGTGTGTGTAAGGTCACCACCACCCCACTCCACTACCACCATAAGCCAATTGCCGAAGATAGTTGTAGTGGCAATATTGACAATAATGGTGGTGATAAGGGGACAATAGTAGCGATACCAACAATAGTGAAAATGATGGTGGAGGCGACAATGGTGGCGGTGACAGTGTGGGGTAGCAGTGACAGTACCACCACCACCATCACTGCCACCCCCTCTCCCCTATTACCGCCACTGCCAATGTTGGTATGATCATTATCATCGGGGCCACCATCGTCATTATTATTTGAGCGTGTCTATGCTTCATGACTAAAGATTTGAGAAATTCAGTTCAACAATTTAAGGTCATCTTTATTTTCATTATGAAGTATTTAATTATGATTGTTTTGTCTCTTTGGGTCAATGATTCCTATTCAAGAAGTTCTTGACTATTGACCAACTTTAAACTTGTTGATCACATGGTCTCTTGGAAAGATGAAATAATCAGGATAATAAAACTTTGGATTCTTAAAATATTGTTCGTGTAAGTAGGGTATGCAACTTTGACACATTTGTTTTAACAACAACTTTTGTGTGATGTTTGTATTTTAAGAAATGTAATTAAAGTCGCTCATTATTTTCACTGATGAGGGAAATTTCGGTACAGACATGAGTTTCAAGCAATTATTTAAAGAAATATATTCCATGAATGATAGATGCTTTAGGAGAGGCATAAGTCTTGGCCAATGATTTAAGTAAAGGTGTATTAAGGAAGAAGGAAGCTCTCGCAAAGACTTGAGTTCCTCACAATGATTTAAATAAAGTTTTCATTAGGAAAGATGGAAGCTTCGATAGAGACCTAAATTCCTCATAATGATTTAAATAAAGTAATTATTAAAAAAATGCAGGAATTGCATGTGTACCAACAATGGTGGTGGGGGCAGGGATAGTGGTGGCGGTACCGCTACTGCTACCATTGGTATCGTCACTATCATCAATATTGGTGGTGGTGACGATATTAACAGTGACAGTGGTGGTGTTGGTGACAGTGGACTGAGGGTGGTGGCGACCTTGCAGAGGATTTTGCTAGGGTGATGAGAAAGATATCTATATAAGAGAACTACGTGAGTTTGTTTAATTAACAACTCAATCTATACCATTTATTGAAATCCTATACAATTATTATCATATTTTCTCATTACTCAATCGAGTTGTCCTCACTCTCTCTCTCTATCTCTCTCTCTATATATATAGTGAGAGACGTAATAGGACAAGTACTATAATGCTCTTACTTGCATAATTTTTGCAAGTCTAGACCCACCCTACCAAATCCAAATTGTGGGTATGTATTTATCCTATTTGGTAGTATTTTTGCGAGTACCCGCAGGGTCTAACTACATTTTGCATTATCTAAACTAGACTACTTTCCATGGATAATAATTTTCCTTTCCAAAGTGAAAGTATTTTTTCTGAAATTATTAATGATTGGGTCCTTTTTTTTTTTTGGAAATCTTGGATTTGAGCCAACCAAAAGTTCTAATAATTTAAGGGTAAGAGAGGAGATCTGATGTAATCCCACCTACCATACATCATGGCTATGAGGATTGCAGGAATGCATGACAAGAATGAAGCTCATTGAAGAATTAAAGTCCTTGTCTTCATTGTATTTTGCTTGTAAATATTTTTAGTAGCCATAGGAATTTAGGGCGTGAGCTATTTCCTTTAAGACCATTGTATTAGGCCATTTTCCCTTTGTAAAAACATATGGTTCCTTAAGTAATTGTGTGGAGTATGTAGAAAGATGTGCAACCCATAGTTGGGAGTGTGAGTCATTTTCACACTTCCTAGCTCATTTTTGCACCCCATTTTCTAACACACAAAACATGACGAATACAATGACCCACTTTCCTTGATTATAGGTGCCTAATTAGGGAGGGGAATCATAGTTATTTAGCTTGATCTTGCTTAGTTTTTGGGCCTTGTTGGACATCCACTTTTAAGGGGAACTTAACCTTATTTTGTTCTCCTAATCCTAACCACCCACTCCCCTCTTTGCACTTATAAATACCCCCTTTATTTCTCATTGTAAGGCACATTTGAATTGAATGCAAAATTGTCTCTTTTTTAGCACATTCTTAGTAAAAGGTCTTAAGCATTATCACTTTAGAGAAAACTCTTCTTAGTTGGATTTTATCAAGGGTTTCTTCCCTTGTGACAAACCTTCAAAAGTTTTGGATTATCTCCATTTTGAAGTGACGCTCCACGTCCATTTCTTTCTCTTCCATCTTTATTTATTGGATACTTGGAACCTCAAGGAGAAAGATCAAGGAAGTGCAAACTTGATATTTTCTAACGTAAATGTCTTTGTGTTCCTCATTTATTTTTCCAACTTTCATGTTATGTCATTTAATTAATTTATTTTCTTGTAGTTTATGTTTTATTAGTTTTCATTTCTTGCAATTTATTTTCCTAGTATATGTTATTTTGTAGATTCAATTTTTGTTGCTTCCTTTCAATTGAATCTTTTTGTGTTCTCTTTTAGGATTTCTTTAATTTCTACCCAGCTTTTAATTTCTTTTATATTCTTGTGCAAATCCTAAAAAGGTCGTTGTAACGACTTCATAAATTTTGTGAAGGAAGCCACACAATTGTGGTCTAGATCTTTGGATGCACCTTGTTCTTATTTCATGGAGTTTTGTGTTTCATTTGTTCTGTTTTTCCTGCACCTATTTCTCTATTTTGGGTGTCTTTATTCCTTGCTTTTGAGTAATTTATTTTCAGTTTTTAATCTTCCAAGGTGTGTCTTAATATGGTCATGTATTAGTCCTTTAATTGTATTTTAATTTCACATAGTTTTGCCTTTTACTTTTATCATAAAAAGTGTGTGTTTCTCTACTTGGAATTGAGCATCAAATGGAACATGTCCTCTTGATCCCATGTTCTTAGAGTTCCACATGCTTTATATCATAACATGTTTCCAAAATATTGTTTTTTTCAAAATATTGCTCAATTATTCTTAGAGTCAATTTGATTCATTTTGTTGTAGTAGCTTAATTTTTTTGCTAGTATTTTGTGGTTATTTTTGTGCTTGGCTTTGAGAGGCTTGATTTGGGTATGAACTTGGGTTGATACTTTGAGTAATAAAGTTAGCCTAAACCTCCATAAAACTCTCCTTGTGTCATTTGTTTTGATCACCTAAAATTACTAGTCCATATATAGTTGTTTTGCTTTCTTTAGTTTGCACTTTTGTTCAAATTTTTTGTGGCCATTCCTTTGCATTTCATTCAAGAGTTTATATTACTTGTACTCCTAACCATATTTTAATTCAAATTGCTTAAGAAGGTGTAGCAAAATCATTAAAAAAAGAGTAAAGAAATCAAAAGAAAATAAGTAAAAAAATATTAGTAAAAAGTGTTAAAAAAGAGAAATAAAAGAGCAAAAACAATTTAGTATGCATCAAGTTGTAAAAAAAATTGTTAAAAGGAGTGTATTAATTGATTGAATATTGCTTGATTGTCCTTACATAAGCCACGACTATATTGATTAAAATCGGTGCAAATCATTGAACCATTTGTTGACTCTTTTTTTTTTTTTTTTTAGTCCATTCTACTTTTGTGTCATTTTAGGTTTTTTTTAGTACCAACTTTCTTTCTACACCTTAATTTTTGCTTGTCTTCTTTTGGCATTCTTTGAGTTTGTCTTTAATAATTTTTTTCACTTGGATGTATACCTTTATTTCTTGAGCGCTTTTCTTGCTTTTTGTTTTCATTCTTGCACTTGGTTCCTTTTATTGGGGTGTTTTCTTCTCTTGGCAGGTGGCCATTTTCTTGAACTTCCACAAGGGTAGCATCCTTAAAAAGTGTTGATTTAAGGCAAGGAAGAGTGGACTTGAAGAGGAGACCAAGACTTGAATGCAAAAACTTTGTGAGGAAGCACTTTAGAGAGAAGATCAACATCAAGCTTTTCTTTAATTTTTCTTGCTTTCATGAGTGTATTTTTTAGAGGCCATTTTAATTAGAGGTGTTGGATGTCCATAAGAATCACCTCTTTTGATTGTAATAATTGTAGTTTCTCGTTTAAGTGTGGGTAAGGAATTGATACTCCTAACTCATACTTTAGGAGCACACTTAGTCCCTAATCTTTGTTTTAATTTCTTTTTATTACTTTTCAAATTTTAGTTAAGTGCTTAAGTTCCAAAGGCTTAAGTCACTTTTAGGTGAGAAAATCTTAAAAAGAGAGGGTTTTTTTGCAAGTTAGTTCCTTAATTCTTGCACTTTCAAATGTCTTCACACATATCTGAGTGTTAGGAGTGTTAATAAAAGTAAGAAAGAGAAAAAAGAAAAAGAAAGAAAGGAATATGAGAAAAGACTAAAAAGAGAAATAGAAGAGTATGAAAAAGAAAGGGGTGAGATAACTGATTTTTGCTCTAGTTCTTCCCCCACCTTACACTCAACCATATACTCACACACATTCACATACGATTGGGAGAGAGAAAAGAAAAAAAGAGAGGAACTTTGGGAGAAAGTAAGGAAACAAAAAGAAAGGAGAAAAAAAGAACAACAAAAAATAGATAGAGATGAGAGAAAAGAGAAAAAAGACAAACAAGAGAGAAAAGAAGAAGAGAACAAGAAGAGAAAAGAGAAAGAGATAAAAGAGAAAAAGAGAGACAAGAGAAAAAGAAAGAGAAGAGAAAAAGAGAAAGAGAGGAACGAGAAAAAGAAAGAGAAAAGAGTTGGAAAGAAAAGAGGGAAAAGAAATGAGAGAAAAGAAAGATAGAAAGAAGGGAAGAAAAGAAGAAAGAAAAAGGGAGAGAAGCATTTGAGAGTTTTTATAGTAATATATATCAACTTTATAGGGACATAAAAGAGCCTAGTATAACCCATGACCTTCATGTCTCTTCTAGTGGGAAGGATGAACCTAAGAGACATCTTAGAAAAAAGATAAACCCTTCTAGAAATAATCCCAAAAGAGAATCATCCAAAAGAAAACATATAGAGAAAAAACTCTTGAGCAAGAGTGACACCTCTGACACTAATTCAAGCAATTGTTCTAGAAGCCTTAAGAGCTTTGAATGTTTAAATAAGGGCTTGACCAAGAGTGACACCCTTGATACTAGTTTGAACAATCGTTCTAGAAACCTTAATTTCTTTAAGTGTTTAGAAAATGACCACATTGCTTTGTATTGCCCCAAAAGAAAAAAAAACTTTAGGGGAAACATATAATGAAGAGGGTACTTATTCTTGTGGCGCACTCTTAAAAGTTAAAAAGCTTCTTGGAAGTCATCCTTGTAAGACCACACAAACACAAAAAGAGAATGTTTTTCAAACAAGATGTAAAGTCTTAGGCAAAACTTGTTCTCTCATTGTGGATAATGGATCGTGTTGCAATTGTTGTAGCACGAGGATAGTGGAAAAGTTAACTCTTACTACTACTCCTCATTCTTCACCTTCTTCACCTTTTTCACCTTACTCTTTGCACAAACTTAATGATGAGAAAAGTGTAGTAGTAAGGGAACAAGTGAAGATTAACTTTTCTATAGGGAGCTATAAAGATCAATTTTTATGTGTTGTAGTTTCTATGGAAGCTAGTCACATGTTATTGGAAAGGCCATGACAGTATGATAGGAAAACCTTGTACAATGGCCTCACCAATAAAATCATTCTCTCTCATAAAAGGAAAAAGTTTACCTTATATTCTCTTACTCATATTCAAGTTTTGGAGGATAAAAGGCAAAAACATCTTCAAAGAGAGAGGATACGATTGAAGATAAGGTTTTTAGTAGGAAGACCAAGCCAAAGGAAGATCCACCTTTGTCTTCAAAGGAGGTTTTTTTCATAGAGAAATCTTTCCACCAACCTTTACAAAAAGATCAAGTTGAATTTGAGGTTGTGCTCAAACCTTTTGAGCACATTGATCCACAACCTCAAGTCCAACTTGATGAGTGCTTCAATGCACCTAAACTAGCTGCATCCATCATTTCAAAACCTCTGAGGCTAACACCTAGTGCATTAGTAGTAAGATGGGGAACTAGTGTGTGGAGGCACATGTACAATAAACCTTTTTCAAACCTTAGTGTCAACCTTCGCTACCCCAATCCTAATAGGTCTTCTTATAGACTTCTTACTTCTACAAATCATTTGCCTTCCTGCACGTACTTATTGCTTTACTTATTTTTTTGCAGGTTTTATAAAAAGAAGAAGAAAAGCCCCAAGGTTTGAGGTCAAATCATCTCCAAGGGGGAGGAGATGGTGTAATCCCACCTAACATGCATCATGGTTAGGAGGATTGGAGGAAGACATGGAAAGAATGAAGCTCATTGAAGAATTAAAGTCATTGTCTTCATTGTATTTTGCTTGTAAATATTTTTAGTAGCCATAGGAATTTAGGGCACGAGCTATTTCCTTTAAGGCCGTTGTATTTAGGCCATTTTCCCTTTGTAAAAGCATGCGATTCATTGACTAATTATGTGGAGTGTGTGTAGAAAGAGGTGCAACCCATATTTTAGATTGTGAGTAATTTACACACCTTTTAACTTATTTTTTTTACCCTACTTTCTAACACACAAAACATGATAAACACAAGGGCCCACTTTCCTTGATTATAGGCACCTAATTAGGGAGGGGAATCTTAGTTAGTTAACTTGACCTTGCTTAGGTTTGGGCCTTGTTAGGAGATCTTAACCTTGTTTTATTCTCTTAGTCCTAACCACCCACTCCTTTCTCCACCTATAAATACCTCCCACATTTCTCATTGTAAGGCACCTTTGAATTAAATGCTTGTATCTTTTTTAACACATTCTTAGTAAAAGGTCTTAAACATCCTCGTTCTAGAGGAAACTCTTCCTAGTTGACTTTTATCAAGAGTATTTTCCCTTGTGGTAAGCCTCCAAAAGTTTTGGCTTGTCTCCATTTTGGAGTGACGCCCCACCTCCATTTCTTTCCCTTCCATTTCCATTTCTTGGATGCTTGGAACCTCAAGGAGAAAGATCAAAGGAGTGCAAACTTTATTTGCATCAAGACCTTACAATGGAAGAAGAGTCCTATTGCATAATTGAAGAAATGGTAAGTATTAATACTAAGAAGAAGCTTTTATGAAAATTAATGTAGAGTCATGAGCAAAGCTGAAATCCTCTTAAAATAGTCTTAATAACCTTGATATTGTTATATGTTGTTTCTTCTAAGATTATTGCCTTATTAATACTGTAGAATACAGAAGTACAGATCTTATGATAGTTTGACACCCTCAAAGATATTTTTTTCTGAGGCGCTTTTGAACAAACCAACTAACTCCTTTATTGCCAATTCCCACAAAAGACAAGAAAGGAGCCAAAGGGTCTCTCGACTTAAGCCCTATTTTGCTACAAATTCTTCTATTAAATTGCCATTAACGAGGATAGAAATGTTGTTATTAGATAATGGCTTCTATCCATGATTGTCAAATTGTGTGGAAATCAAGTCTTTACATAACATGTATTTTAGGAAATTCCAATTAAGGGATCATAAGGCTTAAAAAATAAACCTTAAAAATAATCAACTTCTTTGAGTTTTTCACCCAATCCAAAACCTCATTTAGGATAAGATAATCATTAAAGATTTGTCTTATAGCTAAGAAAACTATCCAAGTTGGGAAGACAATCTTATGCAAAACCTTATTTAACCTCAATGCTAGTATATGAGATAATCTTGATAACATTGCCAATAAGAGCAATAAGTCTAATCATGCGAAACAAATATATTTCTGAATGTTGAAACCTTGATAATGAAAACAATTTTCAGAAAATAAAAATAAAAAATAAAAATAGAAAACATTTTTTCAAACCCAAATGTCACCATAGAAAATATTTTCTCTAAGAGCGTTTTTGAAAAACAGCTAAAAACAAAAAACTGAAAAAAATTGTTTTAGTGTTTTAAAAACTTAATAACAATTTGTAATTATAACAAAAATCAATATAAATGTATTTTAAACTAAATATAAATATCTTATGATATTTTTACTAAAATTGATTAAAATTATCAATATTATTTTTTAAAATAGAAAATATTAAAAAAAAAATTTATTTTCTGAAAGTTAAAATCTTAAAAATGAAAATATTTTTTTTTTTTAAAAAAAATAATTCTTAAACCAAAGTTCAGCTTAGTGAGTAACTGAAGGCAGTGTAAGAAATTAGAAAGAACAAAGGGCGCCCTGCACTTTATCTGAAAGCGAAAACCCTAGAGTCAACCGTAGCGCCACAATCGCTCTCGCACGTTTCATTCGCCTTCGGCATCTTTGCAACGGGTGGGTAAGGGTAACACAGCTTGCATTTGAATCCCAACATGCTTCTACTTCGCCTCGTCATTCACAATGTTAACAATTCAGCTTTGGCTATGGCAGGATTAGGTGCTCGTCGTTCACGATGGCGGGGACTGAAGCAAAAAAACCTGCCGCTAAGCAATCCGGTAATTCGCATTACTCATCTTCCTGCATGTTCATTTATCTTTCGTGTTTCTGTATGTTCGTTCTTCTAACGGCGACCGAACCAAGCCCTGCAGGTGGGAAGAAAAAGGAGGTCAAGAAGGAAACTGGCTTAGGTCTCACGCATCGGAAGGCGGAGAACTTCGGAGAGTGGTATTCCGAGGTATTCTGAGCTCCTCAATTGTTTATACCCGTCCTTTTGACCTGATCCGTGTTCGGTCAACGTTTCTCGTTCCTCCTGATCTGATTTCGTTTCACTCTGTGCCAATTTTATTAGTGCGCACGCGTTTTGTTTGACTTTGCCTT
Organism: Psophocarpus tetragonolobus; assembly: GCA_037954015.1. Classification (NCBI taxonomy): domain Eukaryota; kingdom Viridiplantae; phylum Streptophyta; class Magnoliopsida; order Fabales; family Fabaceae; genus Psophocarpus; species Psophocarpus tetragonolobus. The sequence goes on from CM075691.1 coordinate 74,214,604, forward strand.
TGGATTAATCCGACAGGTTGTTGTTAATGCGGAAATGATTGAGTACTATGATATATCTGGTTGCTATATTCTGCGCCCTTGGTCAATGGCAATATGGGAGATTATGCAAGTGAGTTTCTTAATTCTTGTTTTGTTTTAGGTAAATGATTGAATGCGTTTGTGTATAGTTTCATAAAATGCATTTGTATTAGATTTCTAGAACATGAATCCAAGATGACTGATTTATTTCTTAGTCTTTTCATTGGTCGGAGGTGCTTTAATTTTGAAAACAACATGCAGGAGTTTTTTGATCCGGAAATAAAGAAAATGAAAATCAAGAACTGCTACTTTCCTTTGTTCGTGTCTCCTGGAGTTTTGCAAAAGGAGAAGGACCACGTTGAGGGTTTTGCTCCTGAGGTGAGAGTTTGTGAATTTGTTTGGTCATGTAATGTAAGCTGTTCAATTAATTAGATATAAGTTTTTTTTTTCTTTCTTTTTTTTTTTTAATTTTTTTATTTAGGGAATATCCTCCCTGAATATCATGACAATTGGATTGGTTTTTTTTTTTTTAAAGAAAAATCTTAGTTGTTAGAAATATTAGTTTTTCTGTTAGCTGGAGTTGAACCCGCAATCTTCGTATCATTCCTCCTCTTCTTAACCATCTAACCCACCTTTTTATAACTCTAATACATATTTGAGATTATTACATGCTTAAATATTAAATCCATTATTTGTTCAATGTTCTGTTGCTTTCTTGGTTAGAGGCATGCTATTCTGGATTATGATATGTACACAAAAAAATTAGTTTAGCAACATCTGTTTCATTTAATCAGTGACAGTTTAATGTTTTGAAAGGATTGTTTTTAATGACTTGGAGTTTAATAATCTATAAAACTCCATTTCTTTCCTGAAGGAGATTTTATTTTTAAAACATTAGTACTTGCCTTATGGTTTTACTCTTTCTTCCATCAGGTTGCTTGGGTGACAAAGTCTGGGGAATCTGAACTGGAAATTCCTATTGCTATTCGTCCAACTAGTGAAACTGTCATGTATCCCTACTACTCTAAGTGGATAAGAGGACATCGTGACTTGCCTTTGAAACTTAATCAGTGGTGCAATGTTGTTAGATGGGAGTTCAGCAATCCCACACCATTCATCAGGTAGTGAATAATTTTTTTCTTTCACCTTGTTTTCTTTTGGGGATGTTATGTGATGATTTGTTGGCTGGTTTGTTTATGGTGAACAATCCCAAATTTAAAAATAAGAGAATTCAAATTTTGAAATACTCAGCCTTCGTATTGTATGTTCTTACATTATGCCTTAAAATTTTGCTTGTTTTATTTATGAATGGGTGTTTCTCTAGTGGTGATTATGGAGAATTGAATCAATTGATCATAGTGAAGCAGGCTAATAATTTGCAAGAAATAATAATTTTTACATGTTAAATATCTTATTATTACCACACATTAGCCTTGGTCTTGTGAGTTAGTTAGTGGGCATGTGTTCTAGTCCTGGAAACAGCCTCTCTTGCAGGGGGTAAGGCTACCTCATCTATCCTTCTCAAACTACCCCAGGTGGGAGCTTTATGCACTGGGTTCCCTATCTAATTAATAGTATGGTTTCAGATACTGTTGGTGTCAGTGTGATGTAAACTAATTTATATTATGGAACTTCATTCATCATTATGTGGTGCCTACGAGTGATATCGATAGCGGAACATTGAGGAAGACCCAAATTCCGCCATAAAAACATGTCATTGTGCCTTATGGCAAGCATCCTTGACAACTTGTCAATGGGGGCTGGCAAAAAAATCTGCCACGCCATGGTGTCTCCATGGCGATTATTTAACAACATTGGTGCTTATATAAGTTTTGATTGCAGGAGTCGTGAATTTCTTTGGCAGGAAGGGCACACTGCTTTTGCTACAAAGGAGGAAGCAGATGCAGAGGTATGACCTCAAGTAGTTATTTTAAGAGTTTCTTTTTAGGTCTCATTTGTATAACCTGCCTTGATTATGTCTTCTGTCTTTGCATGCCTAATGAAGAGTTGTCAAGTCTCTTCTCTCATCTTGTGAAAAAAATTCCCTTAATAAAGGAAAAATATAAAGTGTGTCACTATATTCCTTATCTTGGGGTTTTAATAGTACTTAACTTTGTTATGAGCTTCCTAGATACTTCTGGTGCATACTATATGCATATTACTTGGTATTTTCCACTCAAGCTGTCAAGCATATGTATTTTGCATCTTTTGGAAATTTGTTTTCAAAATGATCTAAACTATTACCGCTTCAGGTTCTTGAGATTCTGGAATTATATAGGCGTATATATGAAGAGTATTTGGCAATCCCTGTCATAAAGGGTAAGAAAAGTGAGCTTGAGAAGTTTGCTGGTGGACTCTACACTACTAGTGTTGAGGTATGTCTGACATTCTTGTATGATCCTACCTCTGTTCCTATATAAAAGAAATAAATACCTAATCAAGACCAATAAAAGTAGTTGAGTTGATTAATTTTAATTAATAATATAATAAATTTAAATTTTTTTCCAAAAATACCCATAGATTTAATGATTTAAATGGTTTTGGTATTTAATGATACTAATATTTTAAGCGATAGATTTTTTCAACCAATGATAATAACTTATGTTATCAACAGTCAAATAAATGCATCCACTTTGATTGGATATATATGAGTATATGAGTGGATATATCTTTAATAAACTTCATAATAAATTAAAGGTATTAAAGAAAATTAACAATTAATTTATTTGAAAGTGGTACTATGTTTCTTATATTTAGAAACAAAAAAAAAACTCTCATCTATTTCTTATATATATATATATATAGAGAGAGAGAGAGAGAGAGAGAGAGAGAGAGGATTGGAAGCAGTATGTTGTTTTAATAGTTTAAGCTGTTTATAAAATTTGATGTTCAATTTTGCTAGGCATTTATTCCAAACACTGGCCGTGGTATACAAGGTGCAACTTCTCATTGTCTGGGCCAAAATTTTGCTAAAATGTTTGAGATAAATTTTGAAAATGAAAAAGGAGAGAAAGCAATGGTCTGGCAGAACTCGTGGGCCTATAGTACCCGAACTGTAAGTTTATATTTCTTGAATATACATGCATTGGAGGATTCCTCCCCGCATCATATTGAATTTTTATATATATATATATATATATATATATATATATATATATATATATATATATATATATATATATATATATATATATATATATATAAAATTTTTTTTCTTCTTTTACAGATTGGGGTCATGGTGATGGTTCATGGTGATGACAAGGGATTGGTACTACCTCCTAAAATAGCATCAGTACAAGTCATTGTGATTCCTGTGCCTTACAAAGATGCCGATACTCAAGGAATCTTTGACGCCTGTTCTGAAACTGTAAATACATTGTCTGAAGCAGGTATTCGTGCTGAGTCTGATTTTAGAGATAATTATTCTCCTGGATGGAAGTATTCTCACTGGGAAATGAAAGGTGTTCCTCTAAGAATTGAAATTGGGCCAAAGGATTTAGCAAATAAACAGGTCATTAACCTTGTGCTACCGTTACATCAATTCTCACATTTGTCATTTTGCTTCCACACTGTTAGTTCTTCAGGGAATACTAAATAAAACACTTTGGATTTTGCATAGGTTCGCGCTGTTCGACGTGATAATGGAGCAAAGATAGACATTGCTAGTGCTGATTTGGTTGGGGAAATTAAAAAATTGCTTGATAATATTCAACAGAACCTGTTTGATGTTGCAAAACAAAAACGAGATGAATGCATTCAGGTCATATACACTTGGGATGAATTTGTGCAAGCTTTGAACCAAAGAAAAATGATCTTAGCTCCTTGGTGTGACGAGGAGGTATGAATTATACAAATATAATGTTTGTTGGTGCCTTGATCTGTTGACTTTTAAGGAATTTCCTTGTCCGAGTTGTATACTGCTGATGTTACTCTTTAAATGAGGTCAATCATGATTTATTTAGCTAGGGTGCATTTTTTTATTGCTCATAGTTATAATGAATTTATTGAAACTGTTATCACAGGTTGGTATACCAATACTTTCCATTTCAAAATATCCAGTCTGTAGGTCTTTTGTCATTGTAAATTTGTACAATAAACGAAATACATTTTATAGTTTCCTTCTAAGTTGCACTTCAACTAGCTATTAAGAATGCCATAAAATCCAAATAGAGCTGAATTGCTCGTGTTATCAATTATGTCCTCACAAAGTACAATAATTTTTTCTTATTAAACATTACATAGCTGTATTATGTGTAATATGGTCTATAATGCTTCAGGAGGTGGAAGCGGATGTCAAAGCAAGGACAAAGGGTGAGATGGGGGCAGCTAAGACTCTTTGCAGCCCCTTTGATCAGCCAGAACTCCCAGAAGGTATAATAATCCTTGTACATATGTAGGTGTTATTATTTTTTAATGCAACAGACCTTAAAATTAAAAGTCTATATGTAGCCTTTGCTTTTCTATGAACTTGCTATCTACTAATGTTTTATGTTTATTATTTAATGTTGTTCCCCCTTAATGAATAACATCATCATTAATATTGGTCTTTGCCTTGGTCTTATTAAACGTGGTTGGTTTACAGGCACAAAGTGCTTTGCGTCTGGAAAGCCTGCAACAAAGTGGACATACTGGGGCAGAAGTTACTAGACTAATGGCTGTTGATTGTGGTATTTTCTGGAGCTAGTTTGGTATTTTATGTTTCCTTGTACGAATTTGTGGATCACACAAATATTAGTTTTCTTGGTATCTTTTTCAACTAAGTTTTTAATTTAATTTTTATACGGTACAATATTTATTTTGGTTTATGAGATGAGTATTACATCTGTTGTCGTCCAATTTTTGTTGGGAGTATATCGGACTCTTGGTTGTGATGGTTCAATTATTTTGCATAAAATACACTCAATTGAACACGATATCATACTGCAGGTTTTAGATGGATAGAACGTATGAAATGGAATGGGAAATTGATTGAATAATCCAAATTCCAAATCAACTTGGCATATAATATACAATATGATTGAGGAAGAAAGTCGAACGAATGTTTTATAAACACTTGTACTAAAAAATGCAGTTTTACAATACATGCTGGTGAATGTGTATTAGTCTTGAAGAATCTGTATTATTATTGAATGATTAAAATTTTGTTTTGATTCATCTAATTTAGGTTAATATGAAGTGGTGACTGGTGAGCTGGAGTTGTGTATTATTGACTGTTGACATCCCTAACTAGTTTTTGTACCTTTGGCTTCGGAATTCTAGGGTGTGTATGGTGGTGGCGTTGAGGTTTTGGTTGATAATTTGTAGACTACGAGTTAACTTCTAATTTCTTAATAAACGTGTAAATTTGTTAATTTTCTGTTATGTATTTGAATGTAAATAAAAAGTGAATGCAAATGGCAAATGCAGATATTTATTTTTACGTTTGTATGCTTTCATGAGTTTGATTTTGTACTGAGATTGCTAAAGTCTGGGGATAAAAAATCGGATGCTCCTTTTATTCACTTTTTTCTTGTACATATTAACAATTAATTCGACAAGTATCAATTACAACAAACTTCCAGCGATTGCCAATTCCTTCATTGCTTCTTTAAGCACGTTTTGTTCTTAATTAATTGATTAACGGGTTGATCTGACGAGTGGGTGTAACTCAATTTAATTTGAGTTTGGGAATATTAGTTCACCAACCTGTATGGGACTGGAGGAAATTGACCCTTTTGACTGGCTGTATTTTAATTTTTCGTAATTGTAATCTTAAAGTCCCAACCTTGGCTTATTTTTTAATTGTTTTATACCTTTCTGTTTTATATTATTTTTTAAAGTTTACTTTTATTCAAGGGTAAATCGGTAAATTTACCAACTTTATGTTAACTCTTTTTTTCTTCTATTTCATCTCAAGCAGCTAATTTTTATTTTTATTGTATTTCAATATTTCATTTAATTTTATTCTTTTTTTTTTCTGCGCAAACAACCAATGACTAAATAAACAGTACTGGGTTCGGACTGGTTGGTTCAATCAGATTGACCTGGAGCGACTTGGTGAGACTCGGTAGAGGATCAGCGATTTAGTGACTCAGGGGTCATGTTTGTTTTTTTTTTAATGGGTGAAATAACATCGTTTTCAATTAAAAAAAATCTTTAATAGCTTTCTCTACACCAGTCTTTACTCTGTGACTTATTGTGTTTATGTTTTGTTCTAAGCAACTTTGTCTTTTTGTAATTGCGACTCATTGAAAACTAGCATAAAATAAGTTGCAAATTTAACGTTGACACTGTCTTTTTTTAATTTGTGTTTTTAATTTTTAGTATAATTTAATTGTTTTATAATTTTTTATAGTATAAAATTATCTAGAGTATAAAATATTTATATTTTTTAATATAATCTAAATCATGTAGGTCAATTATTGACTCCTGATCCATAACTTCTTGAAATCGGTCAAGTCAAGTTTGATAACCTTTGTTGTACGTGTATTTTTAGGATATACTTGCTTATTATGAGGGTACCTTATCTAATCTTCCATTGTTTGCCTATGATATCAATTTGAATTAGGATACAAAGCAGGACAAACTGATTGCATCGCTGATAAAAAGTAGGAATGGAACAAATTACTCTCTTCGACTTTTATTATAAGATTCGAATTAAAAATGTCACTTGGTTCTTTCTATAAGATTTAATTTAAATTGATTCGTGCAATATCTTTTTTTACCAAAATATTCTTAATTAAAATTCTTTTCCTAGTTTAATAATTAGTTAGGGAAATATCTTACTTGTAGATAGTCTAATTTCTTATTCTTGATATGACTTTAGAAAGATGTGGTAGAGAGTAACAAAATTAAAAGTGTGACTTGGCTCTTTTTTAAAAGGTTTATTTTAAATTGATTTATGCATTAATTATTTTTTTTCAAAATATTCTTAATTAAAGTTCTTTTTTTAGTTTAATAATTAGTTAGTGGAATGCATTAATTGTAGTCTTTCGCGGAAGATAGTTTAGTTTTGATGCTTGATATGGCTTTAGAAAGATGTGGTGGAGAGAGAAACAAAATCCATTAATATTTGTTCATATAGTTTTGAAAAAAAATTTAACATGATAAATTCAATATTTTCAATTCAATTAGTTATTTTTTTAATGAATTAATTTATTGAACCTTATAGTAAGAATTGGATTTAAAATAAACATATGATATTAAAAAAAAGTCTGAGCATCAAACATAGCACATAAATTTGATGAAATAAATATTAGGTGAGTTTGTTTAGGTGGAAAAATAATTGATTTTAAAATAGTTGTGAATTTTATAAAAAAAGAAACTTTTTTACATTTGTATGCAATAATAAAAAAATATCATTTTAATTAAAAGTTCGGTCAATGTTTCTGTAAAACAACTTTTGTCTAACAATATTTAAGAAGTCATTTCAAATAGTTTTTAAAAATGTTATTTTTAATTTTTTAGTTTTTTTTAAAAAATAATTAACCAAATATTTAAAAAATTAGAATAATTGTTTATTTTGTTTGATTAAGTATTTCTATTTTCTTATAAAATGTTTAAACAAACTCACCCAGTAGTAAATAATTTTTATGTGCTAACAAGTTTATCCCTTATAACAATTGAGAAAAATATTGGGATTTGTTATGGAAGTCTTCTAAGGCCAAACTGCTTTGCTGACGATCAACTACATGATTTGTTCTTACTTTTCCTGTCTTAAATAAGTGCTAGACTAATTTTTATGGACAAATGTCACCTTCATTCACAATTTCTGTAAACATAGATATGTAGTGCATGAAAAACATCTATTAGATCTTGCCACATACATACATAGAGAGATGTTGCCCATTTGCTTGTTTAAGCTGAAGAAATTAGAAACCATTAACATTCCTTCCACGCTCCCTATAAATATCTCGTGACAATCCTTGTTAGGTTTGCATTATTCAAATATACATTTTTACTCTGTCAAATTCCAACTTAAGTATTGGGATCTTCACAAAGTACCCGTCACTTTGATGTGTGTGGGAAATTAATTTTTTCACGTGAGATTTTTACTTGAATTTTCTCATGTGAAAATTTTCACCACTAAAGCCTTATCTCCCCTCTTTTTTTATTATTTAAATGTACCTTCTTTCACTTCTATCAAAGAGTGAGATTTCACATGAGAGAAAGGTCACATGAAAATAATCAAAACCCTTAATGTGAAGGAGATTCTCATTGAATTAAGGTAAATGAAGCTTTGACGAAGTATTTTTTACTACTATTTATAGAAGTTTGTTAAGAATATAAACCATAATTTTAATTATGAATAACACTTTCTCAAGTTCATTCATCTCTTTCAAAATGATAATTAGCCTGTAAGGTTACAATTTAATTTCTACTAGGAAAGCTGTAGTGAAATATATAGTAAAGTTAGACTTTCTAGCATAAATTTGTTTATAATTGCACTTCTCGTTGTGGTGTGTTCTTACTGCTTTGCATGTCAAGCTACCAATTTGGCTAATTAAACAACAATTTAATTCATTTTCTTGAAAAATATCATTAAAACATTTTATTAAAGTTGTTGTCTTTAGCCTACATTCATCAATAGATAAATAATTAAATGGGGTGTGAGAGAGACTCTGAAGTAATAATTGGAAATTAAAGAGTACTCATTGCAATGATGCCCCTCAGAAGATGAAGGTCTTTGTTTGGCTGGGCTTACACGTCGTGCTCCCAACAAATAAACACCGCAGGAGGAAAAACTTGCAAATTCGTCTGGTAGCATGAGACGCTCGCATGCAGTTAAGGATTGTCCACATGCTCGTGAGATATGGCTACAGGGAGAACCTCACAAATGCTATTTTCAACAAATAATGGGAAACGCTGGTTCAAGAATATAGTAGCTCACCCTCAAGCTATGAGGCTATTCATAGTTGTGGAGAAACAACTGGGTGTTGGAGCATCAACACTAGAATGTGGAAATGGTCCTTGGAAGAAAATTCATTATTCTAGAGAGGACATCGATTGAGAGAAACCATGTTCGTTAGTCCCCAATGGAGAGTCCTTTCATCAAGCACACATGATCTAGTGGGGCGGTGGAAGCCCCCTTCAAGTAGAACTCTTGGCACTCTGAGGAGGGAGGGACTCAGCCGTAACCATTTTGAAAAGATAACGATACATATACATCTTTTTATTTATACATCTTATAAACATTTTTTATTTTTTTTTATCTCTTTCATTCTATACTTATATATTTTCTTTTTTTTCTTTCTCTCACTAGGCATGTAATAATATATAAGATGTAAATATATTATTTTCCTTTTCCTTTTAAAAAAAGTTGAAAACAGACCTATGATGAAAGTTCATGAACAAGAAGATATTATTTTGGGGGGTTTGCTGTGACAATTCCATGCACGACCCTAGCACATGCTCACTGCCAAGAATTCATCTCCTTTTGTTCAATGAAGGAGTCCTCCAAATTTACTTTGCTTGAATTAAGCAGGGATGTTTTGTTACCTACCTATATGTTTCTTTGCTGTATTTTTGCTTTTAGCTTTCTTCAATTACCAACAGAAATATATTATATTCAAACATTTATATAAGTAATTCCTTAAAAGCCTTCAATATAAATCTAACCAAAAATTGTAAAAGAACCTTATAAACATATTATATATAGATAAATAGATTCAGTATACTTAATTACGAAGTTAATGAATTCTTATAATGGTTGATATGGGTTTGATCTTGCATTTCCTTGTGGTTTAATGGGTTTGCTCATGAGATTAAATAAATATAAAAAACATGAAAATGTAATTCTTGTGGTATCTTTATTTTTAAAATCATTTTATCTATTTTAAAATACACACATTTGATTTCTTTATTTTTTTAAAAGACTTATATAAGTTTTTGTCCCTAAAATTTTATCAAAAATTATTTTTAATCCTTAAAATTTATAAATAGTTTTTTATTCTTTTATTTACTTTTAACCTTTCTTCTCCTATTAACGCCGTTAAAAAATTGTTGATAGTGGTTTTTGTACTCATGAATTACTACCCTCCTCAACCCTAACTCCCTCAATCTTTAATTTCACATTCGGCACAGTCAAAGAAACTGAAACTTATAAATGAACAAGATTAATACAAAGAAAACAAATTAATTTCAGGGATTACAAAAAATATATTTGAATTTCAAGGACCAAAAGTGATTTTTGGTAAAACTTTAAGTCCAAAAAACTTATTTAAGTCTTTTTTAAAATTATAATTTTACTATTCCTATTTTAAAATAGAGAAATTTAGTCTCTCAATTTTATAATGTCTGTAATTTTGGTCCTTCCATGAAATTGAAAATATTCATTAGCAAATTAGTTTGATCTTATCATAAATTTAGTAGTGTGACATGAAATTATTTGTTTAATTCACAACATAGTTAACATTAATTTGATAACCATAAATACTTTAAGTTTGATGAAAGAACCAAATAGATTTTTCAAGATTGAGTGACTAATAAAATATGTTTGATTTCAGAAAACATTTTGGCTGAAAATATTTTATAAAAAAACTAAAAATAGAAAAAATTTGTTTTTAGTATTTTTAAAGGTTAATACCGAGAAAACTTAATAACAATGTTGTAATTAGGTAAAAAAAAATATAAATGTCTTTTAAACTATATATATAAATATTTATAATATTTTTGCTAAAATTGATTAAATTTAATAATATTATTTTTTGAAAATAAAAAATATCAAGTGAAAATAAACATATTTTCTTAATGTTAAAAACTTAAAAATGAAAATAGTTTTCAAAAAATAAAAATAGAAAATATTTTCTCAAACTAAACACCACCTAAATATCTTAATTTTAAAATAAAAATACCAAAGTTATATTGAAAAATAGAATTCAAATATTTTCTATTTTAAAATCAGGAGGCCACAATTTTGAAAAATAGAGACACCAAAATTGAATTTTAAGCCAATATAAAAAATTAAAAACTAAAAGTTTAAAAATAATAACTAATTTTTTGGTGAAGTAATAATAATAATAATAATAATAATAATAATAATAATAATAATAATAATAATAATAATAATAATAATAATAATAATAATAATAATAATAATAATAATAATAATAATAATAATAATAATAATAATAATAATAATAATAATAATAATAATAATAATAATAATAATAATAATAATAATAATAATAATAATAATAATAATAATAATAATAATAATAATAATAATAATAATAATAATAATAATAATAATAATAATAATAATAATAATAATAATAATAATAATAATAATAATAATAATAATAATAATAATAATAATAATAATAATAATAATAATAATAATAATAATAATAATAATAATAATAATAATAATAATAATAATAATAATAATAATAATAATAATAATAATAATAATAATAATAATAATAATAATAATAATAATAATAATAATAATAATAATAATAATAATAATAATAATAATAATAATAATAATAATAATAATAATAATAATAATAATAATAATAATAATAATAATAATAATAATAATAATAATAATAATAATAATAATAATAATAATAATAATAATAATAATAATAATAATAATAATAATAATAATAATAATAATAATAATAATAATAATAATAATAATAATAATAATAATAATAATAATAATAATAATAATAATAATAATAATAATAATAATAATAATAATAATAATAATAATAATAATAATAATAATAATAATAATAATAATAATAATAATAATAATAATAATAATAATAATAATAATAATAATAATAATAATAATAATAATAATAATAATAATAATAATAATAATAATAATAATAATAATAATAATAAGTAGCTTACATCAAATGGTTACAAGCTAGAGGTTTCAACTGTCTCAACTATACTTTGATAAGCATTTAATAAATTTAGTTTTTTAAAAATATATACATGTTAAAATATATATTAAACAGTTGTTCCCCAAACCTGCAAACTAATTTCTTTTGGTACAACCTGCAACCCAATTTTTAACTTGCAGAATTAAATATATGAAGCCAAATAGATCAGAAGTTGACCTAATCTAGATGAATCTCTTTATTATTTCTATCAAACATGAATGATTTAGCGGATACTTTGTCAGCCATGCCATCTTATATATGTCTCTTCAAGACTAAATAAAGAAGGCATTTATTATTTATAACTTCTGTTCACACAACAATATGGTCAATCAATTCATTCATATTGATGTCTTCTTAACGTTGTGGAATTGTTATTGGCAAGAGAGCATTCATATTCATATATTGTTACAGTTAAAAGATATAAGAGCTATTAATATGGGTTCAGAAAATTGCTATGTTTTTAATTAGGAATATTAAAAAGCATTGTTGGTTTTTATTATTTGTGAATTACTTTTTTGTTGCTTGTTATTGTCTTTTGGAAATTACATAGTTTAGTATATATATTTATCTTCTGTTTAAGGGCGAACGTTTATTTTTACACCTGAATCAATTTGCATTTAGCAAGTCTTCATAAAATGTTGGTTAAACTCGAAAGGTTAAATAAATTTACAGGGGGCGTGTAAATTTTATAAATTGAAATAGTATAAGTTTATTTTGTTGGTGTTTATGCTGAAAATCAAGTGTTAGTATTTACAGTTATGATGATACAGTTTGAAAGAGGATCCGTTATGAATATCACAAAGTCTCCTAGGATATATTTTTTGAAGAGGATCAATTATGAATATCACAAGTCTCTTAAAATACACCCTCAAAGAAGATTGATTATGAATATTGCAAGTCTCCTAAAATACATAGATACTTAAGTAATTTTTTGGATATTATTGAGGTTTCAAAACTAACAAAATATAACCAAAAAATGAAGAAAAATAGAAAACACTATTAGAATAATCTGTTTCTTGTGAAATTTCATGTCATTTCTTTTAGTGAAGTCATCTCAATTATAGTTTATAGGAAATATTCATGCAGATTTTTTTATTTTATATTTTTCGTAAATAATTTCTGCAGATTTCAAAGGCGGCAGGTAACTTACTTGAGAATTTAAAATCGGTAAGAAATACTTGCGGATTTTTCTTGAAATGTAATCCTCATGATTTTTTAAAATAAATTAAAAAATATTAATAAATATATAAAAATAAAATTTATAATTTATAATTTATAATTTCTAATTTAATCTTTTATTTTTTAGTTTTAAATTTTAAATTTTTATTTTTTAACTTAGAAATTAGAAATGAAAGTAACATTGAATCTGTTACATTGCGTGATTTTACAATGTGCTTACAAATATGGCCTTAATCACTTTTATTTCATGTTTGTTTGGATTTATATCTACATATAACTTTCATTCAGTTCTTTAATCTTTATCTCTGTAAGGAGTAAAGGTTGAGAGCTGGTTGGACTAAATTTGACCTAAAAACCAACATAACACTGAATTTCAAGACTGTGGCCTATGCTATGGTTATTCAAAACTTCTGTAAGTCTTTAGATAAATTTCTTAGTCAAAACAAGAGTGGTCTGTCAACTCTCTTTTTAGAATGTCACGTGTAAGCATTTGCGTTTAGTTGCTAGCTACATCACTATTATATTTCTTCTAGACTTTAGTTTCTGCAATTTATCTTGTTAGATTAAAATAATTTCCTTAATATAAAAGGTCACGTCGTATTATATTCATTCAAATAATCATCTCACTTGCTATGCTAATTTCTTTGGTTACCTTTTATATATACTTAACGTGACTTTTCTTCTAGAGAAGCATCACATTTTTTACTATAAAAACGTGACCTTAATTACCTTTTTGGTATAGGGAAACGAAATGGTCGGGTCGAAATAAAAAAAAAAAAACTAGAAATATGAGAAAAATTAAAATTAAAATTTATAAAAATAGGTAAAAATAATGGACTGGTCATTTTTAAAATTATTTTTACCTTTATTTCTCACTTACTAAACCACTAAAAAAAATTCTTCTTTTCTCCCTCCAATGTCACCAAAGGTAAGTATTAAATTTTTGGAAAAAAAAAAAGAAGCAAATTTTAGTTTTTTAATCTATATATTTAATGAGAATTGACTTAACTAAAACAGGAACAAACTTTTGGAAAGGTAATGTTTGTTAGAATTTCAATGCTAAGAGAATTAATTTCTGGTGTGATAATTGGGTGTATCAATTTTCTCCTTCCAAATATTTTCAATTTGGTTCAAAATTTTGAGGACTTGTTTAATGCTCCTTTTGTAGATTGAGTTGATGTCTCTCTAACTAATGAGAACAATTATTGATAATTCAGCGTTTGCATTAGGTAAGCTTCTCTTGTTTCTAATTTTCTTTCTTTTGTAAAATATTATTGTGATGAATATATTTCACATTCTTAGGTGATAAGACCCTTCATATCAAGAAAGAAAAAGGATGAGGTGGAAAAATTTCTTCCTAGCAAATCGCAAGTCATACCCAAAGGCTTAGGCACTAAGGTTATTGATGATGAAGATTGATTTATATTTGTTTCAATCCTCCATGTATATAATTTTTCTTTCTTTTTCAGATTTGAGGTATTAATATTTTCAGTGACAATTTTACATTCACTATATCCTATGGATTGTGAGTTTTACAAAAACTACGATCACTTGTTGAATTATCTGAGCTAGCAGAGACTTGATCACCTCTATGGTCTTCCAATCTTGTTGTACCAGAAGTAGTGTGTCATCTGCAAATTGAAATGATGCACACACACTTCTCTAGTACCCCCAATGTTGTAACTTTTCCACAACTTCCTATCCACCGCAATTTGAATTAATTGAATGAGTCCCTCAGCAGCAACAAGAAACAGAAATGGTGACAATAGGTCCCTTGATGAAGGCCCCTCTTAATACCAAATTTCTTTGTTAGGCTTCCATTCACCAACACTGACATTCTAGCCGAGCTTGCACATTCCTTCATCCATTGCATCCATCTCGTGCCAAAACCCATCCTCTTCATCACTTTCCACAAGTAATTCCAGCTCACTGAATCGTAAGTTTTTTCAAAGTCAACTTTGAAGCAAACTAGAGATTGCCTCCTTCTCCATAAATCCTCCACCCCACTTCATTAGCTGCAAGAACACCTTCAAGAATCTGCCTTCCTGCCAAAAAACTGATTGAGTATCCGCAATTAAGTTGTGCATAACCTATTTGATTCTTTTTGCCAATACCTTAGCCAACACTTTGTAAACACAACCTGTTAGAGATATTGGGCGATAATCTCCTACCTTATGTGGGTTATTATGTTCTGGAATCAAAGATATGGAAAAGTTATTTGACCATTTTACTAATTTACTGTTCAAATGAAATTCCTCAAAGAATGCCATAAAATTGTCTTTCAATAGGTACCACAATTCTTTCAAAAATAGAAAATTTATCCCATTCGGTTCTAGGCTCTTATTAGGATCACAATCCCACACTGCTTCCTTAATCTCCTGTTCTAAAAAAGGTCTTTCAAGATACTATTTTGCCTCATTTGAAAGATTCTTAAACTACGCTTCCAATTTTGGGAAATACTGAACCTTTTCTAGAAAATGATGCTCAAAATGATCCTTCACCTTCTGCTTTAACTTCCGCACATCTATTACATCCTCTTCGTCAAAATTGAAACTAAGGATTTCATTGAGTTTTCTCCGTTTCACCAAGGACCTATAAAATAATTTCGTATTACCATCCCTTTCACGTAACTATCGTACCCTACAAGAGAAAAGGTTAAATTTTTAAAATACTTTTTTGAAGATTATGAGTTGATTAAAGATATGTAAATTAACAAAATGAATTTGGCAGTTAAGGGTATAATTTTATATGCATATGTATTGTAAAACATTAAATTTAATTTTGGTATATTTTTAATTTAATTTTATAAAATAAGTCATTGTAATAATTGGTGATAAAAGTGGAAAAATTATTTTAAATTAATAAATATATTATAAATACATTTATAATTGCATTTAATATATTTATAAATTATTTTTAAGCATTGATTTATTTTTTTAAAAAATTATATATTTCTTGGGGAAAATTTTGCATAAAAATCCGTAGGTAATTTCCGTGACTTAAAAAATGTCAAGAAACTTAGCTGTAGTTTTTGTAAAATCGTAGAAATTTCCTGCTGATTTTTCTGCGAATAAAATCCTTAGGTAAATTTATGAAATTATTCATTCTTTTTTGTGGGTTTTTTTAAAAAAACGTAGGTAAGTTTCCTGCAATTATTTGAGTAAAAAAATCACAAGAAATTGCTATGATTATAAATTTTCTCAAGAAAAGATTATCCACAAAGGTTTTAGCTAGGAGTTTATTTTTGCAGGTAAATACATAGGAAACCACTTTTCTGCAGTTTTTTGGACTAAATCCACAGGTAATGCTAGCGAAGTGAGATAGTTGTTCCTTGTGTGTTTAGTAATGGAAACTAGATACACACCATAGTGTTTTGGTTGCACATCTACGCTTAAGAAATCATAATGTGGCTATTAAAAAAAGTAACAATTAAATAAAATTAATAGCAGTGCTAATATATTATGATTGCTTTTAATTACGCAACTATAGTGTAAGAGAAACATATAAACAATTATAATAGTTTTAGATGCAATTTTGAATTGACACTTTATCTTTTTATAATATTAAAAATGTTTTTTACAACCATTCCCATATATTACAAAAGGCACAAAAAATAATTTTCAAAACAAGGAAGAAATTTTTTGGTTCTCACATGAAATCTTGTAATGCATCAAATCTAGTATAACAATCTATATGAACCAGACATAGATTGATAGACTTAACACACATTGAAGTTGGTGTAGCAAACTTTATGAACAAAAAACACTTGACGTATGATAGTGGTATACTAATCACAATATACATACATTGTCATTTTCACTATGTTACACTTTTAGGCTATACATGTGTCTAATATTCATGAGTGCTCTAAAAATTTGTTAAGATTTCATGCAAGTGACCCTACTTGACACTTATATAGGTGATTTTATGAACTATATGTTGGTCCTAAGAGGGAATCTAGAAAAGGAGATTGAATAGATTCCAAAAATATTTTAACAAATTTCTTTTTCAAAATATCAGACCTTTAAAAAATCACCCCTTAATGAAATTTCCAAAATCAATCTTAAGAATTTCCAAAAACAATTCCAAATAAACTTGAAACTATGTTTAAGAATCAACTTCTTTCTAAGATTTGAAACACCAAGCTAAACTAATAATAATTCCTTCAACTATGATTTCCAAATACACCAATGTTCAAATTTTTCAATACAAACATTCAACTTTCTTTAATAGCAAGATCAATATGTAATGATACACAATTTCAAGATTCAACTTTACATAATTAAATTCAATACTATTTTTCTTTTAACAAAATTCACATTTACAATACACAAATATCAATTTTATTTTGCTGTAAAGATTTAGTTCTATTGATACAAAGATTCAATTCTATTTTGCTGCAGTAAAAACCAATATAATTCAATCAATATATCTTTTCAATCAAACATAAAGAGTTAAAAGATAGAGAGAATTTGCACAGTTGTTTTATACTGGTTCAATCAACCTAACCTGCATCCAGTTCCAGACTTAGCTTTTCGCTATCTGCTTTTCACTAAAAAATCGAGATACATGCACATCACACATACAGATTTTTCACAGAAAGATCAAAACAACACAACAGTAGAGGCTTCCCCTTACACCCTACAAGAGTTTGCTATACCATGATACTCCGTCACTCACAATGCCTCACTTACAACACTCCATTGCAAGATTTCCACAATAACCTTAAGAACTCATCAAGAGATTATCCAAACATGTGCAAAAACACAAAAAAAATGGGTAAAGAACAATGTCACCTTTTCGTGATGAATACCCAAAACAATAAACGTAGTTCTACAATTTTTTCTCTTCTAATTAAGAAATCTTGAATAACAAAACATTTATTTTTTGGGTTTTTCTTGATTTAAAAAAGGTTTCTTTTTTGTAAACTCATTTTCTCTCTTTTGAAAACCTAAATTCCCTTCATTTTTTTCTGAAAAAACTGTTTCAAAATGGTTTTAAATGAGTAAGACACCATGGTAATCGATTAGCTTTCACAGTCACTTAATTACCTAACAGTTATCCCAAAACAGTCTTAGAAACACACGTTCTTTATTTTAATCAATTAACATAATCAGGTAATCGATTATTCTAGAGAGTTTGCAATTGAGAAACCAAATTTTTCTGTAGGTAATCGATTCTCTAAATAGGGTAATCAATTAACATACGGAAAATTTAGATTTTATGATTCTCTTGCTTGTTCCAGCTCAAGTGAGTTATTGCCAACTTAAGTAATCTATTACCTATAAGGCAATTTAACTCTTAACTTAGTAATTTTGATTCATTTGCTTTCCAAACAATACACAATCATAAACTCAAGATTCAATCATGGAATAATACTCATCCATACACTCAAGCCTAACTAAACAATTAATACAAGTACCACACTTATCAAATGTGTTTGATACCATAAAATGAATTAATACGAACTAAGCTAAAACTACAAAACCAAAACTCCAAGGACTTGAGTTGTTTCACCAAAGTTGCTTTCCAACCTTAATTAAAATTATGTCTTAAATGTATATGTCTATTCAAGTGACTTAAGTCACATTTTCCTCAGTCTTTCTACCCTAAAGGTTTTGTCAAAGGATCTGATAAGTTTCCTTCTTGACAGATTCTATGGAAATTCTTCCATCCTTTAGTAATTGTTTTATCAAATTATGTCTTAAATGTATATGTCTATGCTTTGCATTTGTAGTTTAATTTTTCACTACAACTATTAATGATTGCGAATTACAATAGATAGACATTGATGGTGATTTTTCATTCTTAGAGAATGTTAGCTAAAAAGTTTTGCAATCATTCAGCCTCACTATAAGCCCTTTCTAGAGCAAGAAACTTTGAATCCATTATTGATCTAGCTATAATGGTTTGTTTTATTGATTTTCATGCAGCACCACCACTTCCAAGTGTAAACATATAACCACTACTGAATTTTGTTTCATATGAATCAAATATCCAGTTAGCATCACTATACATTTCCACTATAAAGGGAAGTTTACTATATTCAATAACATAGTTCAAGGTACTTCTCAAATACTCCATGAGTCTCACAAGTGCTTCCAAATAGTCTTTATTAGGATATGAGTGTATCTAATAAATTTATTTACTACATAAGTGATAGAGCACAAATTTTCTACTATGTTTTCGAAAAATGCACCCGTCGTATTGTAGTATTCGATAGGTATCGGGTTAATCTCATAGGGATTGAATTAATATTCAGAATTCTAATAATAATTACTTACAAATAATAGGAAAATTAATTGAAACTATTATGCATGTTGTTGCGGAAAGTAAAATGCATATAAGTAAGCTAAAATAAATACGATGAGAAGCTTGGTGGGGTTCTGATTTCACTTTTCTAATCCTCTAAAACATAAATACTCTATCAAATCCTTGTTCATGATTGAGTTTCCTATCACTCATAAAGATACTCTTACTTCGATTCCTCAAGAGTCAGAAACTAAGCTATTTGGGCTTTAGATCATGAATTTCTCACACAATCTAGAGTTAAATAACCCGTATTAAGAAAAAAGCTCATGAATTCCTCACACAATCTAGAATTAAATCCCATTAGAAGCTTTTCTCATTTCGCAAGAAAAATTCCTCTCTCGAGTTCATTTTACAAACAAAAAACACAAGATATATATTAATGAAATGCAGGGTAAAGAAAAGCTCTAACACTGAATAATAGACTTAGATTAATAGAGTAAAAATACAATAGAGTTAGGACAGAGTTACATAAAAACCCTAACCAAAAGGATATAGCAGTCCATTGAGGTGGAGAGATTTATCAATGACATAAAGGTACAAAAATGGAGCGCAATGATGGTAGAAATGGGTGCTGAATGGTGGTTGAAATAAAAGAAACCCTTGATGTTGCCGTTTCTTCCGTTATGCTTGGGTTTCACGTCTTATTTTTTATTTATATGTCCTTGTTAGTAAATCGGGGTTAGGTGCTCACTTCGCAGCCTCTAGGGGTTGAACAAGGTAAATTAACCCCTTTCGGGATGAAGGATGCTAGGCGCCAACTTTGCCACTGTTGGGCCATTCTGGTAGGTCTCACTTTCACATTCCCAATTTTTCTAAGCATTGAGAGAGGCATGATATTAAGGCTTGATCTTAAATCTATGAGTGCCTTCTCAACATGCAACTTTCCAATCTTGCAGTGGATGTTGAAGATTCCTGAGTCTTCAACTTTGGGTGGAAGTCAATTTTGTATGATGGCATTGCATTTGCCATCAACTTCAATCACTTCTTCCTCGATGTACTTCCATTTCTTTTTCATCAATTATCTCATAAATTTTGAGAAGAGGGGCATTTGCTGTAAAGCTTTAGAAAGGGGCAAATTAATCTCCAGTTTCTTGAAGATATCCAGGAACCTAACTAATTGTCTTTCAATATCCTTCCTGGATAGAGTAAGTGGGTATGATAGCTCCTTGGGTGTAACAGATTCAAAACTCTTTTTCTTTTCCTCCCTAGCCATCTGATGCCTAAACCTACCCTCTTTGTCCCTTACTTCATCCTTCTCTCCCTCACTCAAATTCCCCCTTTTCTCTCTTTTTCCGCCTCTTCCTCATCTTTTTCCTTTTCACTCTTATATTCACTCAAACCCAACTCACTTGTTTTTTCACTCTCATATTTCTTTTTCTCCACTTCTTTCGGGTTTTTCCTTTCCTCCAACATTGCCCCACTTTTAGAAATTATAGTATTTCAGTGTTCCTTGGGATTAATTTGAGTTTGAGCAAAGAATGATCCATTTTTAGCTCAGCCACCTGATTTTTTATTTGTTTCATTTCAGTCTCCAAGTTCTTAATTGAGGCATCTGTTTGCTTTTTCCTAGTCATTGAAGCTTCAATAAAGGCTTTGATAGTCTCTTCAAAACTAGGAAAAGGTGCTTGCTGAGTTGGCTCGACCTGTGGTGGTTGATGGAGAGATTGATACTAATTGTGCCCTTGGAACCTTGAGTGGAAGTGCTATTGTTCCTGAAATAGAGGTTTGTCTAATTGGTCGGCAAAATTATTATTGTTCCTTTAATTTGGACTGAAAGAATTTGGTGGATGATTATTGCCATAAAACTTGGGCCGACGTTGGTTACCCATATAATTAACCTCCTCAAGAGAGTTGCCTTGAGCCAAGCATTGAACAGTGAGATGACTTCCTCCACAAGGCTCACAACCTTCACCATTTTGAACTTGAAATACAAGTTGATTCCTTTGAGGAGGATTGAGTGAAATATTCTGAAGTGGTTGAGGGATGAAAGCTATTTGCTTTGGGAGGTGTTCTAGTTGTTGAGCCAACTTATGGTTTTGAGCCAGAAGGGAATCCTGCTGATTCAATTCAAATACACCTTTTCTTTAAGATGATGCCCTTTCATATTGAACTTCTACATCTATGGCTTCCATATTCTCTATTATCCTTCTAGCTTGCTTGGGAGTCTTCTAAAAAATAGTATCTTCAACTAAGGCACTCAATAGGAGCTTGGTTTGAGGGGGTTGTCCAAATATGAAGATGGTTAGCTGAGTCCCTTCATAAAAATCGTGAGTTGGACATTTCCTGAGCAAGGAATTGTACCTCTCCCGTGCTTTACAAAGTGGCTTATTAGCACCTTGCCTAAAGCTGCATATGATAAATTTGTCGACCAACTCCTCCTATGTCATTTGAGCATTATAGGGAAAAGACTGGAAACACTCTTTTGCTCTTCTTGCTAGAGAAAAAGGAAAAAGGCTCAATTTGATGACATAATCATTTACATGCTAAATCCTCACTATATTGCAGATATCTACAAATGTGTTGAGATGAGTGTAGGGGTCCTCATGAGATAGCCTAGAGAATTGGTTATTTTAGACCAAGTTGATGAGTGCAAGTTTCACTTCAGGATTCCTTGCCTCAGTGAGAGGCCTGATAATGCTGTTAAACTGCCTTGGTCTAGATTATGAAGTGTAATCCCCTAGAGTGCGGGCTGCTGATATACTTCTTTTTCCTCTACCATGGTTGATTCTTCTGTGGATTCAAGCAAAGGGGATTCATGAATGTGTGTCTCTGTGCTAAGTTGCTTCTTAAGAAGCTTCCTTCTCCTTATTAAGCTGTTGCTTTTCCAGGTTGTCCTTTCAATCTCAGGATCAAATAATAGCTGATTAGCCTGAAGTCTATCATGTATAAACCAGAAACAAGGAAGCTAGAGCCATATGTCAACATAGGACAAAAGAATGCATAGTAAAAATACTAATAAATAAGTAAAAGAATAAATGAATATAGGCAATACAAAATTACTAAAATTCTAAAGTATCAGACACCAGTCTTTAGCAACGACGCCAAAAACTTGATAGAGCAAAAATTTTCTACTATACTCTCGACAAGTGCACTGATCGTATCGTAATAAATGAATGCTTGCAAATAATAGGAAAATTTATTGAAACTATTCTACTGTGCATAAAATTGAAACTATTCTACTTACAAAAGTAAAATGCATTAAATTAAGCTAAAATAAATACAATGAGAAGCTTGGTGTGGTTCTGATTTCACTATTTTGTCCCTCTAAAGCATAAATACTCTATCAAATACTCATTCATCACTCACATCCCTATCACTCATAAAAATGCTCTTTCTCTGATTTCTCAAGAGTTGGATACTAAGCTATTTGGGCTTTAGATTATGAATTTCTCACATAATCTAGAGTCAAATAACCAACATTAAGAAAATGAGCTTAAGATAGCTGGTGTTTTTTACTCCTTCCCGAGACATAAATCCCATTAGGAGCTCTTCTCATTTTGAAAGCAAAATTCCTCTCCTAAGTTCATTTGAAAAATGAAATCCACAAAATATATATCAATCAAATACAGGGTAAAGAAAAGCTCTAAAATTGAATAATAAACTTAGATTAATAGAGTAAAAATACAATAGAGTCCAGGACGTAGTTACATCAAAACACCAACCAAAAGGATCTAGCAGTCCATGGAGGTGGAGAACTTGGTCAATGGCATGGAGGTACAAAAATGGAGTGAAATGATGGTAGAAATGGGTGTCGAAAGGTAGTTGAGATGAAGGAAACCCTAGACGATGCCGTTTTTCTCGTTATGCTCGCGCTTTGTGTCTTATTTTCTATTTATATTTTCTTGTCAGCACATTGGTGTTGGGTGCTTGCTTTGTAGCCGCTAGGAACCAAACAAGGTAAATTAACCCCTCTCAAGTTGACGGGTGTTGGGCGCCAGCTTTGCCACCGTTGGGCGCCCACTCATTGGCCGCTGGACGCTGACTCCAAATTTGAGAATTTCCACTTCTTCTTCAACCATTCTTCAAAATCCTGACTCAAATAGTATAAAACAAGAAAATATAAGTAATATATGCCTAAAGTTTATATTTCTAATAAGTTTTTATAAATGTTAAATATATGTATAAAAAGGAGGAAAAAAAGGGTTTAAATATGTTGAAATGAGGATAACTGCTTTATTTTACCTGTGCAAAAATAGGTAATTTAAGCGGTTGTCAATAAGCAATATCAAATCTTGAGAAATTTATTAAATATAGTAAGCTTCCAATGATTTAGGAAAATTGAGTTTGAGAAAGTAGTTCTCCTCTGTTTTTCTTTAGTTGAGAGTTAACATTATAAGGGGTACTCACTGACTTACAACCATAATAATCAAACTTTTACGAAGTTTCTCCATTAATGTTTTTGGGATAGTAGTATACTATCTTCTTTCCTTATGATTTTAAATCCTAAAATTACATTTGTTTTACCCATATCTTTTATATCAAACTTAGATGCCAATAAAGATTTAGTCTAAAAAACTATATCATTATATGTATAAAAGATTAATATGTCATCCATATACAAACATATAACGACACATTCACCATTTACAATCTTTGTGTACAAATCTATCAACATCACTAGTACAAAAACGATTTGCAAATAAAGTCTCATTATATTTTTCATGTCATTGTTTTGGTACCCCATTTTAAACCATATAGAGATATAACATTTTACACACTTTGTTTTTTTGCCTAGGAACTACACACCCCTTAGGTTGGGTTGTGTAAATCTTTTTCTCTAAATCACCATTCAAGAAAGGTATTAAAACTATTATAGAGGAACTCCTGGTAACATGTACAAAGGTAGCAAAGTAATATATGTTTTCCTTTTGAGTAAATCCTTTAACTACCAATCTAACCTCATATTTATCAATATATCCATCAAGATTATACTTTCTCTTAGAGATCTACTTACAACTAATAGGTTTAGCTCCTTTAGGTAAGTATATTAAGGTCCAAGTATTGTTCTATTAGATAGAATTAATTTCAATCTTAATAGCTTGTTCCCAAAGGTTTACATTTGATGAACTAATAGCTTAAGAAAAACACAAATGATTATCAATCACGCAATATGTGTAAACATAATCTCTAAAAGGTTTTTTTATCCTTAGTCTTTTACTGCCTTAAGTCATCAACCATAATTTTATTATAGGTTTCAACTGATTGCTCAACACTAGTACTAACTTTAATGGTAACAAATATACTAGAATTTAAAGGGAATATGCCCTAAAAAAACTCAACATTCTTAGTATCTATAATGGTATTAAAATGAAGTACATTACTCTTAATGGCAAGAAACCTATAGGCAACACTAAGTTTTACGTAACTGATCAACTCGCAATCATAGGTTTTAGGTCTTATTTTCTTTTTGTTAGGATTGGTAACATAAATGTAGCTAGGAACACTATGCTCTCAAATATTACATATTAGGTGTATATCCTTTTCATAACTTAAAAGGGTGTGTTCCCTGTTTTTTTTTATGTGGAATTCTATTATGTAAAAAAACAACCTATTAAAAGCGCTTTTCCATAAGGTACATATGAACTAACCAACAAAATATCATCATTTTCTTGAGAATTCTATTTTTCCTCTCAGTTACTCCATTAGACTCATGAGAATATAGTGGAGTTGTCTCATGGATAATATCTTTGATAAATTGATTTTTTACCCGTATTTTTTATCATGGTTAATATTTGTTTGATTGCATATTTATTGGAAAAACTCACTTTGTAGTGTTTATTTTCACTTTAGTTAAGTACTTAAGAAACTGGAAGAAAAAGAGGCAAAATCATACATTTTTAGAGCAATTATTGAAGAAGCACAACCATGTTAAAATGTCCAAACCCTTTCTATAAGTACCGGAAGATGAGAGACAAACTCCCTTTGGCTCGAATGAAAAGTTAGATATGTGACCTGGAGGCGATGAATGACAAAAAACTTTACATTGAGTCGATTATTAATAATTCTTTCTTTTAACTATGATCCATGACTCTTAAGAGGTTTGACTTTACATTACCTATGTCTTCCTAATACCTTTTTTTCTAGGGTTGTGATGTAAATTCTTTGTGATTCCTTTTGTACTTTGCATTATTATTCAATATCATTGAATGATTAATTTGCTTCTCTACTATACTTGTACATCCTAATTATTTGAATAGTCATGAGTCATGACTATTAATATTTGAATAATTGATATGTGAAGTAAGTAGGTTATTACTCTAATAGAATTGACCAAATTTATCAAACAAACCTTCAATTTGGCAAAAAAGAAGCAGTCCTAATTTGAAATCTTGCATGGCAAAATTGAATAACAAGTTAGAGTTATAGTGTAATGTGAATGATCAAACGTACCAAAAATAACTTAGTACTTTATTGGTGATCAATAAATAACAAAGAATAAAATTGCTTAGTAAACAAGAGGTAAGAACATTGTGGTGGAAATCACAACCCTAAGCATTAATTCATTAACTTCTACACTTATTATTTTTCTCCTGTTTAAAATCTACTATTATGAGTCTGAGGCATCAAACACACATATTACATCATATATTGTTTCTCTTACATTGCTCTCTTATCTTCTGAATTAAATTATTTGAGAACTAAATTTGGTTCTTTGAATATGATATCTGAACTTAGGTCTATTGTCACTATTACTTAGGGTATACTTGCCTTTAAACAATCATATTTTATGCATCAATCTTCCTTCTCACAAATTATTAAGCAAAGTGTATTCATAGTCCCTTCTCATATTTACATACACCACACTTATTATATAATTATTCGGGTCATATGCATAAACTCAATTAAATTTTGAGCTTTAACTTATTTAAAATTAAACGGCATGTAAAAGAAAAAAAAAATATAAAGATATAACTATTTTGTTAGTTTAAGATCAATTCACCCTCCATAAAACTCATTGGATGATGGTTTTCTGGCTTGGACTCATTCTAATGAAGGACAACTCATAATTAATATTACTTTTCAAGCTATTTCGAGACACTACTATATCAAAGAGCTCATCTTTTTCATGCCATTTGGAAATGGCAAGTTCCCTAGTGCCTACGAATTATAAGAAAAATAACCAAAGATATTCTTCCTACTAATTTGTTTACAGCCAAAAGACACATGACCCAAGACAACACTGGTCCTTTGTGCCATAATCTAGTGGAGAATAGCATACATGCACCTAGAGATTAACATAGTGTTTAGTTGGACAGCAACCGCGAGAAGAGGAAAATAATTTTTTAAACTTTAGTTGTTTGATTTAGTTTTGAAAAGAAGAGAGAGGAAACGAAGAGGTGTAAAATTATCATTTGCTTTCCTCTAATATTATAAAATTTGGACGAAAGGAGAAATGTTTTAAAACATTTTAACAGTAATGATTAAAATATCACTATTTATCTTTTAAAATATAAATGTACAAAAACAAATTATTTCCTCTCTAAAATGTAAAAAATTCCCTTTGGAGCTTAGATAATAAAACGCATTAATAATAATTGATATAGAAATTAATGATCTAGATTATAATTAATTTTAAATTTTATAATATACATGTTAATTTTATCAACAATCTTAACCGTATATTTTATAATCAACAGTTATTATTACACTTTATTTTTTAATGATGTATTTTTGCACTTTAGACAAATCGGTTTTAAAACGTCGAACTTACACTCTCTTCTCTATCAAAATCTTTTCCTTCCCTTCTGATCATTTCATTTGAACCAAACAGCAGGCCATAAAACTCTGCAAAACGGCTACGTTTCAATGCACTCCAGTTCATTGAATCATATACAACTGTTATTGTATTGGATGAAATAACAATGGCTTTATGCCAGTATTAAGAAACTCCAGCCCTAGAGCACTTATATTTGGAGTCATGCTAGATTATATATGGAACCAAAGAAACAAAAGCATATTTGAGCAAAAGGGTCCCTCAATCAAAGAAGCTAAGTTTTGTATTTATTCTTATGCAAGCTAGCCAAATATCCATGGTCTCAACTTTAGCTTACTAACCTCAGTTGTTTACGTCCGTATGTACCCTTAATTAATTCATCAACACTCAACAGAGACATGCTAATTAATTATCAATATCAATAGGGGTGGATAAAATTGAACTCAAATGGCTCACTTGATAGTGGTGGAGTTCTAAGGGACCACATGGAAGCATTCATATTGAAGCTAACTAATTTTCTGGTTGTCGTTTGTGTCTTTCTAGAGGACGTGATAGGTTCTCGACTTGCTCTCTTAATGAGAGCCATTTATTTGGAGAATCCAATCTCTAATAAAATTTGGTATAACCTGACTTTATTCACTTTTCTTTCTTGCCTCTATAATGTTTCGAGTTCGACAATTGGCATTTCACAAAAACAAGAAATAGCCCTCAAATGGCTAATGCAAATATTTTGGGTAAATGATCTTTTATGAAAGTGCAAGAAAATGTGGATTTAGTTCATAATAACAGTAATAACATAACAACAAATCTTTCAAATTTCATATGTTGTTATTTTAATTTCTAAATTAATTTAACTATTTATATCATTTTAGTCTCCAAAAATAAGTTCATATTCTCATTTAAATAGGACGAATTTTTTAGTTTTAGATTAAATTGACACACTTTTTAAATGTTTACTCTTTCAGTGACAATGTCATATTTTCTTTTTTCCTTTGTGGAACTAAATTCACTTTGCCTTGCAGTTTCGGGATTAAATGACTACGGAATACAAATGTTGCCAACTCG
The DNA here is from genome assembly GCA_037954015.1 of Psophocarpus tetragonolobus. Taxonomy (NCBI): domain Eukaryota; kingdom Viridiplantae; phylum Streptophyta; class Magnoliopsida; order Fabales; family Fabaceae; genus Psophocarpus; species Psophocarpus tetragonolobus. The sequence goes on from CM075691.1 coordinate 74,242,774, forward strand.
GCCAAATCAAACTTAAGAAATATTACAATATATCTTCGAATTGAAATGCATATTGAATCTTATGTGATGTTTTTTATTAGAAAGTTTTTTTTTATAGGTTAAATGTTAGTTGTTAATCTGATAGTTTTTGTTATTTGAAGAATTTGAACCCACAACCTCACAATTTTTCCTTTTCCTACATGTTGACTTTGCCACTTAACCAATCTTATAACCCCTTTTTTGTTTAGGAAGAGTTGATGCATACAAATAAAATTTCATTATACAAACGATAAAAAACTCTTTTAAAATAGAGAAAAAGAATTGTGCTGTATAAGTGTAAACAAGTTTTATATTGATATTCAATAACAACTATTTATTTATGGTAAATTTATTGACTTTACTAATTAATACTTTTATGATTGGACAGCAATGTAAAACTCTTTTACACTGCCATTGTGTAATAATTAAACTCTTAAAAATATTACCTCCACAAATAAGAAAACTTAATAATAACCTTATGATTTTAATGAACAGTTCAAATTAAGTTGTTCATTAAATAAACTCATGTGGTTCTTTTACATAGGATTTCTCACACAAAAGCTTCATAAACTATAACTGAACCGAAACAACTCTATCTCTTCGGTTGTAACTTCCACCTGAGGCCCAGTAGGATATACGTTATGTCCAAGGCAGAGGACCTTTGAATGAATTCAACAATGCTTCGCCGATGGAACCCCCGAACTCGCTTCAGATCTTACTGACGCGTGCATGATTCCAAATCCAATCCGAAATTGATTATGTGTCTCTCTATATCTCTGTGTATGTAATATACAACTTATATTACTTAGTTGTAGCCATTGATGACCATTCTTGGGGCTTCTGGACCTAATTTTATGGAAAATACGATTTTGATTAAAATTTTAAAACCAACAACTAATTAATCTTAACTTAAATTTCAAAATTAAATGCAGTCAAAATCTTCTTTTTTCGCTTAATTTTTTTCAGTCTATTAGCTTATTCTTAAGAAATTGATGGAGTAAAAATAACAATTTTGCACAATTGCAAATAACATAACCATTGTGGCATGTGAGGATAGCGACAATGTTGTAGAGGATTTGCGGGGGTAATGAGAGAGCAACCCATTAAAAAGGGGTTTGGTTTGGGGAGAGGTCTCTTTGTGGGAGAACCATGTGAGCTTGTTTATTGAACAACTCAATCTAAACCATTTATTAAAATCCTAAGGTTTGTGGGAGATGTAAGTTTGTCTAATTAACAACCCAATATAAACTGTTTATTGAAATGCTATGATTATTATTATTATATTTTCTCATTTTTCACCATAACCATTTTTCTCACCTGAGTTATTCTCTATATATATAGAGATGACATATCAAGGGAGAACCGTAAGATTAAATTTAACAGTGTTGATTGCATTAATTATTAATTAAAAGTAATAAAATATTTAATCTTTATTAGTTTTAATAACCAGTGCAATTGAGTTATAAGGTTGATTTAGTGACAATGTCCATATGTGGGGAGAAGAGGGAACGGAGAAGTTGTGGGTTCGAATTTCTCCACTAATAAAAATAAATATATTAACAACTAATATTTGACTTACAAAAATAAAATAAACAATGCAATAAACACCATTAAATTTAATCTTACAATTATTACTAAATCTAGTTACCTTATTAATTTTAATAAATAATATAATTAGGACCATTAAATTTAATTTTATGATTATTATTAAATCTCTAATTGTAATTATTATCACAATAAATTTAATCAAATATGTCTTCTCTCTTTGTATATATAGAAGACAATTCAAGTGAAATAAATGATTATTGTGAGAAATAAAAAAACTTAATAACAACTGTAGGAGTTTAATAAACGATTCAAATTGAACTCTTCATTAAAAAGGCTCACATAGTCTCTCACACAAAATTTCTCACGTTGAGTCAGTTGATGTTGCTCCCCATTTACCATCGAACACATCACCTCCAAAACCATTCTCAATTTTTCTTCAAAGTCAAAGCCATCTTCAAAGATGGCAACGACAACGATAGATGAGGATCGGTCAAATGCACGACCTCACTGATCTTCTTCAGTGCCTTGAGATCCTCATTGCATCGCTGCAATGCCCTAAGCAGCTTTTGCTTCTGCCTCTTGTTGGAGTCTCCTCTAACCCCATAGCCTCGCCACTAGTGTCAGAGCCTTGCAACGGCTCTCTACTGTCGGCTTCGGACTAGACCAAAGATTTTGTATGAGTTAATGTATGCAATTCAAGATATTTCTTTTGGATTGAATCTTGTTACTTTGGTTTTCTTTTATATTTGCAAGATTCTAATTCTTTATGTTAATGTATGCAATTCAAGATATTTCTTTTGGATTGAATCTTGTTACTTTGGTTTTCTTTTATATTTGCAAGATTCTAATTCTTTATGTGAGGTTTAATATGTCAGTTTTAAGAAATTATAAACCTTCTCTATGTTTGTTTTACAATCGTTATAATATGAGTAAAGGTTTCGGCCCTTAGACAGTGATTATTTGTGATAGGTATTCTTTTATATGAATTTTAGGTAGTCAAGCTTAATAAATTGTTGTACAATCCTTATAATTTGAGTAAGAGTTTTGGCTAATTATTTATATTTTAACTCTTTCAATGTAATGGAAGACGAGAAAGACGAGTTGTGTTTTTGTGAAAATTTTTGTGTGAAATGACTACATGAACTTGTTTAATGAAGAGTTTAATTTGAATCGTTTATTGAACTTTTATAGTTATTAAGTTTCTCATTGTAACTTTCTAGTGAGTTGTTCTCCCTTTCCCCCTCTCTCATTTTAAAAAACTTATATAATTTTCTTTTAAAAAATTATTAATTAAAAGATTTTAGACTTTTTCTGAGGATAAAGATCTCGATGAAAGTAAAACAAATAAAAATAAAATATTCAAATTTTTAATACTAAGATTGAGCAATTTGATTAAATATTTTTTTATTTATATAAAGAAAAAAAAAGCTAACAAAAGACTATTTTCAATTCTTGTACAATTTGTTTCAAACTTTAAAAACTTATAATTTTCTTTTAAAGATTCATTAATTAAAAGATTTCAGACTTTTTCTCAGGATAAAGATCTACATGAAAGTAAAACATATAAAAATAAAATATTTAAATTTTTAATATTAAAATTGAGCTATTTGATCAAATAATCATAATAATATTTTTTGACTTATATATAGATATAAAAAAAAGCTAACAAAAGACTCATGTTCAATTCTTGTCCAAAATTTAAAATCTAAGTCTTACATTTTATATTAAGGGTTAAGTTGAAGGTGAGTTTCATGTGGATTGTGGCCTATAGTGAATTAAAGAAGCCCATATATAGGGTTTTATTAATGAGACTCAACTCAAATAAAAATCTAATCTATATGTAAGTAGGCTCAATTTCACGCAAGGTTATGGTGGTATCTAGTTATAAAATCTCATATATTCATACTCAAAATTTAAAGACTACGTACTATATTTCATCGAGCAAGTTTATTTTGATTCATTCAAACTCAATGTAGGTCGTAAACTATACTGCATTAAGTCAAAAAGCTCATATTTAATTCATGCATAAAAAATGTGACCTAGTTTTCGTACAAATTTTACATGCTATAAGTTCGTATAAGGTTAAAAAATCCAATGTTTAATTAGTACTCCTTCTTTTCTATATACTTAGCCTTTTATTCTTTTTTCATAATTCTTTATGTTTCAGAAAGTCTAACTAGTGTTTTTTTCACCAATATATCCATATTTAATAGATGCTAATAATGGTTCAAGTATTAAATCTCAAATGCATTATATAGAGATATTTTAATCTAAATACAACAATTTTTAGAATGAAATATTTAAAATTTAGTAGATTTAGGCTAGGGCAATCACAAGCTTGATTTGTTTTAACAACAAACACGGTCAATATATTATATATCAGTAATGAAACAAAATGTTTCATCAAGTATACATCTACTAAGTGTACAAGCTTGATGGGTTTAGGTTACAAAACATATTAATTGTAATATCAACGTGTACTCATCTAAAATAACGTTACAAAATTTAAATATTTAATAAAAGGCTGGAAATTAGACACTTGCAATATATATAGTGGACTTAATTGACGCAATTGAAACTTAAAGAAATCAAATTTATACCATTACGATATTTATTTTTATCCTCTAATAGAAGGGAAAACAGTGTCAAATTCACGCTATCTACTCTCAATCACTAGACTCCCTTGACACCATTACTATATTTAAGAACTTAAAACAAAATTATTGTAGTGGTATTTAAAAATTGTTACTAAGTAAAAAATAATTATTTTAAATACGTATAGTTACTAACGATATATTCATAACTGATGCTAAGTTATATTCATAATTGTTAGAAAGTGTAAAATACTATCAATGATATTCATGGAAGAAAAATATTAACTCAAATTTGAAAATTAAGAAACTAAATTAAACATTATAATAATAAAGCGATAAAAATTAAATAAAAAGAAAAAAAAAAGCAATTTAACTAAATTTAAATTATGCTTAACTGGTTGATTTGAATAGTTTTATTTTTTTTTCTTGGATCTCACTTAAATTTTAGTTTTGCATAAAACAATTTGCGAGGCATATAAATATTTCTACTGTCTTCACAAAAACGCAAATTTGAAGAGAAGTTGATAATTTATCATCATCCTTAATCATTAGAATCCTAAGGCTAATTCACGTTCTCTTATGATTTCGAGATATCTAATTATCTATGTTGCTAAAACCCACGCATTTGATTTCAGGCATGTTCGGTATGTGTCGGATGTTGGTTAATTCTGTCATTAATTAGACTAACAACACATGAAATATGTACCTTATTCAAATCTTAAGTCACAAATTACGCAAAGCATAAACGCTACACTAAGGTTAATGATGCTGCACAAAGCATAGTCAGTACTTATTTTTCTTTGCATAATAAAGCATAATACATATTTGTAATAAGTTATAACCACAACAAAACATTGTACGGAAAGGTTCAAGTATAATGAAACGATATAAATAACATTAAATTATGCGACCGTGCTTTATTACCTCTTTTATTAATTATTATCTAGCTATCAGATTAATTGTGTAACTTTTACCTAATTAAACATGTGTAAAATAATCGTTAGAAAAAAAAATGTAAAAAGAAATTATATGTTGTAGTTAAGAAGTGCTTTTTTAATTTTACCTTTTATTGACTGAGTTCGACTTTAGCAAGTAAATTAGAAAATTATCTTACTAAAACTCATAAATCCATTAAAGTAGTTTTTTGTATAATAAAAAAATATTGTTAATGAAAAGAAAATATAAGTTATATCTTCTATAATACATATAAAGCAAAAATAATACATTAATTCAAACAGAAACACGACTCACCATGAGAGTGATTTCCATTAAAATAGTTTATATATCATAAACAAATCACAGGGTATCCATATTTACATATTTAAAGACTTAAATATTACGATTTACAAACAATTACTTAAAAGATTCTTTTCCACATGAAGGGATGGAATCAGGATTTGGTGCATTATTCCCTGACAAAATTTGAATCGGTATTATTTTCTGTTTTGGTTAGGTACGAAGGTAAACAATTTTACAAAAGATACTATTTACATGTTATTAATAATATTGTTTAAGCATAAGTACCATCTTAATAATAAATTGTACATTAAGGGATAAGAATAAAACAAATTATACAAAGCTAGAAAAGTTTGAGCAGCGAAAAAAATCTAATGCACAAGTTGACATGATAATTGCTCAGAAATTATTGCCTTCTAACGTGACAAGGAAACTATTTTAGTCAACTGTGGAGAAAATACTTTAAAAATATACCTTAAAAAAGCAACAAAAGAAAGTGTATATAGATAACCGAAAATAAGATATAAAACAAAAACAATACTTGATTGCCGTGGAGTGAGAGGTGTTCCTTTCAAGAGTGGCAAGGTAGTTAGTGAAAACGATATTTAGAGTTTTACATAGAATATATGTTTGTGAGTTCTATGATTCGTATTTATGGTTTGCAGTGGAATAAAATGAGATGAATTTAGATACGGTTTGGTTTATCGGGGACATAGGATACCTGGCTTTGGAAACCTTAACTTTTGACATGGCAGAGTAACTTAGAGCTTTGGGTCTCAGATATTGTCTGTTATAGGACTCTGTCCCCTTCTTTCAAGACATACGCATATTTTTGAATAAACCCTAAACCCTAATTGTGTGAAGTGAAGCTCAAAGTTGTAAAACAAAATGACTAGAGAAGAGGAGATGCCTGCATGCCAATTGAGATATGATATGTTTTTGCTGAATGGGAAAATTGCCAATCTCATTTTCTTTTTTCTTTTTCTTCTTGCTCAATAAACCACCAACTTCATTTCAGTCCAATCAAGCCACTTTGCCCACTTTTAATTAATTAAATTATTTTTAATATAAATATTTTTATATTATTATCTAATAGTTTGTTTTGTGAAGTACTCTATCTAATAGTTAAATATCATGTATAATAAGTTTCTTAATCATTTATTATATTTTTCTTACTACAAGTCAAATAGCATATTTTTTATTAGTCATCAGTGTAATTTTTTTTATAGTAACTATACATGTTTATTTAACTCTTCTTACTATATATGAAGTGGACCTAATCAAGATAAAATGAAACAGGTTATATTTATATCCTTGTATCTAGTGAGAGATATATAGGTAAAAGTAAGTGACTGATAATATAATTTTGTATTTAAAAAAGATAAAGAAAGAAAATAAAATAAAAATAATAAAGAGATAAAATGTATGAGCATATTACACAATTAAATATACATTCTGAAGAAAATGTCTTTCATCACTTTCTTAATTAGAGCCTCTTTTCTCTGTTTTTTGGACATGCGTATGTATTCCCCAACCTCTCTAAACAAGTTTTCCTGCAGTGGAAATCGGGACAGTTTGATTTAGAGTGTAATAATTGATCAAGAGTTGTGATGTTGCAAAGAATAATTAATGGGTACGCTACTATCCAAACAATATTTTTTAATTACTATTTTTATCTTTATTTATATATTTTATCTTTTTAATTCATCATTCATTTTAATCTATCGTTTTTTATTTTTATTTTAATCATTATATTGAATTTTAATAAAAAATATGCATTAATTAAAACCTTGTGTGATAACTTTTTTTTTTTTTTGGATAAGCAAGCTTGTCTGATAACTGATCTATACTAATATAAAATCTGTTCATTCCAACGTTAAAAAAACTTGTCTATTGTCAAGTGTCACTGTTGTATGTCAGTATGTGCCGCGGACCTAATGTTTTTATTTTTTTATAATTATGTTATTAATGTAAAATATTTATCAACTTTTTATTAATAATTAATCTTTATCAATCTCCCTTTCTAAATTCTAATTATGTCTTTGTCAATATATTTTATTTACTCACTGTTGGGTCTGTAAATAAAAAATATAAGTTGAATATTTAAAAATATAAAAACAAAAAATTGTCCTAAAAAATGCAGAAAGTTGCAGTATTATATAATATTGTAAAATAAATGGAAATGATGTGTTGATTATAAAAGAAGTGATTAGAAAGAGAAGAATAATGGTAGTTATGGATCCTAAACTAAATTAAAATTACTGCAGTGAGTGGTGAACGGGGATACAGATACCTAGGAAGAAAGAGACGATGGGGATTGACCAAAGGAGCCAGCCTTGCGAGTGTGAAGTGTAAACTCTATTTTGGATTATTATTATTAGTGAAACTAATTTGTATTATTAGGTTGTTTTACTTTTTCCCTGACATTGACAAGAGCAGCACTTCCCCATACTCACAATCACAAACACTCACCGGTTTTTTCTTTTTATGGCTAAAATTTGTCCCCACTCCACATTTTACCATATTCTTATTTGTTATAGAAACAAATAAAAGGCTTAATTATATTATTTTTTAAAATATTCAATTTTTTAAATCTAATTTTACGTCATAATTTTTTAAATTATTTAGATATCATTCTTTTATTATATTAAGATTAACACAATAATATTGGTATGTTTACGTTTTTTTAAAGAGTTTCAATATCATTTAATAAGTATTTTATATTGATAAAATTATTGTTAATCGTGAATATTAAGTGTGGTAGCGTTTAAAAATGATGGGATAAAATTGAATGAGAAATATTATGTTGAGTGGTATGAGAAAAGATGGGATGGTAAAGAAGGAGGGAGTTAAGGAAATTGGGGGAGGTAGAGAGAGTAAACATGCAAAGGTAAATTATGAGGAAAGGTGTTAGCTTAGAAGTTGGCGGTGTGTGGTGTGTGGTGTGTGGTGTGTGGTGTGTGGTGTGTGGTGTGGGAAGTGAGTGTGTCTGGTTTAGCAATAGAAATAGAAACGCAAAATGAGATAGCAGTGCTGTGCTTAATAACACTCCCATTGTCTTTGTTTTCTGTTCAGTCTTGAGCCTTGTCGGGGTCCTACTGCTTATTGTTTGGAGGGCAGTAACAGTCCCTTTCAATGATTTTTACTTGGCTGGTGACTCTCTCATTTCAATGACCCACACTTGTTTATTCTTGCTCTTGTTGTTGCTGTTGCTGTTGCTGTTGCTGTTGCTGTTGCTGGGGTGGGCATTTTAATCAATCCTCTTTTTCAACTCCACCACCAATTCCAGTTGGATCTCACTCATATGAGGAGTCCTTCAACTGTGAGCTCTCTTTCTCTTTCTCTTTCGTTTTCTGCATTCTCCCACTCTCAACCTTAGTTGTGCACGGTCTAAGATCTCTAACCCGTTTCTTTTTCTACATTTCTACAAACATTAACACTACTTCCATCATCCACTCTTCACTTTCTTTTATAATTTGCCTCACCAATTCTTCTACAACTGCCCCTTGCTTGCTTTTTCACTATTCTTTGCTCTTTGCTCTTTTTTGTGTTTAATTTAAAGCCTCTTCTTGCACAGTTAACTGTGTGGACAAAATGTAGCTCCTGATCTCTCTACATTTTCCACTCCTCAATGTTGCATCCACTGTTCCACTTTCAGATCCTACCTCAATTTCATATTTTTCTTGCTCTTCTTAGTTAAGGCTCAAGAACCATGTGAATTGCTGTTGTTCATGGCTTAATAAAATTGGAAAGTTGCTCACATCTCACACTGGAACCACATGGTAACTGATGCTGATAGTTTCTCTTGCAGCTCGTGGAAGTGCTTCTGGTACTTGCATTCTTTACTTATAACCCATGGACAGTGTGGAGCAACTCACTTTGTCAACAGACAAACGAGGAGGTTCGACCTCACAGCGTCAGCATCACCGAGTTTGGTGCAGTTGGGGACGGAGTTACTCTCAACACAAAAGCATTTCAGAATGCCATCTTTTACCTAAATTCCTTTGCAGACAAAGGTGGAGCGAAGCTTTTTGTTCCCGCTGGCCGCTGGTTAACTGGTAGTTTTGATCTCATCAGTCATCTCACTTTGTGGTTGGACAAGGATGCAGTCATTCTTGGATCAACGGTATGCCATTCTTTGAAAATAATCTAGGACAAAAGAGGAACTAGTTTATTATAGCTGCTTAGCTGGCTTGTCCGTTGTTTCTCCAGAGTAGAAGATCACTTTGAACATAGTTTTCTCATTCTCACCACACAGTGGTCTGTTTTAATTATTAATCAATTGCCCTACAGTGCTAGCATTGTATTTTAATTAACTTCTCAATTTGATTAACTTGGGTTTGAATTTCTGCACTGGCTTTTAGTCTTACAAACTTGAGGTCTAATGTGCTCAGACATTGCAGTTTCAATTATGATATGTATGCCCTGCTTGTTTCAGAACCCTGAAGATTGGCCGGTTGTGGATCCTCTACCGTCGTATGGGAGAGGAAGAGAGTTGCCAGGGGGAAGGCATAAGAGCCTAATTTATGGGCACAATTTGACTGATGTTATCATAACAGGTTAGTAACATTCAATAAAGTTATTATTTTCTCAATGAACATTGGATATTGATATTTGATACTGCCCATGTCTCAATGAAGGTAATAATGGAACTATTGATGGTCAAGGGAGTATCTGGTGGAGCTTGTTTCGGAACAGAACTTTGGATTATACACGTCCCCATTTGGTAGAATTGATGAATTCAACAGGGGTTCTCATTTCTAATTTAACCTTCGTGAATACTCCATTTTGGACAATTCATCCTGTATATTGCAGGTTTGTCCCCCGCTCAAGGATTGAGTTTATATTTTATTCCTTGTTTTCCGTAGTTCAAGTACTTCCATTGTTTTTTTAAAACTGTGCAATAGTGGAGCTTTCATGAGTAGGGGTTGGTTTGAGACTGTTTTTCTGGATGAACAGCCAAGTTACAGTTCAGAATGTCAGGATCCTTGCCCCGCCTGATTCACCAAACACTGATGGGATTGATCCAGGTGAACTTTCTCCCTTTAGGATGAAATGCCATACTACCTTATTTTACTTGGGATTTTATTTTATTTTATTTTTTAAAAAAAAGCCCATTATGGGATTTTACTTGGTTTTGTACGGAGCCTGTCATAAAATGTTTTAATGCAAAAATATCATTTGGGCTTAAATGAAGACAAAATATATAAATTTGCACAATTGTGCATCATGGCGAAGGTATGCAATCCTAGCTTTAGAGCAATGTACCTCTTAAACAGTGTTAACATCTTCACAATTATTTTCTTTTAGAAGATTTGTTAGATTCTCATTCATAAACCTTTGAAATGTGGCCAGATTCTTCTGACAATGTATGCATTGAGGACTGTTACATAAGCACCGGCGATGATCTGATTGCCATTAAGAGTGGGTGGGATGAGTATGGCATTGCATACGGTCGCCCCAGCACAAACATTATCATCCACAGGCTTGTCGGTCAAACTCAAACAAGTGCAGGGATTGCCATTGGAAGTGAGATGTCTGGCGGTGTATCTGATGTTCATGTAGAAGATATTCAATTCTACAATTCACACAATGGAATCAGAATAAAGACTTCTCCTGGAAGGGGTGGTTATGTTAGAAACATCTATGTCTCTAACGTGAGCTTGGCTAATGTAGATATTGCTATTAGGTTCACTGGTTTATATGGGGAACATCCAGATGATGCTTATGATCCAAATGCTCTACCTGTAATAGAAAAGGTTACAATCAAGGATGTGGTGGGAGAAAATATCACAACCGCAGGTCTTATAGAGGGTATAAAAGGTGACAATTTTGTCAACATTTGCCTATCAAACATCATCCTTAATGTGACCTCAAACTATCCATGGAACTGCTCCTATGTTAAAGGATATTCTGACTTGGTACAGCCAGAAGCTTGTGAGCCTCTCAAGGAAAGAATATTTCCTGGCCATTGTTCAGATTGTTACTATTTGTCTGATCAAATTCAGAGTTCGAATAGTCAAAATAGAGGTGCTTGGTTTATGTCTTGGTAAATTGTGGAGTTTATAGCATTATTATGCTACCAAAGCTCACTTTATAGCTGAAATTTGATTGGTGCATTTTTTCAGCAGGACAAACTTCAGGTGACAAAAGAGGTTGAGTGGAGTTGCCCAACTGAGATTGTGCATCTGCCGAACGATAGCGAGAAATGATTGCTTTTTTGTAACTTGTGTGCAGTAACAAATAATTGAGTGATTTATCAGAAATAGGAAGTTGGATGATTTCATGTCTTGCTTTTGCTAGCTACATATGGCTTTGGAAAAGAAAATTGCAAAATTTTGTGTTTCTATTGATTCTAAGGGAAGGAATGTGTTTGGCTGTTGATAGAGGTGGGATATGGCTACTATGACATAATTCCCTTTTGCCAAAAATGCCATTGGACACAGGAGATTTTGCAGTAGTACGAGGCAGGTGCTTGTTGGCTTTGCATCCCTTTTGATTGAATAAGGAATCCAATAAATAAACTTCCTAGAAAGGTGGAATTTACTCAATTGCATGCCTCTTCTTTTTTCCTCACGACATGAATATATTTGCCGGTTTGTTTTCATTTCTCTTTTAGGATTGTCCATAGAGGGCCTAATGATCTAAGGATCGCACCTGGAAAGAATAATAAGAACATCAAGGTGCAGATGTAATCCAGAAAGAGAAATGTTTCCCCTCCAAAATGAAGCAAAAACTTGGTAATAATTAGATGAAACCTATGGACCATGGAAGGGGCACAAAGCTCAAAACAGAGAAGTTATAGCTAGTGATTCGAATGCTACGGGAAAATTAATACGAGAATTAAAAAAGGGCCCTGGTTCGGCTTAGGTGTTTAAACATACTGATTAGGATTAAGTTTCTATTATAAAAAATTATGCATTAAAAATAAAATTTAATTTTATAAATTTATTGTTGTATGAGGGATATCCTGGGTTTAGTGCCCTTCTTGGACGGGAAAACCTTCACAAGTAATCCCGGGGACTGAAGCCTTCAATAAATAAAGGGTTATTGGGCCAAATTCCACATTGCATAATGCATATGGATTCGTTAAAAGTATGGATAAATGCGTATGTTAATTGTGAAAAAGTGGAAGTGTGAGAGAGAAACTTCTGTTTCTTGATAAGGGAAGGCTCTGTTTCACCTTCAATTCTATTAAGCATTTGACGACCTCTGAAATCTGGAAATGGATCTTTTCCATTTTCTTTTTGTCCATTTCTTCCAATTTTAAAAAGGTAATATTTATTTTTAAAAAGCTTAATAATAAAAGAAAATGAAAACAAAAAAAATGGAGAGATCTTAATTCCTGAAATCTAAGCTTAAGAACTACTGCATTTAATATGATGCAGTCTAATAATCCAAGTGAAGTGCCCTTGGACACTCAGCATGAAGCTCCTTTTTTAAATTCCTTCCGTAATCGTTTTTTTTTTATTTGCATTACACCTTTTCAAGGTTTTAAATAGCTGTCATAGTTGCAGTTTTGTTACATTTCATGATAGTATAGGAACTTGTGGATAGATGCGGTGAATATGACCAAAATTATGATATTAGAGTCTCCATGTAAATATAGCATTTGCAGTGATGAGTTGTTCTTTGGAAAAGATCCAAGTAATGACGGAGAGACATTTGGAACTTGGAACACAATTTTCTCAGAGACCTTACTGGTGAGCAAAAATAGGACCAAATTATTACAACAAAGAATACTTTATGTTGGGCAGTTCCTTTTGCCAACATAATTATTCCACCAATTAATTGAAGTAGTTTACATTCTAAATATAAATATATGGTTTGTTATGGGCAGTTGGGCATAAATTGGTTGTTCTTTCATCAGGTAATGAAAGACAGAAAGCGTCATGTACTATGGTTAACCGACAAGTTTGTTTATGATGATGACATAACTTTTTTACATGAAAATTAAACTGTTGATATAAATATTAAAGATTTAGAGAAATACTTTGAATTTATTAACTTTATTAATTAATATTATAAAAGTCATTCATATAAATAAAAAGTTTTATTAACTTTATTAATTAATATTATAAAAGTCATTCATATAAATAAAAAGTTGTAATTATAATTAGTATAAAATTTTGGGAGTCTATTATCTTTATTAATTTGAAGAATATTGATATTTTTTTTAATCAATTAAATTGTAGATTTTAGTTAAGTTAAATTAAAATAATTTTTATTTATTTACTTATAAATAAGTAAATATGTATAGGATTTATAACAAAATAATTTTATTTTAAAGACTTATTTATAAAATTTATTTTAAATGATTTTATAAAATTATTTTATTGTAAATCCTAGACATATTTAATTATTTATAAACAAATAAAACTTATTTTAATTTATTAAAAATAACTTAAATAGAATTTACAATTTGATTAATTAAAAAAAAAATATCAATACCCTCAAATTAGTAAATTGCCTAAAATTTCTTACATACTAATTAAATTCAAAGATTAACTAAAGATGTGAAGCGTCATATTACCAAATGATTCTGATATTACAAAAAGTTGATGTATACTATTAATACATCATATTATTAATATATATTTTATTTATTGATAAATACAGGAAAAAGTTATGAAGAATGTAAAAAATGATTTGTGATTTTTTGTAATATTTAGTCCAAAAATAAAAATAGACATTAATTAAGCATTTTTCATTTACAATGTCTAATTCTTACGATTCCTTATGTATTTGAAAACATAAATATATTTTCAGTAACTTACTTTTTTTTGTTAAGCAAAAGATGCATAATTCATATTTATGAATTTTTTAATTTTTTTTATGTAATATATTTATGAAAAACATAAACAACTTATTAAATTTGTAGACAAGTTGAAGAAAATATTAATTATCAAATATACTTTTATATGATAAATTTAAGTTTCTTTTCTTTGGATAAATTCATCTTTATATGTATGTTCTTAGCTTTTTATATATCTAGTGACATATCTTACTTATAAATATGTATATATATTAGGATTTTAACATCAAATTAAATAGCATTAAATATTTATTTAATAAAAAATGTTTTTAACTTATGTATACTTTCAACATTTAGTTAAAGAAAATAAAATTACATATTTCGGACACGTGATGAAGACTAGTTGAATTTTATAATATTATTATTTATAACTATTAATAAATTAGAAAAAAACTTATGTAGTGCAAAAAATTATATTGACCTATTTTATAATAGAATTTAATTGGTATAATTTATCAATGTAAAAATTTTTACAGTAACATTCAATCACAACGTTTATTTATGATAATTTTGTTGGCTTTACTTGTTACTATTTTAAAAGTCACTCACATAAATGAAAAGTTATAATTGAATGTTAGTCTAATTTTTTTTTATTAAACTCTTTCTAATATTATTTTTACAATTCTTTATTTATGGTAAGTTTATTAATTTTACCAATTAATACTACTTTATTTTGAATAAAGTCTTAATAAATATATAATTATTAATAATGATAACTACTTTATTTTATGTACATATTTTCAATTCCTAAATTACCTTTATATATAAATTCCTGTTATATCTCTCATAAAATTTCTAATATATAACTAATGTAATTTTTCATAAGTTGTATTTTTTTTTTATTTAAATAAAGTTTCAGAGATCTTTCTTTTTATGAGTATCTATAACTATAAATAAAAGCAACTACTCTTTTTTGTGTACACATCTATAATTCCTAATGTGATGTTTATTTAGGTTTTTTTTTTCATTTCATAGAAAAAAAATAGTAGTAAAAATATATTTGAGTTTAGAAAATATTTTTTTTTCTGAAAAAATTTTTAAAATTCAACTGAAAACAGAAAAAAAATTGTTTTCAAAAACTAAAATTATGTAAAAACATAATAACGATATTTTAATTATAGCAAAAACTTAACTTAAATGTATTTTGAATTATATGTATAAATATTTTACTAAAATTTATTAAATTTAAAAATTTTATTTTTAAAAATAGAAAATTTCAAGGAAAAATAAACATATTTTTTAATATTAAAAATTTAAAAATAAAAATTATTTTAAAAAAAAAAAATAAAAAATAAAAACAAATATTTTCTCAAACTGTATGTCACCTATGTTATCATGGGGAAGTCTATAGTGCTCTGTTTATTTTGTGGGTATACATTCTTTTGTTTTTTTTACCAATAAAATTATAAGTTTTATACATATCATCATTTTCATAAATTTAAATATATAAAAAAATTATTATCCATAAAAAAAAAAACTTATTTCACTTAACATATTTTACTTATAATAGAATACTAATTTAACAAGATAAACAAAAGTAGATTTTCCTATGATCACTATCTCTCTCATAAAACTCCCCACAGATAACTGCTGTTAATTTTTTGTCAGTTGTAATTTTTATTTCTTTTTAAAAGAAAAAGTTTCAGAGTTAAGAAGTGCCTCTCATTCTTCTGCGAAGGTGGATCATCCCAGGGGGAAGGTTAAAGTTGATCTCAATAGGTGGAGTTGGAGCCTCCCATTGCATTAAGGAAATGAATCTCCTTTTTTTTTTTTTATTTTACTGCAAGAATTAACGAAGATGTGTTCCTTGACATCTATTTTGAAAAAAAAAATTAATAAAAAAAAGTTTAGCGTTGATACACGGTTAATATATAAAAAAAAACTTACATTCCATCATATTATTTATTTATATTTTTAAAATATTAATGAATTAATAAATTTATTTTTATAAATAAAGATTTGTGATTGAAGTAAAATATTTTATAAATGTAAAAGTATTTTTCTGATGTGAAGTTATTTGAATTTTGAAAACGGAAAACATATCTAATTGATATATTTGAAATAATTAGTTAATGATCGAGCATTTAATTAATTATTTCACGCGCTACTCGCGGGGTAGATGCGGCTAAAAAATTGGCCTAATGCTGAGCCTCCTTTTTGGTCCACGCATTGTGGATATGGGACCAAAGAATGAAAAACAAATTACATATGGTCATAATTGGGTCACATAGTTTGTAGAACTTGAATATAAATATGATTCCAGTCTAATAACATGAAAACAATATTAGGGCTTGTCAAAGGAAATTTATGGAAGGTTAGCATTCAAACATCTTGATTGTGATTTAGAAGGTTCCCTCATTTTTCTTAAAATAGCTTAGAAAAGCCAATTGATCGCCTTGGTTCATCACTTAAATAATAATAATAAACATTTTTAAGTGAATCGAACTAAAATCTGTTCTTTCAAGATTTTTTCTCCATAACTCCTTCATCTGTAGGAGATCAATTTTGGCTAATTGACATCTTTAAATCATCTATCAGAATGTCTGGATTATGATGGATCTTATCCTTATAAGCTTCTCCACTTTATTTATTGAGAATGAGATACTACTTTTTTAATTCTTCTATTCTTTATTAGTTACAACGAGTGTTACTAGATCTCTCGTTCATTGTATTGTTAGAAAGCAATTTAAATTTCTAAATTACATTTTTTGAAATATTAATTAGTTTTAAAAAAGAGGTTATTTTCTTTTTTAAATTATAAAAAATATTATCTTGTAAATTAGAATTTTTTTATTTAAAAACTAGAATGCTAAATCTATAAACATAGATTTTTCAGAAAGAAGAACCATCCCGAGAAGGAGTAAATAACCTTATAGATATGGTGGCGTGAATGAATGATTTATCAAATTCTTTTAATATTTGTAACAAATTTGTGGATATAGACATGAATTGTTTATCAACCATGTTAGATAATTTAATTTTTTATTATATATTTTTTTATTATCGTGTGTTGTCATACTTTTATACATAAATATTTGTGTTTTTTCTACACAGTTATTTCTTATACACTCTTATATTTTATAGGAACATTAACTATTGCTCTTAAATTGATAGAGTTTGAGGATGTATGGAGCGTCAAAATTTCATTTGTAATGTGTGTGGGTTATGGTTGGTTGCAGACATTATTGTTATTTTCATTGCTATTTTGTTTTGAGAAACCTTTATAATTCAAATCTATTTGAGCATCAGTTAAGAAGTTATAATTTTTTTTAACAGAAATCATGTGTAAGTGCTACTGAAAACTACAGGTCAGCGCACGTACACATTTTAATAAAATGGTTTTTTTTATGACTCTTTAAGCAATATAATATACTAAAAAACACTTAATAAGCATTCTCGTAACAGAGAATAGGATCTAATTGCGGTATCAGATCCAATGTATGGGATATCTACACCTATTTTATGTACAAGTACGTGCAATAATACTGACAGTTGTTTCCTTTCGGCTTAAATTGTCACAAATTATGTTATCATACCCGCGCATATATTATTTATGTATGTATAAACACTCATGATTCCACTATACGGTATATTATAAGAGATAATGAAATAATTTAAATATGCCTAGAATACGGGGTAAAGAGTTTCAATTTTGACATATTTAAAAAAGTAAAATGACACATTTAAAAAAAGAAAGTAATGATAAAAAATACAGCAGATTTCGACTTCGTCGAAATCCTTATAACCATAATAAACTAATTAACTAAATTAATCACACACTGATTACCATAATTACTAATTAGCGTCACTATCAATAAACTGAACTAGTTATATAAGATATTTGTTGAATAAAGACAAACCACAATGAATGAAGACAATACCTGACTTTCAACATGTAATACTCATCAGGTAAAAATTTATACTTTTATTATAAATAGTTAGTTATGAGGTACGTGTTTGTAAGCTAATTGACCAAGTTATCTTTACTCTCTACTCTCTCATAATCTACCTATCACACTTGAGCGTTGAAATTCTCTTTTGCAGGTTCTCCCCCCTTTGTGGACAAATGACATTTTCAAAAAGTTCACCATAAATAGTACTCAAATACATTTCGATAGGAAAAATTCTTATTGTTTTAAAAACCACAAAATAAAGGAATTCATACAATTTGTTGTTTCAAAATTACTATGGATAAAAGGAATCATTTTAATAGAAACATTTTTCTTTTTAAAAATTTATTCAATCATCATGGTCCTATTTATCAAGTTAAAGGATGATGAGTTTTATTTAGAAATGTACATGTTATAGTAAAGAATAGATGTCCTCTTTTATCGCTTTCTCTCCTTTTATTTCTAGTTTCTCTATCGGCGGTTATATTGATGTGTGGGCTAATTGTCCTCAAAGGAGGTCGTCCATGATCTTACTTGGCAGTAGGTCGACCTAGTAACTTCTCCAGTCTACACGGTCTTCAATGTCGAGTTGTGAGTGGTGAATAGGCTAAGTTAAGTTTCTTTCTTGTATGCAATGAACCTATGAGGTCGACCTATGCTGAACAACTCATTTTTTGTTTGTTTTGTACAAGATACTTTGAGCTTAAACAGTCTTCTTTGGGTGGACTAATGTTTGACTGTCACCTATCACTTTAGTTGTTAGTTGACCTCTTGAAAGATGTTTTTTTGGCGTGATATTTTCTGCCACATGTCATGTTCTTATTGTTCATTTTTAAACTTGGTAATAATGACTCACTGCACTACTTCAGACCCATCATTATGTATTCTACATCTTCACCTAGGCCATGCCTTTTCAGAGACTCACACTCTTTTGGCCAATGTTTATAAAAGTGATGAAGGCAGGCATTGGTAGCACACTTCTACTCCTTCATTCTTACATCCTTTTTCATATTCTGGTAGTGCTTTTGGTGAGTTTTGTGCTAACGACGAAGAAGTTGGACATAACCAAGTGAGTCCTATTCTTGTGAGTGTAAGAAAACATCAAATAGTTGTGTGATTGTTGCCCTTCATTCTTCTTTCTAATCTGCACCCTTGTTATCCTAGAATGTTGGCCTTTAAGATTTTTTATTGGTGAAGGTGAGTGGCAAGAGTAAGTATCATGGATGTTGAAGTAGATTATTAGTCTTTATACCCGTGGGCTAAGAAAAATGTATTTAAATACGAAACTAATTATGATAAATGAGACCAAATTCAGGAACTAAGAGAAAAAATGCTCTTACACAAGATGAAGTTGAGGAAAATGTCCTTTGTGAGTCTTGTCTATATGGAAAACCTCCCTATGTTACTCCTCAAGATAATTAGGAAGCATTGTTCCTATGTTACGAGACTATAATTAAAAAACTTATGGGGTGATATCCTTTTACAAATTTTGAGAAGGAACTCTTGTCGTTGGCCAATGTCGTACAGATCCAAATAGTTAGGCCTTTGTTAGGGGTTTTCAAATCTTGTGTAAGGTCCTCAGTGTGGAACTGACTTTCAGGTTGTACAAGTATTTTTTTGAATTGAAACAAAATAAGGGGTCCAGTTGGTGTTTCTCTAGTGGGGTAGCAAGCAGAGGAGGACGATTGTTTTGGAAGTAATTGTTTGATAACTTTCTTTGTGGCCTAAAATAAAATAATAACCACCCACATTAACAAATAAGCAAATCTCATCCATTCTTTTGATATTTGATGGACGTATCATATTAATTGTTGGACACATTTAAATTGGTCCTCTTTCTGCCCAATACACATTTTTTTTTCACAACTTAGTTCTCTAAGTCAAAAAGAGAAGTTTCCATCCTTATGAGTGTGAGAAGGAAGGAGAAGAGAGAGACACCAATATTCATTAATGACCTGAACGAGAATATGTATGCTTCTTCATTTAATCCGGGTATGAAACTCACAAAATTTCAAGATCACGTATGTTTCCGCTTTGGGTTGTAAAATAATGAATGTTTCCATGTTTACATGCTTAATATGTTTACATGTGGTATCAAAGCCAGGTTTTTGAAATTTGTGATTTTCTCCGACTTGTTTGATATCTTCAAAAAAATTATATTTCTTATTCACCGTAGCATAACAGTATTGAAAGCATGTATAAATGAATATATACTTACTTGGTTGTATTTCATGATATATATATATATATATATATATATATATATATATATATATATTAATGACAAAGACAATGTTTATTATTATTGTATCTATTTTAGTTTAATTTTCATGAATGTTGTGCATGTCACATTGTCTATACGTTTGGTTATTGACATGCTATTATAATGCTGTTATTGGCAAAATGCATTGTGAATATGTGAAGAATTTATATTTCTAAAATTAGATTTGATTATTGTGATTGCGTTTAAGTTCCGATAATAAAGAATTGTGAAAGTTTATTAATTCTTGTTTAGTTTAAACTTGTGTGCACCAAAGTGACCCAAGTTAGAATGATGTTGATAATAATAATGAAATGCCATTAAAGTAAGAAATTTATTAATTTCAGAATTAGTTTTACCCAAAGAAAAATCTTATTCTGTGATTAATAATAATAATAATAATAATAATAATAATAATAATAATAATAATATTATTATTATTATTATTATTATTAATTTATTAAATCAAATATATATATTTTATCCAAAAATAATATATGTGTTTGATTGCAAATGTTAATTTTTCTTTATGATGATAAATATGACATTTATTTATGTTAGTTTATTATAGTGTCTGGCCAAAGGTGAACTATAATAAATTCTAATATTTTCTTTAATCTAAGTGTATTTAAATTAATATGAGCATTTTATGAGTTAATTTTGCAACAATTTCTCTTCATTCGTAAGCTTCATCTGTTACTGTGTTCAATGGTTGAAACTTCTCTAAATGGAGTGAACAAGTCAAATTTCATTTAGTTGTTTTGGATCTTGACTTGTCACTTTTAGAAGAATAGCTACTGTTTCTAATAACAGGATGAGAAGTATAACCTTAAGGTTTGGGAACGCTCTAACAAATTGAGTCTTATGTTTATGTAAATGACTATTGCAAACAACATTAAGACTACTATTCCACAAACAAAAAGTGCAAGGGAATATCTTGAGTATGTGGAAGAACATTTTTGCTATTCTGATAAGTCACTCACTTGTACATTAATGGCGCAACTCACGACCATGAAGTTTGATGGATCAAGGAGCATGCAAGAACATACCATTGAGATGACTAACATGCAGCAATATTAAAGTCACTAGGTATGGAAGTAGATGACTCTTTTATGGTGCAATTCATTCTGAGTTCACTGCCTTTTGAGTGTGGAGCTTTCCAAATTAACTACACTATGAAGGAAAAATGGGATGTTAATGAATTGATTAAAAAGCTCATTCAGAAGGAAAACATGCTTAAAAATTCAAATGGTTATTCTATGAATCTGGTACAAGGAGCTGGCAAAGAATTGAAGCCAAAGGCCAAGAATTTTAAAAAGAAAGGATGTATTAATGGAAAGGTGTGCCATTGCTGCAAGAAATAGGGACATTTCCAAAAAGAATGTCCTGAGCGTAAGGCTTAGTTCGAAAAAAAATGTATATTTAAAACATATGTGTGTACTTTCGAATCAAATTTAGTAGATGTTCCAAATAATTCTTGGTGGCTTGATTCTAGTGCTATGACTCATGTATCTAATGTAATGCAGGAATTCCTTATGATCCAAACCACAAGCCAAAGTAAGATGTTCCTCTACATGGGAAACCGTGTGAAGGCTCGATTTGAAGAAATATGGACTTATTGCTTGGTTTTGAATATTGACAATTATTTAGATTTAACAAAGACTATTTATGTACCCTCAATGTCTAAGAATTTAATTCCTCTTTCAATGTTGGATAATTCTTGTTATTTCTTTAATGGTGGACATGTTTTTTTTTAAAATTTATATAAGAATTCTAAAATTATTTGCTATGGTGTTCTTATTGATGGTTTATATAGATTAAAACTCCATAATTAATTTTCTGAATCCCAACTTATTGAGCATCAGAATATTGGAATTAAACGAACATGCTTAACGAAAGTTCGGCATACTTGTGGCATAAACGTTTAGGTCACATATCCAAGGAAAAGTTAGAAAGATTGGTAAAGAATAAAATTTTACAAAAAATCTAGATTTTACTGATTTTGGCTTAGGTGTGAATTGTATTAAAGGAAAACAAACTAGACATAACAAGAAAGGAGCCACAAGAAGCAACCAACTTCTTGAAATTATACACACCGATATATGTGAACCTTTTGATACTCTATCTCTTGGTGGAGAAAAATATTTTATAACTTTTAATCGATGACTTTTCACGTTATGGATATGTTTATTTCCTTAAGGAAAAGTCTCAAATTGTTTAAGCACTAAAGATATTTATTAATGAAGTTGAAAGACAACTAGAAAAGAAAGTTAAAGTCATAAGGTCTGATAGAGGTGGTGAATATTATGGAAAATATTATGAAACAGGACAATGTCCAGGTTCATTTACAAAACTTTTAGAAAGGCATGACATACGTGCGCAATACACAATGTCGTACACACCACAACAAAATGGTGTGACAGAAAGGTGTAATCAAACACTAATGGATATGATTAGCAGTATGATGAGTAATTCATCTTTACCCAAATTTCTATAGATGTATGCATTAAAGGCTATTATGTATTTGCTACATAGGGTTCCTAGTAAGATAGTTTCTAAGACTCCTTTTGAGTTATGGACTAACAGGAAACCTAGTTTAAGGCACCTACATGTTTGGGGTTGCCCAACAGAAGCAAGAGTGTATAATCCACAAGAAAAAAAAGTTAGATTCTCGAACAACAAAGGGTTAGTTTATTGGTTGCCCAGGGAAATATAAAGGATATATCTTTTATCGTCCTACCCATAGTCCAAGAATTGTGGAAACCGGTAATGCAAAATTTCGAGAATGGTGAAGTTAGTAGGAGTGAGGAACAACAAAATATAGGCATAAAAGAAATTGAGGTAACACTTCCTATACCTGCAAGTATTACTACGTCTATAGTTGTTCCAAATATTGTTCCATATGTTGTAGAACGTTCTGACAACAATGAAATGTATAAATGATAACACGACTAATGAAGAAACTAACTCACATATATCTGAAAGAAATGAGTCTCAAGAAGTGCCTTTGAAGAGATCTCAAAGAGAAAGAAAATCAATTATTCCAAGCTTTTATGAGACTCATTTACAAGAGATTGACATAGAAATTAGTGAAGATCCATCTTTTTTTACAAGCCATAAATAACATTAAATCAGAAAAAATGGATTGATGCCATGAAAGATGAGTTGAGATCCATGGATGAAAACAATGTTTGGGACATCGTAGCATTGCCTAAAAGTGCTAAACGAGTTTGTTGTAAGTGTGTCTTTAAGACCAAGCATGACTCAAAAGGCAATATCGAACGATATAAAGCCTGACTTGTTGCTAAAAGGATATACTCAAAAGGATGGTATCGATTATAAGGAACCATTTTCTCCTGTATCAAAGAAAGATCCTTTGGGTATTATTATGGCACTAGTGGTTCATTATGTTTTAGAGTTACATCAAATGGATGTGAAAACAACCTTTTTAAATGGTAATCTTGAAGAAGAAGTTTATATGGACTAACTAGAATGTTTTCCAATTGAAGAAAAAGATAAAATGGTGTGTAAACTTAAGAAATATATATATGGATTGAAACAAATCTCAAGACAACGGTATATCAAGGTTAAGTATATCATTACCTCTTTCGTTTTGAAGAAAATATTGTCGACAGATGTATATACTGAAAGGTCAGTAGGAGTAAGTTCATGTTTCTAGTCCTATAGGTTGATGATATCTTGCTTGCAACTAATGATTTGGGTATGTTGCGTGATACAAAAGAATATTTCTCTAAGAATTTTGAAATGAAAGATATAGGAGAGGCATCCTATGTGATAGGAATTGAAATATTTCATGATAGATCACAAGGACTGTTAGGATTGTCTCAGAAGGCCTATATAAATAAAATTCTAGAGAGATTTAACATGGCAAATTGTTTTGCAGGAATTGTACCAATTCAAAAGAGGATAAATTTAGCCTTATGTAATGCCCAATGAATAACTTAGAACGGAAACCAATGGAGAGAATACCATATGGTTCAGTAGTGGGTAGTCTTATGTATTTACAAACCTGCACAAGACTGGACATTAGTTTTGCAGTTGGAATGTTGGGTAGGTATCAAAGTAATCCTGGAATTAATCACTGGAATGCTGCAAAGAAAGTTTTGAGGTACCTGCAAAGAACAAAAGGTTATATGCTCATGTACAAAAAATCTAGCCAATTAGAGGTAATTGGATACTCAGACTCAGATTTTGGTGGACGTATTGACACTAGGAAGTCTACTTTTGGCTACTTATTCCTACTTGGAGAAACGGTCATATCATGGAAAAGTGCAAAACAAGGTGTTGTTGCTTCATCTACCATGGAAGTAGAATTTGTAGCATGTTTTGAAGCTACAATTCATGCATTATGGCTACGAAACTTTATTTCAGGACTTGGGATTGTTGACACCATTGCCAAGCTGCTGAATATTTATTATGATAACTCTGCAACAATATTTTTCTCAGAAAACAACAAATATTCAAGAGGTGCCAAACATATGAAATTAAAGTATTTTGCTATTAAGGAGGAAGTTTAGAAACAAAGAGTGTCTATAGAACATGTTAGAACTGATCTTATGATTGTCGATCCATTGACTAAAGGATTACCACCAAAGACATTTAAGGAACATGTACATAGGAATGAGTCTTGGTTCTCCTTTTGAATGATGTAATTAGTGATGTTGACACTTTGAGCTCATTATGTTTATGTGTTTTTGAACAATGATAGTTTGTTTGTCTGTTTCTAGCTAATGTGCACATAATTGCATTTTATAAATTATAGCATGAATGCTCTAGAAACATTTATGCGACTATTACGAAATTTTGTTATTTATGTATCTTATATATTGAAATGCTGGTGTTTGGGGTATATGGAAAGAAATGTGTGTTGTAAATTAATACATAACCGTTATAACCCACACTTGGTATTTTATTATTATTGGGATTGAGATTTGATTTTAGGCCAAGTGGGAGATGTTAGAAGTAACTGTTTGATAACTTTCTTTGTGGCCTAAAATAAAATAATAACCACCCACAATTAATTAATAATTAAGTAAATCTCATCCATTCTTTTGATATTTGATGAACGTATGAGATTAATTGTTGAACACATTTAAATTGGTCCTCTCTCTGTTTAATACACATTTTTTTTTTCACAACTTAGTTTTCTAAGTCAAAAAGAGAAGTTTCCATTCTTATAAGTATGAGAAGGAGGGAGAAAAGAGAGAAACTAATATTCATGGATATGAAACTCACAAAATTTCAAGATCATATATGTTTGTTTGTTTTTGCTTCAGATCGTAAAATAATGAACATTTCCGCTTAAGATATTTATAGATTGTAATTGTACCCTTCCTCCTACAAGTATAAAGAAAGTTACTTTAAAGTTTGTGTGCCTTTTCATAATAAAGAACTCTTCTTGGGGTTTTCTCTTTATTAGATAAAAGATCCCAAATATTTTGGAGGTCTAGAAAGAGAAGAGCTTACTGATGATGAGAGACTGGTCGTGGATCGACCGGAAAAGACAGGTTTTCACACCACTAGGAGAATGCTATCACTATAGTTTGATATAGTTAAGTTGAATAAATAGATTGGTATTATATAATCTCTTTTAACAAACTTTTAGGAACCTTTGATTTTTTGGTTGCATTTCAATTGTTAACTTAATATAATTGGTTTTTTTTATAGAAAATATGGTTTTATCCACAAAGGAAATAAAAAAATTATGGAGTAAAAAAGAAGGAGATACAAAGGCTGGAGAAACCACTGTTGGCACTAAGGAACGAACTCGGTGGTCAAACCAACAATTGAGGTGGCTGAAAATTTGACAACCAAATTAGGAAACTTCACTATGGGATGTTGCCTATGAGCACAATTCCCTAACTGATCCGATCTTAGTTGTTATTAAAGCCTGTGTAAACAAAGTCTACTAAGCTTGTGTAAGGGCTAGGAAGCCCTTGCCAACTAATTTTTAGATATTTTTTTTAAAAAAAGAAGATTATATCATTGTTGTAAAATAAAAAATAATTAATAAATTATAATTATAAATTACATATAAAATTAAAACAAATTAAAATTAACATGTTAAATTGTCAATAAAAAATAACCATGTAGTTATTAGATTTTCTAGATTAAAATATTTTTATAACTCTTATTACAATGACCAATAAACTTGTTTAAAAGATCTAGTAGTGTACTTGCCTTAGTGCGTGAAAATGTAAAAGTCTTGGGAGTTATAAATTAATTTATTAAAGAAATTTCTTAATTAAAATAATAAATAATAATATAATATTATTATTGAGTTGGGTTGGGTGTCGAGTTTAACTTACTGAACCTATCACTCAACCCGTAGTGGATTGTGTTTGATTGGGTGGGTTGAGTTTCACCTAATCTAAAAAAAACTCGACTCAATCAAGTTGTGTTTGGATTGAGTCATCGGGTCACCCAACTCAATAAACACCCCTATGTTAATATAACATTCAAAAATTAAATATAAATTTAAGAGACCAAAGTATATTTCAAAAATTACAAAAGTTTTGTATGGGAAGAGAAAGATAACAAATTTTGCATTTTACAGTGAGAGGTCTGTTGAGAATATTTCAAAAATTAAATATAAATTTGAGAGACCAAAGTTTATTATCCAGGCTCTTGCTTTTTCGCGTCTCCATTGGTGCCTGCCATTATGTGTGCGCTTTATAGTTGGACGCAATTGGCATTATGCGCTTCATTTCTGTCGTTTTTTTGTTCCTATCATGGTTTGCGTCTTCTACAAGGCATCAAGGAAAAAATTCTTAGATATACTTCTTAGTTTTTTTTTTTTAGAAATTGTTTGGAGTTTGATTTTGGGTTTAGACATAGACGGAAATACTTTGATTGTATTGTAATTTCAAGTTTTTTCATTCTCTTCTATTCAAGATTGATTCTATATGAATGATTGATCATACATTTTGTTAGAGAAAAACGTCTCTAACTTAATTTATTATATGATGGAATTCTGTAATATAATTTTTTCACATCTTAGTAAGAGAATGGCCGTAAAAAATATAAAGTAGATTGAGGGAATATATTCAAGGAAAATATATACTCAAAATTAGAAAGCTGAAAATAAGAATTGGGTTCAAATATACTTAAAACAATATTATTTATGAATGACCTCTTTCTCTCTAGAACATTAAATGGATGTCAATTAAGGTTATTTACGTTTGTTATGTAAAAATAAATTTGTAATATTAATCTTTAATTATACTGATGTTTGCATATTTATCTTTTTAGTGTCTAAAACAACTTAATAGTAATGGTTATAGGTATTATTTTTGTCGATATATGAAGGAAATCATTGAATATTATGAAGGAGGAGTTATCTCAAATGATGTATGTGATTCTAGTTCTTTTATTATTTTTTAAGTTTTGTCTCACTTGTTCTTAATTTTAGTTTTTTTATTTATTTTTGTAGTATTTCCCTAATTGCAATATGAAACATTATTCTGCCATCAAGTTATTGAAGTTAGGAAAGATTGGTATCAATATGTAATTCAAAAAGGCTTATAGATTATAAACATCACCCTTCCATTGAATTTGAAAGAGAAAATTATCAAAATTCTTATCATGCCCAGTCTACACTAAACTACTTAACATTATGTATTAGATTATGTTTATACATTATTGTGTACCATTTTGGGATATTTTTGGAATGTTATTGTGTTTGGGCTAATGTGATCAAAATGAAAATGAACACTCTGTATAGTCTTGGAATCATTGAAGTTATTGCATTATTTTTTTATCTAGGTCTAGGACATAACAATGAAATCTATACAATTTATCTTATAATTGAAACTGTGTTTATATGTGTGAAAAAATTGTGGTAAGCAGATTTAAAATATATATATATATATATATATATATATATATATATATATATATATATATACAACAAACACTTCTTCAAATTAGTAGTATATATAAAATCTATATATATAATACTTTTTTAAATAAACGATGTTTAAGCAATAAAACATCTTATTGGTGCAACACTTTATTTACTTATACAATGTTGTTTTGAAGAATTGTTATAGTCATTTACACAACATTTTTTTAGAAACGCTATATTCATTTATGCAATATTTTTTTGGAAAAATGCTATATTGATTTATACAATATTTTTCTGAAAAAACATTTTATTCACTTACATATCATTTAAAAAAAAACCGTTATGAGAACTTATATTTTACCTACAGCGCAAAAAAAGCCGCTATAAAAAGAAGAAATTTGGTGTAATATGCGGTATCTTTGAAAACACACTTAAAAGAATCTATATAAAAATATATAATGGCAATTCTGGAGTCTGAGAGAAAAACAAACTTGAAATTACTATTTTATTATAGAAACAATTTTCACCACAAACAAAGTGAATTCGGAAAACTATGAAGTTCAAAGGTTTTTCAGAGGAAACTCTTTTATTTTCTTTCTTTTAGAATGAAGAAATTTCACAGAATGAACGTTTTCATGAGAAAAGGGCTAATTTAAATTATTTAAAGATCCTTATATTTAATAGAATAAATGTGATTTAAGAGATTAAATTGATTAGACCCAATTCTGAAAATCTGTTATGTTGAATTTCAAAGATTAAATCAACTAAAAAGTCAAGTTTTAGTTAATTTTATCGATTAACCTTTTGAATTAATCCATTAAACTAGCAAGAAATTTATTGTCAAAATCTATAAGTGGTTTTAGTCTATTTAAACATATATAGGTTAATCGATTATAAAACAATAAAAATTTAATTAAACCATTTTAAAAAGCTTTCCATGGGCCTTAACGTACGTGGTCAAGACAAGAAACATTTATATAATCACACACAAAAGCTAAGCCTACCAATGAATTTAAATATTGACTAAAACAATCTACAATGCACAACCTTAAACACATGCACAATAAATCAAGATCTAAACAACTAATATTCAAGGTGAAGAGATTGATCTTCAAATCTTCCACATGATTTGACTTGGGAACTTAATTTTCAACCAGGTAGAATTTGGGTACTAGAGAAATAAAATTTGTTAGGTTAGTTAAGATGGCTTTTAGTTTTAGAAAATATTTTCTGTTTTTATTTTTTATTTTTATTTTTAAAAATTATTTTCATTTTTAAATTTTTAACATTCAAAAATATATATTTTTTCACATGTTATTTATTATTATTAAATTTTCACATAGTATTAATCTTTAAAAATACGGATTTTTTTTGTTTTCAGTGAAATTTTTTTAAAATTATAATCAAACATATTTTCATGACGGTTTTCTATTTTTTTTTAAAAATGAAAAATAGAAAAATTTCAAAACCAACGTGACCTAATATTTTTAATAATTTTTAACTGTGAGAAATTATTTATATTTTATATTTAAATAATATGACATCAATATTGACAAATAAATTGATTAAACTGATTAAAAATGCATGCTAACAAAGTAGAAATTTGGTATTTTTTTATACATATGCATGAATGGAGCATGTTTTAGGGGATTGATAATAATTCACACGACTTTATAAATTAAACTACACCCTTGATAATAAAAGATTTGAATGAAACACATTGTAAACTTATATAATATACTAAAAATAAATATTTGTAAAAGTTGATGTAGTAATAAAAAAAAAATAGTAAATTTTATATGCTCAAAACATATTGTATCCAATTCAATTTGTTTAAAATTAAAAAATAAAAAACTCATAACTGCTACATCAGTAAATTAACTAACGGTAATAATTAAAAATACAAACCAATGTATACCTAGCTATTGTAGGATATATGACTGGTACAAATTAATTTTTATATTTTACGTACTAAAGAAGAAAATTGCTAAAAGTTGTTACATGAAAAAACTATTCTAGCAAAGACTAAAATTAATTTGTACATATATAGTTGAAAAGCTTGCAGCGTTCCAGCGACGACGTCAAAGTTGCACTATCATAAAGATCCAGAAGCATGCAAGTGGAAGGGGTGAGGTTGTTCAAGTGACTTGTTTATAATATAGTGATGCATTGAGAAGCGGGGGTAGTTAAATAACTCTTAATCCGTTTTACATATGAATGATAAAAACAGTAAATTAACCTTGGCCATAGCTAGTTGGTGGAGAAAGTAGTGCATGACTGAGGAAGTTGCGGGGAGCATGGAATAGGATCTGGATTGCTGTTACCATCACTAGCTCGCGGTACTCCAATGATGGAGGAGATCGCAGCTGCCAAAGCTGCAGTGAAGTTTGGATCCGAAGCAATGGCTGCACTCACCGTTTCGACCATAGAGGGAGGTTGTCGTTGAAGTAGGGGCAACAGCGCATGCGGAAGCTTGTGAGGGAAGAACAAGGGATGCCCTACAAGGTGGGGACCGCCAGATGCATCAAGTGGCAGAGGGAACGCGGCGGCATGGCGGTTGTGCAGCTGCATGGCTTTGGAGCTTTGAGTCAAGTCCAGAGTTATGGTTGGGAATGGTGCTGAAGCTGATAGGGTTGCCATGGAAGCATATGGAATTGAAGAGTAATATCCTGCACAGTTTGTTTGTGCTTCCTTGCTTTGTGTTGAACCTGACATCAGCATTGCTGCTGCTGCCGACGTTGTATTTGCCATGGCAGTGGCAGCTGGTGGCAGAGGGTGGTTGTGATTGCCTTCGTACGTTGTTATCAACACCGTTTTGTCCTCCGCGCATCTTTGAACCTGTTTCAACTAATCTTGTTTAACATATTCAAGGCATGCAATTCAAATTGTGATATTAAGTATGATTAATTATACCTGCTTGCGAACTGGGCATCCTGCAGCCATGGTGCAGCGATAGTAAGCACGTGGGCAAGGGTTACCCTTAGCCATTTTTTGTCCATATTTCCTCCACTGACATCCGTCACTAATCTGAAACCACCCCACCATCCAACATTAATTCTTCATTTCTACATTTATGCATCCATTTCCTACCCGTCTATTCAACTAGTTGAATTCAGATAATTAAGTTATGTTACTACTTTACTTCATCCTGCGATATGTTATTCAATAAACACGATTTCTATTTTCATTCATTATTGATATTTTTACAAAAAATTAAAGGGTATTCATCTTTCTATGGAACACCTTCCAAATCCATATTTTTCAGGGGGATCTAGGGTTTGGGTTGATTTATTTTTGGGGGAAAATAAAAATCAAACCAATTAATTTTAATTGAGTTAGGTTGGTTTAATTTTTTGATTTTTTTTTCTTGATCCAAATCAAACTGAACCAATGATAATCGTGTTGGTTCAGTTCGGTTTTAGTGAAAATCGATAAAAAAATCAATTTTTTCATTAAATCGTAAAAAAACTAATTTTATATCTAAAATTATCCAATTCTATTAGTCTACTAAATTCATAATTTTATAACAAAATATTAAGTTCTTCATATATACTAAATTAGTCAAATTAAACTATTAAGATAATACAATACAATACAAACAATAAATTGTATAAATTTAAAGTGTAAAATAAGTTTTTTAAATCTACCTACTTAAAAATATAAAATAGGATTAGGTAAGGGTTTTGAAATATGAAACCCTAAACAAAACAGGTTAGTAAATTTACTAACTTAAAAATATGAAATAAATATATAATAATAATATAATATATATACTTTTGGGTTGCTTTCGCTTAGGCCAAGGTTTTTAAATGCAAAAACCGCGAATCGAACTGAACTTGATCAGTTCTTGTGGATTTGGGTTAGGTTCAAACTCAATTAAGTGAAGAAATGGAATTAAATTAATTGGTTCGATTCGGTTTAGTCGAATTTATATGAACCAATGAACACTCCTAATATTTTTAAAATAAAATCTCACATTTTGCTCTTTACATCATCATTTTGACTTTTTGTTAATATAGGAGATATTTAAAAAAAATAAAATTTAAAACATTTCAAGCAAGACTAAGATAAAAACGTGAAATAAATATCATAACAAAAAGTTAATTAAACCTATTATAAATGTTGACATGTTGAATATCTTAAAATTAATAAAAAATTTAATATTTTATTTATTAATAAAAATAAAGTTAATACAAAAAAATATTACAAACTAATTTAATACTCTTGTTTGAGATATCCCAAATTTATTTTTATATTAAACTTACCGTGACACTATTGTTAATTAATAAAAAAGAATATTTTCTTTTGCACTCACACTACTGTTGGATCCTTTGTTAATTAATTTACTCCTTGCATTGAATATGCTTGATTCTACAGTGTTGATAACATGGAATTAATTAGCCAACTAGATGAGTTGTGGGGGTATTAGGTAGATAATACATGAGAGAAAAAGACTCTGCCACTTTGAGAGTAAATTTTAGGCTTTTAAAAAAATATCTTAATTTTACTGATTTATATTTTAAAACTGAATGAAAATATTTTAAGCTGTCACGGTATAATAATTAAACTCAATACATAATTAGGTTTAATTCTTGTTCTCTTGGCAGCACAAAATAAATAAATAAATAAATAAATAAATAAATAAATAAATGAATGAATTACCAAGGGAGCTTCTGATCTAGCACGCACAGAGACCCTGGCTTTTCTGAGGGGAATCCGATCATCTGCAGCAGCAACATGTTCTGAAGTTTTGGGTTGTTGTTCTAGTTTGGAAGAGCCCCAGCTCTGTGAGGAGGACCGATCAAGAACATCTTCTGAAGCTTCAGGACAAGCCTGTTTTCCAAGATTCAGTTTAGTCAATTGAGGCTCATCATGTGTCTTTGACATTACCTCCGCGTTGTTTGAACGAGAAACCGATACATCTTGATCAGTCTTTTCATCACAAACTGATGCATCATTCACCCCCATCTCTAATTTGCTGCAGGCTCCTGCGGGCTCCACATTTTTTTGTCCCGACCCCATCCCTTTTCCTTCCGTATTCTGTTCCACAATTATCTGTTCAGTACTATACACCATCAAGTATGAACATGGATTTTAACTGCTCCTACAACTACGTGCTTCTATCAATTTTGACAGTTATGTGTTGAGTACTTTGGATTTTAACTGCAGCTATCTCCGGTGTGCATTTTGTGCTATCTGCTGCTAGCTAGATAAGACTTCTTTTTTTTTGTCATGTGCGAGGGTCAAGTCAATTTAATCTGGAAGTACTTGTTAGTATTAGTTGTCGCTTAGTTGAAATAGGTACTTCACGTCTCAACAGTGAAGGTGGGTTCAAAAGGGAAAAATAAAAATAATGAGATTTGTTAAAGGTTATTTTCATGACATTATTTAAATGTATCAGAAAGGAGAAAATATTTAATGAAAATACATTAAAAATGTTAAGTAATTTAATATATGGAGTACTTTGTAGCTGTATGGAAAAAACCCTGAATCCTGATCGCAAAACTGATACTGTATCATAATTTGTTTGAACGAATATATATTTTTATATACAAGCGAAGTAGAAAGAGTTAGAAAAACGACAGTGAATGAAGAAAGCACACTTTCTAATTTAAGCGAGGCACGCTACCCTGTTTCTTCACTGACTAAGAAAGATAACAAAAGAAAAAAAAAATAGCACACAGACACACAGAACAAACAAATGATTTCGTTATAGTTGGAGGGGAAAAAGCTAATTTTTATTCATCAGGCAACACGAATTTATCTGATCCCGGATGAAAACAGCTTTAAATTTAAGGTCGGCTGGTAAATATAAACAGATGGGTCATTCTAAAACAGATGATTAAAGGTTGGAAATAGATATAAAGGGACCTGAGGAAGTTTTTGTTTTTGCAAGGCGATGAACAACTGAGCTTGTAGCTGGGTATAGCTTTTAGTAATCTGGTCCAGCACAGTTCTCAACTTGCGATTTTCTTCCTGCAGTCTTCGCAATTGACTTTCAAGAGCACTTAACTAAAAAAAAAACAAAGATTCAACAGAGCGTGATCAGAAAAGGTGATTGAAGGGCATCGATCACTGTGGCTATGGTACAAACCTCAGCTTGAGAATTTTGTCCGGTTTGTGTTTTTGCGAGTCCAGAAGTAGCACACGTTAAATTCAGGCCAGTCTGCAGATATATACGTAGAGAGAATCAGAAAGGTGAATTGAATGAAAAAATGAGTGGGT
Source organism: Psophocarpus tetragonolobus (assembly GCA_037954015.1). Classification (NCBI taxonomy): domain Eukaryota; kingdom Viridiplantae; phylum Streptophyta; class Magnoliopsida; order Fabales; family Fabaceae; genus Psophocarpus; species Psophocarpus tetragonolobus. The sequence goes on from CM075691.1 coordinate 74,277,227, forward strand.
TATATTAAGCAGTGGATATATGAAAGCTCACGTTTACAGTATGATGAGTGGTGCGTGTGGGCGATCCATTGGCGGTGATGGTTTGATGATGGTTTTTGTTTTGGTTGTTGATGTTATTTTTATTGTGATGGGTTGCAGAAGAATTTGATGAGAAGAAATCCATTTCTTTGATGATGGGAGGATGGGTGAGTTGACGGTGGTGTGGGTTGTCCATTAGAATTTAGAAGATGGAGGTGCTGTGTGTGAGTGAGAGAGAGAAAGAGAGAGAGAGAGAGAAAAGAGGAAGTAGAAATAAAGTGGTAGTTTGCATTGAACGCAATGTGGTTTAAATGTAACCCCTCCCTCCCTCCTTGGACCTTGAGCTATGGGTCCCACCCCCGCGAATTTGTAGGGCTAGGAGGGACCAGCCGTTTTTCACCACTATTGACGTCATCACTCACCAATTCAATTCAGCTTCACTCTGCTACACTACAAAACACGGGGATTATTCCTTACTCAAAAATATGTTGTACTAATTTTTAAGTAGAGAAAAACTCTCACCTTAAAAGACGCCAGTGTGTATCACCCATTTTACGTTCATCACATCCTGTTTCGTTTATATACCTGAATTAAATTATATTTAATGAATAGAAGAGTATATGTTGTATATTAAGCTATTTATTTATGAGTAAAAAGTAGTGGTCTTACTGCGAAATGAAAAGAATAAATAAATATAGGAGATAATGTGTAGGAATGAAAAAGGGGGAGAGTATTTATGGGGATTTGGGAACGGCGTTAATTAAGAAAACGGGGTTTAGGGATCGGAGAAAGGATCCACGTGGGGTAGTCCCATAAGGTCAACTCAGTTGACGGCACGGCTCTATCTATCAAACGGTAGTTGGAATGAGTGGGGCCCACAGGATTAGAAAACCTAATCCCACTGACTTTGAAGCCAACCCCGACGTCATTGGGATCAACCGTCCATCTCAATCGAGGTTTATTGAAGACCCAACCCTGCATTCCTCCTTCTCTTCTCTCTTCTTTTTTTTAACATTTTTTATTATGGTATACAATAAAAGTTTAAATTAAAGATTACCAAAGGTTATTATGATAAATATTTAACATAAAGTACTTGTTCCTATAAAAAGAACAATGAAATTTTTGTAGGGCATATAAAATTAACATTATCTCTCAAGGGAGACGAAGTGTGAACAAAAGTCTTTTCAGAAGCTAATAGACCTTAATATCCTCTTTGTGAATCACTTTTTAGAAAGATTAGAAAGTGAGTACTAGAGCTTGCAATTACATTCTTACCACGTGGATTTGATGTGTTGACATCTAGGTTAATATCAGTATGCATACAAATAAGGATTAATATAGCAAATAGTAACACTTTGCATATAATCCCACTATAAATAAAATATAAAAAAGAAGAAGACAATTGAATGAACCCCTTTTGTTGTTGTACCCCTCCAAAGATATGTTGATCGAGTCCTAGAAGGCTAGGACGCCCCGAGTAGCACAGCGTGCCTTGGTCCCTTGATGTTGCTTATATCGTCGTCCTTGATTGATGGACAACTGAGGCCTTATTCCTATGATGCCCACTCTCCTCCTAAGAATAACGAGGCACAATTTCAATCACCTACCGCAGACCTTTGAGTAGAACTAAAACATGACATTGATAATGTTCATTATCAATTCAAGACCATATATAGGGTTTTTTTTTGTCTTTATTTGTTTGATATATGACATTGATCAAACTAGTTTGAATCCACATGGCTTGACCAATTTTCTAGACAAACTAGCAAATTTCCAATGTTATAGGATGGTTATATATGACTTTAATAATTAAGTTACTAATAACTTAATAATATCTAGGTCGATTTACGTGTGTGATATTTAAAGTACTGTTATTTTCTCTTTATTTTAACTTGCGTTTTTCTTCGATCAAATAACGTGTGTATATATATATATATATATATATATATATATATATATATATATATATATACTTTATTTATCTTCTCTTATTTTATCAGCTATTTCAGTTCCCTTCTTCTCTTCTAACAAATACATTATAAGTATAGAATATCATGGAGTGGCCTTACAACAATTTTCTTTTGCTAGTCCCAGATCTCCTCCCAATTAATATCCCCTTCATTCTATTATTCTAATCCCTCCCTTATTCTATTGTTGTATTATTGATAGAGGTAAGGAGTGATAGGGTATGGTGAGGGAACTGGTGTAGGAAAGAGAAACAAATCAAGAAACACAGAAGAAAAGAAGAGGAAGAAAAAGAAAAGAAAAAAGTGCAGAAAAAGGAAAAAGAAAAAAACTTTTAAAAATAATTTTATATTATAATTTAATTATTTATTATCAATTTAAAATATAATTTACATAATAAAAATATTTAATTTATTATTTTTAATAATAAATATTTTCAATTATAAATTTTAATTATATAAACCAAACATTTAGGTTGAATGTTAAAAAAACTGTTGACCAACAAGATTCAGTATAGTTGACATATAGCTGAGTTCCTTAAGTTTTTATGGGAGAAACAAAATATATTTTTGTGACTTATTTTTCAGAAAAAAAGAAGCCCTAAACCCTTTGCCGACTGAAGATATGGGCTTATGTTGGATTAATATTAATTTTATTTTTTTTCAATGTATCACAGCTGTTTGTTTAATTGATGCAGATATTCTATACAGAGGCAAAAATCACCCTATGCCTGCTGCTCGACAACGATCACAATATTACGTTAAAATATAAAATATCAGTTTAATCGGTCAATGACTTAATGGTTCTGGAGTCTGAATGTGCACTTGATTTGATATGAATATCCGTTTGGCTTTACTTTGGACTTTCTTCTTCACGTGGAGCAGTAAATAATCATATATTATAGAAAAACCATGAACAACCAATCTATTGTCATTACCTCACAGAAGAAATTAGGTCATGTTTCTCTTTCCATCTGAATAATTAAGATGGACAAGTTTCCCCAAGTTGTATGCATAACTTCAAGTCAATGCCAGGTTACACAAATTTCTTTTTAATTCCTTTTTGTTTGTTGACTAAGGTGGTTCTCCATGACTACAAGTGGTTATCGTGCATGTCGTGGTTCCCAAATAGCTGTAGAGCTTCATTTATTTCTCTTAGAATATCCATTTACCCAGTTTGATTGAGAGAGAGAGAAAAAAAAAGAAAAAGAAAATATAGGTGAAAAAAACGAAAAGAAATGAATAGAAATTACCTAAGTGAAAATTAAAATTATTAGATCGCCGGTAGTAAAATGAAGTAGAAGATAAAAAAATTTTGAATTGTAGTAAGTAAATAAATAAAAAATAAAAAATATTTTTATTTTTAATTTAATATAAAAATATTTATTATTTTATTCAATATATAATTATTTTATCATTAATTTTACTATTACTAGCGAAAACATAACATATGTGTATTCACATTTTTATTTTAATTTGACACTTAATTATGTATTTGAAATTAAATATAATATTTGTATACTATTTTAACTTGGCTTGTAATAGTATAGTATATAAAACACTTGCACCATATATACAAAAATGGATCATATAAGTTAAAAATACTAAATTCTATATATAATTGTAAAATATACATAACAAAAAGTATATGCAAATTATGCAATGTTATCATGACTCTTACTAATAAAATCTTTTTTAATTGTTAGGCCAAATAATGACGATAATTTAGGACTTTCTTGAACTTTCCTGTGAATTTGAGTATACGTAGTTATTACCCTAAACTTGAAATAAATACTAAATAATGACAAAGAATTTAAGTTCAATTGATTTTATCTTTCGTGCATTCTTCTTAGTTTTTAGTAAAACACATCATCCATATTTTCTTGGGTTTTGAAGAACTATAACATAAATAATCAAATATCATGTATAATATGACATCTTTAAACTGATTTTGTAAATTTAATAATGTTTTAGTTAATTAAATTGCATAATTATAACCTCAAGTATGAATATATTTGTGCGATTATGGAATTTGTTAATATAGTGAATAATGAGGAAAATATGAACATATAGATACAAACACAAAAATAATGTAAACATATATAGACAAAAGAACTCTCTGGCCGGAGTCAAACACATAGTCGTGACCTGTCCCGCCGTTACTCCTCTTTCTATATATGTTTAGGGAGAAAGAATTAGGCTGCCTAAAAATCAACTCTAGGCGTTGGATTGTTTTTCTTTTCTGTTGGTGAGGAAAGGTCGTGCAGTCACAGATGACTAGTTCCCTATCCCATGGATAAGAATAAAAAAGGGATCGAGACTTTTTGGAAAAAAAAATTTGGCTTAATCTGCCTTTACTAAAGATCAAGGAGTACACTTTTTTTATATGTACCTATGTTTGAGATAACAAAATTTCTTTAAACACAACATTTTTTGTAAAGTTTCCATCTTCTTTGCACAACATTTTTTGTAAAGTTTCCATCTTCTTTGTCAAGTTGTCATTCTTTAATAAGGATTTTTTTGGTAGCTTGAGAAACACCTCTTGATAAAGCAACGTATAATTGACCATTACTGAAGACATGTTGTGGAAGATAAATTTCAACGTTTGGTATGATCTATCCTTGCAATTTATTTATTGTAATTACAAAACTCAGTTTTGTAGAAAAATGTTTTCTACTAATCATAAAGGGAAGTCTTGCAACTTTTGTTGTCTTATGTTTGACTCCAGGCAAGAAAGCTCTTTTCCCATTACGGTGGCTTGTTAAGATTTCAACATCCAACATGTTTTTAAAGAATCCTCGACACAATAATTTTGATTCATTACATAACCCTAATTTAGGATCAATGTTTCGTAATAACATCAAGGGCGCACCTTTTTAAACCTTTAAAACATGTGGAGGCAAACCACCTAGGGCTATAGTGTGCAAGAACTCTTGTTGATATAAGTTGTGTGTATCACCTTCAACCTCATCAAATGATAACAACTGATGTTCATCTTAGAGAAATTGATTAATAATCATGTCGTTAAATAGTTGAACATCATCATTTTTCGGTATTAATATGACTCTTTGTATCATATAAGTTGCATCTCAATTGTATGATTCCAATTGGGGAAATGTTTCTTGTATAGCTTTTGTATTGAACTTTCTCCTTCCCATGTTATTGCAAGCTGATAAGGAATTTTAACCATGTATCATCATTTTCGGTGTCAATATGACTCTTTGTACCATATAAGTTGCATCCCAATTGTGTGATTCCAATTGGGGAAATGTTTCTTGTATAGCTTTTATATTGAACTTTCTCCTTCCCATGTTATTGCAAGTTGATGAGGAATTTCAACCATGTCATCATATTTGGTAGGCTCAATACCATCTCTAATACACATGAGATATTAAACAAAATTCGAGTCTTCTAATGACTGCATGTTTTGTCGTAAATGTAAGACCTTTGTGATAACCTATAAAGGAGATTTGACAATACATGCTAAACTCATTTGTGCCCTAGTACCTTTATGAACAATAAGTACTTGTCGAAAGTCACCTCCTAATATCATTACTTTCCCACCAAATGAAGCATCAAGATCCCAAAAGGTCCTTTAATGATTGATCTAATGCTTCTAAAGCATATTTATTAATCATAGGTGCTTCATCCCAAATTATTGTTGTTGCTTCTCTAATGAGCTTTGCAAGGTATGATTGTCTATTTATTGAGCAAGAGGACTCTGGCCATACATTCATAAGTATCTTAAATCGAGCATGTGCAGTTCGACCACCAAGTAATAATGCTATAGTTATCCTAGATAAGGTAGCGGTTATCACAATTTTGGGTTGACTCCTTATTGTGTAATTAAAGCATGATAAAGAAATGTGTTACCTATTTCCCCTAGCCCATCCACAAAAAATACTTGACTTTGTTTATAGTTGATAGCATTCATAATAGCATTTAAAGGAATATACTTATCATAATTTAACTTTTGTACAAAGTCCACAACTTCATTTGACACTTATATTGCTAATTCTTCTTGTATAACTCGAGGAATTGGAGTATTTTTAGCGTTCAAATGTTAACGGTGGAAAATCAAAATTTGTGAGTTATTTACGATGTTGAATCAAAAGGTCATTTAAATCTCTTAGTGACATATTAGTCACATTTGTGCTTATGGAAGTGCTTGTTGAAGGATAACCTTCTACCATATAGGGATAAAACTCATTCCATAGGTTATTAACATCAATGGGTTCACAAAAAATTAGAATAATAACAAACAACCTCCTTAAAGCACGCGACATTCGTAAACTGATGCTTTAACTAAGCATTTATGAATACTATTGTTAGTCTTTAAAAAGCCCGATTACTTAGTTGATTTTTTAAATGTAGGAAAACATGTGTCATTTGATATAAGTAGGAATTCCCAATTGATTGGACCTCTTAAATGAGATAGCAAAATACGCAGGTAGAATTTCTCCCTTTTTGAAGGAGATATTGTATAAATGCAACCAATAACTTTCATTGTTGACATTCTTGGGTACCATTCCTTATCTCCTTTATGCTAATAATAATGTTCTGGAATCTCTCCATACAAATAACTTCTAGTTCATGATATCTAGAACTCAAAGCAAAGAATTGTGTAAGCATTATTTTGGAATTGTAGTTGTCATTTAATAAACCAATTATGCACTGATGATTATAGAATTGCACTTGATGGAGATTTGTAAATGAATATGTAACCTTTCAAGACACGGATATAATCGATAACGGGTAAATCTAAATATCTTCCACAAAGTCTTAGGAGCACAAATCCATCTAGCATAAATGTATTGTTGAGTGTCATCCACAGTTGATCCCCTATGAACCTTCATTGCCACTCGATTAAAACCTTTGTAAACATACTTATACAAATATTTAATACTCTTGATGTTACTGCATACTTCAACATTTATATGGAAATCATATTTTAATAGTAACCAAGGATTATAAGGAACTACACATCTATTATTGATAGTGACATTTCTATTAATTAGATATTGTTTCATTGAAACGTCTTCTATACTCTAGATATGAGACATTACCTGGTATGTATCATCTAATAATTGTTTTGGATATCTTTTCTTGTAGTTACCATTCTTCATACATAGGGATCTAAGATTAAAAGTTTCGCAAGGTCCATATATCATATGCTTAAGTACAACTTCATACAATTGTGGTTCTTCTTCAATCTTTAGTATTTCTGCCCTAACATTGCTATCATTATCTTCTAGGTCACATAATTTTTCATTACTTATCAGTAGCATATGAACATATGGTAGACCATGTTTTTGAAATTTTGTCACATACATGTAACTTTTAACCTTTCCAGGGACACCTTTAGTAATGACATTATCCTTCAACTGCTCAAATTTTTCTTTAAAAATTCTTGTTACTAAGTCTGGATGATCTTGTGGCATTTGAAGATTGCCAAGTTCAGATGATATTTCATTACAAGAAGGATTACACGTCATTATAAGAAAACCATCTGATTTTCTATCATTAAGGACAATAGTCATACCATCCTTATAACGTTGCCTCAAGTCTCAATGACTACCAATAAATAATTAAGGTAATATTGTTCTTTGCCCAACATTTTCTTCATAAAAAAAATGTTAGAATTGATAGTGATAATTTAACATTATGTTGTGAGAATGTATGTTATAATGCATACCTGTAGTAGTTTCTCATACGTGTAAAGCATCTTGCAAGCCTTGATATACTTCAGCATGAATATTATTTTGGTTAGTTCGAATCCACCTTAACCTCCCTACTTCAATCTTAAAATAATTATCTACAACATATTGTTGTAAGAGTTGTCCCGCTTGTAATAGTACAGATTGGAGATTAGGACTTATCTACAATTAATGAAATCATAAATATTTATCATGAATTGAAATTAATTTTATGAATAAATGGCTAAGATGTATATTAGATACTTGTGACATAAGTACTTGAAGCATATAACTAATATTCTCGGAAAGAGATATTGTTTCCATTACATTTTTTGTGTTAAGGTCTCAATCGTACATTCCAAAACGTAATAATAAAGGATATTGTAGAGGATCATAATATCTAACGTTGATATATTGACCATATGTCATTGATTCAACATCTTCACCGAAAATAATTGCTGCGACTTGTGAAGCAGTTGGGAGATTATATTATGGTTGATTAGTTGGATATTCTTTTATAAGTAAAATACATTCATGGACATCTTTATGTGGTGCAAGTTGTCTAAATACATGCACAAATAGATTCTATCGATGAAGTATTTGTTACAACTTATAAACCAATGGTTGATAAAGTTGAGGGTTTTCCAGCATCCTATTTTGACATTGATGTTCTATATCATACATATATGATAAACTGGATTTCTACTCTTATCTTCACCATGATTAATATCTATTTTTAAGGAAAGAATTAGATTTTTATTGACAAAACTCACTTTTTGTGTTTTTTCTTACTTTAGACAGATACTTAAGAAACAGACAAAAAAGAGGGCAAAATTGGGTTTTTCAAAGAAATTATTGAAGATCTAGGTCAGCACAATCATGCAAAGTTAACACAACCCAAAAAGTCAGCCAAAAGAAGCACATCCAATCTTAGAAGTAGCACAACTGTTCTACAATCATGAAGTTATGAGCACAGTCATGCTAAAAAGCCGCATGGTCATGCTACCTTATTTGCGAAAGAAATCATTAAAATAAGCATTCCAGCAAACCCATGCTACATGGGCCTCGAGAAAGACATAAAAAAGCCTAAAACCTCTTATGAATAGGAATGAAGAAAACAAAAGAAGGGACATACTTTGGTTGAGAACAAGAGTTAAACATGTGATCTAAGAGGTGAAGAACGACGAGAAAGCTTTGAATTCAAGGCAATTCAGAGTGCTCCATACAGTAATTTATTATCCATCTCTATCTACTCAGCTATTGCAGGGATTTTTGACTTTGTATTAATCATGTTGGGTTAAGCCCTCCTTTTTCTAGGGTGGTGATGCAACTCTTTGTAATTTCCCATTGCACTTTGCATGATTATTTAATGTCATTCAATGATTAATTTACTTCTCTGTGCAACCCTTGTATCCTAATTATTCTAATAGTCATCACAATTGATATTTGAATATTAGTTGCATCTTAATTATTTGAATAGTCATGACCATTAATGTTTGAGCAATCGATCTAGGAAGTAAATAGCTTAATGCATTCTGTAATCATTGAATGATAAAGAATAAGATTGCTTAGTAATAGCGGCAGAAGCATTGTAGTGAAATCACAACTTTAGGACTCAAACCATTGAATTCCAAACAAATATTCTTTCTTGTTTTAATATTTACTTTAATTTTGAACTATTGTGTCTCACTAATTAAATATCATTCTCTTTCATCAACTGCTATCTTATCTCTTAAATTGAATTAATCGTGAACAAGATCTGGTCCCTTGGGTACGATATTTAGAGTTAGGTCCACTGTTGTACGCTTGCCCTTAAGTAGTGTTATTTTACGCATCAATATACAACTACAAGAAACACGGCCTAGAAGCCTCATTTGGATAGAATCCTTCTATAACATTATATATTACACCTTGAGCAGGAAAACTATATATACCACATCCAGTTGCAATCATATTTTCATCAATATGAACTCCAAGTGAAATGAATGAAAGTACATTGTTGTAACTTCTAATATGTTATCTAAAATGTATTCCTTCAAATGAAACATCTAAGAATATTTCAAGTAACTCTACATGAGCACTAACATTTGAAATTGACACTTTTCCACCAAAACAATATGTATTCCTTTTGGAGGGGACTTTCGTCAAGTACTTCCTGTTGTTAAAAAAGGTACTAAGGCACAAATAATTTCAGCATGTATTGTCAATTCTCTTTTATGGGCTACCACAAAAGTCCTGCATTTACGACAAAACATGTGGTCATTACAAGACTCGAATTTTGATGAATATTTCATGCATATTGGAGATGGTACTGATCCTACCAAATATCATGACATAGTTAAAATTCCTCATCAACTTGCAATAACATAGGAAGAAGAAACTTCAATACAGAAGCTATACAAGAAACATTTTCCTAATTGGAATCACACACCTAGGATGCAACTTATATGGTAGAAAGAGCCATATTGATACCAAAAAATGATTATGTTCAGCTACTTAATGACATGATTATTAGTCAATTTCCTGGAGAAGAACATCAGTTGTTACCATTTGATGAGGTTGAAGGTGATACACACAACTTATATCAACAAGAGTTCTTGCACACTATAGCCTTAGGTGGTTTGTCTCCATGTGTTTTAAAGGTTAAAAAGGGTGCACCCTTGATGTTATTACGAAGATGTTATTACGAAACATAGATTTTAACTATGGGTTATGTAATGGAACAAGATTATTGTGTCGATGATTCTTTAGGAGCATGTTAGATGTCGAAATCGTAACAGGCCACCATAATGGGAAAAAAGCTTTCTTGCCTAGAATCAAACATAAGACAAAAAAAAATGCAAGACTTTCCATTATGCTTACTGGAAAATAATTTCTTATGAAACTAAGTTTTGCAATTACAATAAATAAATCGCAAAAATAGACTATACCAAATGTTGGATATTATCTTCCACCACATGTCTTTAGTCATGACCAACTGTACGTTGCTTTATCAAGAGGTGTTTCTCAAGCTACCACAAAAATCCTTATTAAAGAAGAACAACTTGACGAAGAAGATGAAACTTTATAAAAAATGTTGTGTTTAAAGAAATTTTGTTATCTCAAACATACATATATATATATATATATATATATATATATATATATATGCTTACATTATTTTTGTGTTTGTATCTATATGTTCATACTTTCCTCATTATTCCACTATATTAACAAATTCCATAATCGCACAAATATATTTATGCTTGAGGTTATAATTATGCAATTTAATTAACTAAAAAACATTATTAAATTTACAAAATTAGTTTAAAGATGTCATATTATAATGATATTTGACGATTTATGTTGTAGTTCTTCAAAACCCAACAAAATATGGACAACGTATTTTACAAAGAACTAAGAAGAATCCTCGAAAGGTAACTTTAATCGAACTTAAATTTTTTATCATCATTTAATATTTCTTTCTACTTTAGGATACTAACTACATATACTCAAATTCATAGGAAAGCTAAAAAAAATCCTCAGTATTTAACCTACCAATTAAAGAATATTTTATTAGTTCAGAGTCATTAATCATTACTTAATTAGCATATACATTTTGTTTTGTATATTTAACAATTATATAGAATTTAGTATTTTTCAAGTTATATTATCCGCTTTTGTATTTATAGTGTAAGTCTTTTACATATTATACTACTACAACTCAAGTTAAAATAGTATACAAAATTATATAAATATTATATTTAATTTCAAATACATAATTAAATATTTTAAATTAAAATAAAAATATAAATACACAGATACAGTAACGTTTATGTTTTCACCAATTAAAAATAAAGGAATTACTATTCAATACACCTTTCACTCTTTAATTAATATAAAACGTAGTATATTTGAATTGTAATAGTCAAAATTTACTTATTTTACGTGCTCTTAAGAAAAATAGTCTTTTTATTTGTTCATGAACTTAGCTAAAATTGAAAATGGTTTCTTAATTTTAGTTTTTTTTTTTTTTTTACCTGTGAGAGTTTTTCCTTCACTTTTTGGCGAGGCAAGAAAGGGTTAATAAATTAGTTAGGGACGGCAACTAGCCATGAGAACAAATATGAAGACGAAGTCAAAGTAAACAAATTGCACGATACTTCAATGCATGACCGATACAGAACAAGTTGCACCCATACGTACGCAGATAGAAATACAGTCATGAAAAGCTGCTTCACAGATCAATTTATAACTTCTACGTTACTCTAATTAATTTCTAATTTATAATTTTGTAAAGTTAAAAATTATTATAGTTTTTAATTATTTCTATTTTAAAACATTTATTTTATTCTTTTAAATCATTTTTATATTTTTTCTTCTTTTCTAATTTATTCTTTCTGTTAGTCTTATTTATTGTTATTTTATTATTATTACTACTATTATTATTTTTTTCTACTTTTCCATATTTTTATATTATTTATTTTAACTACCTTACTATTTATTTTATTTTTAATGAACATTATAATCTATGAAATGAAAAAAATTTAAATTAATAAAAAAATTAAAATTATGTTTTTCTATAAAATAAAAATAAGTTTATATATAATGAAAATTATAAACTCCCAAATGTTTCAATTTGAGCTTATTTCCACAAGCTACTTCATGCACAAGGCATTTGTGGTTTTAGAGGTTAGCCTCCAGGACTATTCAATATGGTCAACTTCATTTTCGTAATCCACTTCATTTATGCACAAGATATTGGAGGCTGTCACTGTGTACCTTCTAAGTTCTAAGGATGTTACGCAGTCAACCATATATTTTGAGCTAGTCATTGGCCATGAAACACCTATTATTTCTTTTGAGAGACAACCTCTCCATAGACAACTACAATATCCTTCTAAGGAGTTTATAAAGTTCATAAAGTGGAGAAATAAGAGAACGAGACGCCGTGAGTTTAAATTCTTCAGCTAACAAAATTGTTAAACCAACACACTCATAACTAAGGTTTACCTCTAAAAAATTAAAAACTATAATCCTTCTCTATCCCTCACGTAACTCTCTGTGTTTGGATACATTAATGTTGAAAATGTTATGCGTAAGTTACGATGTAAATAAGTAAACCAAAAATACAAAGAATTCATGATTTTTTTTTTTTTTGTGAAAAGTACTTTTATCCTAAGCAAACTTTTTTACCATTTTCTCTTAATTGCTGAAGAGAAGACAACATTTAAGAAGAAAGAGAAGTATCATCTTACACAGATTTATTCGAAAGGGTTAAATAACATAGCCACAAATATAGAACCACCGTTAATCAACATATGATTCATCCGATGGAGTAACATTTAGCTGGATTGTTTAACAAGCTTTTATATTTGAATTTTGTAAATAGAAAAAAACATGAAAAAGAAATCTCACTATATGAACGACTGTCAACCAAAATTTTTAATTAACTATTGGTTTTAGATATTTCGTACAAATATCACAATGAGCCAAATATAGAACCGTAAGCCCCACCCAATGCTCCAACGTTCAATCCAAAAATGTCGAAGTCCAAACCCTAGCTTCACGTGTATGCTAGTTGCAGCTATGTCCCCCCTCGTTAATTCACACTTCAATTATTATAATAGATTGATAGGCTCTTAATCTTATTCTTATAAGCATTAGGTTTAATTAGCACAGCAAATAATTAAAGACATTGTTTCTCTGATAGTTGGCTTTTCTTTTCCATGTACATTAAGAGCTTGGCTCCTCTAAATTTATAAATGATTTGGTATATATATAGAAAGGTTGATTAATTAATTTGACTTTTCCAAAGGATTTATTTTCTTTTTTTTAATGGCCAAGATTATCTTTATACATATGAAATATCTCTTTGCTCTATAATTAAAATGACGACAGACCTTTTTTAAAATAATAATTTTTATCTATTAATAAAAACTGATTAATAAGTTTGATAAATTAAATTTATTATTATAATATAATAAATTTTTTTTTTATTTCATTGTTAGTTGAAATTTGTCAGAGCCACAATTCATATATAAAACTCTTTCACCAAAAAAGTGGGGCGAGGGATAAATTAAATTATTATTATTATCTAAATTAAATTTATTATTATATAAACTTGACGTCATGATGAGCATACGAATGCGTGCATCTATGAAGAAAGTGGGGCTAGGGATAAAGAAAAATAAAAGATCAACTAATTCGAAAATGATCTTTTCAACTTATATACGTTTTTCGAATCTGTAATTTGCCTAAATACAGGGAGGGACTTGTTTTTGTTTTATTAGTACCAGTTAATATTTTGTATTCAGAACTTTCCGTAAGGCTCATGCATTAACCGACATTAAAATAATTTTACCCTGTGGTTACATAAAAAATTCACAATCATTAATTTATACACGAACTTTGTTAAAATTATACATGAAGTTTATTAAATTTTTCAGCAAATACTTTAAATGTTATATAAATAATGTATTATAATTGAATGATATTGTAAAATTTTATTACAGTATAAATATATAAATATATTGTTTTGGAGAAACTGTTAGATACTCACAAATGTCATATTATCTATAATCTAAATCAATCATTATATAATACATAACTTTTTGGCAAATTTATTAAAATCGAATAGTTTTAAAACTATTTACCATTTTCATGTGGTTTTAGGAAAAATGATTAACATAGTGTTGTTTGATCATTTTGACCGGGCATATACCAACACCATGGGAGAAACCTGCTTGAATTTATAACATGAGTTTTAGGGTAATGCCAACTATGAAGGGGACCCCTTGATTTATTCAACACCCTCGTGGGAGGAGACCCTCATGCATGGGAAGCGTCAAGCCTCTACGGGGATTCTTTTGATATGACTAGCTAGGTTCCTCCTTTGCTATTGGCACATCCAATTTTGTCAAAAAGCAAAATAAAGTAAAAAGAAGAAAAAAAGGAATTGATTAGCATACTCTCCAAGCCCGAGCCAATGCTTCTCTATCACATCCTAAAAAATTTAAACATGGAAACCTTCCAATGTTTCCTCCCCTCCACCCACAAGAAGCCTTCATGCTCATTGTACGCTTCACCTCCTTCCATTGCATTGCCACCCCCTTTATTACTTACAACGGCTACCAACAACACACAACTGAGAGCTTTCCTCTTCTTTCTCCCTTTCTCTCTCCCACAAGATCATCAACATAGCATGCCTTGTTGCACTCCTCAAAATTTGGACTGCTGCCTGCGCTAGAGAATCTATTCTGCTGCTTCCCAACCTTGTCGCTAATGTCACTCTCTTTCCTCTAAGAGAGATTCTGTTTGCATATCTCTCCGTTTTCATGAAGATTGTCCCATCCTAGAAGTTCACACCAAAAGGTTTATTTTCGTAGCATCTAAGGTGAGAGAGCTAAATGAGAAAGTCGTTGAAAATGTAGAAGGATTCGTATCTGAAGCATCGACAATGGAGGTGGTGTTGTACTCTCTTTTGTTTCTTTTTTCTGCTTGACAAATTGGATGCAATAACACTAAAAGGGGAACTAGTCGTATAAAAGGGATCCCCTAGAGGCTTGGGGCCACCGTCCATGTAATACTCAAGGGAAACCCCTTCATAGTTGGAACCATGCACCATATAGCCACGTGATATCCATGCAGATGTCCTTAATGGTGTTGGTGCCTCTTCCAATAACTAGTCAAACTACATCACTTTATTAATTTTAGCCAAAACTACATCATTTGGTAATTAGTTCTAAAAACTACCAAAATGGTAAACTTGCTTAATTATTTAAATAAAACAATTTACAAGATTAGCTAATTAATTATATATTATATACTTATTAGTTAAGACCATATATGACTTAATGGTTTAGAATTATCTAATAATTTTTACTATTTTGGGGGTTTTAACGTCTCTCTATTCCATTCCATTGTATTTACACATACTTATATTTTTTGTATGGGGATTTTCTTTCGTATCCTCAATGTTCACATAACTCATGATTTTCTTTCAGGTGTTTATTGATACCATCTCAACAAAATATTCTAAATTTATTACATTTTTATATATTTGGATAACCTAGTAATAAATACTTTAAATTATTTTTATTTTAATTGAAAGTAAAATTAAGGTTAGAATTTTATTTTTTCCTAAAATTGTAGTGCAACAATCCTCCAAGGTTGACTTCTCTTACTTGAACCTTAATGAAAATACTCCGTAACTCTTTATTTCGTTATTGCAATTTTCTCAGTAACACTTCATTACCTTTATTTTGTGATAGCAATTTTTTCCGTAACAACTTTTCTCACGTCTTTTCTGTTCCTGGCTAGAATTTGTTGATCTAAGTTTTGTATTCTTTTTTCATTCTTTATTAATGCCCAAAGTCTAGCAATTTGAAAAATTAAATACGGAATAAGAAGATTTGTTTCTAAGGACTACTACTTGTGATGAGAAAGAGGAAGAGTGAGAAAACATATGGAAAGGATTCGGGTTGGACTTGTAAGATCATGAAGGATGAAAGCAAGTAGATTGAGAAACAAAAATAAAAGCAGTAAAACGGAACATAACTAATATTTTTATATAATGTATTCATATATATAATAATTTGAATATTATATATAGATTTTATAAATAAGATAATCTTAAGTTATACTTTGATTTAAATATTCAATAAATCTTTTAAGGAAAAATTAGATTCATTTTTATCACAACTAATACATTATTTTCAAATTGTAGTTTATATGATGGTTATATATATATATATATATGACTTATTCAATTTATTATTTATGCAACATAAAATTGGTTATATGTTATAAGGACTATCATAAGTATTCAATAATAAATAATCATAATCATATATGAAAGAAATATAAAATGATATTGTTATTATTAAATTATTATACGTTAATTTATTTGAATGCATTCATATAAAATATATATTAGTTGTAAATTATGAGAAAATATTTGTCTCCTAAATATGTAATAACGATCATATAAAATAACATTTTTTGGGACATATGTAACAAAAATTCAATAAAGCTTTCATGTGTTAAAATTGAAATAATATATTTTTAAGTTTTATTTTTCAATCAAATATAATTTATACTATTAATAAAAGGAGTTTTTCTTTTGATGTCCATTTTTTAAAATATATATTCTATCCTTATACCTATTTAAAAATTAAAAAATAAACTACTTTGGAAAAGGAGGGATTCTAATCCACAATCTCCTCCCCAAATGTAAATTTTCTCACCAGAACAACCTTATAACATTAAAAAAATTACTTTAAAATATATATATCCAACATAATAATTATTCTATTATTTCTAATATATATATATATATATATATATATTATACTATTAACAAATAAAATTTCCCTTTTGATTTCCATTTTCAAAATACATATTCTACTCTTATACCTATTTGAAATTTAAAAAATAAACTACTTATGAAAGGAGAGATTTAAACCCATAATCTCTCTCCCCAAATATAAATTTTGTTGCTAGATCAACCTTATAACCTTAAGAAAAAAATTACTTTAAAAATTATATCTAATATACATAATTGTTCTACTTTCTATAATCTATAACATATAATGTAGATGACGTTTTTATATTACCCTTAATATTGGTATTTAGATATACTATTAATGGGAATAGGAGGTTTTGGTGTCCATATGGTAATAACTATTTTACCCTTCTAAACATTTTATGACTTCTCTCACATTAGTAAATGCATATCTTTACAAGTTTTATCTTACCACAAATCAACATTCCTTAAACATCATTAATATATGTATACATTCAATCATAAATATTTTTAATATAAATACGAATACATATGCACAAAAATATGTTGATTTCTAATATTCAAACTTTCTTCTCTCTTCATTTTCTTAAATTCATTGCAAATCTGAAATATTCGATGATGATCAATCATATTTCTATCATATTAATATAAAAAAAATACTAAACTAAAATTATTGTACACAAAATGATACAATGAATTATTTATATTCTATCATGTTATTAAAAAGTATATTAAATTAAAACTATAAAATTATTTTAACATATTAAAATAAAAATACGAATACACAACACGACATCGCCTTTGTTTTCAGTAGCATTAATAAAAAACACATGTAATGATTAGTTGTATTAGAAATGTGTGTTAAAGAGAAAGTGAAAATAGTTGGTATAGAGTAAAATAAAATAGGTGAAGTATTAAAAAAATCATAATCACAAAATAAAAAAGTATAAAGTGGTTAATAATAGGATGGTTGTATATGCTATTTTTGAAAAAAGAGAAAGCAAATGCACAAATAGTGAAATAGATTTTTAGAGATTAAAAAGTAAAATTCTAAACTTAATTTTAATTTTTAATTAAAAATACTAATAACAAATATTTTCTATCAGATTTACTATATAATTGAAAATTAAACAATTTCAAAAAATATTCTAATAATACTGAAAAGAAAATTATTCAACTGCCTCATAAATATGATAAAAACTATCTCAACATATAGGCCGCGTAGCTATTATTAACATTTGAGACGGTTTACGACGTACTGCCTGCAACAGCCAGTAAAAAACGATTAACAATAAATTTGAATATTTAATCTTTCTCAGTCTTATTGTTGTATTTTGATAACTACTCCGTATGTATGAGAATAGGATCTATGTATGCTAGTATAGGTTTGTTAAAAAAAAAGGCTTAGTAGTTGCCTGAATGGGTAGGATCTGTATGTTAGTATAGGGCCTTATGTTAATATTTAAAAAAATATACCACTTTTTGAAATAGATAGCATTCACCTATTATGTACCTATATACTTATGTATGGAGATACTTTTACATATAAATAAATATAATAAGAAAAATAAATCAACATAACATTAAATATAAAATAAATTATAAATATAATCGATGAAATAAAGTGTTTCAACGTGTTCGTTCTGTCAAGAGGGTGTAGACTCCATGTATTATCTATCAAACTAGGAGTGTTTACGATTCGGGTTAATTTAATTTTTAGGAAGATGAAAATCGAACCAATTAATTTTAATTGGGTAAGGTTGATTCAGTTTTCTTGAATTTTTTTCCTAATTTGAACCAAACTGAACCAATGATAATTAGGTTGATTCGGTTCGGTTTCAGGAAAAATCGATAAAAAAATTAAAAAATATTTTTTTAATTAAATCGTAAAAAATAATTTTATACATGAAACTAGTCAAATTCATTAGTTTACTAAATTCATATTTTTATAACAAAATATTAAGTGTTTCATATATACTAAATTAGTCAAATTAAACTATTAAAACAACATAATACAATAAAAACAACAAATTGTATAAATTTAAAATATAAAATAAATTTACTAACCTAAAAATATAAAATATGAAATAGGGTTGGGTCAAACTTTTGAAATGTCAAGTCCTAAACAAAATAGGTTACTAACTTTACTAACTTAAAAATATAAAATAATATATATATATATATATATATATATATATATATATATATACTTTTGGGTTGTTCGGGTTAGGTCAGAGTTTTGAAATACGAAAATTGCGAACCAAATTGGACATGGTCAATTCTGGTAAGTTTCGATTGGGTCTAGACCCGATCAAGTAAAAAAACTGAATCAAACTAATTGGTTTGATTTAGTTTACTGGGTTCGTCGAGTTGACCCAAATCGATGAATATTCCTATACCAAACAACATTGTTCCCCATAAAAGTAAACCCACCTAGTATATCAAATTACATACTCTGTAAGCACAATTATTAGTTACTGCACCAATAAAAAAAAACACATCCCTTACTAAAACCAAATTTCTATGATAGCCATTTCCATGACCTAAATTGAATAAATGACAAGATATCAAGAGACTCTAATGTTTTATCACTAAAAACTATGGAGTTTCTTGATATCGATATTCCCAACACACAACGTGCCAAAACAAATATCTAAATATCCTTTTATATCTACCAACCACATATGTGCTAGTTAAATTAAAAATGTGTACTAAATCATTACGTAACAGTCGATCCTCTCTCTGCTCCCTGCATAACATACAAATTTGAATCTCATCCTAGAAGATGATTCCCTTTTTAGCAAGTTATCAATTGTTGGAACACTGTTTAGTAATAATTTCCAAGAAAACGTTATTACTTTAAATAGCAGTTTATCTTTCCACAAGCACCTGAATATCTGAGAGTCCACAAGTGTGTTGTTTTCACCATTCCAACCTGCACTTAGAATCGTATACTCATTTGCTATAGAGAACTATTTATTTACAACTCATTAACCTTCCAGCCTGTTACCAACCTTCCTCCGAATGACATATTCTTAGCCTTCCAGCCTGTTAACCTTCCCTTAAGTTAGTTCACAACTAGGTCCCAAACCACAAAGCTTCTTGGATTGACCTCAATCGGTATCCCCAAAAATTTGAACACTGATGAACTAATAATACAATTAAATAGGCATCCACCGCATGTGAAAATAGGGGATCAACATTTAAGGAATGAAAATGACTCTTATAAAATTTTACTTTTAACGTAAATACCCATTCAAACCCTCTCAATATTACCTTTAGTGTCCAAACAGTTTGGAAATTTGCTTCCCCCATTAGAACTGCATTATCCGCATATTGTAGTAATGAAAAATTTGTGTCGTCCCCCATTTTGATCTCTTAATACACCCCCTTTTTAATTGCTTATTTGTATAGTATGGATAAGCCTCCAACACCATTAAGAACAAGAATGGTGATAGTTGGTCTCCTTATTTAATTCCCCTTCCCGACTTGAACTCGGTTGTTGGACTTCCATTAACCAGAATAGATATATAGCTATTTATGATTATATTCCTAATCCACTTCCTCTACCTTTCCCCAAAGTCGAGTCTAAAAAACATATAATCTAGAAATTGCCAATTGACTGAATCATAGGTTTTTTTCAAAATCCACTTAAAAAAAAGCAAGATTTATGAAGCCTATGACCCCAATCAATTATCTTATTAGAGACTAGTACCCCATCTAGTATGGACCTTCCGGATAGAAAAGTGGTTTGGCACTCAAAGATAACCCCTACCAGTACTCCCTTCAGCCTCACTAATAGGATTTTTGAGATTATCTTCTATATATTCAAAATCAAAGAGATAGGCCAATATTGAGAAAGATTTTAGGGTCTCCTCACCTTTGGAATTAAAGCTATAAAAGATGAAGTTACAACTATAGGTAACACCCTAGACCCATGAAACTCTTAAACTACATTTATTAAATCCCCCCCTTCCCCCGAATTACATCCTAGCACATTTTATAAAAGTTCATTGTGAATCTATCTGGACCTGACTATGCCTACTCTCACATGAGCACTCTGCCTCTTTAGTTTCTTATTTTGAGAAAGGTTTTTCCAACTGTATTGATAACTTCCCAAATTATCTACTTTTACACAGGTAAAATATAGCAATTATCATCATTCTAACTTATTTAAAGCCTTATTTTCTTGATTTTTATACAAAAAATTTGACATTTAGAAAAATTCATTGCAGATATACATTTTTTAGCATATATTACTTCTATTTTATTGATTTATATTATTTGAGTCAAGTTTTGGAAGAATGGTTGAAGAAGAAGTGGAGAATTATAGAGTTTGGATCGAGCGCCAAACGGCTAAGGAGTAGTCATCCAATGTTGGTCAACACCCAGTTATGGTAAAGTAGGCACCCAACGCCCATCAACTCGAAAGGGGTTATTCGGTGCCCAATACCCACAAACTGACCACCCGGCGTCGATGTGTGAACAGAGTCTTATAAATAGAAAAAAAAAACACTCGAAGCGAAAGATGTAACGAGAAGTGGTGCAACCCATAAACCCTAGTTCTTCCTCAAACCACCATTTTCACCCAATTTTCCACCATTTCACCTCAATTTTGTACCTCCATGCCATTGATCAAGCTCTCCACCTCCATGGACGGCTAGATCCTTTTGTTTGGGATTTTGTATGTAACCCTATCCTAAACTCTATTGTATAGTTTAATCTATTAATATAAGTTTATTATTCAGTGTTAGGCCTTTTCTTTACCCTGCATTTGATTGATATAAATTTTGTGGATTTCATTTCTCGAATGAACTTGGGAGAGCAATTTTTCTTGTGAAATGATAAGAGTTCCCAATGGGATTTATGTCTCGAAAGAGAGTAAAAATCATTGGCTATCTTGAGCTTTTTTCCTAATGCGGATTATTTGACTTTAGATTGTGTGAGCTATCCATGATCTAAAGCTCAAATAGCTTAGTCTTTAAATCTTGAAGAATTGGAGAAAGAGTATTTTTATGAGTGATAGGAACATGAGTGATGAACTAGGATTTGATAAAGTATTTATGCATTAGAGGGATAGTAGAGTGAAATCAGAACCCTACGAAGCTTCTCATCATATTAATTTTAGTTTATTTTTATGCTTTTTTAATTTCAGTCAATATATAATTGTTTAAATTAATTGCTCTATTATTTACAAGTAATTATTATTAGGATTCTAACTATCAATCTAGTTCCTATGGGATCGACCCGATACATATCATATACTACAATACAACCGGTAGACTTGCCGAGAATAGAGTAGAAAATTTGTGCTCTATCAAGTTTTTGGCACCATTGTCGGGGACTGGTGTTTGATAATTTGGAATTTTAGTAACTTTTGCTTGTCTATATTCATATATATTATTTTGTCTTATGTTAACCTATATCTCTAGCTTCCTTGCTTCTTGTTTATGCATGACATACTCCAGGATGATTAGTTGTTATTTGATCCTAAGATTGAAAGAAGAGTCAAGAGGAACAACAACTTAACAAGGAAAAGGAAGCTTCTTGAGAAGCTAAATAGACATACATTCATCAATCCCCTCTGCTTGAATCCACAGAAGAATCAGTTATGAAAAAGGAAGAAGAAGTTCATCAGAATCCTCGTACCTTGGGATATTACACCACCTATACTAGTTCTAGGAAATTTAACAACATTGCAAGGCCATTCACTAAACAATCAATTCTCTAGGAAAAATTAGTCTAGAAGTGAAGCTTGCACTAATAAACTTAGTCCAGAACAATTAGTTCTTTGGGCTATCTCATAAAGATCCATATACCCATCTCAATACTTTCCTAGCTATCTGTAATATTATGAAGATTCAGCATGTAAGCAATGACGTGATTAGACTGAGCTTATTTCCTTTTTCTCTAGTAGGGAGAGTTAAAAAGTGGTTTCAGTCCTTCTTGTATAATGCTCATATGTCATGGGAAGAGTTAGAAGACAAGTTCATCACCAAGTTCTTTCCTCCAGCCAAGGTGAATCAGAAGAAGATTGACATATCTAGCTTTACACAAGAAGTTGATGAATCACTTTGTGAAACATGGGACAAGTATAAATCCCTACTCAAGAAGTGTCCATCCCATGGGTATGAATAAGTAACCCAAATTACTATTTTCCTATCTAGGTTACAACCTCAAACAAAATTATTGTTGAATGTTTCAGCTAAAGGCTCTTTTTTCAACAAGACTGTTGAGCATGCTAGAAGAATTATTAAGAATATAGTTTTCATTGATTCATAGGTTCAGTATTCATAAGGGCCATCTGAAAGGAAAGATGTTTATGAGTTGAACCATAAAGATGCCATTTTAGCTCATAATCACCAATTAGCTCGGTAGATAGAGAATCTTATAAAGTTGATAGCCCTTATTCCTCAATAACTGAGAAATATGCAGCACACTTCTCCCTCTTAAGACTCTTAGCTGGTGTACAAAGCTCAAAATGCATAAGGATGTGAGTTATGTGGAAGAGAATATTTCAGTGGCAATTCCATTATGTTTAGATTCATTATTTTTCCCTTTATTAGCCAGTTTATTGGTAATTAAAATGCTCTTATGCTATTTTGATACAATTTTTAGTTGTGGATGTCATAGAGTGAGTTGAGCTAATTATGTACTATTGATTCTTTTGGCAAATTTGTGTGGATCTATGAAAAAGAGCATTACCCGAGTGAGTTTTTGGGCTTAATTGTATATTGTTGTATGAGTCACTATGTATTCTATGTAGAGTATTTTGCTTGATTCTCTCTGACTAATTCTTTACATGAATTATTGAGAAATTATCAAGGCCATGTTTCTGTTTGTAGCCAAATAGTCTACCTGTTCAATGCTTGACCCTTGATTCCCTTTTTTGAGCTTTAAATGAATTAATTCTTGTTTTGATTAACCCTTGAGCTAAATTAGTACATTACATATTCCTTTACCCTAGGATTGAGAAAGTGTGTACATGAGATTGGTTCTGCAACAAGTTTGGGGGAGAATGTTTATGGAGAGTCAAGTACATTCTAAGGTTTAAATGTGTTACATGTTCATTAAAAAAAAGAAAAGAAAAATAAAGTTAAAATAAAAAGCTTGATCATTGATTGGTGCATATTGGAAATTTATTTGAATCAATATTGTTAGTGAGAATTTTTGGGATTACTTTGTAAACGGGAAGAACTTATCTCATTGTATAAGTCTCTTTTGACACTTCTATTTGTTTTCCCAGACAAACTAAATTTCTTTCTAGCTCGGCCAAGTTACAAGCATAATAAACCCCTTGTGATTTCAATTGTGCATGTTTCATTTTTTGTTGTGTTGAGATGAACAACAAAGTTGACTTGTGTGGGTGTATTATGTGACATGCGTGTTAATTTTTCTATCCTAAACAGTTGTGTGAAGTGAAACACCTTACCTGTGAGGTTGCTCATATTCTATTATCTGCATAGCTTGCCTTTTGAGTTGATTAGTGCATGATTAACCTCTTTTTACTCTTGTTAGCACCATGGTTGAATTTTTAATTTGTTGCGAGAACTCCATGATTGTGATTACTAATGAAGGGAAGATTTTGGTTTTAAACTATGTTGTTTTGCATTTGTTCATTATGTTGTAATGCATTCTGTTTTTGTTTCATTCTATGATTTTGTTTTAATAGCATGCATCATGTTATGTTGTTCGGTAAGTCCACTAATTGTTTTGCTTGAGGACAAGCAAAACTTTAAGTTTGTGGGAGTTTGGTAACTGCTTAAATTACCTTCTTTTATACAGGTAAAATAGAACAGTTATCCTCATTTTAACTTATTTAAAGCCTTATTCTCCTTCTTTTTATACAAAAATTTAAGATTTAGAAAAATTCATTACAGATATATATTTTGGGCATATATTACTTCTATTTTCTTGTTTTATATTATTTGAGTCAGGTTTTAGAAGAATGGTAGAAGAAGACGTGAGAATTATGGAGTCTGGAAACAGTGTCCAGCGGTGCTAAAGTGGATGCCTAGCACCCATAAACCCAAGAGGGATTATTTTACCTTGTTCGACGCCCAACACCCACGAAATGGCCACCTAACACTAATGTGTGAACAAAGTCATATAAATAGAATAAAAGACATAAAGCGAAAGATATAACAAGAAGCGACGCCACCCATAAACCCTAGTTCTTCATCGAGCCACCATTTCAACCCCTATTTTCCACCATTTCACCTCCATTTTGTAGCTCCATGCCATTGATCAAGCTCTTCACCTCCATGGATGGCTAGATCCTTTTGGTTGGGGTTTTATGTAACTTTGTAATGAACTTTGTTGTATATTGTACTCTATTAATATAAGTTTATTATTCAGTGTTAAGGTTTTTCTTTACCTTACATTTGATTAATATATAGTTTGTGAATTTCGTTTGTTGAAGAACTCAGGAGAGAAATTTTGCTTGCAAATGAGAAGAGCTCCAATGGGATGTATGTCTTGGGAGAGAGTAAAAATCATTGGCTATCTTGAGCTCTTTTTCTTAATGTGGGTTATTTGACTCTAGATTGTGTGAGAGATCCATGATCTAAAGCCCAAATAGCTCAGTCTCTAACTCTTGAGGAATTGGAGACAGAGTATTTTTATGAATGATAAGAATGTGAATGATGAACGATGATTTGATAAAGTATTTATGCATTAGAGGAACAACAAAGTGAAATCAGAACCCCACCAAGCTTCTCATCATATTAATTTTAGTTTATTTTTATGCTCTTTTAATTTCAATCAATATATAATAGTTTAAATTAATTGCTTTATTATTTGCAAGTAATTATTATTAGGAGTGGGATAAACCTGATATATAACATATACTACAATATTATCGGTGCACTAGTAGAAAATTTGCGCTCTATCACATATCCTACCAATGTCTGATATTTGATTAAAATCCATGCCATCTAAATTAGGCCTATCCTCCTTTTTTTTCTTTAAAAACCTCTTGAAAATATTTCACGACTACTGTCTTAACCTAATTTACATCTTCTAACCAATAATAACATTTAATCATAACCCTTCGTATATGGTAAGTAGTTTATTATTGGTTTTACCAATTAATACTTTAAAAGTCATATAAATGAAGAGTTGTGATTGAAAACGTAAAACACGTTTACAGTACTAATGCATAGGTATTAAACTTTTATACCTAAAATATTATATAATTACAACAAAATCTATGTTTTCTTACCATAACATTAAACAATGTTGTGTTTATTAAGAGTTATTCTATAAATGACTCAATTTTTTGTAAATTGTATTTTTATCTTATTAAATTTGTATAAAATATATTATATATCTCTTTTTATTCTACAATTGTATGAATTATCATAGATTATAATATAATATTTTAGCAATATTTTTACTCAAAATTATAATTATGTAGTATTATACTATTATATATGTGGTATTATATAATATAATTATATTGATTAATTTATATAGGAACGTTTATTAGGTTGGGTGACCCGAAGACCCAATCTGACCCAAATAGATTTGATTGGGTTTTTTTATGATTGGGTGAAACCCCACCCAACTCAATCAAACTCAATCCATTACGGGTTGGGTGACAGGTTCAGTAAGTTGAACCTCAGACTCAACTCAACCCAACCCGACCATAATATTAAATTATTATTTAAAATTATGTGTTTCGTTATTATGTGTTTCTTTGATATTATGTTTTTGTTAGTTTAGACAAATTGTATAGTTTGTATTTATTTGAATGGTTTAACTACCTTTGACAAATTGTGTTTATTTTTATTTTAAACAAATGTTTCTTTAGTTATTATTGTTTGAAAATAATTTGTTTTAGTTTGATATATAATTTATGACTATGATTTATTGTTTATTTTTATTTTATAACAATTATATTGTCTATTTTTTAAAAAAAAATATCCTAAAAAAGCTGAGAAAATAATATTCTAAAATTTATTTTTTTTTTAAAAAAAATTAAAAATTATTTTTTAAAACTGTGATCCAATTAACCGAACTCAATCTGTTTAAAAGTAGGTTGGGTTTAATAAAAAAAAAAACAAAAACTCAACTCAATTCAATTCAATGTTTTTTATTGGGTTGGATCTACCTAAACCCACTCCAACACAACTCATGTTCACTCCTAAATTTATATATGTATAACGTGCAGGGTGGGGCAGGATGGGTGTTATAATACCCATACTGGCCTAAATACCTACATAATTTTTGAACTACCTCGTACCCAGACCCAATTTGGGAGTTATTAACTGTATCCCATGAGGATCTTTTTTAGTACCTATATATAAGTTCATTTGTTATCCTTAGTAGATACCTGCTACCTATTTCATAGAAAGAAATAAGTATTTATTATCTATCAAGTATCTTATTCAAAAACATTTACAGATGTCCACAAATACCCATGAAAATATTTTTTTAACTAAATTGTTTTTATATGAAATTTTGTCAAACAAATAATTTATTTACTAAAATATCTAGAAATAAAATTTTAGTATTTTTTATGAGATTAAAAACATATTAATCTAATATATACACAAAATATTTAGTACAAATAGAATCTTAACTATATATTACTGATATTTTTATAAAAAAAATTAATATTTTACAAAAAAATACATTTATAAAATTTTATAAGTAATATTTTAAATAATTCATTTTATAAAAAAAATTATCATCAACCTAAATAAAAATAATATTTTAAATTTAACGAATAACAGATATTTGTTAATATAGGTATTGTACACCTATTCGTGTCTGTTAATAAGTGGTAGAAAAAAATTCAAAACAACTAATAGCCGATACTCATTTAAATGACATGGGTGAATAGTTTTGCAAATTTTATCCTCGTATACGAAATTTTTTTTATCCCTTGAGATTAAAAAAGGTTCAAAATCAATATAAAAACAGAGAAACATAGATTAGTAAAAATATCAAGACATGACAGATGAACGTAGTAGTGAAAATCTGAATTCTTGCAAACTGGAACCACGTCATAAAAAACCGACATGCTTTTCATTGTACTTAAAAATAAAAGTTGAATTAATCAGTTTTATCATCTTGTGACAATTTTTTCAATCTTGCATCGCTCTACAAAGCAAATAGGGTGGCGACTTTTTAGCCTAAAAGTCACGTTTCACGTTGGACCAAGTTATGGGGCAATAGGAGGCCAACCCATCTTAAGAATTTGGAAAAGGTAGCGACCTCATATGTACCCCAAAAAGAAAGGGAAAAGAAACCTCAGAGGGTAGTCGCCATTTTCAATTATAAATTTGTAGACTACTTTTTTTCTTCAAAAGTGACATCTTCTTTGTTTTTCCATACATGCTTTAAATTTATTGTTAGCATTCAGTAGAAGAAAATGAAGTGAATGACTATGTATCAACCAATTTACCCATCCTTTGTTTATCCTTGCCTTATATCTTACACATGCCATAGGTTTATGTTGGGTGTATCAATCAATCTATGTTGGTCTATATACCTTGCGACTCGTAAGTACCGTTCATATTTTACAAGCCATGGCTCACTATTTAAAATATTTTTTTAGGTAAAATATATTAATAAAGTATCAAAAGTAACATAAAAAAGTACATGTGAAATAGCTAAGAATACATGCTCAGAACCATTCAATAAACTAAATATATAAAAGTTATCAACTCAATCCTACAAGATATAAACAAATGTATTATACCCTTTGAGATACCAAAATGAAAGTGGAAAAAATTACAAGAAAATAGGGTCACCACAACACTATGGTCAAACCGACAACATTGTAGTTGAAGCAACAAGAAGACAAATCAAGAATAAATAAGTACCACATCTCTATGGCATTTACCACATGGTTGTGGTCGATGTTAAGGAAATAAAAACTACCATCAAGATTGTGAATCACACTATTAGTCTAGAATCCACACAAGTGTGGAGAATTTGGAAAAGCAGAATATAAATCATTACTAACTACACATATGTGGGTTGTCCAACATTACTATGGTCAATGCGATTTAATCACCAAGAGCACGAATTAATCACACTATTATTCTAGTACCCACACATGTGTAAAGGATTAAACCAACAAGGACAAAAATTGTTGGAGCACTCATCACTACTATATGCCCTTGTGGATTTTACAACACTATTGTGGCTGACGCAGCTAAAGCCACGATAAGGAGCATGAACCATACGATTATGCTAAAACTCACACATGTGTGGATGGATACAACAAAATCAAGACAGAAACTATTGAAGCTCACACCACACCCTTGTATCTTATTCCACACTACTATTATGGATGACATAACTAAAAACACCTTAAAAGTACAAGCATGTCCAGGCCCTAAAACACAAACCCATGGGAGGTATCATAGTGTTGTGGAAAACTCATTTAGAAAAAATAATCCTAACAAAACCATGTCAACTCATGTGTAGAAATTAAGGGTAGGTATATAGACCCAGGTTCATAGATTGGTCAACAAACTTCCTAAGCTCATGTAAGTTATGGTAATTTGTATTGCAAGGCTCTCTAAATACAAAGACTAACCTTTGGTGGAATCTCATTTCTCACATAAGGTCTAGATTATCATTCATTTGACATGAGAACATAAGATCAAACATAGCCCTGTATTTCGAGCTGTTGAATAGTTTCTCAATGAATCTTTTAATCAACATCACCTATCCATCATTGCTAGACAATTATTACCTCCTCTCAACCACCTATAGAAAATCCACAAGAATCCTCCTATGTCACTCAAACCTCCACCTCCATATCTCACAAAATCACTTCCTTGTATCATTTGTAACTTCATTCCTTGCAGTTGTTTTCATATATAGTCTTGAAAATTTTGTTTGGAGAGATATGCATTCAATTCAATCATCCTTCCAACATCTGATTATTTCATACTTTCCCATTTTTCATTCCACATTCTTGTCAAACCACTTCAATGTATTTTGGCTTCCACATACATTTTGTAAATCCCTTCACCAAATAGATGATTAAATTGGTACTTCTTCTCCTTAGGGATGACAAATAAATTTGTACCTATGGGTAATCTTCAAACCCACCCCAAGTTGACAGAGAATCCCTAGTTTGACCAAGCACATGTACAAGTATGGGGAATACCCGATTTGTTAAGTCGATGATGGAGATATACATATTCACCCCATACCCATACCTGCTCTTATTTTAATGACTAAAATATTTATTTGTCTTAAAAAAGAGAAAAATTTGAAATTTAATTAACAAATTGCAAATTTTTCATTTATTAGATAACTTTTGAATTAATATCATTATATCCAAACAAATTATTTTTTACAAAAATATTATTATAATTTTTTTAAACGAGTATAGGTAACCTGATACCTAACAAGGATGGGGATGGAAACATAAATCTCATACCTGTTGGGCATGGAGACAGGGATATGGATGAGTTTCAAAAGTCAAAATAGGGATGAGAATGTCATACATGCCTCCGTCTTGCCCCGTTGTCATGCCTACCTTTACTAGAAGATTCCTCCAACCTCCTTTTGATTCTAATATCTCTTTCCAAAACCCTCCTTTTTTGTTAAATTCTCACCTCCACTTACCAAGTAATACCTCGTTGAAAGGAAAAAAAAAATTTAATGACTACACCCGAACACTCTTTTGGTTAACACATTATCTCAATTCACTCAAGGAATATTTTTTCTCTCATTATCACTACCCATAAGAAATCCCTTTGTAAATAAATAATTTTCTTACCGATCAACAAGAGTACTTTGAGAAAAAAAAAGAAGATAGAATAATAGTAGAGAAATAAGGATCGAATTTATCAAACACCCCACCCTCCCCCTCCTTGAAAAAAAAAAAGAAAAATCTTTATTTTTCCAACAAAATAACTTATTCTTAACTTTATCAATTACCTTATACCAAGATGCTAATCTAAGGTTTGCATTTATAGACATGCCTAAATAGAAAAAAAAAAATTGTGACTTAAAAAATTAGCATGGCTCTCTCTATGTTTCCCTATTGTCCACCTCAATGGACAAAAAAAATACCTTTTGACAATATTAACTTTGAGTACAATCACAAGTTCAAAACATTAAAAAAGTATAGTCTTAATTGACACCATATGAGAAGAAAGTCTCACCAATACGCGAAGTGTCCTTCGTATATTG
The DNA here is from genome assembly GCA_037954015.1 of Psophocarpus tetragonolobus. Classification (NCBI taxonomy): domain Eukaryota; kingdom Viridiplantae; phylum Streptophyta; class Magnoliopsida; order Fabales; family Fabaceae; genus Psophocarpus; species Psophocarpus tetragonolobus. Next base: position 74,308,360 of record CM075691.1, read on the forward strand.
TAACAAATTAACTTTCACAATTCCTTCCCCCACTTTAATTCTTGTTTTAGTTAGTAATTTTAGTTAAGAATAACGTGTTTTCAAGTTTCACATTTATTTACATATACATAAATATTCAACACTCACCTACTGAGAATTGACATATACTTTCAGTCAAACCGTGATTCACTGACATACATAAGTAAATACTAAATAGTTGCTTATTCAACGAATATAACCAAAGTCATGAAATTGCCGTTGCTTTCTAATCCTAATTCTTCGTTATGTGAAGCTATTATTTTTCTAATTATTGAAAGGCTAATTTATCAGCAGCTTTAACATTAAAGATACATAACAAATCCTCTTTTTATATATATATATATATATATATATATATATATATATATATATATATATATATTATACTAATGAAAAATAAGAGACTTGATATATCGAAGGTTGGTTATATATGTTTTGAAAGTAATTTTTTATTTATATTTTTTAATTTTTAGATGAATAGTTATTGAAAAAACCATTAAGGATAAAACTGGAAACACAATGTGGTTGAATTATCTTTATATATATATATATATATATATATATATATATATATATATATATATATATATATATATTATAAATTTCATTAATTATCAAAGCCAAACACAAGAGGATCTAATCTTTATTTCAAACTAGTACACATATTGATTTTTTAATTTATTGTTTACAACATTAAATATACTGGATTTTATAAAAATGTAACAGTATTACTCTATGCATAATAAAATTGTAACTGAAATATGTTTTATTATCTCTCTAGATATCATAATTTTCTCATTTTGCAGGTCTCACTTTTTTTAAATTGTGTAGCTATTTCTTTTTTCAAATAGTTCATCCTTAGTCTTTTATTTGTTTTTTCTATATGTCTCTTAATATATTTAATCAAAATGAAAAATTGGCGGTATTCAGTGAGACTTAATAAAAAGGTTGAAATGACACTTAACAAATATTATATATATATATATATATAAGACCAATAACAAAGCAATTACATATAAGAAAGAAAATTAGTACGAGTTTTCAACTATAACATTTTAAAAATCAATGAGAGACTAAATTGATGAGAAAATTGTGATCGAGGAATAATTGATGGAAAACAAAAAGTGAATACTGGATTTTAATTGTAGAATAAGATTTGTACAGAAAAAAAAATAGTAGAGTTTTTTCTTTATAACCTAGTAGAGGGTTAGGTGATGCATTTCTCAATAAGCATGAGACTTAAGCTTAACTAATTAGCATACTCTACAAAAAGACTAATTACACCTCTTAAAAGAAAAAAGAACCTATAGGTCAAAATACAAGGCTGGAAATAAAATTAACTAGACTCTTAGAATCCTAATAACACAAGAGTGTTTATACAAACCTAAAAATGGTCAAATTAATACTAATTAATGGAACATGTCATAAACTAAGCTCCTTAAAACTCCATCTGAGTCATATTTCTTTTTTATTGGTCCTAACTCAAATGTGATAGAAGTAGATGTATCATTAGGAGTAAAAGGTTTTAAAGCATTTGATAAAAAAACCAATAGAATTTTTAGGCTAGAGAAAAGAGTTTAATTTATATGTAATAATACAGCATAGAAAGCTTGTCGATGAATCCAAAATCACAAATAGGGACGAGTTTAAAATTAACTATTGCAAAAGGCATGCAGCAAAATGCGTATATAGATTTTCCTCAATGGGAAAGAGTTTACTTACAGAGGGAAGTAGCATTGACTAATGGAGAAATATTTTGTACATTTTTCCCTTGAATGGAAGTGCCAATGACAGGGTTTGAATAATTCTTTAAAATTTGCTTACAAGGAAATGACAAATGTGGAAGATCAAGAACAAGAACAGCAGCAGGATGGGTTTTACTTTTACAACAAATTCATAGTCATTGAATATACTTGCCTTCCCCTGGAAATGAAGTGGTTATGGACCAAGTCGTTGAGAATTAAAGAGAAATTATTATGGATAAATGTGGTATGTTTGCTGAAAGCTCAAAACATGGTCTATTTCAATGCTGAATGGGAAGTACATATATTGTCTTCTCCAATTCCATGGAGGAAAGATATTTGAATACTCCTTTTGTTAGAATTTCAAATTTAAATCCATGAGCTTGCTTATATTATATGTCACAAAATAATGGTAAGACATCCAGGTGTAAGCAGAATCCAGTAAAAGATAGATGTAAAACAAGTGTTAGTGGGTGGGACCCCACAAATTAAAATTACGATTGGCACCCTCCAGAAATTCTAAAATACCCGTCTTACCCTCTTCACCTTCCCGCCACCTGCTCCTGCGCATCCCTCCCAAAAATGCCTCACGTGGATATACCCTAACATGTAAAATAAATACAAATAAATATGTGCCTTCCGGATTAAGTGATCCGAAAGCAGCACAATTTGTTATCTATATAACAGATTAATTTTAATATGTTTTGGGTAAAATTATTTGGAACGATGACTATAGTTCTAATTGAGGTGCCAAAAGAAAAACAATTTATTTCAGATTGGGCTTCATGTGTTTTGTGGGAAGCTACAGTCCAATCCCATTTTTATTGGAATCCTTTTTCTAATGCCACCTCATTGCTTTTTCTTTTTTAACATTTTGACAATTATCTTTCATGGAAATGTGTTTCTGCTCATCATTATACACTAGCGCAAATATTTTTTATTTTGTATTCCGAGTGTGAATTTTTCGCTTGCATTAAGTTATTTTGTTTGGGCTTGAAGAAATATTTTTTTAAAATTGTTTAAAAAAATTGATTTTATTTTAAAGATTCAAGTAAATTTTCGTTTGATTACTGTAAAAAAAAATTACTTTTTAAAGGTCCTATGCTTTTTAAAGATTTTCTTCTATCGCAATTTCTTTTTTTAGAAGCAGTTTTGAATTGTTTCTTAAAAAAAAGAAAATTGATTATTTTTTATTCTATTTATTAAAAGAAACTTAGACAAACATCTGAAAAATTTTTATAAGTAATTTTTAAAAAAAAAATATCATTTAAAAAAATAAACTTAAACAACAGAGTCTATAAAACTTCAGTAAACAAAAAATTATTTTGTTTTCTATATTTTATTTTAAAATAAAATGACATTATAAATCCAACTATAAAATATAAGTCTAAGATATTATAAGATTAAATAATACAAAGTATGTGCGTATAGTGAAACAAGCTGGTGATAATCATAAATAAAAGCGAATGTGATTAATTTTTGGTTCTAGAGAATAAGTGAGTCAAACTAGTGATACTGTTGTCAATAGTTATGATTTACCTGAATCAGGACAAAGTATTAAATAAGAAATGGCAAAAAATGATTAATAAAAAATAATAAATATATACAAATACAAAATACTAGAGAAAAACATTAAACTACCACACCCTTATATGTTTGAAAATTTTGAGATGTACAGTATATGTGTCTCAATGAACTAAATTAATCACTTATGAAGGTTATTTAGAACAATTGTGGAATGGGAAAACAACATACTATTTATCTCATTTTCCACCATTATATAAAGAAGAACAATTGTGGAAGATCTTTCTCACATATGGACTAGTCAGGGATTAGTACATGGCAAGGAAAAGGAACTAAATAGGTTATAAATTTGGTTTCATTAAGTTTCAAGACTTGTACAATCTATCTAAACTAGAAAAAAAAGTTGGTTCAGATACACATCAAAAAAGTTAAGTTGAATGTCAATAACCTAGACATGACATGACATGCCATTGGAAAGAGGAAACCTACAAACAGGGACTATGAGAAGACACAATATGAAATAGGTTAAGAACGAAATAAGTTATAATAAAACAAAAGAAGCAGTGTTAAGAAAGGATTAAGGAATGTTGTTGGTGGAAGGATGAAGTCACATATGCAGAGATCTTATAACACAAATGTACATTGGAGTGTGAAGGGATTTTTGAGTTAACAAATGGGAAGGAACCATAAGAAAAGATGAATTTAAAAGTGCCAACTCCAAACGAAGATTGGCTCTCACATTGTCTAGTGGGGAAATTGTGGTATCCCACTATGTTGGCAGGAGATGAATGAGGCTTTTATATTAGAAGGATTAACCTCTATTCAAGTACAATATATAGGGGATAATTTAGTCCTTCTATTGGGACTATAGAGGGTGGAATTGGAACAGGTATTCTTAATTAATGATGAGCGAAGATGTTATGAAGTGTTTGATGAATCTATTACCATATGGAAACCAAATGATATTTTAGGAAGCAAAACTGTATAAGTCCAATGTAGAGGGATTCAAGTAAATTTGTGGAATAAGGAGTTCTTAAAAAGGCTTGTGCCTCTTTTTAGAACTTGCATTAAAATAGATTATGTCACTCTGAATTTGTAGATACTCGACTTTGTTAGTGTAATAATCCAAACGAGCATGAAGACACCAATATCAAAGTATCAACATATCTATTTTAATCGGGGGTCCTATCGGTGAGATTTGTGGACGAAATCGAATATCAGAATAAGAAAAAGGGTATAAAGATTAACCAGACAATAACTGAGTTGTTGTTCCAAGAAAGCGAGGAAGGAGTAAAACTATGGTAAGAGGAGTTAAAATTAAATGGGAAGATGGAGTGAACATTTTTAAGGCCAAATTAGACTAAGAATAGCAACGGGTCGGCATGGGCACAAGTAATGGTTGCCCACTTCCCAACCCGCCACCCACTACCTGAAAAAAAAAATCATCAGGTATCCGCTATAGAAATGTTTCTAGGCTTTTTAACATCCATAGGTATCCATCGGTACCCCTGAATATTTTAAAAAAATAATTTTTTTAGAAATGAATATTTTATATGAGAATTTTATCAAATAAATCATTTATTTATTGAAAACTCTAGAAATAAAATTATACTATTTTCTACAAGATTAATTAGATTTAAAAATAGATTAATATACTGTATTGTAAAAAATATTTTATACAAATAAATCTTTATTTTATATTATTGGTATTTTTATAATAAATAATTTTATTAATTATGAAGTTTTCATAAAAAAATAATATTAATATCGATGAATTTCAATAATTAATATTTTATTTTGATTTATTTCACAAAAGTATTTTCTTTTTTAACTTTTATATATATATATATATATATATATATATATATATATATATATATATATATATATATATATATATAGTATTTTAGTTTAGTGGGTACCCACAGGTACGGGTACTATGATAACCGTGCATGTGCTCGTTAAGGAACGGGTAGAAAAACACTGATACCGACGGGTGACGGATACCCATTTATACTATTCGTGCAAATATCTTTGTGAGTTTTATCTATGGGTGCGGATTTTTTGCCATCCCTAGACTAGACTAATAGTAAGTCCTCTCTAGCATGAGATGGGCAATAGTCTTATAATTCTCATTGAGGAAGGTATCCCATATACCAAGGAACATTGGATAAACTTTACATCTGCAAGTGGTCCCTACACACCACACAAAGGTTAGAGAAGGGATATAGAACAACTAGGAGATTGCACACAAAACGAGGAAAAGGTAAGCAATAAGCACAACAAGAAGTTACAAGAGACAAAGGTAATGGAAATAATTAGGATGTTAAGACAACTACAACAAACCTACTGACCACAAACTCTGATGGAGGTGTCATAGAGATTATGGATAAAGGCAATGAGAAAAGAGATTAGGCAAATAAAAAACATAAAGAGAATAGTTGGGATACAACCAAAATAGTTACTTGTAGGATCAACAAAAGAATTTAACATGTTAGGCATAATAAAGTAAGCCCCTTAGTTAAGGAGGCACTTACTACCTAAAGTTTATGTAATGATAAAGGGAGATGTAGAGGTGTCAAAATGATTCAGTTCTGGCCCACACAGGCCCACCCATTGTGAGTTGCAAAATAAGCACACCAGACTAGTCTGACCCACCAAAATAAAGACACCTAAATTTCTAGCCTGACCTGCCCTACCATGGGTTGGTGCGTTAGGCGGTTGACCCACCAAATTTACAAAAAGAAATTAATTAATAAATTGAGTTTATGATTTTTTTTTCTTTTTTAAGTGATATTTTTATATATAAAATGTGCAAATTATAAATAATATTAGAACAACATACATACATAATGGATTCATGTCATCAACAAGAAAATTATAAATAATATTAAAACAACATACATAGATAACATTAAAACAACATGCAAATTAGGGGTTTCACTTTCAGATTTCAAGAAAAGTTTGGCTTTGACAGTATTAGGGGTTTCACGTTTTGGGGAAAAATTGAAAAGGAAAACGAAATTAGAAAAAAACGACTTACATGTACTTATACTGATATAAGTGGTAAAAAAACTAAATTTTTTTGTGATGGTCAATGGGCTAGCCCAACCCGACTTAGTCTCAACCCACCAAATTTGCAAGTTGGGCAGGTGAGTTATATAAATGAGGTCGTTTCTTGAAACATGGTTTTTCTGACCTGCCCGAACTCATGATTTGATTAAATGAATCCCCTTGTTGATACATGGGTAAAAAATATGAAACTTTAGTTTTAAAGGGGAAAAATAGACTCAAAAGTCAAATTCTATAAAAAAGAAAGAACTTTTCCCCTTAATTTTATGCAAAAAATAAGTTTTTTTCCCATGGGTGAACGTGAGAAGTCATTTAATCAAGTCAATGTAGAAGTCAATGTTAATAGTTTAATAGTCATTAACTATCATATAATAGATGGTTCAAAAGTCATCAAACAATAAAATGGAGAGATAAAATGTGAGCAATTAAAAATAGGAAAACAAAATGTCAACAATTAAATAAATTGAGGGGCACGAATTATAATTGAGTCTTGATTAAATCACACTCGAAGTTGAGTTCTGGTGAATTTTATTTGAATTACTCTCTCTACCTGATGGATTGTTATAGCCTTTACCGGTCAATTTAATTAATTACTAGCTCATGTAATCAATTAAATGGGCCATGACCTAATTTTTTCATTAATTATTTAAAGGCACCTCATTTGAAAAATTAGGTCAACATATAATCTTACATTATTCTTACAACCTTAAGAGGTAGAACAAAAACGTTTACAAATTCTTATGCCCTCATCAGTCTAATAACAACACAAACTTTATCATCATCAAGATTACTCTTATTTTTTTCAATCATTGAAATTCTTTTGAGCAACCTTGATCAAGAACATAATTTGTAATTTCTTATGATTTGATCTTCAACCTTCACATTTGCACAATTCAAGGTGTAGTCCTTCAATCTCTTTATCATTGCAATGGTTTGCTTTCTAGAATAGGGTTTTTCAAAGAATTCTTGTGATAGGGTTTCACAAGGTGTTCTCCTGTAGGGTTTAAGAGAACTATTGTTATAGGTTTTATGTGTTTATAGTGTTTGTATCTTTGATCTATTGTGATAAGGGATTTGACTTAAGTTGTCAAACTAACACTATGAAACTTGTGAATTTGAACCTATAGTCTTAATTGAGATTATGTACAATTATCCTGTCTAAATTGTGAATGCGTATTTATCTTTTGGAAATCTAAATTCAATTATTCTTTCAATTATTTTCTATCTCTACTGCAATTATTAATTATTGAAAGAATCCTAGTTTCTTGAAGAGGCATATTGTTTCGTTGAACTAAATTTTTAAATTGACACAAAAATAGTTTTTTTAAAAGGAATCTCAAAATATAGAGTTCTAATGGGAGACTCAAGTAGGTTCCCAATAGGCATGGTAATAAGGTGGGGCGGGAACGAGTATGACATTTTCATCCTCATACCCAGCAAGTATGAGATATATGTCTCATCCCCATTCTCATCAAGCACTTATACTCTTTCCATACCCACAAAAATATTACAATGATTTTTTAATAAAAAATAAACTTTCTGAATATAATGATATTAATTTTAAAATTATCTAATCAAGAAAAGTTTGTAATTTATAAATTAAATGTCAAATCTTTCTTCTTCTTCTTTTTTTTTTTTTTTTTTTTGCAAGGTAAGTATCAAACATTTCTTAACATCCTAAAGTTGTAATTTGTGAAGAAAAAAAAAGAATCTAAGGGTCATTTGGTTTAAAAATTAGGTACAATAAATCAAGGTGAAGAGGTTGAAATATTTTAATCATTAAAATAAGGGTGAGAGAGGGGTGGATATGGGATAGGTATGTATATCCTAATTCCTATCCTCATCCTCAACATAACAAATCAGGTGTTCCATATATCTGTACTCATGCCTAGTCAAATAGGGGATTCCCTGTCAATTTCGAGATGGATTCATGGATTATTCATGGGTACGAGTTTATTTGTCATCTCTAGTTCCCAAAATCATCTAAGTAACTCCCAATGCCCCAAATCACATTGGATACCATATTCATACTTTCATTTATTTTGCAGGTCTGCTTAACGACAAAACAATCTTATTAGTACTTGGATAATGGATGTTTTAGACATATGAACAGAGAGAAGAGTAAGTTAGTGTCTCTACATGCCAAGGATGGAGAATTTGTGACCTATGGGGATAACAACAAAGGAAAGATAATTGGAGTTGGAAGCATTGGTTACTCATCTTCTACACTGATTAAAAATGTACTATACATTAAAGGACTAAAGTATTACTTATTGAGCATAAGCCAACTATGTGAAAAAGGATACAAAATTGCTTTCAAAAAGTGTTGCATGATTAGTTATGGCTGCACAAATGTTATAAAACTCATTAGTAACAAGTTTATAAAACCCTAAAGACTTGGTAAGGGGTCTATCCAAAATCAAGTTTATAAAAAAAAAGGCCTATATGATGCATGTCGAAACAAAAAAGTAGTCTAGAGCATCTTTTAATCTAAAAACATTGTTTTTACATCTAGACTCATTATATTTTTTCACATGAATTTACTTGGACCATTTAGAACTATCAATTTGGGTTGAAATTATTATGCATTGTGATAGTGGATGATTATCCCTTAAAAATAAAGCGTTCAAAAGTTTAGAAAACTTGCCAAGAAAATTCAAAATAAAAACAAGTTGAATCTTAAAGCAATTAGAAGTGATCATAGTGGTGAATTTCAAAAGGATGAATTTGAAAACTTTTGTGAAGAAAATGACATTGATCACAAATTGTTTGCTCCTAGAACCCAACAACAAAATGGGAAATGGAAAACAAAAATAAATCATTGGAAGAACTAGCAAGAACAATGTTGAATGAAAATAATTTACCTGACTATTTTGGGTTGACGCTATAAGTATTATTTACTATGTTCATAACAAAATTTTAATTTATCCTATTTTCAAATTAACCCCCTATTGACTCTTCAATGTAAGAAAAAAGCACCCTCAAAAGTACAAGTATTTACTTGGAGAGTTATGATTAACAAAATTTAGGCCAAAAATAACTTATTTAAAAGGGGTATAGTTTCTCACCCGAAGATGTCTAGTTGTCCTCTAATTTCATCAAATTGAGGGTAATCAATGCCTATTATTTGGTTACTCTTTAGCATATTTGTCGTGGTAAGCATGTTATTAATGGTTTATAGTACATGCCTTGTTACCCTAAAATCATTTACTTCATCTACACTTGCATGGGGGCTGGTAATAGGTAAAAAAATAAAAAACACATGGATACTAATTTGGTTAGTCGAGGTATGGTAACTATGATTACACCGTAATAAAGTAGTGTTTAGATCAACATAGGTCTTTTGAATTGATGTCTTATAGGGTTGGGAGTTGGATTGTCTCTAATAATAATAAAGTTGTCTTCTCACCATATTAGTGTAAAAAAGAATCTCTACTATGTTTATTAAGGGCTACATAGATTTCACTTATGCTGTTGCTTTGTTGTTTTTCTCTTCTGATGTTTCTTCGGCTTTTTATCAGCTTTGTCTCCTCCCATGGATATACTTCTTGGATTTCCTTGGTTGTTTTAATATATTTCGTTTTTCCTTAAAAAAACCAAAATACTAGAAATCCTAAATAAAGACAACATTTTTCTTATAATCCTTTTATATGTTCAACAATTTTTTATTGTGTCAGAGTGAATGTCACTTGCATCTATGGGAGATCAAATCAATTATCTACTACAAATTTCTAACTATCATTTCCAACATCTACAATAAAAAAACAAATTATTTGTATGAAGATTTGATTATCCTGCAAAACACAAGGGAAAGACATTAATAATACTGACAAACATAAGATTTGTTAGAGGAAGACTATGTTTAGTTACCCCTAAATGCTTCATATAAGCTTATAGAGGAGCTCATGTATTTTTCTAGCATGAACTCATTCATATAAGGATTTAAATTTACTAAACAATAGCTACAAAACTTTATTCTCTTATTTTCCTTTGACTTCAACTAAATTGTTAGCTAACATCATTTTTACTTTAAAAATGATAGTTTCAAAATAATAAAGAAAGTAAGGATTTAAGTTGGGATAAAATATTTGGGTTAGCTTCATGATTTGAATGGTGTCACTAGTAGAAGTGTTGACATAATGGATGTTCACACTAATACCCTAACCACGTAGTCAACATTAATTATGTCAGTTGTAAGTCAATGTTAACGATGTAATGTACATAATGTGGACACTAAACATATATAATATTAGTTTTTTTCTGGTGTACAACTTAACATTTATTTTATGTAAATGATATATAGCATCGACAAAAAGTAGAAATTTACTCTAATTTACACAAATTAATGTCCATTTTCATCATTTAAAGGTTGACACTGAAAGACTATCCAGTATACAAATCAATTACCATGATGTAATATCAACACATCCATTAAATTACCCCATTTCAAACCCACTTTGTGTGAATCAACTTAATAGATGGGATGAATAGTCTTAAACATGTAGGTTAAGAGTCTAACTTAATCCTACAAAATCAATTGTCACACTAAGTATTGGATATGTAGGGAGGTCTGATAGCAATGCAACATTGGGTGATACAATAGTTCAAACAATATATTAGGTTAAATTATAATTCATGTCCCTCAGTTTATTCAATTGTTGACATTTTGACCCTACTTTTAATTCCTTATATTTTCTTCCTCTATTTTATAAATTGATGACATTTGAATCATACGTTAGATCATAGTCGTTGTTTGTTAAACTATTAACATTAACTTCTCACATGGCATGACTAAATGGCGTGACTAAAATTATTTTAGTTAATTGAGGGGTTTAAATTAAAATATTCATGCTGATTTTGAGTTTGTAAAACCCCCAATTTCCAAATTAGGTGCCAAGGGATGGGAGAGAACCCAACTTGATCCGCACCGTGGTGTTCATCCATTGCTTGGTCATGTTGCTTATCTTCATTCTCTTCATCTTCATCGTCTTTTGCTCTTTGACTTCGCTTCGTCTGTGATTATGATCTAACGAATGATTCAAATATCATTAATTTATAAAATAGATGGATAAAATATGAGCAATTAAAAATAAAAGGTCAAATGTCAACAATTAAATAAATTGAAGAGTACGAATTATAATTAGCTAACAAATTATTAAGATAAACTTTGATATCATCTTAGAAATTTGAGTTAATTAAAAATCTAACTGAATCCTATAGGAAATGTACCTCTTTTATATATTATACTTTGGTCATATTATTGATATACGTGTAATCATCAACAAATAGTTTGCATAAAATTATTAATTTTATTTTTTCATTGTAAAAAATAGCGAAAAATGTGAAGAAGTAATTGTATTCCGACAATATTATATTTCAAGAAAGAAACAATTTGATTAAAAACGGATAACTAATTAAAAATGAAGTAGTTTAGAATTTGGAGAAACATGCAAACAATCAATCTATTGAGTCACTCGAACATGTATTTTTTTTTTTTTTGAAAAGCTAAAAATATATTCAATAACAGAAACAAAATGTTTCTTAGAGTACATACTAATTACATATGTCTCAGTATCCTATTGGAGCATATCAAGACTTATCCACCTATTTCATATTTAATAAACACAATGTAGGATTAGCATACCAATTCGACAAGACGCACCCCCTATTAAAACCAAAGGAATATGATAGCCATTTTCACGAGATTACTTTTATGGACATCAGAATGTCGACAGAATCCACCGGTATGTTATTAAAAGCAATCTGATTTCTAGTAATCTAGATAACCCAACACCCAGCAAGCCAGAACACATACTTGCACTTCTTCTTTCGCTTTCCAACCACCCATGCTGATGACGAAAGGAAGAGTTGATGCAAATCCCCCGGAATAGGTCCTTGAATTCCCAGCCGGCTAATGATATTGTTCCACACCAATTGAGCCTTGACACACCTTAAGAACAAATGATTTCTATCTTTAATAGCACTGTTACAAAAGACGCACAGTGCATCCTCACCTGGGATGACAACACCTCTCCTCAAGAGATTATGGGTGGTTGGTAATCTATCTAACAATAATCTCCATGAAAAAGCAATTACCTTGGAGGGCAAACTATCTTTCCACATTCGTCTCAAAACTTTGGGTTCCACCTCAATTAGTTTGGATGAGGTCTGTTGTAAACGCAGAACCGAATAAGCCTCCGCAATTGAGAAACTTCCATCCCTACTAGATGACCAACTCCATCTATCGACCATGTAATCCACAATTACCACTGGCTGCAACGCACTTTGTAAAAGACGGATCTGATCTTCTTCCCATACAAATAGGTCCCTTTTCCATACCCATATCCACCCCCCGGACGCTTCCTTTTTGTCGCTAATAGTGGTACCTTTATCTACCGCTAACCCATATAACCTGGGGAACTTTAAGCTAAGGGGTCCATCTCCTATCCAATTCTGTTCCCAAAGAGAGTATCTTTTCCGTTCCCTAGTTTTCTAATGACATTATTCCGAAACCAGTCTGGTATCCTCGCTTTCAGTCTATCAATATCTCATACATCCCTCCACTACTGAGAAGCTGTAGATAAATTCTCCGATCTTTCATTGAGTTTGTATGTCTGGCCATATCTACCCTCCAACAAACTCGCCCATATTGCATTTTGCTATGTTAATAGCCTCCACCGCCACTTTGCAAGTAAACTCAAATTGAAGTCCCGTAAGCACTTTACACCCAGACCCCCTTCTTCCTTTTTTTGACACACATTTTCCCAGCTAACCCACACAATTTTGGTTTCCTGGTCTTTCCCTCCCCACAAAAAGGAGCGCTGTAATCCGGTAAGGACTTTTAGGACTTTCTTGGCCACCTTGTAAAACGAGAATAGATACAGCAGAAGGCTAGACAGTACTGAATTTATCATAACTAGCCTTCCTGCAAAGGACATATGTTTTGCCCTCCACACTGCCAATTTTTGCTGAAATTGTTCGATGACTGGTGACCACGTATCTACCTTCCTAGGGTTCGCTCCACCGAAATCCCCAGAAATTTAAATGGCGGTGATGACACAACACAATTCAAGAGATTGTTAACAGCGCTTGTAAATGAATCATCTACATTTAACCCAAAGAATTTGCTTTTGCTGTAATTTACCTTTAACCCCGAAGTCAGCTCAAAATCGCGGAGAATAACCTTCAAGTACCACACCGACTGCAGATCAACCTCCCCCATCATAATCACATCATCTGCATACTACAATATTGAAAACTTTGCCTCCTCAGCAATATTGAGCTCTTGAAACACCCCTTTCCCTACAGTTGTTCTGAACAATCCAGTTAAGGCTTCAGCTACCACTAGAAACAAAAAGGGAGAGAGTGGATCTCCCTGCTTCAAGCCTCTCCCCGGCCTAAATTTCTTCGTTGGACTCCCATTGACTAGAATCGACATGTGACTATTCCTGACAATACTACTCATCCACTTCCTCCATGTACTCCCAAACCCCAATCTAGCCAACATATAATCCAGAAAGTCCCAATTTACCGAATCATACGCCTTCTGAAAATCCACCTTAACCAAGAAACATGGTTTCCTTTTGCGCTTAGCCCAATCTACTATCTCATTCGCTACCAATACCCCATCCAGGATCGATCTACCTGGCAAGAATGCTGACTGACACTTAGAGTTAAATGCCCCATAACTTTCTTCATTCTCAATGACAGCAGTTTGGAAACAATCTTTTGAATGCTAGAAATTAAAGAAATTGTCTATACTGAGCTAACATGTCCGGCCTTGTCACCTTAGGGATGAGGGTAAGAAAAGATGATGTCACTCCTCTTGGTAATACTCCTGATTGGTGGTATTCTTGAACTGCCTTTACCACATCGTCCCCTATGATTTCCCAACATGATTTATAGAAATGGAAACCAAATCCATCGGGGCCCGGGCTTTTCCCTCCCTCACATGCCCAAACCGCCTCCTTTATTTCTTCCACTGAAAACGGCTCCTCTAGCCATTCTCTCTGCTGATCATTCAACTGATTGAAAGACACCCCATCCATCTTTGGTCTCATCTGTTGTTCCTCCTTAAAGAGCCTTGTGAAATGATTAAGCACATGATCCCGAATATTCTGAACTCTCTCCACCCAACCGACATCTGTTTTAACTGCCAGTAGAGAATTTGTATAACATCTTTCCTTAAAGCATTTGTGAAAGTAGTTTGTGTTGCTATCTCCATTTAGAGCCCATTTTACCCGAGATTTCTGTAACATGGACTATTCCATTCGCCTTGCCTTCCCCCAATACTCTGATAAAATACCTTGTCTCTGCTGACCGCTCCCGTTGACCCCTTGGCCTAACTGATGATCCACCATCTCCAGTTCTAATACCTCCTCTGTCAGGAATTTCTCATCTTTACTCCAGTTTTCTTCTTTCCACTCTTTAATCTTCATCTTCAGACCTTTTAATTTACTTGCCAGCTGATACATCCTCCAACCGTGACCCTGGTCTGATGTCCAGAACTCTTTTACGAGATCCATAAAACCTTGCTCCTGCAGCCAATGATAAAAAAACTTGAAAGGTTTAGGGCCCCAATTCTGTTTATTCACCTCTGTTAGGATCCAGCAATGATCTGAGAATTCTCTAGTACCCACTCTTTGAGCTATAACTCCCCACTCCTCCATCAATTCCGGGGAGAATAAAAACCGATCCAACCTACTAGATGACTCTCCATTCGGGGCTATCCACGTTGCTTCTTTTCTGATAACGGGAATATCCAATAGCCCATTGATTGGATAAAGAATTTGAAGTCAGGCATCTCAATTGTAGAGTGAGAACTAGATCTCCCTTTGAACTCACTCCTGTCCAACATAGCGTTAAAGTCTCCTCCAAGCACCCAATTAACCTCTGGAAATCCTCGTTTTGTCATCATCAGATCATCCCATACTTTTCTTTTTCCTTGTAACGAACATGGGGCATATACATTAACCACACAGTTAACTGCCGTTGAAATCTTTCCTCTAAAGCCAATTCCAAGGAAACCCTGCCCTTGTATAACCCAGACAACCTCCAACATATGCTTCTTCCAAACTGTCAGACAACCTCCACTAAGTCCTGTTGACGGTAAAATTCTCCAATTGCACCCTGTCGTCCCCCATAGTTCCTTAACTTCCCAGTCACTTACCTTCCTACATTTTGTCTCCTGTAGTAAGCAGATATCAATATCATTACCATTTAGCAGTCTCCTAATCCTTCTTCGCTTGGTCCGATCCCGGAACCCCCTCACATTCAAAGAGAGAATCTTCATTTAGTTATTCCTATCACCCCTCATTTCCCTTCTTTCCTTCTCCTCCTTATCCCTCGTCTCCATCTTCCTTAACTCCTATATATATATTTTATCTGATTAATTGCCGGAATTCCGACTTCCTTCAAAGCCTTCCATATTTTTTCCGCTTCTTCCTCCTCATCGCCTTTTCCTTTGTCGTCTTCGTTTACCTCATCCAGTTGCCCTCGCCTCATTAATTCATTCCCATCAAAACTATTCCTTCTTAGCTGCTTCCATATGGATACCCCCCTGCTTTGCCCTTGTTCTCCTCCGTACACTACTTCTCCACCTACTAGTACCCATTTCTTGTGGTTGTATGGTAGAGTAGAAATAGATTCATTTTTTTCTGTAATCGCTATTCTCCATAATAACCGCCTTCCCTTCGTGACCAATAGCAATTTCGGAAAGTTCTCCGCCGTGACCCATATTTTTTCCTGTAAACGGGCCCGTATTTGCTGCTGTAATCGGGCCCATTACCTGCCCACAAAAACGCTGTTTGCGGGCCGAAACGGCTTCCGCATTGAGGCCCAAATTGGATGCCGATTTTCCCGCGCAAGGTCCGTTAAAATGTAAAAGATTATTCGTTGTACGTGATAAGAAATATTTATTAATGTAAAAGATTTCCGTATATTGCTTTGGTTTGACGGATATTTTTAGCAGCCATAGCTATTAGCTGATAAATTAAGATGGACGTGGAATGGATCAAAATGGATGTTGGTGGATGGATCGTGTGGTGGAGTCAAGTCAACCATTTTTCATTTGGTGGGCAATGGCACTGAGTTGACCATCCCCAAAATACGCTAGCCCGGCCTTAATGCTTTCCCATCTTCGCCCACTCTTATACCATCATTCCACCATTTTATAATTATGCATAAAACTATTCATAGCTTTTCATATATAATTTTATATTAAATTTTTATTACCAAATAAAAAATATTTTTGTTCATATGCTATATAATGGATATTATTATTAAAACATTTGAAGCCCAAGTTTATATTGCCAAGACGTATAATTTTTTTAATTTGGTCTTTCGCAACATGAAGTAAATTATTCGACCTACATTTAAAGTTTATATTCATTTGAACAGAGTTAAGGAATTAAGTTAGTAAAAAAACAGAAAAGAAACAAAATGTAGCTAAATTTTTTAGACCATAAAATAACATATAGGCTTGTCTTATTTACCTTATTTTTCTATAAACTAAAAAATTATTGATAATTTTTTTTCAATTTATGCCAGTTGTGACCAAAAGCCTGCAGGCGGATAATTATATTTAAATTCATGTGTTTTGTGGCTTATGAGTCAAAACTCCATTCCACTTTAACAAGTGATCCGTTAACTACCCAGAATTATTCAACTGCGTCATTGTGCACGCTTGTCTTCTACCCTTTATACCTCTTCAAATCATTATGTGTTCACTATTTTTCACCTTTTCTTTATAATTACTATATTATTATAAGTTTATATATAAAATATAAAAATAATTAAATGTTAAAATGTAAAATACGTATCATAGCAGGTGATATTGTGATAATCACAGTGGATCTCAAATACTATATCTAATCCCAAACGGTCTTGACTCTATCTTCTTTTTTTTTTTTCTTCTCTCATTCAAATAAAAGGTTGGGTCAAATACAGTGATTGATGCACGCATTAGCATTCAGAAGAATATATATATATATATATATATATATATATATAAAACAATTTACCCCATAAAAAATATAAAATATAAGACATAAAAGAAAGAATAGCATATAGTTTATACTGAGGTAATTGTAACTTGTAGAAATTGTAGATACCTACAAATTAAGTGTATGCTACGCAGTAATAATAATGAATTTTTAAGTCAAAATATCGTATTGAAGAGATTATGATAAGATTATTGTCATGTTTTCTTGGAGGGTAAACCCTATAGTAAAAAGAAACAATAAATTGGAATAAAGTCTTAAAAGGTTAGGATTACGTTTTCCTACGTGATTAGTATCCTCGTGTTGAACTTCTATTAATTAACAAATTATCAACTTTCTCCTCTAGTATGACTAATTAACTTTTCTAATGATATCTGTATTTAGTCATGTATAAATCAAAGACTAGTTACAGGTTAAGAAAGGTTGAGAGTTTGGTCATACATTTATATTAGAAGTTAAGAAACACAATTCGGTTATACAATTTATATTAACCTTATCGATCGTGTATACAATTTGATTATATAATTAATATTGACCTTATAGCATAACAATATGCCTATTAACCAATTAGCACAGAGGAGTTTGGTAGATCATAATAAAAAATAATTAAAAAACATTAGAACGTCTCATAGACAAAATCTTTTATGCGTAACCTCTATCAAATTAATCTTAATCATTATCCTTAAGCCTTATTCATTAACCAAGGTTTAAACCTCCCTAGATTAACAAAGAGACTAAATCTAAAACTAAAAAGAAAAAAATCTCATAAAGAATCTATGCAGAGAATCTAACTTTTACTTTATATAAATATAGTGTATGCTCCTTTTTAGATACATGGGTTGCATCATGCTAAAATAAGCATGTCTATCCGTTTTTATTTTTAAAACATAAAAATTCCCTACTTTTACTTGTTTTTCACATTAATTCAATATGAAAACATTAAATTGCAATCAAACACAAAATATATAATTGTAAGTTTATAACATTAAAGCATACAAAACCAAAACATAAAAAACTCTACAAAAACAAATAATTTGAGGTTTACGAGTTAATTTTTTAACCAAATCTTAAAGGAGATTTTACACCACTAAAAGTGGAATGCTTAGGAATTCCATTAAAAGTGCCTCAGCCACCTGACAAAGTTGACCTTTTCTATCTTCTCTCCGAAGAAGAAATTTTAAAAAAAAAATAATAATATATGGTTTTCAAACTTAAGATAGGTTGCATGTAGAAGCAAGTTGCAGTGATTAACTTGTATAAACGACATAAATAACGATATTATTGATGCTTTTAAGAAAGAAAAGAATCATATTTTATAAAACAAAACAATAGGAATTTATGGGTTTTTTTGTATGAGTTTGGTAACTAGCACTTGAAAAAACAAGATATTTTGTATTGTTTGCCTGTGACATATCTGTAAGTCACGAAATATTGCTATATTCACTAAGATGATGTAGATGTTTAGAAAATTGTTAAGTTAAGCAATTGAATTCGAAAGAGTGATGTAATTTGTTGTATTAAAGAATTGGACTATTGTATCCGAGTTAAATTTTGTTTTGTTTGTTCTATTACCTTTATATGCTTTTTATTTATTTATTAATAATATAGTTTTTATAAAAAATAGAAAGCTTTGAAGTTGTAGAAAATGAACATAGAAACAAATAAGAAGTCCATGTGATTGAGATCCGACAAATACGGGCCTCTTGAGAAGTAGTTATAAAAGGCATGCATGTGAGATTGGAAGAAAACATAAAACATATAAAGAAATGAGGATGAGACCGTCATTGTTGTGGAAGTTATGGGTTTGGTGTATTGGTGTTGTCCAGTGTACAGCATGGGGCACGCCCAATATAGCAGTGTCTTCTGTGATGAACAGAAGTGTTTATGAGAGATTTTTCCTACACAAAGATGACAGCGCATGCCCCGCCAAAGGCTTCTACCCCTACGAGTCTTTCATTCGTGCATCCAAATTCTTCCCTGCATTTGGCAACACCGGTTGTTTAGCCACACGCAAGCGTGAGATTGCTGCATTTCTGGCTCAGATTTCCCACGAAACCACCGGTGGATGGGCCACTGCACCTGACGGCCCATTTGCTTGGGGCTTGTGCTTCAAGGAAGAAATTAGTCCTCCCAGTGATTACTGTGATTCTACTAACACGCAATGGCCCTGCTACCGAGCCAAAAGTTACAAGGGAAGAGGACCCATTCAACTTTCATGGTACCATTGCTTATTTATTTTAATTTCATTTTCTCTATTCAAACTGACTTGGACTTGCATGTGCATGCAGGAACTACAACTATGGTCCAGCTGGGAAGGCGTTGGGATTTGACGGGCTGAAGAACCCAGAGATTGTTGCCAACAATTCTGTGATTGCCTTCAAAACTGCTTTGTGGTTTTGGATGACAGAGCGAAAGCCAAAACCTTCTTGCCACGATGTCATGGTTGGAAAATATGTCCCAACCGAAGCTGACATAGCAGCCAATCGAACAGCCGGTTATGGCTTGGTCACTAACATAATCAATGGTGGACTGGAATGCGGGATTCCAGGTGATGCAAGCGTCAATGATCGGATTGGCTTTTTTCACAGATATACAAATCTCCTCCACGTCCACCCTGGACCTAACCTCGATTGTGCATATCAGAAACCCTTCTAACTTCTCTCCCAACACTTCCATTATGTATTCAACCCATTTACCTCCTTCATGGACTTTTCCGTCTCACAACCAAATCATTTTATATTCTTCTCTTCATCGTCTTGTCCCACCCCAATATTAATGTACAATTATAAAAATTAATGTTATACAAGTGTTTGAATCATGTACTAGACGAAAGTAGCAGAAAATTATAAACAAACAAGAAAAAAAAGGATAAAATATCATGAACGGAAGTAATGAAAATGATGTCATTCTTCATTATTTATTCCTCTGTTTTGTATGTGATAAATTAATTCTTCCAATTATATGGGTTAATCAAACCACCACTCCTCTGTTTTTTCTTCTAGATTACTTGTAGTTTTAATTTACGATTTTTATTTTTTTCCCAATCTTGTGCATTTAGTCTCTACTTTTTAAAATTAAGACTTTTAATATATATTTTCATTAGTTGATAATCTATATTAATTTGACTCTAATTTTCAACTTCATGATGAGTTGATTGTGCTATGTGACCTCTTCCAATGTCAACTTTTTGATTAGGAGAGGATTGACGAGTGGGTATTATAATTTGACTGGAAAATGATATATGTACCACTCAGTAGAGGGAAACCATCGATGGATACTTACCTAATGGTAGGTTTATTATTTTTTATTTAAAAATTAAAAACAAAAACGTAAAACACTCACTTTTTCTTCTTGCATACCCAGTCATTCTTCATCTTCGCTCACCTTCTTTTTCTTGCATACCGTATTTTTCTTCTTAGCATTTCTTCATCTTCTTCATGACAAAATGTCTAACCTCATTCTTCTTCTTCTTAACGTTTTTTCTTCTTCTGCTTTGTAACAAAACCCGTAACCTTGTTCTTCTTCTTCTTAACATTTCTTCTTCTTCGTAACCAAACACATGTTCGCTTTGCTGCATCTTTCGTCACTTCTGCCTCTTCTATCACCAAACCGAGTTTGCTTATTATTTTTCTTTCTTTTTTGCTATATTATGTTGTTTACGGTTTATTTCAACTTTAAATACTTCTATTAAAAATAGGATCCTACTGCTACTATCACTGTCAATGTGCATCGAAATGTGTTGTTGGATCAAGAATTTGGGAAAGACATTGGCGTCGTTCTTGTTAGTTGTCCAAAAGGTATGTATTATCATTTAATACAACCGTAAACAATAAACTCAAGTAAAGTAAGTTTTTTTATTTAAATGTGACTTTTTTCCAATTTTGGCAGGCTGTAGTGTTTCGTCCTACTAGTCAACATTTTATTTAAACATAACAGTTCATAATATCCTTAAGGTATGTTGTCCAGTTTGACTTCCTATATATGAATATTTTATGGACACCGTAGTTACAGATACGATAAATATGTCAATATTATGTATGTTTGTATGAAAGTTGCTATCAAACTTAGTAGTTTGTATGCTATATAGGTATTCCCAAAGGACATTCAGCCTCCCACTCAACAACGTGTGTTAGTTGCACGACCAGTTTTTTTACCCAAACCCACTATAGGTATGTGTGTAATTACAAATATATTTGTTTTGTGTAACTGAATATGGTGTATTATTATATGTAACGATGATGCCTTCATTTATTTGAAAAGATCTAAATTTGCTTAAGAGGTTGAACAACACAATCAACGGATGATGTTCCAAAAAACTAGACCATCAATGTTGTTAATGACATATAGTTAGATATTGCAATGTATCATGTGCACTTAAGGTTTATTCACAAAGACATTAAGGTGTTATGATATATGGCATGTAATAGTATTTGTTGTTAAATTATCCTATCGTGTAACTATCTTTATATGGTTTTGTAAACAATATTGCCATGATATATGTATTGTCAATTCAAAATCATAGGTTCATGGTTAATGCTACATTGGTGGAAACAGAATTTGTTGTGTTTGATAAAGAAGTTTCAGAAAATTAAATTTTTTTCAATAGGGCTAAGAGCCAAAAAAGTAGTTAGAATTCTAGACAATAATTATACTGATCAAATAACACACATCATGAACCAAAATAAAATGACATCATTGCATACACGTTTCTCTTATTTGTGGGTACATCACTCAGATTTGTCCCAAATGTTTATGTAATTGTTAACATTTAAGGCCATGAACGATAAATCTCTTAAAAATTTTAGAGTGGCTATCAAGTGGTTAATCTTGAACAATATAAGTGGTTAACTCCACATACCAAGTGGTTAACCACAGTTTTTTGAAATTTTTCTCCACACAGGGCCAAATCACTTTTAGCTAACTTGGTTACCACTCAACTATACTTAGTTCACTAGAGAAAACATGGTGTTTAAAATTATTTGGGCCAACAAGGGTATATCTCTTAAAAATTTCAAAGTGACTGTCAAGTGGTTAATCCTGAACAACATAAGTGATTAACTCCATATACCAAGTTTTTAACCATAGTTTTCTGAAATTTTTCTCCACATGGCGCCGAATCACTTTCAACCAACTTGTTTACCACTCAATTATACTTAATTCACTTGAGAAAACATGCTGTCTAAAATTATTTGGGCAAACAAGGACAAATCTCTTAAAAATTTCAGAGTGACAGTTAAATGGTTACTCCCAAACAAAATAACTGGTTAATTGCACATACCATGTGGTTAATTAGAGTTTTCTGAAAATTTTCTCCACACTAGACTAAATGACTTTCAGACAACTTTCTTACCACTCAACTATACTTATTTCACTTGAGAAAACATGGTGTCTAAAATTATTTAGCCCAACAAGGACAAATCTCTTACAAATTTCAGAGTCATTGTTAAGTGGTTAATCTTGAACAAAATAAGTAGTTAACTCCACATATCATGTGGTTAACAACAAATTTCTGAAAATTTTCTTCTCCAAAAAAGAGCCAAATCACTTTCATAAGGCCTTGTAAGTTAAAAACTAAATGGTAACCAACATAACTTAACTATTACTATCACTATTGAAATGGAGTTATAAGGTAAAATATTAAATGCAAAGCACAATACGAATTCTGCACAATTGAATCCTTCACTGTTGCTTTTTAACCGTAATTATTCACATAATGAACAAACTAAACAAAGTTGCAAACAATTGGCAACAGGTACATTGCAATGAAATGGGTCTTTCATTATATTCCATAACACAATTTCACAATATTACAAAACAATGCAGTTATCCTCAAATGGGTGCTTCACTTCATTACAAAATACAACTCTCAAACTAAAATATCCTACAACTTATCCCCTAAATTTAAATTGCTGACAACTAAAACCTCCTACCTTAATTCCTAATTATGAACATAAACAAAACAATGCACATAATTATAGTGGTTGTCCAACACATAACCAAAAAATAATACATAATGTATCATTTATTCCTCTCCAAATCAAGCTTCTTTTGTAACTTCAGTATGTTCTCCATTGCCTCCTGTAGTTGTTGCTCAATCTCATCCCTACTCTTTTGTTCTGAACCATCATATGCATCTTTATCCATCCATCTAAAATAATTGCATGAATTTTGGCCATACAAAAACATGTCATATTAATTACTGAATTTTTCACCCTAAGATCACAAATCAAACAAATTCTGTAAAATAAAATTCAAAAAAAAATCATACAGTCTAATTAGGGCATCTCCAAAAAACTCTTCCTCAATTCTTTTCGTGGGTTGATGTGTATATATAAACTCTTTCACCACATAAACAATGTCTCTATCTAATCCTTGACGAAAAAGACCCAATTGTAGCAGAGGACCATGATCGATCACTCCTTCAAAGATTGTGAGAAGAAGTCATGGCTAAAGCTTGGTAAAAATCACAATGCAACATAACCCAAACCTTTTTCTCAGTTCAATGAGCAGTAAACCCCAATAGAACCAAAGGTCAATAAGGACTGAAACTCAATTTCGGATGACAAAAATTAGTTCCTATAATGTGGTCTTAAGCATAACCATTTCCAAATTAAAGAATAAAAGTGGAACTTTTCTGTTAATAATGGACACATATACTAATGGAATGCTCTATGGATCATTATTAACAAAAAATTTATGAACTTCTCAAATTTGATTATTTGTTAGAATTAAAAACTCTATCATCTATAATGTGGCCAAATAGAGCGAATAGAGGTCCATTAGAGGAAAATTTGTCCCACTAACACCACACTTTGACAGTTCTTTCTAAGTTAACAAAAAACAAATGTAGTCATTAATTTAAACATGGTCTTAGTAGTCAAAGTATTCCACATATGAGGTCCTTCGACTCCTTCACTACTTATTAAATAACATATATTAACAACCATAACACAATATATAAGGACGACAATCTGAAAATTACAAGAACAAATATATGGTCATAGAAAATTCAGCACCTTGATTACAAGGTCATCAAGTGATATACAGGGGCAACCAAAGGCTTCTTTCTATGACTTGAGTTTATCCCTAAATTGTAGACAATGAGTTCCAATCATTAGAAATAATATCTACGATAGGACAAGAGAACCAAAATTTATATCATTGTCCAATTTTTTATCAATAATTTTTGCACAAAGCTATTGAGAATGGCTAGCACGAAGCTGAAGGGAAAAATTGATTCACATATCTGTGGTTTGACCAAAAAGAAACTAAATTAACTAGATTATAATTATGGAACCACTAAAAAATTCAATAGAATTTAGGTTAACTTTGGTCCAGTCATTCTCCTATATTCTAACACATTTTTAATATTTTTTATCATAAAGTAAATGAAATTTTTTTGACCTATATTGTTTTGGACAAGCACATCTTGTGTTGCTGCCTATTTATCATTAATGAATTTTGGCTAATAAAAAAGTAAATGAAATTGTTAAATGTCTCAATTGCAATCACAACAGTAGAAAAACTTCATCATAAACATCTTGAATAAAAATGAGGTCAAATTTTCAAAGTATGAACAAATCATAGGAATAGTTAAGGCTTAATGGCTTACCTTAAAAAGGAGAGCAACAATCCAACACAGTTGTTGAGTACCCAACCAATAAGACCATACTGAAGACAGTGAATTAGAGATAAAGACAAAGAGAATGTTATTAGTTATTCATTTAAACTTCAAACAAATACTCTATCACACATTTTGAAATAATGTACATGTACTAAAACTAAAGGTAACCCCTTAACAGAATAAGCAAATGTAACAAAAGATATATAGTCAGACCAAACATAAATTAACAAACCTAAAAAGAAAATAGAAGGGTTAAATGAAATCACTAATTATATTTAACATTACAATGATTGAATTAAAAGCACTCCCAAGGCAATAAGTAACCATAGGAATACAATCACAATTTTTTACTTGTAGGGTTGTTCAATTCTACAATTTCCATTAAGGTATATAATCCCAATTTATTAGGATATTAACAAGTTGCTTGGAATATGGGATTAATAGGTGGATGAACTTGTACAAATCATTAATCTTCATGAGTTGTGTGACTGCAGGTTCTCCCGAGGCAATCAGTAACCATAGGAATACAATCACAGTTTTTTACTTGTAGGGTTGTTCAATTCTACAATTTTCATTAAGGTATATAATCCCAATTTATTAGGATATTTAACAAGTTGCTTGGAATATGGGATTAATAGGTGGATGAACTTGTACAAATTATTAATCTTCATGAGTTGTGTGACTGCAGGTTACACACATATGAACAATTTATTTACTTTTTTTAACAACATACCATAGGATCATTTGAACAACATACCATATAAATATAATGTAATTTATAATGTGATAAATTAGAAAATTAATTTAAATATTTTTATTAATATAATTTAAAATTATTTTCTAATATATAAAAATATTTTAATAAATGAGTTGTTAACATACTGATAAAATATATGAAAGAATTAAAAATATTATAATAAAAATAAAAAAGAGAAGAAATTCAGAATAAAAAAGATAAAAAATAAAAAATAAATAAAAATAAAGATATAAAGAATAAAATAAATTTTTAAAAAGATAAAAACTAAATAAATTAAAAAATTAATTTAACATGTTTTTATTAATAATTTAAATTATTTCTTAATATATGAAATATATTTAATAAATTAATTTCACATATTCATAAAATATATAAAAAATAAAAGAATAAGAAAGGAAAAAAGAGTTTAAAATAAAAAAACTAAGAAAAGGATAGGATGAAAATACAAAAACTATAAAAAAAAAAAAGATATATGAACATTGTTAACTAGCAAATTAGTAGTTTCAGTAGTCAGATATTATTTATATATATATATATATATATATATATATATATATATATATATATATATATAAAAGTATAAATATGTACAAAGAAATCCTTAATTGAATTCCAAAATACTTTTGCCTTCTTCATATGTATTATTTATTAGGTTTGTTAAATGGATATATGAGATATCTTTTTACAACACTATAAAAATTAAACTAGATGACTAGTTTAACCGAATGAATAAGGATGGAACCATTTGAGTGGTTAAATGAAAATCACGATTTAAAAAAAAAAGCTAAACAATTCTTTGTTTTTTATTTGTATAATATATTTTATTGTCAAGGAAATGAGTACCTTTCACACACACATCCACTTACTTCAATAATAATTATAAGTATAATAACAAATTTAATTTTTATTTATAATTATTTATTTTTTTAAATTAAATTGTTGTAATGAATAATTAATTAAATTTAACTATAAAAAGATAATTAATTGGATTTAATATATATATATATATATATATATAATCAATTATATTTTTTTTAATATTACGTAGTATATGATATTAAAATTTTAAAATATTTTATTAAAACTAGTTGAACAAGTTTAAAAAATTTACACAATTAGTATATTTTGGCATGGTTAAATGAAAATCACGTTTAAAAAAAAAGCTAAATAATTCTTTGTTTTTTATTTGTATGATATATTTGATTGTCAAGGAAATGAGTACCATTCACACACACATCCACTTACTTCCATAATTATAAGTATAATAACAAACTTACTTTTATTTTAATTATTTATTTTATTAAAATTAAATTTTTGTAATGAATAATTAATTAAATTTGACTATAAAAAAATAATTAATTGGATTTAATATATATATATAATCAACTATATATTTTTTTAATATTATGTAGTATATGATATTAAATTTTTAAAATCTTTTATTAAAACTAGTTGAACAAGTTTAAAAAATTTACACAATTAGTATATTTTGGCATTTGATTTACATTATCTTTCTTGTGAAAAAACATTATTTTAAATTTTCTATTTATATATATGATGTATTCAAACTTAGTTAATTGCACATAAACTGGATGTAAAAGTGAGCTATACAAAATTAAGGCATTGTCCTGCATATTTTATTTTCTGCCTTATAATAGGGAATAAGGAAAATTATTGTTATACACTCATTATTAGTATGAATAATATAAAAAGTGAAAAGAGAAAGATATAATGTGTGGGAACAAATGTTTTATAATAATAGAAAGAGACAAAGTTTATAAATGTGTAGGAATTTTTTGTACTTTTTACTATGTTAAACTCGTTTTAATAATGTTTAAGGTTTTAAATTTGTAATTAAATGTATTTAATATATTATTATTATTATTATTATTATTATTATTATTATTATTATTTAAATTCATTTAATTATTAACTTTTTTTATTAATAACCAGCATCTAACGTTTCAACAACAATAATTATTTAAATTTAATTTTTCATGCTCAATAAAAATATTTGTATTTTTTATTTCAATATTATAATTAGAGTTTAATGGACATACACAGTGAGTATAAAAGATTTTTACACTAATATTTAATCATAATTTTTTATTTATGTGTCTTTTAAAGTAATAACAGTAAAGTTATCAAATTTAACGTGAATTAAGGGTTATGATTGAATGTAAAGGGTTATGATTGGATGTAAGTGTAAAAATTTTTACGTTAAGATGCTGTTACAATAAATTTTAAAATTGTTTTAGAATGAAATATTTAACAAAAGCAAAAATTGAGAAAGAAGACATGACATTTCGAGAAAGAAAAAATATTTCTACATAAAGATGCTGTTACAATAAATTTCCTAACACTTTTTGCTAAATCGACATTACATATTACATATAATAAGTAAATGCTCGAGTAATCTCAAACTATTGGCTCTGGCCCCGTAGCGCACATGTAGCATTACTCAAATTCTAGGCAAAACAAAAACAGCTTCTGGCATAATGCATATTTTCATTTATTAAACATTTTAATTGTTTCTGTGAATTCCTCGGTCCTCTCTTGGCATCCGTCTTAAAATTGAGGGAAATTAAGTCGGTAAAGAGAAAAGCTGATAGTTAATTAGAAGTAGAACTGTGGAAAGAAAGAAAATAAAGATAGTAGCCCAGAAGAGTAAAGAATTTACAACACTAATCTTTTCCATTATCTTGAAAGAAAAAGCAGAGTGAGCTATGCATATACATCTATCTGCGCATACTTCACTAAGTAAGATTTTCTAAATCAGCGACAACAGTAGAGTCTCACTCTAGAGGACAAAATTTGAAATCACTAATGGGGGGAAGAGGCAATGTGGTGTGTGCATTTAACAGCCGAATGTGTCTACCCTTGTGATCTTCAACCTCTTAACCGTGGATAAGAACATCCTACACATTAAAAAGAAATAGCACATTAAATGACAGAATGGAAGATATAATGGTTATGTTTCTGAGAGAGCGAATTAACTTACTCCCAAGGGACATCTCCGACCATGACCAAATCCCCCTCTTCATCTTCATAAGTTAGCACATGGCATCTCTCCGGTTGCACTCCATTCATCTCTGTTCCCCCTGTTAAGAAAAAAGTGTTATTTGGCTTAAGAGGAAAAAACAAAAAGATGAAACATGTGTTGTTAAAGAGCATGGGCAATAGACTTGCAAAGAATAGTGGTGTCAAACATGTGTTCAAGAGTGTTGACCAACTCATAGTAGCTTCCATGAGCTAGAATGTTGAGTTTTCTTCCGATTGGAATGCCCTCCATGTAGACCTTGACAAAGAAGCTGGAATGATCATTGCAATCATTGAATTCAGGAGCTTGTGGATTGGTAACAAGAGGGTGTTGCCATTGCTCCCTACAGCATTGAATAAACACACACGAGGCATAAGTGTTGAATTATTGATTAAGATTGGAAAAGTGGTAGTAGAAACCTTGAAATAGCAGAAGCGGCATGTTGAGTGGCGGAGAGGGCGAGTCCAAGCCTAAGATCAGTGGGAAGATCTTGTGTGAGAGAGGAAGCTGTTGAAATGAGAAGATGATGATGATGATGATGATGGTTGGTGCTGCTGCTGATAGAAGAAGAGGAGGAACTAGCGGGTTTGCCCATTGTGGAATGTGGAAAGAAGAGCCGCCACCTTAAGGGCTTAAATAAAGCAAGTTTATGGTCCTATTCGTAGAATCAACACTTGCTCTGCTCCAGCGCCACTTCCCCAACTTTTTCTTTTTTCCAACACCTCAAATGTTGTCATGGTAGCCGACAACTACACGTGTCAATAACAAAACTCCAACTTGCCATCTTTCCGGTCATATCTCTTTATTCCATCCTTCGCATAACCATATTATTAATTACATTTTATAATATGCATGAATTAAAAAGTGATATTGTTTGGAATAATAGTGTTAAGAGAAAATGTTGGAAAGGGCGTGGAAGAGAAAAGGAGAGATAGAGAGGAGACAATTGATGGGGGTGGACAAGAGAACATCGATATCTGAAACCTTGTACATACATGCAATATCCATTAATCAATGTTCAATGGATATAATCATCGTGTTGCGCATGAGGGACCTTGATTGGAGAGACAAAATATATAAAAAGGCATTGGAACTGGTGATGCTACATAAACTGCTCTATGCTCAGAAACATATTCATGTACTTCCTTCAACGACCTCACAACATACTTATGAAGAGAACTTGTGTGCATTTATTACCCATCTTACTACGAGACAACTGTCTTCTCTTTTCCTTTTCATCCACAAACTTCAACCTTCCCAATTCCTATCCTTCTCTTTTTTCCAAAAACCTTTCACCCCTACCACCAAATTATTTTCCCCTCCCTATATAATAATGTTTTTAAATATTATCTTGTGTAATAAATATTTTTACTAAAATAATTTCAATTAATTTACGATAAATATTTTCTATTTTATGAAAATGATAATTAGTTAGCTAAAAACAATTAAATGAAAACAAAATTATGATGCATTTCAATAAAATTAAATTTAATTTTGAAATTTAAATTTAAAATTTATGTTTTCAATTATATTAACCAGCATTTTCAATAAAGACATATGAATTAGTTAAATATATTTTCTAGGAATCCTGCTGAACAAAATAATTCATTTTATATCATTTGATATTGTCTTTTTTCTTTCTAAAAAATAAGATATTGTCTTTTTTTTTATTATTCACAAATAATTATAATTTGTTAGTTTTTATTAAACCTACTTTTTGTCAAGCACTCGTTTATATTATCAGAACAATCTTATGATCTCGTTTAACATTGTTGTTAGGGAAATGCTATAAAAAGTGACATAAAACCTCTTAAGAAAAAAAAAAGTATTGTAATGTATATGATTTGAGTTACAATTAAATATGATTTGTATTAAGAAATTAATTTCTCTCTATAACTCATTAATCATTGCTCTAAAGATATCCGTTCATAAGACCATTGTCATACTAATAGTGTTATTAAATTGATTTTATTTTATTTTTAAATAAATAAAAGCATTCAGATACTATATTTAAATTTTTAATATTGTCCTTTTATTTTCATAAGATTTAAGAGAAGTATTTATAATTATATATACCCACTTCGTCTCAAAATAAGTGTCGTATTAAATTATTTTATATAAATAAAAAACATAATAAATTGATGAAAAAGAATAGTAATTTTACAAAACTAAATTTAATACTAAATTATATTAAAAACTAAAATAATATTATTAGAGGTATTAGTGAAGAAAACAATTAACATTATGTTAAAGAATCAAATATAAAACTTATTTAGAATAAATTTTTTTCAAATTTATGATACTCATTCTAGGATGGAAAGTGTAAATACCATCTATGCGTCAATTTGCAAAACTCTTAGAAATTTATCTATATGTCTCTTTCATTGATTATGTTTTTATTGAAATATTTTTAAATATTATTTTAAGTAATTAATTTTTGTTCATTAAAATACTTTAAGAGAAATATGTCTAACTCAATTAATTGAATATGGCTGTTAGTTATTATAAACCTTATAATATATGTTTGATTCATATAGATAAAAAAAATTCTTTATATCATTTTGGATTTTGTAGTCAACAGATAATAAAATAATAAATAAATAAAATAAAATTATTTTCTCTCTCGTAAGTAGTAAATAATATGTATCACACGTTAATTAATTAGATACCAAAATGAAATGTTGTTACTATTTATTAATTTTGATGTTATTAAATAGATTAATAATTTTTTTAATAACTGATTTAATTACTATATATATAGTGTACGAGTATTTAAGAATAAAGATAATAATACACTTTTAATATAATTAATATATTAAAACTTAAAAGTACTTCCTCCAGTAGTTTTCAAGTTTCTGTAATTTTTATTTATTTATTTCATTTGCAAATCAAGATTACATATATATCCTTTTTATAATTATATTTTTATTTTTTGGAATTTTAAAGTTGGTCTAAAATGAAGATATGAAAAGGAGAGGTTGTGGGTTTGAATATCTCTATTAACAAAAATAATAACACATTAACAACTAACATTTATGTATAAAAAATTATCTTTATTTTTATGGAAAGAAAATGAATGAACACTTTATTACATAAATAAAATAAGTTAATATAAGTTATTTTTAATTGAGAGAATTAGAAAGAAAAGTTAGACTAACAAATTTATGAAAATTAGTATCTTTTTTAGTTTATGTAGAAAAACTTTTAAACGTTATATAAAAAAATTGATAAAAAATTGATAGAGAGAGAGTTTGTATTAATAAATGTAAAATACTCTTCATGTTACCACAATAAGTGTTCTTTTAGATTATCTTATACAAACTAAAAAAAGTAATATATTTGTTAAAAAGAATATTAATTTTTTTTATAAATAAATATTAATTGTTAATATGTTAGTTTTATTTTTTTTAAAAAAATATTTATTTATTTAATAACAGCAAGATTTACTCATGTCAAGATATGACAAGCAATATAAATTCAAAACAATTCCAAAAAAATAGCTTGTTGAAACAACCATATACAAGACGAATCCAATAAATAAATATAGAGAATTAAAAAACTTACAAATATCAATCGACCCCGTTCAAATAAAACGCCTTAGATAAGAAACAGTTAACCAACACTTTTTGGAAGGTATTAATTTGATTAAGGAAAGAATCTGTACTCACGATTTAGAGATAATATTAATACCACTAAACCGCTTTTTATATTAACATTAGATTGAACAACTAAAACAAAATAACATTAGAAATGTGATTGAAAAACTAATTAATGTTACATTAAAAAGTCAGATGTAACATTTATTTTGAAACAATTTTTTCTCTAATGCAATACTCAT
The DNA here is from genome assembly GCA_037954015.1 of Psophocarpus tetragonolobus. Classification (NCBI taxonomy): domain Eukaryota; kingdom Viridiplantae; phylum Streptophyta; class Magnoliopsida; order Fabales; family Fabaceae; genus Psophocarpus; species Psophocarpus tetragonolobus. Next base: position 74,340,975 of record CM075691.1, read on the forward strand.
TTTGCGACGGTAGAAATAATAAATATAGAATAAAAGTACTTTAAAAATGAATGAATCGAATAATTCATTTATATTTTTGTTCTTTAAAGCAAGATCCTCATAAATACTCCTTTCTTTTTCAAGTAAGTGTCTCTTAAAGACGAGGGCTGTGCGACAGAAAATTTATGTATCCTTAGCTTTCCTGTCTCGCACTTCTTCTTTTTTTAAAAAAAAAAAAACAAAACTAATTAAATGCATCTTTTACATTCTTACAAATAAATTGATCTTTATAAAGCATGGTTTTTTCTGAGTCATACATCTCTCTCCTTTTATACAAATATATAGAGAGAGTATTTTGTGAACTAATTGCGTATTATATAATACTATTTACTCTTTCTTTAATTATTTGATTATGTTTTACCTTTTCATTAATTTTTTATCAATGTTTGAATTTCTTCAATTAATAATAGACATAAGAAAATAGCAAAATAATATTCAAATTTTGAAAATGTCAAAAACATGCATTTTATACCTAAAATGTTAGTTTGAGTATAAATAAGTTTAGCTGTTTAGATTTGTTAAACAACATCTCTGAATCAATTCTTTTTTATGAGAAACAAAGGGATCTTACTAAAATTAACTAGTCAAAATTTTCGATAAAACTAATCATCTTCAAAAGTATAACATAATAAAAAATAGTTAATTCATATTTTTATTATTCTATTCTAAAACTATAATTTTTTAACGTTTTAATTATTTTTTTAAAAAAAGTATAGTTCTTTTATAAATTCAAAACTACTTTCATAATGTTTTCCATTTATACCATTATTTAGTATGTATTAATATAATAATTTTAGAAGCACCTAAGTCAATAACTAACTCACTGCGATTCCAATAACACAAAACTTATTAAAAACAAACGTTACAGTTTATAAACATATATAATTGTTTAAACTAACCTTAAACACCTATTCGTAATTTTTTAACAGCAGAAAGTAATATTTTATTGATTAAATTAATCTTCTCTTGCATAGTTACTTGAGCTTGTTAAGAGTATGTTTTTTAGAGAATTTTATAATATGATCTATTAATTTAAAAATCCAGTAAAATTAGTTGAATAGTAAGAAATTTAAATAGTTGTCATAAAAATTTAAGTTTGTATATTGATATATCTTTAAGTTTAATTAGTAGCACTGATAATATAAAAAAATCTTACGGTGATGTTTAATTATAAATAAAAAATTATAAATTAACTTTAAATATTTTAGCTCGTAAGTATATAGTAATTAATCTTTATATCTTTATTTAAAATAATAATTGACGGATGAAAGAATGAATGTAGTTTAAAGCATTAAAAGGAATGTATTAGTGGTAAGATGTTGATAGGTAGACATTACTAATAGTATAAATGGGAGGGGAAAAGGATGGAAGGGAGAAGAGATAATAAGAATGAGATTTGAGGAGGAGTGTGAATGTACTAATTGATGAGTTTTTAAAATGGTGGACACAAAATCAACCTTATTTTATTTGTTTATGTTTATTGTTTTCCGGTTACAAATTAATATGTATGATATAAATAAATTCTCGGTTCAACAGCTCGCCCCCACGTGTACGATATTACGCGTGGAACGCAATTTTCGTCTCCGCCATCTTCACTAGAAAAAGAGGGAACAAAAACGAAGAGCAACTTACATGCTTGGATATAAAGAAACGGCCAATGGTAGCCAAAGGACCTTTGACATGACAATAATATTAAAACTATCATTTTAAATGTTATGATTTAATTTAATGTGTGTCTCTAAGGTCAGGCCTGATTAAACATACAGTACTCGTAAAAAGGAATGATGAAGAAAAGGTAAAATATAATGTTCCCCGCCACCCCAACCATAACTATAAGGTTGCTTTCATGAGCCATCAATTTGTCATTTGGTCTGCAACACAGTATTTGCGAGCATTGAACCGTGTAACCTACATTCCCCTTTTCTTCAATAGTCCCAGTATTAGCCATTTTTTTCTACACTTCCCTTTCATACTTTCTCCGTACACTACAACAACACCTCTTTAAATTTCCTTCTTTATCACTATTATTGTTTAATTGCCTCCTCTAAAAGTTTAAAAAAAAAAGTTCAATCAATAAATTGGGGGCAAATCTCAAATTATATAAGTTAAATTCTCAAACTCTGCCACAAAAAGGAACAGGATACTGATTTTTCCGGGTTCCTACCTTATAGAAAGAAAGATTAATTATGATAAATAAATGTCCATAGGTTATATTTGACAACCATACAAATAAATTCCATTACAAATATGTTTTCTAATTTCTACTATACAGATTGTGGACTATGAAAAGAATATCCACGCTTGATAGAGTGCATTAATTCCGACACACGCCTCAAATATAAGCCATGACAACTACCGCCTCCAATATGGAGAAGGAGATGAAAACAAACGATACATTTTTAAGGGGAAAAAAAAAAGCTCCGTAATTCGTATCATGCGTTATATACATCATTTCAGTAAGTATTACGTAACCCATTATGAATTCTGATTATCAGTTATCCCTTGACAGTCTAGTCCCTGCTGCGTTCATATGTCCCTTAACAATTTATTATCTACTGTTACTTTTTTCTTTTTTTACTGTATGGAAGCAAATATGATTTTTTTTCTGAATTATCGTCTTGTTATTACTTATCTATATAATAATAACAAATAATTTTAATAATAATAATAATAATAATAATAATAATAAATTGTAACAAAAATATAAATAATAATAGAAAAATGAATTATATATTTAGTATTTTATTTATATACCACTTTCTTTTATTTTTTACCTATTAAACAACTTTTTTGGTATTGAGAGAAAGTATTAAACAGATTTAATTTAAATATTTATTTGCTTATTTTATTCAATTCAATAAAATAACTCTACTTTCCTTCTCTTTTTTTTATACTTTACTGGTTGTGAGCATACACAAAAGTCTGTCAATTATTTGTGCACATTAATTATAGAGACATTGACATTTTACAAAAATTTCTTTGTAAAAGAAAAAAAAATAATATTAACAAATTGTTCATTAATATTTGTGCTAAATATTAATACACATGAAATACTAAATTAGTTGATTATAGATTATAGGAAATAAAATGTTCTGACTAGTTTTTGCTTTTCAGTTTATAGTTTTAAAATTTATAAAGAAAAAAATTAGTTTTAATTTTTAAGTTTTAAAATTTTTAAAAATAATATTTTTTGATTTTTAAATTTAAAACATTATTTTCCAATCTTAAGTAAATAAAATCTTTCTTTCTTAATGACTGATTGTTGGAAATGACGACCGTAACCGTCAATCGAAAATGGTAGTCATGACTGTCAGTCAGAGTTAATAGTTAGAGATCATCTATCAGAGATAATATTTTATTATATATTAATCATGTAAACTCATATCAAAGTTTTAAATCAAGTAAAATATTAATTTCATAAACTATTATTTTATTACATAGATAATATATTTTAAAATTAAAATAGAATTAGCAAGTTATCCATAAGATGTGTCAAAATTTTAAATTTGGATAAAAATGTAATATTCATATATTATTGATTTATTAGATATATTTGTAGTCTCTGTACTAAAATGATTTTAATTTATACTATTATGAAATTAGTATATTTAAATTATTTTTAATATAAACATTTCAATAAAAATAAATATGAAGTAATTACAGTAAATACCACAAAACCATTCTCGTCTTTACACAGAGCTGCAATCGTAAATTCTCCACTACAGATTCATTTACTGTTGGATCAGACTGCTTTTTGGACAGCACATTCAGAATGTATGTTTCTTCATTCTGACCGTTCGGATCATTAAAATATTTCTGTGTTGGGAGATATTCAATTCGTATGGCAGCAATGTGTTTGGGGGTCTTCATCTTCCCTGTTCTCTATTTGTAAGTTTATTGCTTTATCGGTGTTGATATTGATATTGTTGTTGACACTTGATTAAAACTCTTTTGTACTCTTTATTGATAATAGTGGAGCTATTTCTTTGGTTTGGACGACCCGTGGTTTTTACCCTTGCTTTGAGGGGTTTTCCACGTTAAAATCTTGGTGTCTTATTCCAAAAAGATCAATGATTAGTTAGTGTTATATTTTGTTATTGCTCCTCATAGATTCTTGCGAGATAGGGGGATTTATTTCTGCTGCTTTGTTTACATTTGTTTCAAACTTATCTTATTGCCCCCATCAGAGTGGTATCAGAGCTCCTTAGTTTTGGTCTAAGGACTATTTGACTTGCTTGAATGATGGAGGCAAATACAAAATTGGTTGCCTTGAATGGTACTAATTATCACTTGTGGAAGGGGAATATGAAAGACTTGCTATTTGTGAAGAAAATGCATATTACTGTTTTTGCTACTTAGAAGCCAGATTCTATGTCTGAAGAAAAGTGGGATTTTGAACACCAATAGGTATGTGGTTTTATTCGACAATTTGTAAAAGACAATGTTTATAATCACATTACTAATGAGACACATGCGAGAACGTTGTGGGAGAAGATTGAGTCCTTGTATGCTTCTAAATCAGGGAATAATAAATTGTATTTGTTGAACTGTCTGATGAATTTGAAGTACAGGGAGAGTTCTTCTATTTCAGATCACTAGAATGAATTTCAAGGGCTCATAGATCAGTTATCTGGTATTAGTATCAAATTTGATGATTAAGTTTTGGGACTATGGCTACTGAATACTTTACCTGAGTCTTGGAAGACATTTCAGGTTTCTATTACAAACTCAGCCTCTAATGGTGTTGTTTCTTTGCAAGCGGCAAAGAGTGGTGCTTTTAATGAAGAAATGAGAAGGAAGGCACATGGTTCTTCATCTCAGCCTGAAATACTTGTCACTGAAAATAGGGGGAAAGGTCAAAGAAAAGAACTAAAAGGAGGTAGAGAAAAGAGCAAGAGTAAGTCCAAGTCCAGATACAAGAATGTGAAGTGTCACTATTGTCATAAGACAGGGCATATACAAAAATATTGTTTTCTGAGAAAAAAGCTGAACAAAGATAAAAAGGGTAAGCAGAGAGAGAAGGATCATGATGATGATAATCGTGTTGCTACTGCTACTTGTGGTGACCTTGTTAATCTTCGTGACAATGAATTAGTTAATCTTGTGTCAGATGAGAGCATGTGGATTATTGATAGTGGTGCTACACTGCATGTTACACCAAGGAAGGAATTCTTCACATCTTATACTTCTGGTGATTTTGGAGTATTGAATATGGGTAATGATGGTGTGTCTCAGGTGATTGGTGTTGGTGATGTTTGCCTGCAAACCAACATGGGAGTGCAGTTGTTGCTTAGAGGAGTTAAATATGCTCCTGATGTTCGTTTTAATTTGTTCTCTGTGCAAATGCTTGATGATAGTGGTTATGATAATCACTTTGGTTCTGAAAAGTGGAAACTCACCAAAGATAACTTGGTTATGGCTAGAGGGGAGAAGATTTCTAAACTATATTGGACAAAAGCTTTGGTTACTAAAGATAGTGTGAATATGGAGGCATATTTGTGGCACCGAAGGCTTAGTTATATCAGTAAAAAAAGGTTGAACTTCTTAGTTAAAAAGGATGTTCTTCAAGGGCTAAAAAATGCAAAATTAGATAGATGTTCTCATTGCATGGCTGGCAAGCAAACTAGGGTATCCTTTAAGAAGCATCCTTCCTCAAGGAAGTCAGAGTTGTTGCAATTGGTACATTCTAATGTTTGTGGTCCATTTAAGGTAAAATCCTTTAGTGGTGCACTTTATTTTGTTACCTTTATTGATGATTGTTCCAAGAAGCTATGGGTCTATGTCTTGCAGAGAAAAGACCAAGTGCTAGAGAAATTTAAACAATTTCATGCTTTGGTTGAAAGAGAGTCGGCAAGAAGCTGAAACATATTCGTACTGACAATGGTGGTGAGTATTATGGACCCTTTGATGTTTATTGCAAGCAGCATGATATTGCACATGAGAAGACCCCTCCTAAAACTCCTCAACTAAATGGTTTAGCAGAGATGATGAACAGGACATTGCTTGAGAGAGTGAGATGTATGCTCTCTGATGCTAAATTACCTAAGCATTTTTTGGGGTAAGGCATTGTATACAGTGGTGCATATTATTAATCTCACTCCTACTATTATCTTGAATAGTGAAGTTCCAAATAAAATTTAGTTTGGGAAAAATGTGAGCTATGATCATTTGCGTGTCTTTGGTTACAAAGCGTTTGTTCATATTCCAAAGGATGAAAGATCCAAGTTGGATGCGAAGACAAGGCAGTGCATCTTCATTGGTTATGGTGAAGATGAATTTGGATACAAGTTCTATGATCCTATTGAGAAGAAGCTTGTTAGAAGTCGTGATGTACAGTTCATTGAAGACCAACCATTGAGGACATTAATAAGGTGGAGAAGACTACACCTGAAAATTATAGAAATCTGACAGATGTTGATCCTATGTAATCGCCTGATCACGATCTAGAAGGTAGTGTTGAGCATGGTAAAGAACAAAGCGATGATGTTAATCAACAACTTGGAGATGAATCAGATGTTCCTATTAATGATGACTAAGAGGAGCATGAGAGATCACCTGATGAGAATGTTTATGATGTACCTGAATCCTCTCAAGCCCAACTCAGGAGATCTAATAGACAGAGACAACCATCTACCAGGTATTCTTCTGATAAATATGTGAATTTGAATGATGATGGAGAACCTGAGTATTTTGAAGAGGCTTTGGAGAGTGAAGAAAAGCAACAGTGGCTGGATGCAATGGAAGATGAGATGAAATCCTTGCATGACAATCACACTTATGACTTGGTGAGATTGCCTAAGGGTAAGAGGGCATTAGAAAACAGGTGGATATTCAGGGTGAAACATGAGATTAATTCTATGTCTCCAAGGTATAAAGCTAGATTAATGGTGAAAGGCTTTAGACAGAGAAAGGGTGTTGATTTCAATGAAATTTTCTCACCTGTGGTGAAGATATCATCCATTAGAGCAGTTTTGAGTTTGGAAGCTACTCTTGATTTGGAGGTTGAGCAAATGGATGTGAAAACTGCTTTCCTTCCTGGTGATTTGGAGGGAAAAATCTATATGAAGCAACCTGATGGTTTCCAGGTTAAAGGCAAAGAAGGATATGTGTGTAGACTGAGAAAGAGTCTATACGGTTTAAATCAAGCTCCGAGGCAGTGATATAAGAAGTTTGAGTCTTTTATGTGTGAGCAAGGTTACAAGAAGACTACTTCTGATCATTGTGTCTTTGTTAGAAAGTTTTCTGATGATGACTTTATTATCCTGTTATTGTATGTTGATGACATGCTTATTGTTGGGAAAAATGTTTCTATTATTAACAGGTTGAAGAAGCAATTGGGTGAGTCATTTGCCATGAAAGACTTGGGAGCTGCTAAACAGATTCTTGGTATAAGAATCATCCGTGATAGAGAGAAGAAGAAGTTGTGGCTATCATAGGAACACTATATTAAAAGGGTGTTATAGAAATTCCAGATGGAAAAAGCAAAGGTTGTGAGCACTCCTCTTGCGACTCACTTTAAATTGAGTCTTAAATAGAGTCCTTCAAATGAAGCTGAAAAATTAGACATGGAGAAAGTTCCTTATGCTTTTGCAGTAGGTAGTTTGATGTATGCAATGTTGTGTACGAGACCTGATATTGCTCATGTTGTTGGTACAGTCAGTAGGTTTTTGTCAAACCCAGGTAGAGAGCATTGGAGAGCTTTGAAATGAATTTTGAGGTATCTTCATGGTACTATTGATAAGAAGCTTTGTTTGGGAGGAGATAAGCCTATTTTGGTGGGTTACTCAGACTCAGATATGGGTAGAGACATTGATTCCAGAAGGTCTACATCTGGTTATTTGATTAAGTTTGCAGGGGGAGCTGTGGCTTGGCAATCTAAGTTGCAAAAGTGTGTTGCTTTATCTACTACTAAGGCGGAGTTCATTGCAATTACTGAAGCATGCAAGGAGTTGCTATGGTTGAAGAAATTCTTGCGAGAGCTTGGTTTTGTGCAAGACAACTATTCATTACTAGTTGACAATCAGAGTATTATCCATCTTAGTAAGAACTCAACTTTCCATTCTAAGTCCAAACATATTGATGTACGGTATCATTGGATACGTGATGTTTTGGATGCTAAGTTGCTGGAGTTGGTTAAAGTTCATACTGATGATAATGGTACTGATATGATGACTAAAGCATTTGCCAAGAGGAAAGTTTGAAGTCGGTTGTGAGATCGCCGGTTTGGCGGTTCTCTCCACATAGTCGTGGGGGGAGATTTGTTGGGTATTGGGTTCCCTTCCTATGTGGAGAAAAAGCCCAAATTGAGAAGCCTACTTGATATATTATTTAAGTCAAGTGGAGAAGGTGTTTTGTAGAGCAGAGAGTTGAATAAAGAAAGCTACCAGAGAGACAAAACTATTCTCATCTTTACACAGAGCTGCAATCGTAAATTCTCCACTACAGATTCATTTATCATTGAATCAGACTGCCTTTTGGACAGCACGTTCAGAATGTATGTTTCTTCATTCTGACTGTTCGGATCATTGAAATATTTCTGTGTTGAGAGATATTCAGTTCGTATGGCAGCAATGTGTTTGGGGGTCTTCATCTTCCCTGTTCTCTATTTGTAAGCTTATTGCTTTATTGGTGTTGACATTGATATTATTGTTGACACTTGATTAAAACTCTTTTGTACTCTTTATTGATAATAATGGAGCTATTTCTTTGGTCTGGATGACCCGTGGTTTTTACCCTTGCTTTGAGGGTTTTCCACGTTAAAATCTTGGTGTCTTATTCCAAAAAGATAAGTGATTATTTAGTGTTATATTTTGTTATTTCTCCTCATAGATTCTTGCGAGATAGGGGGATTTATTTCTACTGCTTTGTTTACATTTGTTGCAAACTTATCTTATTGCCCCCATCATATATAGAGTCATTTCACTAACCTATAAATTTTCTCTAATGATTTCGTTGTCAATTGTAACACCTTAGGAACTCCAAAATGACTTAGATATCATTTAGTCTATTAATTATCTAAAATTAATGAGTTAGATATATAGAGTCATTTCACTAACCTATCAAATTTCTCTAATAACTTCATTATCGATTGTAACACCTCAGAACACCAAAACGAGAGGAATCTAAAGGTTGTACATGTGTGAGAATCTACAATTGATAATAGCTTAAAGTAATTAATATGTACTATATATATTAACAAGATGCATCTACTTTTTGGTAGCATATTTGTTAAGAACTCTACCATTAAGAGTACTTGAATTGGATAAATTATGGCATGAAGTGGCCTTTTAGGAAATTTCCTAGAAAATGTGTGAGTGAGGCAAAAGCATATTGAAAAGTCTTGTGTTGGTTCACGGGTAAGTCATTGATCCCAAAAACCATCAAGCATCTAAAAAAGGGCTACTTTTGGAGGGTTTTGATTGGTGGAGAATTATGACTAATGAGAAGATTTATGCAATGTCACTGTGTGAAGTGTCATGGGGTGGAGTTGTTTAGATGTCGAATAAAAGGGGCTATTACATTAATACTCTATTCACTAAAAAGATTTTCAAAATAAGAATTGAGGTGCATATCTTTTCAAGGTGTAATGTAATGTGTTTTAGTCGTCGAGTTGTCCTCTGAAGTAAAGGAGACTTAATTAAGAGCATTCAAGTGTCTTGCCTTCTTCCTTTGGGGAGTTATGACTAATGAGAAGTTTTGTGAAATGTCACTGTGTGAAGTGTCATGGGGTGGAGTTGTTTAGATGTCGAGGAAAAGAGGCTATTACATTAATAATCTATTCACCAAAAAGATTTTCAAAATAAGAATTGAGGTGCATATCTTTTCAAGGTGTAATGTAATGTGTTTCAGTCATCAAGTTGTCCTCTGGAGTAAAGGAGACTTAATTAAGAGCATTCAAGTGTCTTGCCTTCTTCCCCTAGATAATGTTCTTTATATAGCTTCTATTGTATCTTTGTTTTGGTTTCAGGGGTTGGTTTTTATCTCCTAGGCCTACGGAGTATAAGGCAATTACGTGGTGGCAAGATAATGGGATTCTATGGCTTCTGCAATTCGTGGGATGGTTTCCGTAATCCTTGGGTTGGCTGTGAAGATAGGCTATTGGGGCCCATCTGGCGAATAGTGAGATGGTTGGTTCCCCCTATGGAAGACATTCAATCGAGGGAGGGGTACACTTGTCCCCTCAGCCTTGAGCGTGTCAAGACATGAAAAAAACTTCAAGCCATGATTTGGGTCGTGCCTGGTCGTTCAGAGGGATACACTTGCCCTGTCATCCTTAAGCGGTTTAAGACGCGAAAAAGGCTTCAAGCCATGATTTGGTCCATGCCCGGTCATTAGGAGAGGTACACTTGCCCCCTTGGCCTTAAGTGTATCAAGACGTAAAAAGGCTTCAATCCATGATTTGGTTTGTGCCCTATAAATTTATTATGGTTGTTGTAATTAACCATTATTTATATTTTGATTTTGATACCTAAAATAATTTATTTTTTAAAAAGGTACTGAAAATAATGTGAATGTTGAGTGAACAATGCTAAATGACATTGGATTTAGAACGTGTTAGGAAACTCAAACATACGTTGTATTTGTATTGAAAAAGGAGTAACCATATTTGGGAACTCTGAATAGTGGTTGAGGTCAATGAAATTTGTGGCAAACAGATGATTAAGCTTGCTCCACAAGTGTTACTTTTCCGTTCATTGTTCATGTTCAAGACATTCATGTTTACCAACGTTCAAGGTTGTGCGTGTTGTTCGTGTATTTCTCTTTATTGGAACTCATAACAACACTGTCACAGCTAAGGGTTTAGGATTTAGGATGAGGGAGAAAGATTCTTTGGTAGGGGCTAGGAGAGATGAAGAAATAGAAGATAAGTAATTATAGTTACCAATTAAAATTTTTAAATATAATAGATACTAAAATTAAAAAATTGAAAATTTATATACTAAAATAAAAACATGTAATTTTATAAATCCTAAAAAATGTTTAAACGATTAAGAAATATTGATAATTTTTTCAATTTGTATAGAAATTAATAGTCTTTAAGATTACTATAGTTATGTGATTTTTTTTTTTAAGTTTTCAACAAAAAGAAAAATATATACTATTGTTTTCAATTGAAATAATAGAGAAATTCCATTTGTTTTCAAACTTTAAAATGATCAAGTTATTACATTTTTGGATGGTATTGAACTTTTAAATTAAGCTAAAATAATAATATCTATAAACTATTGTTTTACTATATAGACATTTCAATAAAAAAATTATAAATTAATAATATAAAAATTAACCGTGTTTTGTATTTATTTTATTATAATTACATATATAATCTTCACCTAACATGTGAATCAATTTACAAGGAGTTGTTATAACTTAATTAGATATGTCAAACATGATTATCCCAACAAAGGAGACATATCATTAAAAAAAATCACTTATTTTCTTTTCCCACACATTTATTTTTTTATTTTCTAAAAATCAAACACTATATCAAGGTCTTATTTTTCTTATTGTATCATAATTTTTTTAATCCGTGAAAGACAAATATATTTTTAAATATTTATAATAATTTATGTATTTTACTTATCAAACTAAATTCCTTTATACTACTGTACTATAATTAATTACAGGTCTACGTAAAAGTTTTGACGGAATTATTTTTCTTGTAACGGCCTTAGTGTCGTTGAGGTTGTTTTTTCCCCTTAACTTTTTATTCTTGTATTCATATATTTACTATAGCAAACATAAGGATTAAGGATGAACAAAATCATACGAAACACGATAAAAGTAATGATAATTCCATCCCACTCTTATTCCTTTTTCTTCCAAAAGTCACTCCGAAGTTTCTCCCTGTATTTCCGAAATTTCTCTTCCACCTCACTCTGGAAGTGTATTTTTTATTTTAGATTAGGTTTTTCGGAAATGCTATATAGAGGTGCAGTTAAAATATATGGCGTGCAGGGAGAGATTCCCAAGGATATTGGATGCTTGCTTTCACATATGACCCATCCCCACTCACATGGCCCATGTTCAAAGAGTCCATTAATGAAACAAACAATATATTAAAATTTCACTTTGCTTACTAACATATTGCCAGGAACTCATTTATTAATATCATCAATCTTCAAGAGTGCCTTGTTGCAATGTTATGGTTGGTTTTTCAATTGATACCTATTCAAACTTCAATTCCTATTTATTGGTGAAAAAAATACAATTATACCTTCTCATTTTTACTTTTCGATAGTGTATCGTTGGAGACTAAAAAACTTTGCAAATTTTTAATTTCTTCGACGAGGTAGAGAGTAAAAAACTTTGCAAAACTTTTTTACTTTTCCGACAGTTCACCGCCGGAGAAGTAAATAAATTACAAATTTTACACGACAAGAAATTGTATTTATGGTTGAATCAGAAGAAATTCTCAAAACAGTTGATGAGTTCTATGTGTCTGTTGTGTTGTTTGAAGTGTCAAAGTTTCTAGACTTATTAAAGTCTCTTGGGCAAAATGGGTTCAGAATTTAGATAGGTATTTAAGCATTCTAAATGCTAAGTTAAGGAAGCCTAACGACGAGGATGATTGAGTGAGAGAAGAGAGAGTGAGGGATGAGGAAGAGAGAGTGAAGGTAGATGTTAGGGATGTGTAAGTGAGAGAAGAGAGAGGGGATGACAATGAGAGAAAAAAATATTGAATATAAAGTTAGGTTTAGGGTTATACAGGAGTAAAGATGGTATTTTTAAAAAAAATTAAATGAAGTAGGTGTGAGATGAAATTTGGATAATACTAATTGAAAAACCCTTGGTGCTAGCCTTTTAGCCTATTAAAGCACTTGCTTGACGACAAAATTTGGAAGCCCTAAAGAGTTTTTAATAATTAAAAATATTGTTAATTTAAATAAGTAAATAATAAGCTTTAACTTTAATAATTTTTAGAAATATTATACTATATATTAAAACATATTCTTTTAATTATAAGCGTTACACTACATTACAAGTTAAGATTATTTTTCAACTACAAGTGTTGTGCATAAAGGTTGTGGTATGGAGTTATCAGTTGGGTAGGGGTGCAGTCCCCACTTCCGGGAGACCTGAACCAGCTATTTCTTGTATCCTCTGGATGGGTGGTGGGAAAGCGGAAAAAGAGATGCAGGTATGTATTTTGGATTGTTGTATGTTGGAGCCTCTGGTTGTCCAGGAATGCTATTATTTTTCAAAGGTCCGCGATGAAATCTCTTGATATATTAATGTCGATAAAGGTTTTGTCGTGGAAATGGATGCGGTACTCTTTTGGTTTTAATGTAGGGTGGTGTGTATTTTTTGACTGGTGCTCGCATCCTAGATTATGTCTGATGAATATGAAATAGATACATAGGTCACGTGGAGTACAGTAGGGATATCCCTTGAGTATTGTACATCAGTTGAAACATTTTATTTCAATTGTTTTTTATATTCTATAATATAATATACTTTTGCTTGTAAAAAAAAAAAAAAAACATGTGCTGTGCATAAAACATTATTGACAATACTTGTAATAGTTATTAATACTAAAATGTTTTTTTTTTAAAAAAAAACAAATTTAGTTAAATCTTATGTAATTACTGGTAACGCCAAGAAGGAAATACTCATGTTATATGCACTTAAGATACCCAATATTATTAGACGTTGTTATCAACGAAAAATAATTTGTAAGAAAAACATTTAATTACGTTGTAATACAATTAAAATGAATTAGTTATGTTATTCAATAAAGAGAAATATGAAAATTTCTAGATTCTACGATTTTAACAATTATTTTACAACTCAAAAAATTATAAAAATAGAATCAAGCATTTGAGATTAACTTATATTAGACTAGATTCCATTCCATATAAATTTATCTTTGGCAATTGCTTTTAATATCCCTTATCTTTATTGGCATCCTCCCATGCTTCACAATTATTTTCATAACCCAAAAATACTCTCCCCTTTTCTAACCCTACTTCGCTGATGAAGCACATCACAGCAGTTGTGCGCGCCACCACCGCACCTCTTTAATCGCCGCTTCGACCACCTCTCTGGTCATCACTTCGAGCACTTTTCAATCACCGCTTTGAGCACCTCTCCAATCACCACTTCGAGCACCTTTCTGGTCATCTCTTCGAGCACCTCTTAGCAAGTATGTTTCGGACAACATGATTTGAAATGTATATAATGCATTCTGGACCAGTTGATCAAGAATGCATTATGTACATTCCGGATCAACTAATCTGGAAGTGGATCAAATGCGTATTATTATTGTGAGTTTCGGATCAACTGATCTGAAACACTGTAACACTTGTGAATCGACATTAATATGAATAAAAAACGCAAACAAACCCTAAATCGTAAATCCTAAACTTTAAATCAAGAAAATCAAACTTGAATAAAATTGTGTTTTCCTTTTCAAATAGCGCTGAAATCAACGAATAATACCTTAAAGACTTATAAGAATGATAGGACAGAATATGCCAATTGGTGTTTAACACACAAGACTAGCAAGATAAAGCACAACAAGACAAGATGATAAAAAAATAAATTCAAAAATTTAAAATCAAATGATAAGGGTATATTAGGAATTTGCAAAAAATATAACCTTTGGGGGGGGGGGTTGAAAATAGCAAATGGGGGGAGTTAAAAGAAAATGCCTTTACCTTTGGGCCATGAATTTCAAAGACATTGGCCTCCCTTGTGAAACTCCAATCTGGCAAGTTTCTAAGAAAAATTTATTTTAGCACCCTCTCATTTGTTATTTGTACCCCTTAATGTGTTTAGAGTGTGTATGCGTATGCGTGTGTGTGAAATGAAGAAGCTAATATAATTTTTTAAAAAGGTTAGTAGAGGTGCACGTGCACTCATGAATTTGGGTGATGTTCTATAAAAAAACTTAAGATAAAAAAGGGTGATGGTATTTTCAGGTTTTGTAGAAAAATTATAAACATTGAAGATGTGTGAATAAATGATAAGAGGGTGCTAAAAGAAGCTGCCCTTTGTAAGCCCTTTCATAATTCATAAAGATACAACAGTTTAGCCTTTTGGTTTCCCCCGGTGCCTACCGTTTTTCTGATAATCAATATAAGGGAGGAAAATTCAACAAGCTTCACAACAAATGTTAGGAAATCGCCAACATTAATGGTATTGGTATCTCAATTTTGCTCTAGTTTCCAAAATTTCTCAAATACTGCTTTCATACTTAAAATCTTGGAGGATCACAAATATAAACCTCCTTTATACGACCATAAAAAAAGTTTAACATGGATAGGATATAATTCAGAGTGAGAAAAGCTAGATGAACTAAGTTTGTCACTAATTAAGTGCAAAAGAAGAGTATGATGCTTCCTAGTTTTTCATGGGACCGTATGCTGACTTGAATAACCTTCATATGAAGTTTATGTCCATTTGTCAATTTATTCTCATATTTCCTTAGTTGCATTAATGGAAAAAATCTAAAGAAAGGGAAGAAAAGAAAGAATACAAGTACGTTTATGAGTTAATGTCGAATGTATATAGTTCTTAATCGTCATATATACAACGTGCGGTATTAAATGTGCGATGGGATTAGTTGCAAAATGATGGGCCTGCTTCATTATTAGATGACAAAATTATCCCTCTTTGTCTAGGCCCAATAATTTAGAAACAAGACAATCAAATGCCATATAGTTTAGGCTAAGTGGCTTGAATCAACACTACTCCCTTACAAAATTATAGCTTTTTAAGGTTACGCAACTTATTAACAAAACATTAGCTAAAATATTTCTAAACTAAAATACTTGTATTCGATGGATTTTGTATCGGTGGAATCACCATTGTTCACCGTGGGTTGATTAATCATTAGTATATATATATATATATATATATATATATATATATATATATATATATATATATATATATATATATAATTTAATAAATTTTTAAATATAAATAAGAATATAATTGTTAAAATTTTATAAATGTAATCTTGAATTTATAAAATAACTATTTTCTCTCGACTTATATAAGTAAAAATAACCAATTATATGTTAAATAGAAGTTAATTTCCATCATTTAATTCTATTGATCTCAAGTAAAAAAAAAAAAGGATTTGATAAGCTTGATATGGAATAAAAAATAAATTATTAAAAATATAATATAATTAAATGAAGGTATTTTTTAAATGGTAATATTAAATATGACAAAAATTAGTTAGATATGTTTATATTTAAATATACAATACAAGATAATTTTTTGTTTATATTAAGAGTGTATAATGATAATGGGTCAAATAGTTTAACTAATTGTTGTAAAGTAAAAATGAATAGAAATTTATAACTACAACTAAGCATTTAGTAATTTCAAATAAATAAACAAAATATTATTAAAATTCAAGTCATAAATCATACCTTATCACAATATATTGATATCAACTAAAAAAGCGTAATAGTCTTAACTAAAATTCAATAAAATAGTGTAATATATTGAACAATTGTAAGATCTCATCTAATTTTTTATTTTAGTAATTTCAATTATTATTATTGATCGAGTTAGGTTAGATTGAGTATCGAGTTGAGAATTCAAATTCATCCCTCAATCTCTAAGTGATTGAGTTTGATTGGATTGTCTAGTTTAAATTTGACTTACTTGTTAATAAAATCTAACCCACTATATTTAGATTGGTTTTGATCATTAGATTACTAAATCCAATGAACATCCCTAGTTTATATATAAACTCGAAGTATAATTTTGAAACAAAATTAAAATATGAAATAAATATAATTTTAAAATAAAAAGAACCTTATGTAGGCCTTTGAAAAGTTTAGCCACTAATATTCCCCAGTGTTTTATGAACAAATAAACGTGGCTAGATTTTTTTTTAAGAAAATCCAAAATAATATTTTCACTTTCAAGCACCTACTTTTTCTACTCATTCTTTTTTAAGAAGAGTAAGAGTATGTATTTGAAATATCCTTTTAGGAGACCAAGAAACATTTTTATTAATAAGGAGAAATCTCATTGGCCAAAAATTGGAGCCATTTTCTTATAAGGATGACAAAATGAGTTACTCTTTGTCAACTCAACTCACCTATCTCATCCATTTTGATAAGGATGGTTTTTAAGATTAGCAGCTTGAGTATTTGATCAATAAATTCTGGCTAACCTACATTTCAAAATGAGCCAGAATAGGTCGAACTTGATGCGTCTGTTTATTTATTTAATTTTATAACTAATAAAAAAGTGAATTCAAATGATAAATGTTAGAATTACCCTTTAAACACAACATAAGATATATAGAAGCTAGCGAAAGTTAATGCAAATTACATCCAAAAAACAAAGTATGATATAAATATTGTTAAAAAAATTGAGAAATATTTTAGATTTTAAAAGAAATATGTTTTAAATGAAGAATTTTGAGGAAGAGAAAATATTTTGGATTGAGAATGGAGAATGGAGAATGGTATGATGTTTGAGGTTGGTGGGACTTAAACCGTAGTAGGCAAATCAACTTCCCAGAAAAAAACCCAAGGGGCTTGTTTGCACGAGTGCTACCGCTGACAATAATTGAAAATACTCGTAATAATCATCATTAGAGAATTTTGTTTGGAAGTGAGGAAAATAATGGCATGGAGTAGTTGTGGTAAAAATAAATGGTATATAAAAAAATGTTGAATTTATTTGACGAGTGTGAGGCCTGGATAAAAGTGAAAGTCGAAGTAGAAAGAAACTATAGTGATATTATGGATAAAGTTAATAATATTAATTTAGATTTGTTATGAGAAATAATTGATTTGATTTTGTTGATCTGTCCAATAATTTGAAGAGAAATTGTTGAAAGAAATAGGATTTGTATTATGTTATCCTCACGCTGGTTGAGTGTTGTGGTGTCGGGAACTTTGTCTGTGATTTTGGGTTTGTGGAGATGCATGGTCGTGGCTAATTAAATGGGTGAGTGTATGTGTATCTAAGAAAATTCTAAGTATCGATATTGATGAATAAGAAAAGTAGCGACAAGAGTACAGCGTGGCACGTGAATGGAGGGTGAATTTCACGTGAAAGTGGGAGTCCACTCACACATTTTATCTTCCTAAGATTCAAAATGAGACATAAAACACGAGGGAGGGTGTGCCTCTTTGGCCCCCACTTAGATGCTGGTGGTGCAGGCTCCTCTAACCATGGACCCCACACCCCACCAAAGCCTTAGATTCCATCTTGTGGTTTGTGGCCCTTTCTTTCCATCTCTCTTAAAACTAAACCCCCGATGTGTCTCCAATAACTAGAATCCACGTTTCTCAGTTAAAAAAGAATCACGGAAGAATAATGTTTTTAACCACAAGTCATTTCTAAATTAAGAAGATGATAATTCAGAAGGGGGGGGCACCAAACAAAAACATCTCCGTGCATGTGCCACGTAGAATATATTCAAGATAACTTGTCTGTGCATGCGTTAATGTTTAAATATGGTTTGTATATTTAAATATCTCCTTTTGATTTGGGAGCATGGTGTGTCATTTTCAGGGAGAAATACAAACAAGTAATTTGTTTGATATATGAGATATGATTATGGAAAGGAGGATATAATAAATATATAATGCATAATGGTGGTCCGCTTCTCTTGCTTGATACCTGACTGGTGTAAGATGACAAAAGAGAACTGCAGCATGAAATTTGTGGACACCTTGCTTTGAGAGAATCCCCCAAAATTTATTTCGCTGAGTACTAGGAATTAAATTCAGAAATGACTTGTATGCCATCCCTCATGGACTACTATTTATTACCAACTCCTCTTAGTAGAGCCATACATTCCCAATATTTCACGCTTTCGTACACAGCCACTGCCATCCATTATTTGACTACTACTTTGCGTCAAGCTTCAACAATCCACCTGCTTCAATTCTCCTCTTATTAATAATTCCTGCGCCCACAGTGCCATCACAGACCACAAAGGGAACACCATTTATTTATATACATATATATATAAACAACTTGGTTAGCTTATTAGCGGCAAGGCAAGGCAAGGAAGCTTAATTTGTTTCATTCCCTCCAATGATTCATAAGATGCTTGATTCCACCCGCTCCGGTATGACAAGAACCTTCTCCCATGTACCCTCCATGTAAGTACTAATTCTATTAATTACCCATGATCCAAGGCCTCCTATTTCATTTTCATCCACCTTACTTAATTTATTTCAGTTATGACAATGATTTCCTTGAGCTGGTGTGGGAAAATGGTGAGGTGGTTGTACGGGGAGGTTCATCGAATAGATCAACAAATACTAATCACGACGAAAGAATATATGAAGATGCTGGCATTACAAAAACAAGGTTAAACCCATTTGACTCACTTGAAGCTCACTTCGCCCCTCAAAGGGGGGACTCTGACATGAGCTCTTCACATCAAAGCTGTGCCCAAGATTCGTCTCAATCTTCCCAAAACAAGAATTCCAGCAAGCTTGATGAACAATTCGCAAACCTATTAAGACCAGTAAAAGACTCTAAGCCCAACAATAGTCACTGCTTACCTTCTTCATCTCCGCTCAAGAAACAAAGATCAGATTCAACCCAAACACCACCTGCGACAAACACACGGAACTTGGGATGCGAATGCCATCATAAAACTACAAAATCCAACTTCTACAACTTTTCAATACCTGCAGTGTTTGTCAAATCTACTACTCATCAGGGAAACAGTGCAACTCAGCAGACAAAACACCATTCATCTCTGGCAAGAGTGGAGGAGATTGAAGCGCTCAAGGTTGAGAAATCATCACAGGGATTTCAAAACCAGACATCCTTAACTGTCGAAAGAAGCGAAAGGCCACCCCCACCGGTTGATGAGCACTCTCAAGCTATTGGACTTCACACATCCCAAGCTCCACTACGTTCTGACCAAAACCCTCGCTCAGAACCGCTTAGAACCAAACCAAAAGCTTATAATAATACTGACATGTGTCATGAACCGTTGCTAGCATCTTCTTCTGTGTGCTCGCTTGGAGCATCTAACGATCCAAACCTTAGTATCAGGAAACACGAGGACACTGATGACTCAACGTATTTAAGTGATGTAAGTGGAACCCTAGACTACGTTTTTGCCTTCTTTAGCCCTTCTTACCATTCTAAGGAACCCGGATTTGTTCGATGCAGAATGAGGGAGAGCCTGAAGATATGGTCAAGCAAGAAAGGGAGGGTAGCAGAGTCAAGAGAAGCAGGAATGCTGAGGTTCATAACTTATCCGAACAGGTGAGAAAAATCTTACAAGATGATAAAGTAGATTCCATGAAGTACACCCTAAACAATATCTTGGGGGAAAAAAAAAAAGACCAAAGAGCTTTTATATGTTTGTTTTAATTCCATGTTGTGTCTGATAGTTGTGGATATGTTTGCAGAAGCGAAGAGAAAAAATCAACAAGAAGATGCGTACATTGAAAGAGCTCATACCCAATTGCAATAAGGTATGCGCGTGTTAGAGTGAATGAGTGTCTTAATAGCAAGTTGACAATGTGGACTTGATTAATCTCTATATGATATCCAGTGATAAATATTTTTTTCTCATAAATGGAGAAATTGGATTTGCATATATCATGTAGAAATTAACCGAAATGATCCAACCTTAGTCTTTAAGTATATCTAATTTTTCTAGTTAGACCTTTGCACTTGTTTTAATTATCTAAGTGGTGTCTTATATATGCCTCTAGGTGGACAAAGCATCAATGCTTGACGATGCCATTGACTATCTTAAGACTCTAAAGCTTCAGTTACAGGTAAAATTTCTGTTGTACAAATTATGACTTGGCCATTAAATATATTATAGTTAGAATGAAAGTCTAAAGCATAGTGTTATGTATATGAAATGATGCAGATTATGTCAATGGGAAATGGGTTATGGCCATATATGATGTTACCAGCTGCTGCGGCGCACCATATGAATGGAGCACATTTACCTCAGTTAGTGGGAGCTGGAATGGGATTCAGGCCACCACAGCTTCCTATTCCACCCCTCTCTGCAATCACAGACAACAGACTTCAGATGGTTGGTTTCCCCAACCAAATAGCACCCATTTCAATGCCTCATGCACCTTTCTTCCCTATCATTGGAAATTCTGCCACACAACCACACTTGGCTAGCACCACAGTAGCCACTGCCAACTTGGCAGAACATTTGGCTAATTCTGCTTCATCACTGCAGATCTCAGTCCCGAACAACATGAACCCACTTGAACATACAACAAAACAAGCACCTAATCAGGTTTCCTTTCAACACCACATCAATAGTAATCCGCAGCTACCCCTTTCATTTTTCCACAAAAGTAGAGGAATGTAGATTAGATGTTAATTAAAGGCGAGTGTAAAGTTCGTTTCCCCTTTTCAGAAAAATCGTATATATTTTCTGGACATAGAATACTAGCTGCAGATTCTGACATTTCATAGTTTCGTGCTTTCAGCCTTATCTGCTTCGATGTACAGATGAAAATTATCTAAAGCAAAATAAATTAGTTATTATTGCGTTAATGGTTATATATCACATGAAAAAGATAATAGGCTAAAATTAAATAAAGATAATAAATTATAATAAAAGAAAGATAATAAGATAAAATAAAAAAATTAAAATTAAGAAAACTACTTATAATATGAAAATGCTTTAAAAATAATAGATATCCTAAGTTATACTTATAGTAATAATTTATGAACTTGAATAAAAATATATTATGACTAAATACATAATATCATTATTCTATTATACTCCTGCAGTTGAAGCGGGAGGCTAGTGTATGCTGAGACTGTTTTGAAAATCTTCAAACAAAATAAATGGAAGACCCTTTGTAAAATATCAACAATTTGATAATGTGACGACACATGTAAGACTCAAACTTCCCCTTGAACAATCTTTTTGTAGACAAAATGAATATCCATTTCAATATATTTGGTGCGTTGATGTTGAACTGAATTTTCAAAGAGATATATCACACTAACATTATTACAATATACCAATGTAGCTTTCCGAATTGGACCATGAAGCTCTAGAAGAAGGTTTCGTAGCTAACAAGACTTAGAGACCACATTAGCAACACCTTTATATTTCGCCTCCGCGCTAGATCGTGATAAAGTACCTTTCCATTTAGCGGACCAAGAAATCAAATTATCACCAAGAAACACATAATAACCAGACATGAAGCGTCTAGTGTCTGGGCACCCACCCGAGTCAGAATCTGTATAAGAAAGATGAGTGGATGTGGGTGATAGATAGAGATGCAAGTCATGATCAAAAGTACTTTGTATGTATCGCATAATACGCTTAAGAGCGTGCATATGTGCCTCCCTCAGATCATGCATGTATAAACACACTTGTTAGACAACATAAGCAATATCAGGTCTTGTAAAAGTGAGATACTAAAGCGCTCCTGCAAGGCTTCGATACTGAGAAGGATTGGCATATGGTGTGCCAGCATTACCACCAAACTTTGGTTTAGTATCAACCAGAGTAGGAGACAGTTTACAAGATGTCATGCCAACTCATGCAATGATATCAGTTGCATACTTTCACTGGATAGAAAAAAGGCACATGCATGGCGGGTACTGGCTATACCCAAGAAATAACTTAACAACCTTAAATCCTTCATATCAAATTCGAAGTTAAGAAGTTATATGATCGATGTGCAGCTAACAACAAAGGAGGTTGTCAATATAATATCATTCACACACAAAAGAATTTAAGTTGTAGTTGTACCATTCTGATAAATGAAGAGAGAATAATCAGAAGTACTATGAGAAAACCCAATAGTAGAGACATAATTAACAAATCGTTGGTATCAAACCCGAGGGGCCTTTTTTAGCCCATATAGAGATTTCTTCAACATGCATACATGATAAGGATGATCTAGGTCCTTGTAATCAATGGACTGATGCATGTAGATAGTCTATTTCATTTCTCTATGCAGAAACGCATTCTTCACGTCAAGCTGGTGAATGGGCTATGTATTAGATATGGCTAAACTGAGAAAAGTGCGAATAGTTGCTGGTTTGAGTATTGGACTAAAAGTGTTTCTACAATCCACACCAACCTATTAAGTTTTTTCACCACTTACAAGTCGGGCCTTATACCTCTCAAACACAACGTCAAAAGTTTCTTTATGAGTAAAAATCCACATAGACCGAATCACATTAACATCAAGTGGACAAGGTACTAACACCCACGTCTTATTTTTAATAAAAGCATTAAATTTATCATCCATGGCCAATTTCCAATTCGGGTCACAAAGGGCAGACACAGCGTTACATGGCAAGAAAGATTTAGTGACAATAGTATGAAGGTTTAATTGTTATTTAAGTTTGAAAATTCCATATTGACTACTAGTCACATGTCGAGAAACCGAAATAAGTAAAGGAGTGTGTAATGAGATAGGTAGTTTGAGAGGTTAAGTGGTTGATCACGTAAGGAAAGAGACTATTATACATGAAATTATAAATGTGAGGTTGTGGATTGTGTAATTAGCAAATGGGAATTGAGACTCATAAAAAATCACATGACGACTGAGTATAACTTCACAAGACAAATCATAGTACTTGTAACCACAATGATGAGATGGGTATCTAGAAAAACACACGGAATGAATCGGGTCTAAAGTTTGTTTATGGTAGTAGAAGGAAATAGTAGATAACATAAACAATCAAACACCTTAAGATGAGAGTATGAGGAGTCTTTTTTATAAAAAATCTTGAGTGGTGACTAATATGCTAATTTTTTATTTGGAAGAATGTTAAGAAGATAAGTTGTTATGTGCAAAGCATGATGCCAAAATGAAGGTGGTAAAGAGGTATGTACAAGTAAAGTACGAATAATGTTATTAATGGTACAAATTTTTCTTTCGAATTTCCTATTTTGTGATAATGTATGTGGACAAGAAAATCCAAAGACTAACCCCTTTTTTTTTAACAAAACTCCCAAAAAGGTCCATTATAAAATTCCTTATCATTATCACATTATATGTTTTTACATCACGTTCAAATTGAGTGCGGATAAATGTTCTAAATGATAGAAAAGTAGAAAAAACTTGAGACTTTTTAGACAATGGAAATGTCTACAAAAAATTAGAGTAGTCATCAAACAACAAAACATAATAACGATGTCCCGAAGAACTTAAAAGAGGAGATGTCCAAATATTAGTATGTATAATATCAAAAGGTATAATAGTGTAAGACTTAGAAGAAACAAATGATAGTTTAACATGTTTCTCAAGAGAGCAAGAGTGACAAATGAGAATTATGATTTTTATGACACTCAATAAATTTATTTTGCATAAGAGAGTCTAAAATAAATGGTCCTGGATGGCCAAAATGAGCATGCCATAATGATAGAGGTAAAACAGTAAAATTAGATGGTGAGGCGACTTGAGTGGTGGTATTGGTTGTGATAGGATAAAGGTACACTGACTCTACATCTCATTAGATGCATCCCCATCTTGATATCCTTCACAGAAAAACCCATAGGATCAAATTCAAACACACTGAGTTATCAATTATAAAATTTCGAACAAATACAAAGTTTGTAATAATTTTAGGTGCATGAAGTACATTTTTCAAGGTTAAGGGAGGATTTGGGGGAGCAAAAACTAGTGTGACTATAATCCTGAATTGGAATTCAATGACCATTACCGACAAGTATACTACAATTACTACTAAAATTAAAATAAGGCACGAGAGCACCTTGCTCGAATGTCACGTGGGAAGTGGCACTAGTATCCATGTACCAATTTGCATTTAAAGGATTAAGTTCAATAGTGTGCATTACAACTGCGATGTCGGTTGGAGTTTGTGAAGTTGTTGTCGTTGTGTATGCCTGTGGCGGTTTTGGCCTGAGGATGCCTGTTGGCACTACTAATTTTGTTGAAACCCGAACCTAACCCAAGGTGAGGAGGGTGATAAAGGGTATGGGCAAGGTGGAATAGCCCAAGGAATCCATGGCCACTGCCATTGTCCCACAGGCCACTGGTAATTGTGTGCTTGTTGTTACGAGTCAGACTGCCTCTACCAGCCACCATTGCGGCCACCATCGTCGCTCTTGCCTTCACCCTAATTACCACCATTGTTTTTGTTACTGTTATTACGATTTTGACCCTTCTTATTAACATGGTTGTGCGACTTTAGGGAGTCTTGATGTGAGAGTAAGAGTAGTCGGTATTGTGAACCACCATGGTGGAACTCACGCCAGTTGCAACCTTCTTCGTGAGACCAGTTTTTTCTAAAGTGAGCATAGAGCAAGCTTGATAGAATGGTGGGAGAGGATTGCTTTGGCGAACAAGCGTCGTAACTCCATTGTAAGTTTCGATAAGGTTAGCCACCATTTGAAGAACAAGATGATTATTTGAAATCGATGCGCCAACATTCTTGAGTTGATATGGAAACTCCTTGAGTCATTGACAATACGCAAAAACATTTTGAAAATCCTCCATGTTTGTATGGGAGAATTCTTTTTCAAAAGTGATAGTCTAAGCATTCTTATTGTCCTGGAATATATCATGCAATGTATTTCATGCCTCCATTGTCATTGCATTTGGTTCAAGAATCGTATGCAACAGGTCATGGGTATTGTTACATAGATCCATTGAAGAACCGTAACATCAAATGTTGACCACAACTCCTTTTCAGCATCAGTGTTCAGCACCGTCTCCTTACCTGACTCCCATAGAATGATGTGGTGAAGCACCACGTGGGAACGTGCGTGAATCTTGAACAGTTTTGCCCATGTCACATATTGGATGTTTTCCATCTCCAAGGTGATGAGGATATGGTTCTTGATGTTTAATACAATAAAAGTTGGGTGAAATTTGTTGGACTTAGTCATGGTGATTGATGCAATAAATAGACAAGGGAGAGGAGAAAAAAAAATAGGGAGAAGAAAGCCTATGAAAGTGACAAAAGCAGGAGAAGATTTCAATCCCTTAGCTATCATACTATAAAGGAAGATAATTCCATGACTATTTCATTAACAACTTTGTGATTATATACTACATGAAAGATAATAGACCAAAATCAAGAAAACTACTTATAATATGAAACTGCTTTTAAAAAATAATAGATATATTATACTATATTTATGGTAACTAATTTATGAACTTGAATATTATATTATGACTAAGTACATAATATCATATATTCTATCATGATCCTCACAAGAATAAGTGACAATGCGTTATTTCAAATCTGGTCAAATTTAATTTGATAATATTAATTTGAAGTTTAATGGAATGTGATACAAGTGTCTATTTAAATTAATAAATTTTTTTAATAAGTTTTATATTAAAACGTGTGTTATAACTTAAAACATAATTATTATAGTAAATCAACTACTTATAAAATAACGTGAAGGAGTCTAGATTTAGTTGATTAAGTGAGGTATGGTGAGTTGTTCTAAACTTTCTTAGACATGTTCAATTTTCATGGATATCAGAATTGCTTATAAATACTTATTTTAGTTTGATTTGAAGCACTTTTATGAGATAAATGCTTGTTTTAAAAAATTTATAATAATTAAAAGGTTAATTAGTATGCATAGATAATGTATGATAATGTATAAGAGTTTTATACTGATGTTCAATAATAATTTTTATTTTTATCATTTTTAAAGTATTAATTTGTAAAATCAACAAACTTACCATAAAATGTTATAATTAAATGTAAATGTAAAATTTTTTAAAATGACACTGTATAATCCGTTTTCTTATAACTAAGTATGTTAAACTTATAAACTACACTACAATTAAAATTTAAATAATTTATAATATGAATTATTCACGTTGTCTCTTTCATTTCTATTTTAAAATTAAATTTTAATATTTTAAAAAATTATCAACACTTAACAATACCTTATTATATCTCAATTCATAAACCTTAATTAATTTGTTAATTGTTTTTATGATCTCAACAGTTTATGTTACTCCTCCAAAAATATCTTCTGTTAAATATAATAAATAATAGCTTATTGTATTAAGAACAAACCTAAGTTTATTTATTGCACAAAAATATTTACTTAAAGTTTAATAGATTAAACACACACATAAATATGTGTGAAAAAACGCATACATAAATATTGTGAAAAACACATACAACATTTAAAATATTTTAAAGAATAACTTATACATTAACATAATCATTATAGAATTAATTATCCTTAATTTTTCTTTTAGATATAAGCATCAGTACTATAATTTTAACCGATCAAAATGAATAATTTATTGAATATTTATTTATATTTAACTTGTTAAATTATATTATATTGTATCTAGAATAAAATAATAACATAAATTTAAATATATTATTGATAAACATTTAAATTAAATAAATATTACCTAAATACATTTTATTAAAGTTTATTTGATCATATTAAAAATCACTTTCTTACCCGTAGTTGATCCGATTATTAGTAATAGACTCGGTCTATTATGTTAGGATGAAAGATCCTATTAAAAGTGATGAGACAAATTTATTGATAAAAATGAATCATCAATAAAATTGGTGAATATTTTGTAATAATAATATGATTAAAAAAATAGTAAAAATCACTA
Source organism: Psophocarpus tetragonolobus (assembly GCA_037954015.1). Taxonomy (NCBI): domain Eukaryota; kingdom Viridiplantae; phylum Streptophyta; class Magnoliopsida; order Fabales; family Fabaceae; genus Psophocarpus; species Psophocarpus tetragonolobus. The sequence continues at coordinate 74,368,550 of CM075691.1, forward strand.
GCAATAAATTTAAAAATAGTAAAAATTAATTTTTAACATAATTTTATGGTTAAATAGCATGTACCTTAATAATTTTTATATTATTATTTAATGATAAATTAAATTGTTATATATGATAAAAAAAATTAATGTATACATTTATATCCCTTCTCTTTTACTTTACATTGGTAATTTAAAAGTAAAGTTAAATTAGCAGAAAATATTGCAGTACATACAGTATTGTATATTTTAAAGAAAAATGACAAAAAGAAATATAAATAATAACCTAAATGACCAGTTGATGATCTGTTTCAATAGGATTAAAGTATCTTCATTCCTTAAAAAAAGAAAGAAAAAAAAAAGGAAAATATCATATCTTTCTATATGACTATCCCATCCCATAAAACACAACCACATAGCTAGGAAAATCATATCTTTCAATAATTGTGGCCTCCATCGTATGGCTTTAATTATAGAGTGAGATACTGTAATTTGGTATGCATGAAAACAACGTAGAATTAATTACAGGTTTCATTTTCCTTTCAGATGAATCTTTATGTATAAAATCTTTTTTAAGTGCCAGTACGGTTGGAAAGATAATAATAAATATACGAATAATTTTATAATTATAATAATTTAAAAGGCAGAACTTATAACATGAATCATTAATAAACATTAAATTTAATTTTACAATAATTCATACTTAATTGTGTATATTTATGTATTTTTATTTTATTTAGAAGATAAAATTGTTCATCAATGTTATACAGTTTTAATTAAAATTTTATTTTATATGCAAAATTTTTTTGAAAAAAATTAAATATAAAATAATTTTAACATTGTTTTATAATTTCTCTTTCATTTTAACATTGATAAAAAATAAAAAATAATTAAACATAAAATATAAAAATATTAAAAATATAAAATAAATATAAAAGAATTTAAATTAAAGAAGAAAACAACAAAGGAAAATAAAAACGTAAACAACTCAGTTTTTAAAATTTCATTTGTTGTTTTTTACTTTAATTTAAGTTTTTTATATTTAATTTATATTCTTAATATTTTTATATTTTATGCTTAATTATTTATTAGTTTTTAACAGTGTTAAAATGAAAAAAATATAAAATAATGTTTAAATTATTTTATGTTTAATTACTTTTTAAAGGTTTTTTTCGTAACAATGAAGTAAAATATTAATTATATTTGTATAACATTAGTCGAAATTTTTTTCTTCTAAATAAAAATAAAAAAACATTAATAATTATTAAACAAAAAATTTGTAAAATTTAATGTTTATTAATCATTCTTAATATGTGTACTATGAACATTTGTTATCATTCTCCTAATTCTAATTAATTTATAATTTTTCCTTCTTTTCACAATACTTTCAATTTTTATTTTATTTTACCTCTTTCTTTCCTTTTCTTTACTTGCACCTTTTTTATTTCCTTTCAAACCAAATAAAAGCCTATTCTTATATTTAAATCTAAGTTTTGTATTTGACGTCGCTTATAGCCTCTATGACGATAGGGATGTGAACCAATTCGAGATGACTGCAACAGCTCGTTTAAGAGTATAAATATTAAACAAATCGATTCATATTCAACAAGCTTGCACACAATTAAACTAGTGAAAATAACATATATATCATTCCGGACATTGTCTACTTATAAATTAATATTTGATTTCTGTGAGTCGATCCAAATTTAAATTATTTATTGACCAGTTTATAATAAAAAAATACTTTAAAATCATTTTAAAAATTAGTACACATATTAAGACAATTTTTTTAGTACCCCAAATTGCTATTAGCACCCTCCAGGAATCAAAATTCTCACTTTGTCTTCTTCTTCCTCACCCTGCCTCTCCATTACCACTATTCGTGCCATCCATGAAGGCCCTCATCTCGAAATTGTTGCTGCAACCCTCTTATGTGAATTTGCCACTCATCCGTCATAAATTAACATCCCCGCAACACTTTCTAACATTTCCCATAAGACTCTCCCTACACAAACACAAATATCCACCTCCAAATCAAAGTATATAAAATACTAATTAAAAAGTATATCGCATCTTGATCCAAAAAATATAAATTTTTATCCACATTTCATTTCAGATTAACCAATCGAGAATATATATTTTGTACATTTTCGATCAAGTTATTGGGAACATAGTATATTCTGAGTCAATGTATTTAGAATAAATAAGTATAAATTCCATATCACTTTATTCGAAAATTAAAATAATTTTTAAGATTCCAGATCAACTAATTCGAAGTAACTTTTTTGTATGAATAGAGGGTTTTTTGTTTTTTCAAATGAATTGTGTTGAAGAAGTACAATAGGAAGAAGGAGACACATACTGCGAAAGACAATAATACACATAAAGACATTTCGGATAGTATAATTTGAGGGCTGTCAAAAGGAATTCCCCGTATCTAATTGCTGCAAATATTATCCTACTCTAGAAGACTCGTCCTATCCTAACATTAGAATCCACCTTAGCCTTATTTTAATTTTTTTGGTACAAAATCCACCTATTGTTATAAAGTGGTCGTAGAAACAAATATATCCTTTTTTCTCTGCAGAAACCAATATATGCTACAACACCCATATTTTAAAAAGTTGTGGAGCATGAGTCTCTCAAGAATTAATTGTTATGGAAGAGGAGAGTATTAAAAAATGACAATTGGATTTTATTTTATGATCCAGATTTAATTGTTTGATAAAAAATTTCACTTTAATCTATTATGAGTACGCTAGTACTTTCAAAGGTTCAGATACTGGTTTGACAACAGAATACGAAGTGATTGCCTGCCTATTATGAGTAATTTGTTACGGAGAGACATAATCCAGCTAGGTTCCGAAACAATTTGTGGCTTGTGTAGATTCACTGAGAAGACTGATTTGACAATCTATTTGTAGACAGTGGGGGATTTATATGGCTCTACCAATAGAAGTCAGATCTAACTTCCACCAATTTTTGGGTTTAGTGGATGGGTTAAAGGAGCTTCAAAAAACGTAATTTTTTGTGTGATTCTCAAGAATTTGACATTTGTGGGGAGTCAGAAGTACAACTCCCGAAAATGGAGTTGGTAGGCTAACTTTACTAGTCATTTTATAGTGGAATGAGTCATGAATCAAAGTTATTGTATTGAATTAATGTTATTGATTGTTTTGTGCTTTAGTTTTCTTGTGTGTGGGGAGTCAGAAACTGCAATTTTTTTTAATAAAATTTTTTAGCTTATAAAAAATAAATTCAATAAAAAATTAACCATGACTTATTTCCTTTATACCCACCTAGTTGTTCCAGGAACCTCGTTTCCTCTCACTAATTATGAAATTTGTTACGGCACAGTGGGATATCCTTTCTTCTGATTATGACTTGTCTTACAAAGTGGGATGTCATGACAAATGAGGATAGAGGGAAGAATTGGATAGCAATAGGTAATTTAGTCGAAATAAAAAATGAATGGGGAAGTATTTTTCTTATGTGAATAGGAAAACAAGGGGAAGTTGTATTTTGATTTGTTATAATGAGGGAAAAAAAATGCACGATTCAATATACATCTTTGGGTGGTATGAGCATTTAATTATGTGCTGGATGATGTAAAATACTTGAATTGTGTAGGATCATCACAGCCAAAATATTGCAATCTTGTGTTTCTGGACATGAGAGTTTTAGAGGAAAGAAAGTTACATGAATTTATTTAATGAATAATTAAATTTGAACAGCAAAATAAGATCCGATGGTCATTATTTAATCTTTCATCTCTTATAATAAAATTCTTTTTATTTGAAATTTCCTCTCTCTCCCTTTCTCTTCCTCTCTATCTTTGTATATGTTAAGTCTCTCTATCTATCTATCTATCTATCTATTTATTTATATATATATATAAAATAAAGTATTAACAACTTTAATTGACTGACAAATGGACTAATACCATTTTTTAAAGCCAAATTTTGTAGCCAATCCATAGACAATACTGACCAATTAACTCATTATTAAGAAATATAATTAGGTCAATGAAAAACATAGTTCCTAAACCAAGCAATCCACATAATTAACCAATAAATTTAATTCATCATTACTAATAGATGAGGCGCAGGATTTGATGTGTCAAGATTAGTTTAGCACAAGAGAGTTAAAAGCAACCATCTAGTTGCTTCGTTTTTTTTGTTTTTGTGAATAGTAGCTTCTCCGCTTGTACACATAAACCTGTGTTTTTACCTGTTCAATTGGCCATCAAAGTTTTCCTAAACATGCTATAAATTTTTAAATCAAGTTGAGTTCAGCTCATTCGATGTTAGTCCAAACATCAATTCATAGAACTCAAATAATTAATTATCCACGTAAGAAGAAACCACGGTCCACGGATGATAAAATTTGATTTTTGAAAAGAATGAAATGAGACCCTCGTAGGAAGAGCCATTGAAAAACTTTCTCCAGAAGGGCTAAATGTTCAACGGAACCTTCTAAGACTAAATTAGGTGAATCTCTGGTTTTCACTTTTTCGAGCTTCTTTTAATAAGGTGAATCTTATCGTAGCAAAGAAAGGATCACGACATTTCCTTTACCATGCTGATGCTTACAGTCTTAATAGAGTAATATGGGGTTTACTCGTAACATTAGCATGTGAGCATTCTCAACTGTTGGTAGCATAATTCGAAACAGCAGACTCTTCATGCAGTGACAAGGACACGGCAAGCATAGTCTTAAAAGTTAAAAGAGCTTTATAATTGTTAGCTTGGACCACAATATTTTTTATTTTAAAACCAAATATTGTATTACACGTTTTCTTCCCTATCCATCTGTTCCTATGTTCGAAAAAAACATGAAATGGATTGGAACAAATTCCTTTAAAAAATTTTAGTATTTCCATATACAAATGATGGGAGATTTATACCCAACATTAACTGTACACCTGAAGCGGACATAGTCATTTAAAGAAAATCATTTTGCCAGAAATAAAGCACAACAACAATAATTTTTATTTTTAAACTTACACAGCTTCCATTTCTAATTTCTTTGTTATTTTATCTCCCTTTGACACCGCCTGTGTGATTCCTGGCTGCTCAGCTGGACGGTTTGAAAGCTTGAGATTCGAGAAAGCATCGGTAATTAAATCAGCAGCTTCTGAAACTGCTCTTCCTTCTGCACTAATTGTCTTCTCCGGTGCAGGAACTTTACCCTCTTTCTCAAAAGCCAGCTCCAACTTCTTGAATTCCTCTTCAATATCATCATCCTCAATATCCACGTATGATGGCGTTTGTTCTGCAGTCACCAGAAAGCCAAACAGAGCTCACAAAAAAATATTCAAAAGCATTTATTACATAAAACAATAGAAATCCTGAAATCCCCTCAAGTTCATATATCTCAAACAAACCAATGAAATTATTTCAACACAAACTGCAAAAGCGAAGTTCAAAAGCATGCCACCATAGATATGACAAAGTATACCTAGCATCTTTTCAACTTCTTTGTGTGAATCAATGCTCTCTTGGATATCTCTTAAACAAAGATCAACATCTTCCACGCTGATCTTATTTTCTTTAATAACCCTGGCTCCAATCTGCATAGCTTCAGCAACCTGCTAACAAACAACGGATTACCAAATCTAACAAAGACAATCTACATCTCAACATTTTTCAGACTATGTAATAAACTGGTAAATTTAATACAATATTTAAAATTGTACCTTTTTTGTTGACTCGGCATCGGCAATGACAGCAAGTACTTCCTCTACTCTATTCAGAAGTGATGAACATTTTTCTCTACTCTGGGTGACTAACTTCAGCTCCCTTGCATGATTAAGGGCCAGCTTTTTGTTCCCAGATTGTACAGAAGCCAATGCTGATTTTTTCAATCTAATAAAATAAATCTATGAGGAAACTAAACAGTTTTTAACAAAAACATCCCTACACTGATGCAGCTAGCTTTTAACTGGGAAGGGATGATACTGAATAATGTGAAGTGATCACTGCTAGTTTTGATTTTTGACTGTCGAAAACAAAAAAGCTTACTTTTCTGAGTATAAATATATAGAAGTATAACCGATCAAATTACATTTAGTCAAATTTTTGTCCGTTAATCCATGTTTTAAAAATGGACAACCCTCCAACTATGACAAAAGGCATCCAAAACCAATTAGATGAAAAGATCTATGTCGGTGATCACGTAACAGAAATAAAAAAGGTAAAACATCACATGAATGGGGATATCGTGCACATCAACAATGTTAATTAGTCAATGTATGTTTGGATTTGCTTATTTTGGGTTAAAAACAACCAGAATTCTACTGAGGTTTTAACAAAAGAAAAGCATTTTTATCTGTGAATAAATCAAAGCCAAACATGCAATAAGATAAAATATTTTGTAACAGGAAAGGGAAAATATTTCAGTATGAGGGAAGATTTTCTTTTATTTTCTCTTGAAACCTTGTTTACTATTTACATTTAGAAGCTCCTTGAGGATACATATACATATCTGTGAATAAATCAAAGCCAAACATGCAATAAGATAAAATATTTTGTAACAGGAAAGGGAAAATATTTCAGTATGAGGGAAGATTTTCTTTTATTTTCTCTTGAAACCTTGTTTACTATTTACATTTAGAAGCTCCTTGAGGATACATATACAAGTATAAGATTTATAAAACAAACTTACAATTCATAACGCCTGTCAGTGACATCCAGTTGTTGCTGAAGCTTCTCAGTTGTCCATATCAAGTGCAGTACATCATAATCTAAATTAGTGATACTAGATGATGCTCCTGAAGAGAGAGAAATCTTAACCCCCTGTAAAATAAAACACTAGAAATAAGACAGCTATTCCAGGCATGAATGAAATCAGAATTGATAATCCCAACCTGCTACAACAGAACAATCATGGCCAATATTAATAAATACTTCCTCTGGTCGGAGAACTGTTTGGAGTGAATATTATGGTGTGTGGAACACTCGAAACAATGTAATTTTCAGGGGAGGTGCGGTTGATACAGAGGATATCATGACAAACATCACTTTTTTTGTGTGTGGCGTTGGCTTAATGGTCTATCCAAAGATTTTCAGTATTGTTTTGCTCAATGGTGTGCACAACCCAGGCCCTTTATTTGTTGTTTGGAACACTGATTTTATCTTGGCAGCAGTTATTTCTCTGGTTGGGGGCCTCTATTTTGGCCATGCAGCTGGCTCTTTTATGGTTTGATTGTTTTGGTCGATTGTGCAGCTATTTTTATGTTGGCTGGCTTTTGTTTCCCAATGGCTACTTCCATTTGTGTGTATGAGCTCACAAATGCTTATAACAAATTCAGCGTTAGGCCTTATATTGACCTTTGTAATTTTCTAGGGTATATCCTGTACTCTCATTAATTTATGAATCTTCTTTTGCTGACCAAAATAAATAAATAAAGATTCCCTCTACACTCATATATACGAAAAAATAATTAATTTCACACTAATTAAGAAAATTAGTTACCATCATTTAATTTCACTAATCTTAAATAAAAAATAAGATTGTTTCTAAAATGCTCTTCTTTGAGACTTGATATCATGAATAAAAAAAGTCAAAAGTATAATTAAATGAAGGATGTTTTAGGAATAACAACATTAAATAAGACATAATTAGTTAGATTTGTTTATATTTGAATACATCACATAAACAATTTTTTTGCTTATATATGAGTCAAGATAGAGTAGTGATTTTTTCTGAATTCTATTTATTTACCAGATATCTAAAAACTGTCCCATCCAAAACTTATAAGGAAAAAAAAAAAAAAAAACTTTCGTAGGATACGATATCAAATGATACCCTTTTTTCTGATTGGAATAATAACTAAGTTTTTGTACCTCTAAAAAATCTCTCTTATTCACTGACAGATACTGTGCTGTTCTACACCCAGACAGATACCTCAATATTACAGATGCCTCATCTGGCCCTCCACATATGTCCTGAAATTTCTTCATTGTGACAACACAAGATGAATTCCAGTGACTTTCAGATAGATGTTTGACAACTTCAGTGGCCTTATCCTATATATGAAGAAACCGAACTATAATCATTAGTTAAGTTGTAGAAATGAAAACATCTAAGCATAATCAAACAAAGCAAAATTTAATCTTAATTGACTTTCTAGCACTACCATTGCATGGAAACCAATATATGAATAAAAGTGGAAATCTTAATAACAAATGCATAACATAAATCAAACACTAAAAGTGTTAACAGCGTTTGGTCAAGGAAGAATGGCGGAGAGGACAGGGATTGTCATAGAAGTTATTGCGTTCCAAATTATGGAGGGGCGAGACGAGCAACAAGGCTCTGACCCCATTTTCTCTTCCCCACCAATGTTCAGTGGAGGGGAAACGCTAAGAGACTCAGTAAATTATCCTTAGTTTAAATACTTGAACTTAATGGTTTTACTAATCTATTATAAGGGTATCAAATAAATATTAATAGTAAATCACTTTAGTTTGTCTTTCCCGGACAAGAAATCTCTCTTGAGTCTTCCCTTACCCAATCTCAAAATAAAAGAAAAGAAGGAAAGGTTTTGAAATAAAAGGGTGGATAACCTTAAGCAGAGCAGTTACGATAACAGAGTGTTGAGCCATAATATCAGGAGTTGGTGGCCTTGTTATCAAGCTACTCACTCTCCTGACAAGTTGAGAGAGTCGGCCACTGGTTGGATCCGGAAGATCCACGATTCTTGTGATTTCACCTTCATTATACATTAGAGACTGGAAAATGAAAACATGTAAAGACAAAAACAAATAAACACAAAAGCAAGTAACTCATCTCATTCAAGACAGAGAGTGATTGCTCATACATACTCACCAGTACATTGTCGAGACACAATGGGGACAACCCTCCTCGATTAAACCAATCATTCTTGACCTGAAAATAACTAATTTAAGGTGGGGAGGGAAAGTGAAATTGAAAAAACCCAGTACCTCGTACTTGGTACTACTGCTTAGTTACCTGGGAAGGTCGAATAAGGAGGAGGCCAAAATGGGTGGCGATTTTGATGATCAAGTGTTTCCAGAAGAGGAAAGTGGGTTCCCAATCGCATCTTTGGCCGGAAAAGGCTTTGAATCGTGCAACGGCAATAACTTCGTCATCCCAGTCACCAACTTCCTTTGCTATGAAATCCCTAACCCTTGCACCATTCACATTCCCAATTGAATCCATCTTCCGAACCAAATCACTACCTTTTCCCCATTCTTTTTCCAATCTCTCCTAAACTAAACCCTTTCTAGCTTCTACTACCTCTCAATCCTACTGCTTCAAAACTCGTTATTTTATTTTATTCTCTCGATGTCACCCGTGCTCCTTCTTCCTGTACATGATTAGTAATGATATTTAATTATATTAATATTATAATTAAAAAAGAGAATACAATGTTAACAGCTACATTAGTTATAAAAAATTTAGGATAATTTGAATTATACTTGCCATGATTTGAAATGACACTTGCCGAATGGATTAAAATATTCTTATATTTTTCTCTTCTATTCACACAAAAAATTATAGATGTCATCTCCAACCGTGGTATATGCTAATTTAAATTCCTAAAATTTAGAGATGGCAAAACAAGCTAGCCAGTCCATTTTAGCCTGGTTTTGCTTGGAAAAATGAGGTGAGATGGATTGGTCTGTCATAGCAAGAGCGGGCTAAACTGCTTAACCCATCAGTTTTGTCCAAATTTTTAATTTTAAATTTTGATTTATTTAAATCATTTTTTTGTTTGGTCCAAATATCAAAATAAAGATGTCTAAACCAAACTAATTTACAAATTATAAAGTAAATAGTAATATTAAAAGGAATTATAAGATTGATTTAACAGTAAAGCAAAAAGATAAACGAGGAAGAGGTCGTGGATTTGAATTCCTCCACTAACCAAAACTAACATGATAACAACCAACATTTGGCCTATAAAAAAATTAGTAATACTAAAGTAAATTTCTAATTTTTATTTCTAACCTAAATTCAAACTTAATATAATTTGATTAATTTATAAAGTAGTATTACTAAAGTTTGATTGTTTAATATATTAATTCTCATACTTTTAACTTTTATTTTTAATATATTAATTTATTTTATATTTATAATATAATTAATATAAAAATTATTATTAATATATTATATTTAGGGTGACGGGTTGTTGGGCCAACTAGCCCCACCCATCTTTGACCCAATAGATTGGTAGAGCAGGTCAAAACCCATACGCCTCTGATGATATCAAACAACTAGTTTTTCCCAAATTTTGCCATATAGAAATGTGTTAATTCTCAGATATTCATGCAAACTTACATCACTCACAGCCATAATTCAATCGAACCGAATCGTAATCACAATCTCAAGATTCTCATGAATTATTAGAATTCTAATTGGTTATATTAGGTTCTCAATCAAGTCATTAGCCTCTTGCGATTCAAATTGATCGATTTGAATTGATCCCTAATCAATTCGTATCAAACTCAATTGGAATTTCACACGAATTGGAGAGGAAAAAAGAATGATAGAACCTAAGAATCGTAAGAAAAAAGGAAGCACAAAGGTCATAATTCATACCCTATTCATGCAATCGCATCAGAGATCTCAAATTGATTCAGGATTTAGTCTTCCATGGAAATCTCCATGGAAGTGTGCATGAGAATGGAGAAGGAGATGGAAAGAAAAATGTAACTTGCAGGAGAAGAAATCCCAAATCTGAATTCCTAAAATTTAAAATGACAAAAACATTGTTATGCGAGGTTTTATAATGTCTCTCTAAACTTCTCAAGGAAGCTAACAAAAAAATCTAACTAAAAGTTCAACTAAATTGAGTTAAGGCCCAAAAGCAAATTTCCTAAAAGAGATAAAGAAAATAAAACTAAAAATTACAATTAGAAAAAATACAAAAAAATATGAAAATATAGGAAAATACAAACAAATCCTAGCCCAATGCAAAGTCCACTCCAATGAAGTACACTAACTGCAAAATAAAGGAAAAAATATGAAAAGGCCCAAATGTGACCCAATTATAAAAATGAATTAAAACAGAAAATTAAGAAACAATTGTAGAGTTAGAAGGACTAAAAAGGATAAAAATGTGGGAAATAAAATGGTCTATCAAATTCCCCACACTTGAACTACTGCACTCCTTGGCAAAACTAAAAGAAACAAGATAAAGAAAAGAAAAGAATAGGAAGGGAAATGAAAAGAGAGTTTAAAAGAACAACTAAATAGAAGAGAAAAGAAAACTCAAGACACACTCCAAAGAGCTCCAAAAAGGTACAAAAGATAGAGAATACAATCAAACAAAAAAATCTAGGTATCTAAGCAACATGAATCCAATCTAGCAATGTGAAGAAACAAGTAAATAAGGAAAGTTTAAGAATGGACCAAAAATGATAACACTTCAAATGAATAATTCTCACCCACTCAACAAGTGTATAGGCTATGTGTTTACTTTCAAGCATATCAAGCAACTAGCACAACCAATTTTTACAAGCCTTTAAATTCAACCACTCGAAGCACATACACAAAAGATAAAAAAGACTTAATTAAAGGCTATAATGGGCCAAAGTTAAAGATGAAAGGTAGGATAAACAAAAGGATCAAGCTAATAAACCAAAGAAAAGAGAAGAACAATGGGGAATAAGTTTAAATAAGCATGCAAGAAACACCAAAAGAGAGAAGTGAATAAAGAAACACAAGTAGCAAATAAAAATTTCTTCATTTTGATTTTGATTGATTTTTTTTTTTATTTTCATGAGACACGAGTGAACAAAGATATATTTTTCTTTTTTTTATTTCCTTATTTTTCTTTGTTTAATCAAGACTCTTTTTTTTTATTCAACAACACAAAGCTCTACTTTTCATTTTTTTTCTTTTAGGCTACTTTTCAACAAATCTAATCACTACTACTCAATTGAAAAATCCCCACACTTATTTATGAACTAATTCCCAAAACAATTCCAAAGCCCCCTTCTTTCCTAAGGTAGGGGCAAAGATGGTTTTTCGGTCAAAGGCTTAATGGATAGGGGTATTGAACAAAAAGGGTTAAAAGGTCAAAAAGGGTGAGCAATGATAATAATGATAAGGAAAGCTACTTGGCTAGTGGGTAAAAGAAAGAAGGCCTAGATCATTTCTATTATGCATGTGAATAAGAAGTAAATAAAGAGTCAAAACAAAACTAGAATACATAAAAACATAATTGCATACACTCAGAAAAAAAGAATATAGTGAATATAACAAAGAATGCTCAAAATTATCACAAAGTAAAGTTTCTATCACTAAGGTCCACAATTAAATTTCCAAACTATTTGATATACTAAACAACACAAGAAAAGAAACAATGAAGCTAAGAAACTTATCAACTATCGAAATAAATTATCTCTACACATGTGTACAATTTAGAATTCAATGAAAAACATGATTAAGACAATTAAAAACAGAAAATATAAAAAAAATAGAGAAAAAAACAAAAAAAAAACAGAATTTCAAAATAGTAGAACAACAAATAAAAACTATAGAAAAATACAGAAAACAGAAAAAACCGAAACAGCAAAATAGAATAAAAGAAAATAGAATTGCAGAAAAGTATAATGCAGAAGAAAAGAATTTAAAAACAAAGTGCAAAATACAAAAAATAGAATGTAGAAAAACAGAGTGCAGAATGTAGAAAACAGAAAAACAGAATTGCAGAAAAATAAAATGCAGGGAAATAATGCAGAAAAGCGTTGCAGAAAAATAAAATGCAGAGAAAAAATACATGCAAACAGTTGACAAAACCTTGCTCCACACTTAAAATCCACATTGTCCTCAATGAAAGAATAGAAATCAAACCAAGAAGGATAAAATGCACAAATGAATTAAGGGAGGAAAGAAACTCCTCATGTTACAACATTCTGCTCAAACAGTTAGCTACAAGTTTATATGTCTCATTCTTTTTCCAAATTTCATGCACACATTCTGCGTCCATTTCATTTTAACTGTTGGTTTGGGAACCAACATATTTAGAAGGAATTTTATAGCTAAAACTACATAATGGTCGTAACAAATAATAACATTTGAGCCACAAAAGTTAGCGTGCAATTTTTTTAACAAAACCTCTACCACAAAAATCTCTTTTTCAATTACGTCTTCTTCTGCCTCAATGTAAATGTGCTGGAAATATATAGGCAGAGGCTTCACCAGTCGCTTCAACTGCAGAGAGGGTGGCTTCAGCTGTAAAAATGATGGATTAAAAGCAGTTGACAAAAGAGGTTCTTCAGATGGAAAAGGTGCAACAACGTTAAGTGCATGAAAATCAACTGCACTATTGTCATCAATGTTTGCCATACGTGACAATTCAGAACCTACTGCAAAGTTAGTTACAGCTTGTTCTTATAACTCAGAATCATAGTCTACACTTGCAATGGTCTATCAATTTCTGCACAAATGGAACACATGTTTGACTCATCACAAGTGCAACTCATCTCCCCAATGTCACCAAAATCAATAAATTTAGAGAACTCAGAATACAAATCAGTATGATAATCTGTGAGTGCATCAATATAAAGAACTAAATGTATTGGATGATTCTCTTGTGAGGAGTGTTGCTTGGTATTATCAATATTAAAATGCACTTTGTTGTCTCCAAACCCCATAGAGAGAGTCTCTGTAAACACATCAATTTTGGTCTTGGTTGTCTTAAAAAATGGACTCCCTAGGATCAATGTAGACACACGACTAGAAGACTAACTATGCAAATCCAAGACATAATAACTTGCTAGAAAAATCAGACCATTAACTTGCACCAACACGTCTTCCAGAACACTAAGAGGTTGTACAGTACTTTTGTTTGACAACTATATGACAATGCCAATTGACTTTAATTTACCAAGCTTAAGGGACTTAAAAACCGAAGAATGCTTGACATTAATTGAAGCTCCCAAGTCTGACATGGCCTCTGTAAAAATGTAGTTCCCAATGGTGCATGGAACCTTGAAAATGTCATGATTTTGCACTTTTGTGGCATAGTAGATTGTGCAATGGTAGAAACATTTTTACTTACAATGATTTTAGATACATTTCTCTCCATCTTCATTTTCTCATCCTTCTTCAATCATCTTTTATTTGTACACAAATCCTAAAGAAATTTTGCATATTTTGGAATCTGCTTGATTTCATCTAGAAAAGGAATGTTGACATATACCTTTTTGAATGTTTTTAGCAGGTCATCATCAACATCAAATATCTTTGCAAGAGTTACTCTAGTTAGAAAGGGTAGTGGAACTTGTTTTAATCTAGAGTCTACAAAATTATGATGTTTTGACGACTGAGGATCAGCAATAGATGGTGCATCAACATTATTCTTCTGTGGTTGTTGTGTCAAATATCTCCCACTTTTTTAAGGTAATAGCACTAACATTCCACATAGGGTTTATCAATGGTTGGAAGGGAATTTGGCCTAAACCTTAGGACTGCAAATGGTTAAGAGTGGTACCTAGCTGATCAATCTGAGTTTACATGTCCTTTATAGTAGCATTCATATTTGTTAGAACCAAAGGCATTGAAGCATAAGTATAAGGCACTTTAAAGTTTTGGTTTTGCTTTTTTCTCTTTTATTTTTTGCTCTTAAATCAATTTTATGGTATCAAACACATTTGTAGGTATGGTACTTGTATTATGTGTTTAGATAGGCTTGAGAATGTGTTTGGGATGGTTTTATATAGATTACATAAGTTGGGTTGTGCTGAAAAATCTTCAAAAGTAAAATTTTGGGCAAGGTAATTGATTACTTAAAAATGGTACTTGATTATCCTTCAAGAATTTTGGGTTTAGGAATTGTTGCTCTCTGTGATAATCGATTACCTAAAAATAATAATTGATCATTCTTGAGAACAAACACTTTGGATCAGTTTTGAGCAGGATATAAGGTAATCAAGTGGGTAATCGATTACCCTACGTCAAAACTGATATAAAAACATTTTGAAAACTAATTTTAGCAACTTTTGAAAGGTCCACCAAGTGTTTGTTTCTCTTGCATGATTTACATAATTCTCTCCAAGATTCATACCCATTTTTGAAGGTTTAAAGGTGCTTCAATTTCAAGAATTAAGGAAGAGACTTCATTGAGTTTTGATCCTTTTGTTTGGGTATTATTCGCTTTAGGTGATATTATTTTATACCCTTCTTTGTGTTTTTGCACAAGTTTGAGAATCTCTTAAGGTGTTCTTGAGATTATTGGGAAATCTTGCAACGGAGTGTAGCAAGTGAGGTGTTGAGGGACAAGCTGTCATGATGTAGCAAACTCTTGTGGTGTGCAAAAAGGAAGCCTCTCTTTGTGTGTTTTAAATCTTTTCAGGATTAAAATATGTATGTGTGGTATGCATGTATTGAGATTTTAGTAGAAAACAGATTACCGGAAGGCTAAGTCTGTAAACTGGATGTAGGTTAGGTTGACTGAACCAGTATAAAACATTGTGCAAATTCTTTCTTCCTTATACTCTTTAAATTTTAGTTTTATTGAATTCTTAAAGCACTACTAATTGGCTTTTATGCATCTGTAATTGATTCATAAGTTTTCTTGTAGTGGATCTAATTCTTTATCCTTTATAACTTGATATAGAATTTGGGTTTTAACCCAAAAAGGTGGGTTTGATTTTTCATCTCTTCTACCTTTTCTTTTTTATTATGAATAACTTGTAAAAGTATTCTTGCTAAGTTTTTCTTCAATTACACTTGAAACCATTATTGGAGGAATTGAGTTTATTGGTGCTTTGTCAAAAGGGTTGAATTCTTGAAAAACCCATATTTGTGAAATAAGGTAGATTTTGAAATTTTTTTAAGGGGGCATTTTTTAACTTTTTTGATACAGTTGAATAGAAAAATCTTGAGAAATATTTTTGGTGAATCTATTCAACTCCCTTCTAGATTCTCCCTTAAGACCAATAGTATTCTGCTAAAATTGAAGGTTGTTAGTGATCATTTTGTTGATCAATTCCTCTAATGCAGAAGAAGGTGCAGTGGCATCATTCTATTGGAAAGGTGGTGCAACAGGTTGTTGGAATCTTTAATGTGGTGGTTGTTTATGGTGTAAAATTTTGTTGTTGGGATCTCTATTGTGGTTGTTACATCTATGCACTAGGACCAGGAACATATTTGAGATTAGAATACTATCCTTGTGGATGCCTATTATAACTTCCATCTACTTCTGCATTTGTTTCAGTTTCTTGCAGAGTAGGATATGCATTAGTAGGATGTTCTATGGAAGTGCAAATGCCACATACTCTAGCTAGAAGGCTAGGTTATTGTTGTTGTCGAATAGCTAACTGTCGAACTAAGGAGGTTAACTCAGTCAACTTATTTTCCAATCTCTATGTATATGCAGCAACAACACTTGCTTCATTCACCTCTGATTAGAGTGGCTCCTCTAACACCAAATTGCTGCGTATGTGGCATAGATGGTGTTTGTCCATCAAAGCTCCGCCACTAGCAGCATCAATCATGTTCCTGCCCATTATCAGCAAGTCTTCATAGAAATATTGAATCATCAGTTGCTCACTTATCTGATGTTGAGGATAGGTGGAGCACAACTTGTTGAATCGCTCCCAATATTCATAAAGAGTCTCTCTAGAACTCTACCTTATGCCACATATTTCTTTTCTGGTTGAAACAGTTCTGGAGGCTGAGAAAACTTTTTCTAGGAACATCCTCTTCACATCTCCCCAAGTGTTCACAGATGTTGGATGAGAGTACAACCAATCATTTGCAACACCATTAAGGAAGAATGGAAATGCCTTCATCTTTATGTAATCCCAAGGAATTCCATGTGGTTTCATGGTTGAATAGACAACATGGAACTCCTTCAGATGCTTATAAGGATCTTTACCTGCAGAACCATTAAACTTAGGCAACAAGTGTATAAAACCAAACTTGAGCTAAGAAGATTGTACCTGTTCCAGAAGATTTATACTATCCGTGCGGATATTTTTTCGGGTTTTATCTACGGGTATCCGCAAACGCAGTTTTTTTGCCATCTCTTGAGCTAACAAAACCAAAACTACATGAGCTACCCTTAGAAGATTCAGACTTAACACTACCACTATTACTATGAACAACTCTAGTATCTATCAACCTACAAATGTTGTGTCTATTTCTGGGTCAAAGTCATGAAAGGGACCAGATTTGCATCTAGTCATGCATTGTAAAGCACCAGAAAAGGCAAAAACCAAAACGTCAACCGAAAAGTTAACAAAACTAAAAAATGCACCTATGACATGCAAAATGCAACCAAATGAATTTTTAAAAAAATCAAGACCACCAGAATATCAATCCATATGATATTTACTATTTTTTGGTGATTTTTTAAAAAAGTGAAAACATAAAAAAAAATTCAAAAAGCAGTCTAAATGATGGAATTTCCCGAAAAGGACCCCCGATTTTGATGTATGAATTTTCTGCACCTCCAAGAGAAGTTTCAGGCCAATCAAAGATACTTTACCAGTTTACTGACAAAACCCTACTGGGAAAACTGGTGCATTTTTATCAGCGGATATCACAAATCCAAGTCAATTCCACCAAATTAGAACCTCTTAGCAACTATTATTCAAAGAAACAACAAAAAACAAAAAGCTAGTGTTTGTTTGGGAACAGTTTTATAAAACTGTTTTCAGTATTTTAGTATTTAAAACCTAAAAAACTCGTTTGGGGTAGTGTTTTCTGAAAATAGTTTTCGAAAACAGTTCTGTTTTTTTAGTTTTTAAAAACTAAAACAGGAATAACTAAAAGTAGTTTTGCTTTTCAGTTTTCTATTTTTGTTTTGAAAACTCAAAATACAATCAAAATATGTTGTCTTTTGCTTTTTATTAATGAAATTTCAATAAATGTGAATAAGTTTTTTCTATTTTTATATCTTCAAAACAATTTTCAAATAACAATTTCAATCTCAAGATTCTCATGAATTTTTAGAATTATAATCGGTTGAATTAGGTTCTCAATCGAGTCCCTAGCCTCTTGCGATTCAAATCGATCAATCTGAATCGATCCCTAACCAATTCATATCAAACTCAATTGGAATTTCACATGAATTGGAGAGGAAAAGAGAGCAATAGAACACAAGAAAAAGGAAGCACAAAGGTCAGAATTCATACGCTATTAACTTAATCGCATGAGAGACTTCAGATTGATTCAGGATTTAGCCTTCCATGGAAGTGTGTGTGAGAAGGGAGAAAACGATGGAGAGAAAAATGTAACTTGCAAGAGAAGAAATCCCAAATCTAAATTCCCAAAATTTAAAATGACCAAAAAGTTGTTATGAGAGGTTTTTATAATGCCTCTCTAAACTTTTCAAGGAAGTTAAGGAAAAATCTAACTAAAAGTCTAACTAAATATGGCTAAGACCCAAAAGCAAATTTTCTAAAAGAGATAACGAAAATAAAACTAAAAATTACAATTAGAAAAATTACAAAAATACAAAAATATGAAAATACAAGAAAATACGAAATACACAAATTCTAGCCCAATGCAAAGTCCATTCCAATAAAAGTTCATTAACCTGCAAAATAAAGGAAAAAATATGAAAAATGTTCAAATGTGACCCAATTATGAAAATGAATTAAAACAGAAAATTAAGAAACGATTATAGAGTTAAAAAGGACTAGAAAAGATAAAAAATGTGAGAAATAAAATACTCTATCACCCACCTTGTCAAAAGTGTATTGAACCGCCCCGACAAATCTTACCTACTTTGCATCCCTAAAGAATTTCAATGGAGACACACTCCTTTCAAGCTACAATGTTTCCTGTCAAATGGTTGGTTAGTCTACTTAGAACATAGACCAATTTAGTTCACTTTATTTCAATTGTAAAATATTTTTGTTTGATTCATCACGAGTTGTTAGTGAGTTATAATGGTCACTTTATTAATCTACCAAAAATTGAAAAAAAAAGTATTTTTAAATAATAAAAATATTTTTTGAGAAAAAAATTAACTATATAAAAAAACATATGATGATATCATTATTTTTAAATTTCATAAGTTAGAAAATAAAAAAAAAATTATTTAATTTATATCCACCACTAAAAATTCACATTCTTAATGGATTTGAATCCTCTCACATTAAAATTAATTGGAGTGTATGAGAGAAATCGAGATCGTTAGATTAAACTTGCAGTTGAAATCAAATAAAAGAAGATCCTAAACTCATATTTTCATTAAAAGAAAGTTTGAACTTAACTTTTCCGATCTTGACTGCAACTCTACCTTCTTCTTTTTTCCCTCACGACATAAGCATATACCGCAGGGAAAATGACGATGCACTTTCAAACTAGGACACCATTTTTCTATGATGATGACAATGATTGTGCACTATCGGGTCTACTTTGTTGCATTTCGGAATCGCCCTAGCCTCTCACGGTTAATGCCGATGGTTGAGTTCCCAGTGTTTTATTTTCACTTACGAATGACTTAGTGGTTCCTTTTGTAATTGCTTATTTATTTGTGATTAATTCTTTTTTTATTGCTCTTTTACAAATTCAGTGTTATGTTTTGATAAGGAAAACATGCACTATTAAGAACTATTAAGAATGAAAATAGACTGGGTATTGACAAGTTAACAAAAGTGATCATGTCAGGTGCTTGTCCATAATTTTATTAATATTTTCTTCTACTTTTTTTTTTTTCAATTTGTTTAGATTAGGTTCATAATATTTGCATTGTTTAATCCAATAGTTTTGCTTCTTGCAATGTGAGACTCTCCAATTACTTTTAATAGGAGAGCATCTAAATAAGATGTGTATTACATACAGATATAGATGACATAATTAATGGATATTAAAATACTTAATTAGCCTGAGATTGTTTCACCATAATTAAAATACTCCAATTTAAATCTTTTTGGTATATATAATTGTGTTAAAGGATTATTTCCAAGAGATGATATATGTTATACAAGCTTTAAAAAAACTAGTAATTTATAAAAAAAATAGACTTACCTTACTAAACTAATTTATTGGAGCTATTATTCATTACTTAACTGTAAATAAAGATGTTATATTATTGTAAAAAAAAACAACTGTAAAGTTAATAACAAAATAAAATTAAAGGTGAGAAATGAATAGTAAAAGGCTCATCTTTGTTTATTATGATGATGGACCAACGTTTTATAAACCCAGGCCCATGCTGTTTGGGGTGAGGAAACGACAGAATGTATAAATTCTATGGAATGAGTGAATGACATTGAAGCAATAAGGAATCGTTTGTTATGTGCTATTATATTTTGGAGGAATTTCACCGGCTAAATTTAAAATTATATTAGGTTATTTTTATATTTTTTGAATGTTTTTTAAATTTTAAAATATATAAATAGAAAAATAGAAGTTACTTATGTTTATAAAGTAACTTTGTATATTTTCGTAAGAATATAACTTTTTCAACCTTTTTCACAGGAATAAAATATGTCAAGAATGAAACTTCAAAACTTTTACCATATGAATGTTGTATTCTCTTGTCTACATTTTCAAGAATAGTATTTTAATCCATGAAATAAATGAGAAGAATTTTAATGACTATAAACAATATTGTAGAGAGGTGAATTGAATATAGAAAACTTTTCCTGACTTACTTTCAAATTCAGTTGTAAAACCTTTGTTTAGATTGCGATAAGATGTTGATACAAGACTAAATTTCATATTTGGATTTACAGTTGGAAATCAACACCACTTACTCTTTTTATTTCAAGATTACACAATTAATTTAGCTAGTTAAATCAGATTAACATTAACTCAATTTTAGAAATAAATCATACAACAAAAGCAATTCAAGATTCGTATAAAGAGTAACGATATAGATAATTACGCACAAAAAATTTATACTGGTTCACCCTTAACTTGGGCTACATCTAGTTATTCCAATTCAAGGAAAGCTACCTTGATTGGAATCAACAAGAGTTTATAACCAAAACTCAAATGCAAATAAAACCTACACGTGCACCCTTAAAAACTATCAAAATATTGATGATACCTCATGCAAAACCCATGCATGATCACATTCTACCAGGAAACCTACCTAGTACTCCAATACAACAAAACAAAATTAAAGAACAATATATCACATGAATTGATTTCACACAGAATACAATGAAATTAGGTGATAGTAGCAAAATTCTTTCACAATTCTTTATCTATCTTTGATTCTTGAGAGATTTTTTTATTTCTGTTTGAGACTTGTTGCTTCAGAGGTTTTGTGCTTTTTCCTTTTCTCTGGAAACTCAATATTTCAATCTCGAAGCAATTTTGAAAGTGTGTTGTTCGTCCTTTTCAAAATGAGTTTCTTCCTTTTACATGCAAAAGATTTTTGCCTTTGATTTAATTGATTAAATCGAGTCTTGATCGGTTAAATTATTCATTGCACAAGTCCAGAACAAACAAGAGCAGTTTAATCAATTATCTTAAATGGCTTAATCAATTAAATTGTTTTTCAACAAGATTAAGTTGCAGGATCAATTTAATCAATTAAAATAAGCACTTAATCGATTAAATGAATAAGATTAATCGATTATGGTATGATTTAATAGATTAAAACAGTAGTTTTGCATTTCTTAATCTATTGAATCATCCCATGAATCAATTACCATGTGCAAATGCTACATCAATGAGATTTAACTTATTTGAAACATTTTTAAAGGTATCAAATCTCATTTATGCAACATCACTTAATGATATTAAGATTCATCCAGGATTTAAGAAAGATTAAGTATGGTTAATATGAGATAATAGCGAAACCTATATGATGCATGTTATGATTCAAGCATAATGCAATAACACTCATCTTAAGTATTACTAGTGTTCATCAGCAGAACAAATAACTCTTCAAAATGAGATTGATCTTGTTTTTATTTTCTCGAGAGATTCTTCAACAACAAACTTCCCCTAAGAAAAGAAAGTACCAAGACGATAAAAAAGAACAAGAGATAGAATACAATGGAAATTGAATTTGTCCTGTTGTACGAAAAGTTGTATAAAAATGATGAAAATCTATAAATTAAAATTATTATAATTAAAAAATTATTCACTTATTTATTACTTGTTTTTTATAAACAAGAGTAATTTTAAAAAGATTAAGTATTTGTTTGACAACAATTTTATAAATTTATTTTCAGTATTTTAGTTTGGATAGTGTTTTCCTATAACAATTTTCAAAAATAGTTCTGTTTTTTTAGTTTTTAAAAATTAAAAAAGAGGAACAATTGTAAGTAGTTTTGCTTTTTAGTTTCTATTTTGTTTTGAAAACCTAAAATACAATAAGAATATTTTTTTTTTTTTTCATTAATGACATTTCCATAAATATGATTTTTTTTTTCATTTTCACATGTTCAAGGCAGATTTCAAAAAACACTTACCAAACAAGTTTTTTTTTCTCTTCTTTTGAAAAACAGTTATTGAAAACACTTTTGAAAAACTAAAAAACAAAATCAAACCAATAAAATCCTAAGTGCTTGTTTGGTAACAATTTTATAAAACTGTTTTTAGTATTTTAGTATTTAAAAACTTAAAAACTCATTTGATTAGTATTTTCTTAAACAATTTTCAAAAATAGTTTTGATTTTTTATTTTTAAAAATTAAAAAAGATGAACAACTGGAAGTAGTTTTAAGAATATGTTGCTTTTTATTTTTGAAAACAAATTTTGAAAACTCTTTTCAAAAACTAAAAAACCAAACCAATAATTTTTATTTGCATTTTCTTTCATTTTCATTTCTGTTTTGAGTGAAAAATAAAACACATGAGATTCATAAAATTGATGACACTTTCCTCTCATCTTCCTGCACAGGTAACTTTCCACTCTCCACTTTTCCTGCAATCCATAGAGGCTAAGCATTAATAAAGAACATAATAAAGACTTTACATCAATAAAAAAAATACTTAAAGCATCATGTTATTTTTCACCTTCATACAATTATCCATATACCTCCCTCTCATATTTGTTTTAAATATTGTTAAATTATCCTTATAATTATTACTATTTCTACAATATTTATTCCTTTTTTGACACCTTTTAGAATCTCATCATTTAGAATGTGTTTGGAAAAATTTAAAAGTTAGATTATTTCAATAAACAATTATATTTATAATATATTATAGGGTTAAATTTGTGTTTGTTCCCTATAAAATTAGTGAATTTTGTTTTTCATCCTCGTAATTTTTTTAATTAAAACGTCCCTTACAATTTTTGTTTGCTTTACATCCCTCTGTGTAATTAGTATGCTTAGTTTGTTTACATGTCCCTCTTCTTTCCTAGTAATCACAATCCTACATGGAATTATTTTTTTAGACGTGAAATTAAGAAATTTAAATTTTAAATCCCTCACGTGATAATTTTTTCTCATATCATCATATTCTTTACTACTTTGAAACATATTTGATGAAGGTGACATAAACCCTAAAACCATGATTTCCCTTAACAACTATGAAAGGGAAAGAAATTGATTACGTTTGAGACAAGAACTAACATGCAATATATCTCCCTTCAGCTACATCTTCCTTATCCCTTCAAAATTCAACATAGTAAAAACATGAACTCTCACTATGATAACTATGATCAAAATGATACAATCTACTATTGCCTTCATTTTGGACCTTTCATCAATTAGCTTCCTTCACAAACTTTGCCACCTTTCTTTAAACTCCTCAATTTCATAAAACTATTAATCTTAAAAACTTGGGTTGTTGTAGGTCAACTATTCCTCATCAACCAAACTTAAGAAGTTGCACATCATTTGCTTTTGAAAACCTAGAAAGAATTTCAGAAAATAGGGCCACAAAATAGCTCAACCCTAAAACTAGAATAAAGAGAAAATCAGTTTAATGAAGACTCACATTCCAATTAGGGTGCCTCCAAAACATTCTCCTTGGATTCTTTGTAGATTATGACTTCAATAAGGTGACATCCTCAATGAAGACTCCCATGTAAGATTGTTCTAACTCGAAGAGAAAAGGGACATGTCAACTAATTAAGCATAATTTTACAGGGATTGTGATGAAAAACAAAATTCACTAATTTATAGGGACCAAAAACATATTTGACCCTAGATTATAATCATAATCAATTTTTATTTGGGTAAGTTTGCTAAAAAAGTGATTTGGAAATAATTAATTTCATATAGAAGCAACAAAAAATAATTTTTATAGTAAAAGAATGTGAAAATAGCTGAAAGAATAATAATCTATTAAAAAAATGTAAGTTAAAAATTTTTAGCTTGTTAAAAATAACTTATTTTTTCAAATAATTACTTTTCCTAAATTTAAGTTGGATTTTCCAACATTTATTTTTCAAAAGAAATTATACTCTAAAAAAATTATAGTCTAAATTATAACTTTTCCCAAACATTATCTTACCTTTTCACAAGTCACACAATTAAAGATGACACAAAAATTAACACCAGAAAATATCTACTGATAAAACTCATGAAATATCTGTGTAGATAACTTAAATAGTTATTGTGGGTATCTACCAGCTTATTAACAAGGACGAATATCATAGTACTTGCTATCCATATTATTTGAAGATGATGATGATGATACTTTTATGAGATGAATCAACTTAAAGTATTAATTGTCAAGTTTCATTGTTAATAATGTTATTTTTTAATGAAAAATTTATTTAATTTATAGATTATTTTTTATAAAAAATGTCAATAATGTAACACAAAAATTCTATTTATATTAAATGTTTTGTGTGTGTGTCTATATATATATATTAGATTAATCTATTTTTGGACTCAATTAATCTCGTAGAAAACTAGTAAAATTTTATTTCTAGATTTTTCAGTAAAAATAGATTTGTTTGACAAAATTTAATCTAAAACATAATGTTGTTTTTAAAAATATTTTTCAAAAGAAAATCATGGGTAATTTTAAATTAGGTACCAGATGGATAATGACACATATAGCAGGTGCAAATTTTCCCAATAAGTCGAATAGTCATTACACATATCCACTTGACTGATTGTTGTTTGATAATTGTGAGATCTTAGTCAAATTATTAGAAGAAAATCGCACAATTATCCTTTTTTTCTATTATATTTTGAGAAAAATTGTCTAATTTATGTAAATATTTAAACAAGCAAATTTCATGATAAGTATACACTTTTTAAAGGTTTAATACATTTATATGGTATTTTTTAAGTGTAGGTAGCTAAAGAAGATTTTTTATGGATGATGGAACCTCTATCCTATCCTCGCTAAGCCATCAAATGGTCGCTTAGAGAAATTTCATGATTTTCTAAAAGAGCTAACTGAGAGTTCATTTCACTAAGTCATGGATTCCTAGAATTTTGGAAATTTGGACTATCAAAGACTTTCCTTACTAAGCCATAAATAAGGACTCATCAAGCCTACTACATGGGTCATATTTGGAAGAGAATAAGAAGAATGAGCTAGAGCTAAAGCTAGAAAGCCTAAGCTCATGTGAGGTTGGAAATATTAGATAGTTTTTGCTTTTTTTTTTTTTAAATACTTGAATTCTTCTTGTAAATATTAGGATTGTTGACATTTTGTAGTTAACCTTAATTTGCATGGGCCTGTTTTTTAGGTAATAGGCTTCATGTTAAAGGGTAAATAGGTCAAATATTCTAATTGGGCCCAAGTTGTTTTGTGAAACCCAATGAGACTGAAAAGTGCTCTTTTTAAGCTCTTTACTTTCCTTTTGTTATTCACATCCACTTGGTCACATTAGAACATAATTGCTATTCACACCATTTTTCTACTACACACACACACACTTTCACCTTAATGCACACACCATGTAATCTAGCTTGTTTAGCACGTTCAAGTGACTTTAAACTAAGGTTAAGTTGTCAAACATTGTTTGGTTCAACCTGACCTTGGTTGGAGAATCTTGCATTCCTAGTTTCTTAAGCCTATATATACACCTCTTACACCACGACTTGCAATAATTTTTGAAATTGAATGAAATTATGCTTGTGAGAAAGTTAAGACTCATTTGCTTGATTTCTTCCTTGGAGAGAAACTTCTTATTCAAGCTTTTATCAAGGATGACTTTCTTGTTAAAATCTCACATCATGGATAATTTTTAAGCTTCTTAAAGAGGCTCCACCATCTTTTAGGCGTCTCCATCTTCTCCACATCGTAGCTTCAAGTTTGAATTCTTATATGATTTCTCTTTAGCTTTGTCTTTGGACCATGACCTATAAAACAAGATTCTATCTAAAAGAAAAAAGAATATAGACTATTAATTCATTAGTCTATTCTATCCATGGCCTTAAGGAAAGAAAAAAAAAGGAAAACCTCACTTAGCGAGATTTTGTTGCTTAGTGAGGATGCTTCAAAATCTCAAGGAAAAAACAGCCATTTAAGGGGAAGGTATATATATACCTTGGAAATTCAAGCAAAGAAAAGAGAGTAGAAACAAGAAGATGAGAAAAACCACCCTCAAATAAACATTAGAGTTGGAACACAATTACATCTTCGACGTTCGATTTCTTCAAGTTTCTTTTATTTATTGTAACCTCATCAAGTTGTTATTGATCTTCATGACAATGAGGAGTTATACTTTCTCTAGTCAGGGATTTGATGTACTGATTGATACTTGTGAAATTATTTGCTCTTTTTTCTAAGTTTCAATTCATATATTGTGTTATCTATTTATACTTCATGTTTCTTTTTGGATTGATTACCATTGAATTGGATTTGTTATGCTCAAATAGGAAAATATTTTGAGTTTCAAGAACGAAGAACACTATAGGGATATTGATTTTACAATAAAACAAGATTTACATGTTTGAGCTTAATTCGTTAATACTTGATCAAACTATTAAAATATTAAGGAATTAAGAAAATTTTTAATAGTTTATATCTTAATTCTAAGAGATTATGATTAAGGTAATATTTTGAAAAAATTCAGAAATATATGATAGATCTCGATTAAAATTTATCCTTTGAAGATAAGTATGGTGATTGTTAATTAAATCCCAACATTGTACTTCAATTGTTAACATTTTAATATTGATTGTTCTTTTAAACTTATGATGCTTATTGAGTTTTACATTACCATTGTTTTTCATATTTCGATACCTTGAATTTATCATATAGCAAAATTTGAAGTATTGTTCAATTCTTTGAGGATACAGTTCAATATATTTATTGAATACTACAATTGTTTGGTGTACTTACTTGTTCATCAATATTATTCCTACACACGATACACCTTATCCTTATATAATCATATTCTTTTCAACAAAATCATATTTTCTCCGTCATGAATCTCTCATCCACCTTGCACATTCTTCCTCCACCATTAACCCTATCTGTCATTGTCACACACACCCTTAGCCAATCATTGAGCACCACTATAACACCATCAATTTGCAATTGTTGCTTACAAGAAATCAATTATCATAACTATTTTGTGCATTCAATGATATAATTTGATTTTTAAAGTATGTAATGTCAAGTAAGGGTTTTATAATGACATTCAAAGGTATATTATTTTTTTTATAGATTTACTACAATAATAAAATCCTGAGTATATATTATACAACAATAGTGTGTGGTGGATGAGGGGTTGTGATGGAGAAAATTTGATGATTGTCAAAAAGAAAAAAATGATGGAAGGAGGTTTTTTGTGGAATTTTGGTAGTAAGTTGTGGGATTCTAGGATATGTGGAGAAAGAAAAAATATTGTAAATTAGAGAGGGTGTATATTTAGGAAATAAAAGAATTATTCTAAGGACATTATAAAATATTCAAAAAAATATAATAAATATAAAAGAGGTATATTAATTTATGTGTAGAGGTATAAATAATACGAGTCTACCAAATAGTACATCATAATGTTTTCAAGGTCAAGATCAAACCCACAATGCTCATTAAAAACTAATCAATAGTATTATAAAAATTGTCCAACCATGGTCACGTACCAATTAAACAATATTTTATGTATTATTTTACATGTTGTTATATGACATAATATTTTTTATATTTTATTTTATCTAAATTATAGCTACAATCATTACATTAACGAGTTTAAATATTTGCATTTAAATTTAAAATTCCTTTTAATAATTATTTGAATTATATTTTTTAAAATTATTAATTTTATCAATCAACTTTCAGTAACAGATTATTTAAAAAAATTTATAATTGTGAGACACATGTCACTTTATTAGTTATTTAAAAAAGAATTATTCTTTGATAAACTTTTGTTATTTTGAAAAGTAAATTATTCTACATTGACTGAGATTTAAAAAATTATATATATATATATATATATATATATATATGTATATATTAATTTTTTCACAAAACTTTTTTATCTTTTTAAAAATTATTTAGCACTCCTTAATTTTTACATTTCACACAGCCTTATATAATTTAACAAAATGTCAAAACATATTAATGAAATTTATTGTATTCTTAATAACGAAGAGCCAAGTAATGTGACGTTTCTTTGTCCTCATTCTTTTTTTTTTTTCTTGGTATTTCATTTATTGTATAAGTAGTTGGTTTATGTGAATACATTCATTACTAAATCGTTGTATTGGTCTAGTTATAAACTACTCAACGATAACAGGTTCGAAATTGGTCCTCCACATTTTTTGTATTTTAATAAATAAAAACACAACACATCAAATATTAGAGCGTCGAATCATCCTATGACGTCTAGGCATTGGGCATTGCAAACAGTAGATATCGGGGAGTGCGAATAGTGGACGCTATTAGGCTAGTTTGGTTAAACGTTTTAGCTTTGCATTTTTCAATTTATACTTACTAAAATTTGAAATCAGACTTACTTTGACAAAAAATATTTATATATTCTCAATTTTTTACTCTTTGACAAACCATTGTTATAGAGTAAAAAAAAATTTTAAATGTTTTCTCTCTAGCAAATCGTTGCTGGAGAGTAAAAAAGTTTGCAATTTTTTTTTATTGTTTGACAAACCGTTGCCGAAGAGTAAAAAAATTAAGATATAAATTCATGAAGTCAAATTAGTGGTTGTGATAATAAATATTTCATGTAATTAATGAGTTTTCACTGTTATTATTACTTTTTATTAACATATCTCGTTATGGTTTTCAAAATGTTAATATTCATGATTTACTATTAATCATTTAAAATAATATTTAAAATAATATTAATTTTACATTTTTTATTTATTTAAAATAATATGTATTTCAAATTTAAAATAATAATTAAATATTTATTTCAAATTTCAAATTTTAAAATAAATTTCACACTTAAACAAGGAAATATTAAACATATTTATATGAGAATGAGAATCAAAAGGTGAAGAGAGAGGAGAGAAAGGGAGGACAAAAAGTAAGGTGAGGAGGAAGGAGAGAGAATGAGAGTGGAGAAAATTATGTAAGGAAGAGACGAGAGAGAGAAACAAAATAAGGGATAAAATGGAAATTTAGGAAAAACTTTTAAAAAAGTAGGTGTTACTTCAAATTAGGGTATGTTTTAATTTAAATTTTCTTAATGTTTTATAGACACAACAATGATTATTAATAAGACATTGAAAATGTCATAAAGTCCCTCATTTGGAGTTCATGTAAACTTGTGAAAATCAACTAACAGACTAAAAAAATGAAAATCAACTAGTATGCATTTTTTTATAAGAAAAATGTTAATTGTTAATGTGTCAGTTTTTGTTAGCGAAGAGATTCAAACCCACGACCTTTCGCCTATCTTTTCACTTTACCATATTAGCATACGTGTTAGTTTTGTTAATTGGTATGCATTAACAGTGTAAAAGAGTTTTACATTGAGATTCAATGACAATTTTTTATTTATATAACTTTTAAAATATTAATAATGGATAAAGTAAACCAATTTACCATAAATAGAAAGTTGTGATTGGATGATAATGTAAGACTTTTTACGCTCACAGTGCACACTTCTTCTTACTCATTTAATAATTTAAAATTCAACAATTAATGTTTATCATTGAATATCTTTGTTGAAAGATTATTAAATTTTTTATTAGGAGTGTGTTTATTAAAACTAGTTGAAAAGTTAGTTGAAAGCTCAAAGCTAAAAGCTAAAAAATTAGCTAAAAGCAAGCTGAAAGTCGACAAACTATTTGTAAATATTTCGTAAAACTAGCTAATCAACTAGTTGAAAGTTGTAAAATGACAAATAATAACATCATGAATCATTAAATAAACAATGAAGTATTTAAAATATTTATATCATATGTTAATAATATAAATTAATTATATATTTTTAAATTATAAATTATTATATTATATATTTAAATTATAAATTTCAATAATAATAATAATATATTTAAATTATAAATTTATGTAATTATATATTTAAATAATAAATTACTATAATTAATATTTCAATTATAATTTATATAATTAAATATATAAATTTTAAATTATATATTTAAATTATAATTTTCTATTACTATATATTTATATTATAAATTAATATAATTACATTGATGAAGAAGATATGAATTGTATAATATGATGAGAGAGAATTATTGCGAGATAATATGTAAAAGTAAAATCAGCTAGTAGCTGAAAATAGGAGATTTTTTGGAAAAACTATTAAGAGTAGCTTTTCTGAAAAAGCTAGTAGCTCCTACAAAAACTCCTAGATTTTTGTTATCCAAACCGAGCTGAAACCATTTTAGTTACCATTTCAACTAGCTGACAAACCAAACACACTCTAAACTCTCATACATAAATATTGATTTGGAAAGAAAATGTTGGGGTCAAAGGAGAATTTGATGGCAAAAATCAAAGTTTAATCATGAAGAAGAGCTTGGTATGGAACTCACGCTCCCCCTAGCGGAAACAAGTCACCATCGAGGGGTGCTAAAGAAGACGAGAATGATGTCATCACAATCTTAACAAATGGAGTGGCAAGGTAGAGGATAGGGGAACAAAAGGGGGAGTTGGAGTTAGAGGAGGGGGTGGTGCGTTTAAAATTGCAAAAGTAAAAGGAAAAGCAAAGAGAACAAGGAGAACACAAAGGAAGAGGTAATGAAAAGACGACAACCGTCTCCATTATTTGCCTCCTCGTTGCCTTTTAAGATTGTCAAACTCAAACGTTTAGGTAAACTTGTGAGAGTTTCATAAAATTGATTTGTGTAATCAACTTATATATTTGTGAGAGCTTCTTTTACACAATAATAATAAAATATCTATAAATAACATACTATAAACATTTTGACATAATAAATCAAAATAGTAAACTATAAATTTACAATACTTAAATAACTAAGTCTAACGATGCATAATAAGATAGTAACTATTGAATGTTATAGTAATGATAGAGCATTCTTGTTAATGTTTACTATTGTTAGAAAATGAATGTTTAATGTTTTTAGAGGTTAGTGTTATCTGTTTCAAAGATGACACTGAATGAAAGTATGTTGAACTACAAATCTATAGAAAACAATATAATTTGTTGACTCATTGACTCAGTAGTAAACTAAAAAATCTATAAAGTTTGTAGAATTTACTGAGTTTACTACAAAATTTGCACACAAGTTAACTCCCAAAGAGTAAGTGGACTCATAAACTCGTAAGAATTGGTGAGTCAACTCAAAAGTTTAATAACCATGCTTTTTGCACTCTCACACTCAAGTCTAAGGGGTTTGTTTCCAATGGCTCAGGAAAAGGCAAAACATCTCCATTTTGAAGTTGCAGACAAGTCTGTTGACATGTGGATCTTGATGAGACAGTGAAAAATAATTTTAAAATTAGAGGAGTCAATACCAATATTTATTTAGAAAAATATTGAAAAAACTTTTAAAGAAAGTAGTCCACGAAACCATAATTTGAGTTCAGGAGTCGATTACACGTAGGGAAGGTATTAACACCTTACAACATTCGTCATAAGACTATTTACATTTAATTAAATGTACAAAATTTGATAACTTTTAAAAATATTTATTTCACCAAAATATTTATTTCACCCTTCAAGGCATGCATACTATTTTTTTATAAATTTAACATGAAAATTTTTATTATTGAAAATGAATTTATTATTCAAAATAATTATTTTATTTTACCATTTTTAAATATATATATATATATATATATATATATATATATATATATATATTATCTTTTTTCCTTGACAGGAATTGTCACCTACTCCTACGCATCTCTATGTGTAGTGAAAAATCAAAGTTTACGTAGTTCTTTGTTAAAAATTATTTGTGTGTTGAGTCTTTAATTTTGGATTTTAGTTTTTTTTATATGTTCAAATGATATAATATTGTTCTAACATCTTTTATTCTCATTTGAAAATAATTTTAATTTTACATGTCCTTTTAAAGAGAGGTTTTAAAACATAAAACTATTTTCAGCCCGTGTTTCAAAATTTCATGATTAAAATTATGTCACATCTTATTCACCTTTTCTCTAATGAAATTTTATCATTAATAAATATTTTTATTAAATTATAAACTAATTATATTTGGGATTATATTATAATATAGTATTTTAAATTTTATAATGATAAAATTTGATTTATATAATATTTTGTAGTAATTACACTGTTAATTAGAGGGAAAATTTAAAACATCAAGCCATCATGCCTTACATTTTAAAAATTTCAGGATCTAAATCATCATATTTTTTTATTTAAAGTTTTCTTTGTTAAATTAAGAATTAATAATAAGATATTTATATTTAAATATAATACTATAATTATTAAGACACATATTTTTGCCTTTTTACTTGTAAATTTATAATTTGATGGTTGATTTATTTATTAATTTAATTTTGATTTAATAATACCATTAGAAATAAGTTTTAAAATATTAAATCGTCACAACTTGTATTATAAAAGTTTAGAATTAAAAATATGGCACATCTAATTAAGTCTTCTCAATAAATATTTAAATTTGTCATATTTAAGGATAAATATTTTAATAATTATTATATATCTTATTATAAATTATATAAAGATTCTTATCATATAAGTTTAGAAAAGAAAATACTATTAATTGTGATTAAACTTAATCAAAAGAGAAATTCAAGTATATCAAATTTATCATATTTTATATCCTTAAAATTTAAAAAAATAAAAAAGATGTTATATGTAATTAACTTTCTTTTTCCATAGTAAGAAATTATTCATACTGTAACCTTTCTTATTTGATTATGAGATTTTAAATCTTGGCAACAAAAGTCTAAAGTAAAATATTCGCAAAGCAAACCATAATAAATGGACCGTGCAGTAGGAAATAAAAGCAAATAAGCCCGTGAACCCAAAAAAACTCATTTAACTTGTGGAACTAAATCCCTAAGTTCATGGAAGAGGGAATGGGAGAGGGAAAAGAGTGAAACCTTGTCCAACAACTGTTTCATGGGATGCTCGAAAGTAGAGGAAGAGAGAAAACAAAGAAATGGGGAAAGAGAAGGAGCCTATCTCGACAGTGCCATCATCACGAGAACCGAATCTATTGTGCAAACCTTCTAATTTGAAATTTGGTGAGCCTTCCTTTACTCAAATTTTGATTCCTCTTTTGCAACTTCTTTTTCTTTCTCCGTTAAAATCCCCTCCTCTGTAAAATTCTAATTGTATTTATACTCCTTATTTACTCTTTTTCTCCTTATGATTTTAAAATCATTTTTTTATGCATAAAACAAATTTCTAGTGTATTTTACTTTATTATTGGGTGCAAATTGCAATGTTGGTGGTTGAGGAGGTTGTAGGGTGCAATGGCAAAGGGATTACTTTTGCAGGATAACAGAGTTCGTTGGAGTAGCTAATATGTGCCTTTTTCCTTTTTTTTCGTTTAGTTAATTTTTGTTTTCTGGCTAGTTTAGTGGTTATATGGTGTTTAGAACCAAAAATAGGTAGAGTTGGGGCAACACAAGGAAAGACAAATTTGGGTTGTACTCTAACTATGTTTCTTCATTCCCTTTTCTTTTTTGTTTTATTTTTAATTTCTATATTTTTATTTTATAAATTTTCATTTTTCTTTTAATTTTATACTTTTTATTAATCTATTTTGTTTATTTTTTTTTTCATTTTTATTGAGTTTCCAAACAAAATTTGGTGTTTATAACGTCACCCTCCTTTGACGGAGGTAAATAAGCCTTGCCTAACAACCTAAATCCTACCTTGCAAGAACCACAAACATTCGCCCTCAAAGCGACCCTCGAAGATCTTGGGTGCATGACCCAAAATCACTGGGAGTAGGGGGAGGATCTTCCATTCATAAAGCAGACATTGCACACAACCTCTAGACATGTTCACTTTGCACTTGCATGCTCCTATATAAATCTTTTAAACCTAGGCACAAGTTACTTTCAAGAACATTTTGGAACCATCATGTGACGTAATGACACTTATCATGTCATCCTTGTTTTCAAAGCCTTAATCTATCCATGGCAATGCATTACAACATGTAAGCATGTAGACGAACTAACAAAGTGTTGTAGGCCCAAAATTCACTATAGATCCAAAACGAGGAAATTCATCAGAAGCCAACGAGGATCATATAACTCTACAAACTAAAGTTGTGAACTTGAGACACTTGGAGGGAGAAACCACAACTGAGCCACCATGTGACTTCCAGTCATTCATGGAGAACATAGCGGCCCAACTTATTCCCCCTATTTCCTAGTGCTAAAATTAACCCCCCCACTAACGACATGAGCAACCCGACACAACACTTAAAGAGTTTTCGGGCCTAGATGCTCATAAGCAAGGGAACCGACATCATTCACTGCAAGCTATTTATCGGCACGCTCTCAGGCATCACCTTCGATTGGTTTAATGGCTTGGAAGACTAGTTGATGGTAACCTTTGACGACTTCTCACAATGTTTCGCGGTATAGTTTGTTGTAAATAAGAAAAAACCACCAACAATAGTGGATCTATTCGACATCAAATAGCAGCCAACCAAGGCACTTAAGGTTTTCCTTACAAACTTTAATGACCTAGTTGTACAATAATTGACCCCGACAAAATAATGGTTGTGGTTTCCTTGAGAAAAGGCCTTTGAGCCGAAATATTTGCATAATCTCTCAATCTGTTGATAGCTCAAAGGAATGTGTAAGGACCCTTTTAATTAATAGGTTGTTAGTGGCAGGAGAATAAATATTATGAAGAATTAAATGTTTAGTTATATTTAGATTAATGTAGTAATGAGAGAATAACTGAGTTTGTTAATAATATCAATATTTGTTAATTAATTTTTGGAGAATGGTTGAGAGGTAGAAGGGGGAATATAATTTTTGTTTCTCGTTTCGAGAAGTTTTGGTTGTGTTTTGAGAAGTTTTGGGAAATCTATTTAAAAAGACGGGTGCAAATAGCAGGTCGAACTTACTAAGTTCACTCTAGCCATCTTCTTCTTCACCTTCATTTCTTTTCTTCCTTTCAAATTCTTTTCTCTTTCTCACCATAAAAAATTCTCTCTTTCACTGCTAAACTTACGTCTCTTGCATGGTCGCAATTGGGCTGACAGAATCAAACAAAATCTCTTTTGTTGCTCTTGATTCTGAGAGGTAATAATTATAGGTAAGTTTGACCATAATTCCTTTGATCTTTTTCCATTCATTTTCGATCTTCTCATTCCCGTTGAAAAGGTAATTTTATTAAAATTCTGATTTCTAACATTCTTATTTTATTTAGAATTCTTGTTAGATTTCTTAACGATTTATTTGGGCAAATTCTCCTCCTTTAGTTATACATAGCTTTTAGGAGAAATAGGTACAAAAAGTTCAAACTTTATTTTGATTTAAAGAAACTTTGATTTGGTGAATTGAAAGTAATTATTTGTGGATGATTGAGATTTTGTTTGAATTTATTTATATTATGAGAATTTTCTGAATAATTCTTTTGATTATGATTGGAAATAAATCGTGATTGATTGATGATATGTATATGTGAATTGTGAAGTATAATTATGTTGGTTTGGTTAATATTCTGAACGAGATAATGAATTTAATTGGTGTGGTATGAGATGTGATGTAGATTGTTACGAGTAGGTAACAGAGTATTGTTGTGGTACATTGAATTAGGAATACATAGTGACCATAATGATCTTTGTTCTAAGGTTGAGTTATGATGAGTAAATACCAGTGCTAAGGTCGAGTTATGGCGAGTAAATAATGGAAACAAGGCCAAGTTATAACGAGTAAGTACTTAAAGGATGTACTCAAATAGTAACTGGTTGTCAAATTTGGTCAAGAGGATGTCAAGCAACACTTGGGTATTCAATGAGTATGCCTAGTCTTTAATTGATTGTCATTATGGGTCAAGTATACATTAATATCAATATATAGGGGAAGTCAGATAGGTCGTCGAGTATCTGAATTCAATGAGTTTTTCTGAAAAGTCTCAAAGTATATGTTGATTACCCAGGTTCATGGTGAACCTGAGTATGTTTGAGTTATTGTGAATGTGACTGAGATTGAATATGAATTAAATTGCATGTATATGTTTCTGTTGATTTTTAGTATATGAGATTACCTTTACAATTGTATTCTTGTTTGTGCATGATTGTGATGATCGTGCTTTGCACAAGAGTAGATAATGATGATGATGCAGATGGACAAGATGTTGTGGAGTAATTATCATCGTACTGATCATGGAAGTTTCCATGATGTTATGCTGTTGTTGAATATGTATACATAAAGTTATGTAAAAACATTGTGGTTGAGTTCAGAAATGTTGCTGTTAAGTTTATGTAGTTGGTACGATTGTATCGAGGTGTAAAAGGATAGATGAAATAAGTTATGTATGTTGTATGAACGTAGAATTATGTGATAGAAGGTTGGTTGGTTATTTTGTTAACAAGTTTAGTTGAATTGTGCAGTAGAGGTTTTACTATCTGCAGGGTCTCGCTGGGTGGCAGATTTTGCTTTATGAGCTTTAGCCTTTGTTAGAATTATATTGTAGCTTTACCCCCAATGAGAGTCTTGTTGAGTCAAAGTTGTTTGAGGTTGAATTTTTTAGGGATTTGTGCTCAATAAGAGGTTTCCCCAGCACAAATTACTCATTGTTTAGCATTAAACAAGTTTTTCACCCAGTAACGTGTCTTTCTAAGCAAAGTCCTTATTACTGGGCAGTCTGATATAGGGTTGTCGCTAGGTGACGATTGTCACTGGGTGAGGTACTCTGAGTCTCGTCAGGCGACAAGTGTCACTGGACAAAATGTTGTGTTTATTATGTTATATTTTGTTTGAAATTTTGAATATATGAAAATGTGTATGATTTTAGATTGATTGTGTTATGATAAAAACTTTATTCTATAGTGTTTTTGTTATAAATTACATTAAAAGTGAATTAGATTATTTGATTAGTTGATATAGAAAATATTAGGAATTTGGGATGTTACAAAATGGTAGATATTCAATCTCGTGCTTCCTATTACATTGAAGTTGAACAAGTCATGGCCAATAAGAGGGTGATAGAAAAAAGAAGAGCAACCATACATTCAAATTGGGATCAAGAAGGCCATGGATCAATAAAGAAATGTTTGGCACAAGATGATCAACTATAAAAGATTGATTGAACATCTAAGAAGGCAACTAAGTCTAGATGCGCCACCAAACCCCCCCCCCCCCAAACGCCTCCTTAAGCAATTGTTGAAAAAGGTAAATAATGCCAATCTTTTAGGTTTCTAGACCCAGCACCAAACCGTTAGGGGGTGATCACAAACATTGGTGTAAATTCCACAAAGTGCATAAGCATGACATAAAGAAGTGTTACACCTTCATCCAGTAGATTGAACGATTAATCAAAGAAGGTTTGCTAACAAAGTATGGCCAAGGGAAGCAACAATCAAATGATCATGAAACAACAATGAATGAAAACAGGAGAGATTCTCTCCACCACCACCTCCCACCCCACCTCTAACAATCAGCTAACTATCTTTGAGGATTTCAATACGATAGTCAGGGAGTTCGTAGGCAGCGAATATATGTTAGTTACATGCAAGCAATACATGCATTTGATCATGACAATCTCCTCTTTTTCCCTTTAGTCGTCCCTCATCATCATCTTCTTCAGTTTTTATCTTGGTTGTAATAATGGAATATAATTTCAAATGGATATTGTTTGATCAAGGAAGTTCAGTTGATGTCCTATATCGAGACACTTTAATTGGACTTAAGATACCAATGGACCTTCTAGATTTACACCAAAATATCGTCATTGACTTTGTAGTGGAGCAAATCAAAGTTTGGGGTTACACTGAACTCGAAACAACCTTTGACAACAAGACATCATGTAAAACTATCATCATAGGATACCTAGTCATTAACACACCTTCATCCTAAAACATCCTCCTTGGTTAGCCCTAACGGAACAAACTAGGTGCAACTTGTAATATTCCAAATTTATAATAAGATATTTAATTATATTTTAAAATTTAATATATATTTAATAATCGAATAAAATTTAAATAATATATAATTATAACATAATTAAGCTATTTTAAATTTTTTGCTGCAATATTTTTTTTAAAATAAAGAAATATCATAAACTTTTAGTATAATATTATATTATTATTATGAAATATAAATATTTAATATTTAATTTGAAATTTTTTAGAATATATAGTATAAGAA
Organism: Psophocarpus tetragonolobus; assembly: GCA_037954015.1. Taxonomy (NCBI): domain Eukaryota; kingdom Viridiplantae; phylum Streptophyta; class Magnoliopsida; order Fabales; family Fabaceae; genus Psophocarpus; species Psophocarpus tetragonolobus. Next base: position 74,407,072 of record CM075691.1, read on the forward strand.
ATAAATTTACAACTTTTTTTGAATCTTTAACATATATAAGTATATGATTGAAAAATATAAGAATAAAGAAATATAAGTTACACATATATAAGTAATCATTATCTACAACAATAAGTAAAGAAATAAATATAAGCTGTAACGTTTCAGAAACGTCATTGAAAAAGCTAAAGCAAAGAAGATTTGCTTGCACAGTACAACACTTATAAAAAACCAATTGACTTTATTTATAACTAATGGAACTATGTAACCAGTAATTAGAATAGAAAAGAAGGTAATCATGATTATGGACTTATAAATAGGGGTTGTGGAAGGCTCTAAGGTAAGGGAAAAAAAAAGGTTCATAATAGTAAGAAGTTGATAGTAATTGCGTATTTCGAGAAAAAAATTTTAACCCTTATATTGCTTCAATTATTAAGATAAAGGAAGGAGATATTTATCACTTTTAAAATATTATATTTACTTTTAGTTATAATTATTTAGTAATGTGTCTCTAATTAGACTTTATTTATTAGTTTATGTTACTTTTAATTATAATTATTTAGTAGGGTATCCTTAACCTTGTTTTATTTATTATTTTATGTCACTTTGAACTATTATTATTTGATTTGGTGTTCATAATGTTATTTAGTTTATTAAATTAGTTATCTTTGAGCTATTTATTAACCGTGTTATTTATTTGTAATGTTTTTTTAAAAAATTCAAACCTTATTAAAACACTTATTTAACGATATTAAGAAACTATTTATCATTAAGAATATATATATATATATATATATATATATATATAAAATATTTATTGTTATAAATGTAGTTATTATTATTAATATATATATATTTTTATTATTGTATAAATATGAGAAATATTAAAATAAAAGTTTTACTACTTGAATAAAGGTTTGAATTAATTTGTAATTGAAGGTTTGACCTAGAGGATTTAAATGAGTAAATATTTAAGGTGAAATATCCTTGTATTCTTTAAAAATCATGGTAAAGAAACTCAATTTATCTTGACTAGTCACTACAAAAATAATTAAAATTTCTTTAAATTAATAAACAAAAAAAATTATTACAAACAAACATGTATATATATATATATATATATATATATATTACCATTTTTATATAAATAAATGTATATGTAAATATATTTATATATATGGAATGAAAATTTAAAAAGATGGATCCGTCAAACTATCTAAATCATTTTTCCGCAGTCATCTCAGCAGTTTTTTCCAGTACTAGTTGGAATACGAATGTAATTGCAAAGTCAGTTAAATCCAAAGGCACTGGAATCTCCACTCTTATATTTTTGAATGATTAAGGAGAATGCTGGTGATAGAAGGACCGTTAACAATCATTTTCTACATCTCACCCGCTAATTACACAAATCCACTAATAGACATGTTTCCACCGGTTATGTAAAAGTAATAGTAGGATAAAATGGGAGATTTGTACATAGATAAATTCTTCTTTATCTTTTTTTGTAGCGGAATAGATATATGTATAAATGTCGGAATATATCTCTGTCTCTGTCTCTGTGTCTGTGTCTGTTTGTGTGTGTGTCTGTCTGTGTGTGTCTGTGTGTGTGTGAATTAATTCCTTGATTATACATTTTAATAAAATATAACCAACTAAGTAAATAATTTTATTTTCTTTTAATTAATATTATGTTAAAATTAATATAAAAAAGATTGATCATGGAAATGAGTTATAATAAATAGCTATGTTATAAAAACCGGACCGGATCGACCGATTCAATCGAAAAACTGGTGAACTAGTTTGGTAACCAATTCGGTTTACCTTGAAAATTGGTGAAACAAAAAATCGATAGTAAAACCGGAAAACCAGTCAAGAACTAGTAAAACCGGTTGTTCAACCAGTTTGTATTTCTTTTTTCTAAATACACCCCTCATTTTCCTAAATTAACTAATTTTTAATTAAAAATCATTAATAATAAAAAATATTATTTTATTAAGACTGGTTCAATCACTAGTTCAATAATGGTTGCACCAATGAATCATGAACGAGTGCCTTTACTGGTTCAATCACCCGTTCGGTTTTAAAAACATGGATATATATCGTTGTATAATCATATCCACCTCACATCTCAAAGTAAATAATCCCTTTATGAACGACAACATTGGGGATCATATGTATAGACCAGAAGATTGCATTTAAGTGATACTAAGAGAGCTTGAGGGCAATATGATCCACCTGCCCAGGAAGAGTCGACGTTCTCAAAATTCACCCACACATGATTTTGTCAATCAAAGACCTTCACCATTTGAAGAGTTGAAAGACCTAAATTTTGTCGAAGGGCGCATGGTCCATGTTGGCACAAACCTAGGCAAATCGACAAAAGATGCATTGATCTACCTACTCGCTTGCAACCAAAACACAGACTTAACCAACCTATGTATTTTTATTTTTTTTTTAGTAATGTGTAATTTGTTGTTGCATAGACAAAAAAGTATAAACATTAATGTTATATTATTGTTATTTTGGTCACAGTTCTTATAGTTTAACATAAAGTAGTTGACTTATTATAATTTATTTTCATCTAACAACAATTTTTAAAAACTAAAAACATAAAAAAGCTAAAATTGACAACTCAAAACAAAAAAAAAATTATTAGTTTTTAGAATTTTTGAATCTAAAAATAGAAACTGGCCTTGAAACAGACAACCCTAAACAAAACTAGTTTTAGTTTTTGAAAATTTCAAAACAGAAATACACTCCAAAAAGGACCTAAATTTTTAATGTAATGGCTAATGAAAATTTTTAAATCATAAATGAATTTTGGTATGGTCATAACCAATGTGCTTTGTAGGGATTATTAGGTTTACCTGGTATTGGTTTGTTGTGTTTTTGTGACAAGGCTAAATGTGGTTCTTTATATGGAGTAGTGTTAGTTTTTCTAGTCGATGATTGTTGCATACTCGTGTATTAATACACAAAATTTGTAGTTATTCACATTTTTTATGCTTATGAATCTTGAATTACCTCTTATTTTCTTTGAATTCCATATTAGGTTATGATTTAGGTAGAAGTTTATTTAATTGCAGAATGATGATATGCTTGTTTGGAGAAATTCTCATGTAGAAATTGGTTTGATAATGAGAAGGTCAATGAGAAGAGAAAAAAGATGTAAATAAATTGGACATTGAGACTTAGGTAAAGACATAAAAAAAAAGAATTCTTTCACAAATCTCGCTTAAGCGGTCATTAGTCTTTAATGAGCTAGACCTGCACTTCAACGAGCTTGATGTGAGAAAATCACAAGCATACAGTGTTGTTAAGTAATAATAAAAAAATTGTTCTTCTACATTGACCGTGCATTTGGCAAAGAAATAATTGCTTATAAATTTAATTAATTTTAAAGGTAATTTAAATTAATAGAAAAAATCAAATTTCTATAATAAATAAAAATAAAATTAAAGTGAATTCTAAACTCAAAATAACAATAGTAATTTAAAATAATATAAAATCTAAAATAAGAAAAGAGATTTAGCTATGTTTGAAAAACAAAAAATATTTGATAAAATAAAGAAATGGATAATCCAAAGATTTGAAAATTCAAATTTTAGAAAACTTTCTAGGATTGGGGTATCACATGATGATGACTGCCTATTGATTCAATTTTAATTACCTTTTATTCTCTTATTGGTTCTCTATGAAGGTGAATTAATCTAAGGTAACTTTCATCCTTTTTCAAGGTACAAAGGTGTATCTAATTGAATTAACTCATACTTTTGTGGTATGTATGTTCAATTAAACCCAATAAGTTCTTTGCTAATTATTGAGTCCTTAAAGGGTTAAACCTACTTTCATGATTTAATTCCTAAGTTCCTTCCCTAGGATTCTAATAATTAAGTTACTTTTCATTCCTTTTCCTAATTATCTATGACTACAAACACAATGATCAAGCGTATTGTATCGATAAAAGCAATAGAGAGGAATTCAAGAGAAACCCAATAAGAACAATAAACTACTTAAATAATGATCAATAAAGTCAAAGGTTAAACCTCAATCCTAGAATAAAAATGTCTACTCACACATGTCCATGAGTATAAAAAACACGAAAGTAAAGAACATAGAGAGTGAAAAGGGAAATGAGAAACTCCAAGCCTTGCCTTCTATGATGTCTTGATAAAAAATTCTCAGCCTTTTGCTTAGAATAGAAAGTTTCTATTTAAACTAAGTGACTTCTAATGTCTAAGCCCAACAAGGTAAAAAAATAAAACATTTAAATTGATTATACAAAGGAGTTTATATTTTTCACGAGAGTATATTTTTTTAAACTTCATTAATTAACTCATTTTTCTTTTAAATTTCCTCCAAAGCTCCAAGCTTTACTCCAATGTTTCAAATTAGTCAAAAAATGTATCAAATTGTTAAAATATATCAAATTTCAATATAATGCTACAACGTAATAAATATACGAAGGATTACACAAGGAAGGATTAGTGTATTTATTTTTGCTAGTTTCTCATAAAGGTCTTTAAACATAAGTTTTAAATATTAAAAAAGTTATACATTTTAGTAAATTAACAGTATGTATTAAATAAATATAAAGTATGTATTAGCATAAAATTTAATATATATATATATATATATATATATATATATATATTGTAAATTTTAAATAAAAATTTAAAAACTAATTAAAGATAGGTCATAGGCCGGCTAAAATTGTATAGACTTTATTAAAATCTAAGTCTTTTTTAATTAATTAATTTTTTCTCGAACAGATAAATAAATTAACTCGTCCATTAGTAGACTGAATTACTTAAAATAGATAGATAAATAAATAAAATATAAAATAGAACTTGCGTGCATCATCAGTCGCATATAATTTATATTTGCATTCTTTTGCCTACAGTGAAGTGGTGATGACGCACATTATGCAGTAAATCATTAGTTGATGAGACCAAACCTTGAGCATGGGAGACTAAGTCTACACTTCAAAGTTGATATCAGTGAAAATGATGTAATGTTGATGAAGTTGACCATCCTTCCCCACTAAACTATCATTTCCCACTAAGGAAAGGAGACGGATATTTAATTTACTCAAAGTTAAGGTGGTTGATTTTATTTTATTTTAATAGTTATTGATATATATGATTTAAAGATGGTCCAATCCTCTTGTGTATTAGCTTTCTTCCTTCAAATTAAAGTCATTTTGTAATAATGACTACGTACCATTCTGCTCTTGGTTCTTGTAATTTTCATTTTTCCCATCAAATTTGACTTGATCGATCGTACATACTCATGAAAAAGTGACGTGCCTTTCTCCCCTTAAAAAGTCGAGCATTCTCCCTTGTTTCTAACACATCTCACTGTACTAAATCAAAATCGGACGTGGGAAAGGAAATATTTTGACGAGGTTGTAAGAATAGCATCGTTATGACAAAAAGTAATGGACAGTACGTCACTAATTATGGTGGTTATTCAGTCTATCTGCCTGATAATTAATCCGTTTAAGATTTGATGCATTGAACATGACCAGGGATTTCTTTCTCTATCTTTTTCTTAATTGCCAATTATGTTTTGTACTATGACCACATTGCTGATATAAATTAGACATCTGCATGTGCTAAATTACCTTTAACACTAATGGGTCTTTATTAAGGAGTTACTATTATGGTTCGAGGACAAAAGTTCAACATATCATTAAAATATATATATATATATATATATATATATATGTTGAAAAAATGAATTCCTTAATTAGAAATAAGAATATTGTAAGAAATGGTCCACGCTCCACAACTTACAGCGGCGTGTTGTGAAATAGATCGTTCTACGTGGTGGAGGAACATGGGATGTTTCCTAAAATAAATTGTGGGATTTGAGAGAATTAGATGTTGATTTTGTTGGACGTTAACATCAAGGAGCTAGAGGCGTGGGGCGATGTAAAATGTCCAATAAGGCAATGACATATGTGAAATTATTAGCAATATTGATAATAGCTTAGCATAATGTCTAATCCCATTATCTCAAGGTGATGGTTGATGTTTCTTGTCAATTGGTTGTCATCCTTTGGGAAAAGGATAGGTTAAATAAAGATATATAATCAAATGAAGGCACCTCTCACTTCTCACTTTTGTATTCAAGGACACGTTAATCATGGTCCCTTCAGACTTCAAGTAACCAGTTTATTAGAATCTACTTACTTAACCATTTTGTAACTTCCCCCTACTAATAACCCATCCCATCACTACCACAATTCTTTTATTCTTTTAAACAATGCCTTGCCACCACTTAATTCATGGCCCGGAATCATTAAAAATGATAATTACCAATTAAGGGAATTTATTTGGGTTTAATTCACTGCACTCCCCACTTGGATACATATTCATTACACTTCAGGAATATCAAGCAATACTCAAGTTCTTTCTAATTTTAGTAAAATATTTACTCACAAGAAAAAAAAATTAAATGCTAATTAGAATGCATATATGAAAAAGATAAAAAAAAATTTGTTCTATCAGTCAAAATTAAATTACTGTATAATTGGAATTATTATATTTTATGATAATTATTTTAAATGTTATATTTAAGATATTGTCTAATTTGTTGAATGTTTACATTTATCATCTATTATACGTCAAATTAATACTGTGTTCGTAGAGTAATTAAATTATTTGCAGGGAATCTGTGCCAATTCGATTACACTATTAATAGCATAGCATGTCAAGAATAATTTGTAAAGAAAAGATGCATGTAACGAATAGGATTATAAAAAAAGCAGCAGTCACGTAAATCATCTGAATGACAACAAATGAAAAGATGATTAGTGGCTAAGTTTCTTTTTCCCCCCCTTTTGCGATGCTTGCGCTTGTTTGGATAATATATAGCAAGTATTTGGTTCCTAATAGATACGATGCATAACTGGTGTACTAATTAGTTGCCTGCAAGAAGCCAAAACCTAGCGAATTTTAATGATTGATGTTAAGGTTGCCATCTGATCAAGAAAAATCATGACCAAACAAAACATTTACGGCCGATATAGAAGTTATTTTAAGCATTGAAAACATTCACTCCTTCCTCATATACAAATCGTAATGCAGATTCATACACAAGCATTTTACCATTATATATACTACTACATCTTGACTATCAAGATACATGGCTCATTGAATGGAGTGAACTAAATAGGTCGGTCAGTCATTATTTTAGTAGGATTGAGTTTGTTGCCCACTTTCACTCGTTAAGTTGGTGGGCTAGAACCGTGTTGGTCTGCTGGCTACTAATATTTAATTATTTAAAAAATATATTTTATATAAATTAATAAAATAAATATAATAATTTTTTAGAAGAAAACAATAATAGTATTAAAGCATAAAATAAATTATTAAGTAAAATTTCTAAAAATCACTTTGTTAATAAAATAAAATTAATTATGTCATGATTTTGTTATTTATTTTTATAAAAATTATTAATAAATAAAATCTTTATGCAAGATTTATTTTTTGTGATTTTCTCACTCATTTTTGTAAAATTATAAATTTAACGAGAAAACAAAAATGCGGTTAAAATTAAATTTCATATTATTTAAGAAAAACATTTTTCTAAAACTTGACAGGCAATAGGTCAAACTGTTTGTAATTCGCCTTAATTATAGCATGTTAACTGGCCTCAACATATATTTATGGATCAAAGGCGAGACATGCCAAAAGTAGGTCAACCTCGTCTCAACTCGTATTTATGGATCAAAGACGAGACATGCCAAAAAGGATAGAGCAACCCATTTTGTCACTCTCATTTGAAGGAACTACTTTTTATTATTGAGTAAAACAAAAATAAAAAAGATAAAAATACACTTGATTAATTGGGAGATAGTGCATGTAAGAATATCGATGAATATAGGTGTCCATAGTGAGGTTTATAATCAAGTTAGGTCTACCAATGAAGAATATGACACAAGATAAACAAATGAAATGAATAAACATAGTTTTAAAATGTAAATAGAAAATTGATAAGAAAATGAATTTACCAATTCAAATTTCATGTACAGTTATTTTTCTCTATCTTTTTAGAAAAATGCTAAAAATATTCTTTTAGGAATAGTTTATTAAATTTATTGAAAATTATAAGATATTATGAGTTTCATATCTTATTTAATGATTACTTCTCCTAATTACGTAAGTTTTAATAAATTTTAATCAATAAAAAAGTGTGTTAGAAATAATGTGTTTCTAATACTTATAACCCTTTTAAGATAATAATCTTATATTGCATATTAAAATTATCAAAATGAGTCATGTTAGCTTGACCAATTGGGTGGGATGACCTGTATTTGATATAGCCGCTTGTTAAACCAAACTAAATTAGCTTGTTTTACTTTTTTTTGTTGTCTAATTTTATATATATATTTTGAAAAATACTAAAATAATATTAGGCCAAACTTGATCACACAAATTTGGTTATAGTACTTTTCTTTCGTGCATCCTAATCTACATGATAAGCTAGATTGACCAATTTCTATTTAGACAATAAAAAATATTAGACCTAGCTTAACTGATCAGGTCAAATATATGTATTTTAACAATTTTATTGCGTATATATTAAAGAGCTCTTAATTAAAATATAAATGAAGCAATGAAAAGCAACACTATAGAATATGATGGGTCTGTTTGTTACATATTGTATTAATGCAATCAAAGCAATGGAAGTTTAATAAGAGTCATCCAATAATTTTACAAAATCATGCTAATTTGTCTGTTTGTTATAATTGATTTATTTTTGGGAGATCATTTTTAGAAATAAAGTATAAGTTAATGTGTGTTTTATTTATAGCCAAACAAATAATTTTTTTTCTTTAAAAAAAACTAAAACTGATTTTATTTATAGTGACAAAGACTTGATTTGTTTGGTTTTGTTTTTTAATTTTTGAAAATAGTTTTTAAGAATAGTTTTAAAAGAAATGTTTTTGAGAAGAAAAAAAAAAACTTGTTTGGTAAGTGTTAGTTGAAAACCGTTTTAAATATATAAAAATGGAAAAATTTGTTCATATTTATTAAAATTTCAATAATGAAATACAAAAAACAAAATAGAAAACTGAAAAGCAAAATTACTTTCCGTTGTTCCTGTTTTTTAGTTTTTAAAAACTAAAAAATCAGAATTGTTTTCGAAAACTGTTTTAAAAAAATACTACTCAAACAAGTTTTAGTTTTTAAATATTAGAATAGTAAAACTTTTATAAAACTGTTGTGAAAAAACACAGAGTTTTTATGTAATTTCTCATTATTTAGGATGACTTTTGAGAGGATTTACAAATTTTTAGATATTTAAATTTGTCATGGATTTTGTGATAAATATATCTCTCTAAAATACCCATCACAGATATCATGACATAATTTATAAATACACATTAGAACAGAATTATCCCTCTGAAATTTGTCCATCATAATTGTAAAAGTAAATATGATATGTTAATGAGACTGCTTGTGAAGGATTTTCGTTCCTCACAAATTTCCATAAGAAAATAAAAATGAAACATTTGATTAAACTATTTTTGGATTTTTATCCCTTACAAATATATTGTCCATCACAATATTTTCAAATTATTTTATAACTAAAATTATATCAAAATAAACACTTTTCTAATTTTTTTTCACACATTTATTTTATGGTATTTTATTTAAATTTATGACTATATATTTATGTATATATTTGAATTTTTTATATTTTAAAAATATATAGAAATAAAATTATTTTAATAATTGACTTTTTTTAACCAATATAAGAAATGTTAGATAAAAAATCTTATACTTAATTTTTAATATTTTAATTTAACATTTATTGGAAAGTGCCTAGGTAATTGACTAATTATTATCATTGAATAACTCATCGAATTAGTAGGTTTAACTAGTGATGATTCAAAATGTTTCTAATATAGGTTTAGATGATGGGTCCTTTGTGTGAGGTTTTATATCTACATGTGTTTATGCTATCAAATTTTAGCTAGAGCCTAACTTATTCCAAATTCTCCTAGGCCCTATTTTTTCCTAATTGTATATTTATTTCACTTTAATTTACACTAATTTTAAAAGAGAAATAAAAATATTTTTTTGATCAAATACCCTAATAGTATTTATAGGAAACTAAACACTCTTCGTCGCATTTGTATATTAACATTTCTATTTTGATAAGTGTAACAAGTATAGAGTTTTAATTTAATATATTTTTTAATAACATGATAAAATATATAAATAATTTACTGTGTCATTTTGTAAGTTTGAATAAAATTAAATATCTTGTTGCGCATGTGTATTCGTATTTTTATATATAATAATTTTAGTTTAGTATATTTTTTTGTTTATGTTAACATGATAGAAATATGTTAGATTATCAACTTATATGTAAGATTTGCAAGGAATTTTAAAAAAATGGAGAGAGAAGAGAATTTGAATAAAATTAATTATATTTAAGGAAAGTTGATTTGTGGTATTTACATCTGTATTCACATTTTTGTCAAAAATATTTATGATCGAAAGTATACACACATTAATGATATTTAAGGAAGATTGATTTGTGATAGGGTAGAAGTTGTGAAGATATGCATATATTAATGCAAGAGAAATCATAAAATGTTTAAAAGGATAAAATAGTCATAAAATGTGGAAAACAACACGTCCTATTCCCATTATATATACTAGCAAAAACATAGGCGCAGAACGCCTGCGTATTCGTATTTCTATTTTAATATGTAATAACAATTTTAGGATTTTAATTTAATATTTTTTGTAAATTTAATATATTTTGAATATAAATTGTTATGTGACATGTTTTGAAATATATTTTGTTTATTTATATTTTTTGTTTATGATAACGTGATAAAAACATGTCAGATAATCAATGGATATCACAAATATGTAATGAATATAAAAAAATGGAAATAGTAGAGTTTGAATAGAACTCAAAACATTGTCGCACCTGTGTATTTGCATGTTTATTAAAAATATTTATCATGAAATGTACGAATATATTGATAGGGAGAAGTTATATTTGTGAAAGTGGAAACAGTCATAAAACGTTTAGAAGGTAAAATAGTCATAAAATGTGGACACCAAAAAGTCATATTCTCATTATATAATATATATCATATAATATAATATCATATATTATACATTATAGATACAAATGGACAATTATGTATGTTGGATATCAATATTTTAAAGTAATTTTTTTCTTGAAGTTATAAGTTGGTTTAATGGTAAAGTATATGTTTGGAAAATAAGAGGTTATGGATTCAAGTGGGTAGTATAGAATAGATATAGTATATAATATAATATACATTATAGATATAGTTGGACAATTATGTATGTTGGATATCAATATTTTAAAGTAATTTTTTGTTTAAAGTTATAAGGTTGGTCTAGTGATAAAATATATGTTTGGGAAATAAGAGGTTATGGATTCAAGTTTCTCTTATGTCAAATTAATTTATTTTTTAATTTTAAAATAGGTATTTTGAAAAGTGGACATCAAAAGAGGGTATTGTCTTATTAATAGTGTGTGTGTATATATATATATATATATATATATATATATTATAGATTATAGATAGTAGAACAATTATCTAAGTTGGATAGAAATGTTTTAATGTAATTTTTTTTCTTAAGGTTATAAGGTTGATTTAATGGCAAAATTTACATTTAGGGAGTGAGAGGTTGTGAGTTCAGGTCCCTCCTATAACAATATAGTTTATTTTTTAATTTTCAAATAGTTATAAGGGTAGAATAAGTATTTTGAAAAATGGACATCAAAAGGGTATTCCTTTTATTAATAGTATAGAAGTATAAATAATATATATATATATATATATATATATATATATATATATATATATATATATATACACACACACACATAGAATAATTATCTATATTGAATATAAATGTTTTAAAATAATTTTTTCTTAAGGTTATAAGGTTGATCTAGGCAAAATTCACATTTGAGAAGGAAGAGGTTGTGGGTTCAAGTCCTTTCTATGATAAAATATTTTATTTTTTAATTTTCAAATAGGTATAAAGGTAGAATATGTATTTTGAAAAGAAGACATAAAAAGAGGTCTTCTCTTTATTAATTTGTTAATCGTCAATGCCTTAAGAGCATCAAGTTGATGATCAGATTGATTGTGTGCCATTGACATGATTTAACATGACCTAACTTAATCAATGACTTGATATGATCTAATTGATGACTCTATTTGGTTGACCTAATGACACTACCCAAGTCATTCAATTTCTTTTATGTCAAATTATTTTAAAAAATATTTTTTTATTAATTATGATGTTTTTTGAGTAATATTTTTGCCAACTATGTTTTTTTCATTATTCTATGTTTTCTCTTCATTGAAAATTTTACTTTTATTGTTACTATGTGATTATTAATTTGGTTTTAATATTACTTATTTAATTTATTGTGTATTTGTGGAATGCATATACTTATTTTCTTTAAATAATTGAGATGTTGATTATAAGTAACAATTTTTTTCTTTTTGCTTCAACATAGATATAAATTTATATATGTTTTTAATATAAATCGGGTTATGAAGGTCAATTGGTAACCTAATGGTTAGACCAATGACCCATTGTGTTGGTGGGATTGATCATTGAAATTTATGTCTAAAAGATAGAGAGAAAGTTAGATAAGACACAAATGACTCTAATATAAAAAAAATGGGATTAGTGTTTATAAATCCAACATTAATTTTAAGTTTCTTATATTACAGTTCTCAAGAAGTTATTCCCATATTTTTTTTAGTCCTTTAAAATTACGTCAAGGTTATTTTGTCTCTGAAATTTTAAAAATAATTTTTAAGTCCTAAAATTTAAAATTATTTTTTTTCTCCCAAATTTAAAAATAATTTTAGTCGTAAAAGGTTAAAAACGATAATTTTAATCTGTAAAATTTAAAAATGAATTTTATAGTCCACTAAATTTAAAATGATACTTTTAGTCATTATTTTTTTTTTAAAAAAAATTATATTTCCTCAAATTTGAAAATGATCTTTTAGTCCCTTAAATTTAAAATTATTTTTTAATTTCTAAAATTTAAAAAATAAAATTTTTATTCTATTAACTCTAAAAATATTTTTACTCCCTTAACTTTAAGATAATTTTTTGACCTCAAATTCAAAAAAAGATTTTAATCCTTAAGTTTAAAACAATTTTTGTCTTAAACATTTTTTTTTGTCCCCGATAAAATAACAATTTTTTAGTCCCTCATAAGTTTTTTCTTTATATTTGATCCTAATAAATTTTTTATTTTATTTTTTGTTCCTAAAGCACTATTTAAAATATATTTTATAACTTTTTAAAACTTTACCTAACAAGGATTAGAGATTACGTGACACCCTTCTATGTTCAAACACTTTATTCATTAAATAAAGAAAGTAACAAAAATGTATTTATTTAAAATAGTAGGCTTTGCAAACATGCTCTAACTATCACACTCATGCATGCTCTCTAAGGTACACGTGCGAAACGATCCTCTTCTACGTCAATAACACATAGGTACAATCATTTCACCATAGGTCTACCCGAAATGAATACTCTTTTACGCCAATAATACATAGGTATAACTGTGTAATGCAAAACAACCCAAGAAGATATTTAATCATGTCATCACATCTCACCCCAACTGCAGCTGAGATGACACCTCATCAGCCACATCTGACCATCATCATTAACATATCAAGTCATTATACATCATCCTCAACCGCAATTGGGATGATACTTCATCAGGCACACCCATAACCATTAATACAGTATATCCAGTTGAAATTAGCATCAATATTACACAGTAAAACAAATATCCAATTCACACACTTCAAACAGCTTTCAAACATTTAATCATTCACCACAACTATAATTATAAAATATGTTGTGATAATTTAATACGTTATCATAATCCATCCCATGCACAACTGCCATAGCATATCATTAGGCATATGAATATCATCTATCATCACCACGTTGTACACTCAATAGTTTCACATCCAATTAAATGACGTTTGCCTATTGAAAAGTCTCCTTGTACTTATAAAAATCGAGCAAAAATTGCTTAGAAAAAAAAATCATTTAAAAAAAATACACTAAAAACAAGATCGAGCAAATGCAAATTCACCCTTCGTTCACCTGAGAGAATATAAATATAAATTAATTCGCCTCGGTTTCACATCAATTGGTCATAACAGTTAATAGAATAATTAACCATTGGTTAAACCGGATTTGCCGACAGCCACTGTGCCCGATAAATTTCTAATCCGGGGGGGCACGGCATATAATTAACTATGTCCACATCATTTCATTTCCATTCAAATCGTAAAAGAAATGAAGAAAACAATAATCACATTAAAAAAAACTTTGACTTCTAATAAAAAAAATTTAATTAGTATATATTAACATATAAGAATTTTAAAAAAAAGTTTAGAAAAACGGTATAAAAATTTTATATTAACGTATAATCATATCCATAGATAGAATAATTAATAATCAGTATAAAGATATGTTACACAGTGAATGTATATCAATTAATTTCAATAAAAAATCTTTCATATAATCATATATAACAAACTTTAATGATATTGATTGTAATTAATTAGTAGATTGTGCACATGTCTAAAAATAAACAGAGAAATGCTCTTATTTGGAGTAATTAAATACTAAAAATTGTGTACATCTCTTAGGTTAAACAGAGAAAGCTTTCTTATATACAGTAATATATATCTGTGTTTATATAGAGATAAAACAGATGATTTAATAAAGAGAGATATCTGGGGAATAATTGTATTGTTCAAGAATTTTTTTGTTATAGAGAAGAAAAGAGGAGACCGTCAGTTCAAATTCATTGGCTAATACATTAATAATGAACATTTGATCTAAAAAAAATTATGCAAATAATTTGGGTACATGAATTTTGCTCTTCTTATCGAAGGACCACATAAGCCGTGCTATAAACAACAAGCAGGGTTCATGTTCCAGAAAAAAAAAAAATATGAAAAAAAATTATCAAACAAATTTAGCCAAAACCAAGCATGACAATTACTCTGTTGTATTACTTTGTCAAGTTAGAACTGCTCACCTTTGAACACAAGCATTTCTCTAGTTCCACAAGCACCATAAAATGTTGTTATCCTCGTTCTTCCATATTTGGTTATTGCTACTTCCAGATCCTCAAGTTGTATGTGGTACAAAGTTTATATTAGGTTCATAATTCATGACAGCGTTGATACTAATCCATGAGTAACAATTGTGCTAAATTTGAGATTTCACTCTACAATTAAAAAACAAATGACCAGTATTTTCTTCCTAGATCCCTCACCACGGACATAAAAGATTAGATTCATTCTGTAATATAGAAGTTGTTATCTTTCCAAATCACATTATTCTTTACTATATGCGATCTTATTTGAGATTAAAAAAGTTACAATCAACAATAAAATTATCTCTTCAAATATTTAACACAAATGTTCTTCGAATTAAGATTGGAAACTTCTATTAAGTGAATTACCTATTTACATGTGAATTTTAAATAATTATCTTGTACTGTCTTTGCAAAGTTCTCATATCTATCGGGGAAAAAAAATTGTTGGAGGACTGAAACGAGAACGGCAAACCAAGGGTGAGACGAGTGCCAAAATTTTGACAAGTACAATAATGTTTAAACGTATTATAAATAAGGTAGAATTGAAATAGATAGAAGTATATTCTATTCCATTGGATGGCTATGGGCTATGGGCTATGGGCTATGGGCTATGGCATAAGTAGTTGTACAATCTCATCAGCACTTGAAGAGTTACTCATTGAAGAGGGTCCCATGTGTGGAAGGAAGGATGAATTGGCCCCCCTGCAAGCATAGAATTTTCTTATGTGTGTTTCAAAAACATTAATTGGGTCCTGCATGAGCTAAACATCTGAACTGTAAACTCCAACTCCAATAATTGAATACAAAGCCCCTTGTTGAATGTATGGCTCTGCAACTTATCCTCTTCTGAAAATTCAAGATATCACATTGCACATGTGTCTAGTGCGTACTCATCCTGACCTTACCTTAGTTGTATTACCTGTCTTCGCTTCTCTTCCTTATCTACTCTCCATCTTAACTTCCAAAGCTACTTGATAAATAACAAGAGATAATTATAAATAATTGAATTGATGATTAAGAGTAATGCTTTGCAACCACACTTTTAATAAATTCTTTTGTTTTTCCGTATGGAAATCAAGAAATTCTCGGTTTTCAAATTGTATCTCGTTCCTTGTACTCATCAATTAAGAAATGTTATATCATTTAATATTTTTTTTTATGAGTTTAATTGGTATACACTGTCAGTGTAAAAAACTTTTACACTGATGTTTAATCATAACTTTTGATTTATATGACTTTTAAAGTACTAATTAATAAAGTCAACAAACTTATTATGAATGAATGATTGTAATTGAATTTCAGTATGAAAATCTTTACACTAATAGTGTATACCAATTAATTTTTTTATTATAAATATTTTTATTTTTTATATAACTTATTAAATTACATGATTTTTTTATTGGTGGGACACTAAACGAGACACCATTTGGGGGAGAGAGAATTTTCATTATTTTCCACCCTTAAAGTTTATGTTCACTCTGGATTATCATTTTTATGAATTAAATGCACTTTCATTTTAAACAATTCAAATGAATTTTGTAACCTACATCTTTTTTATTCTAAATTTACTATGTTTTATTCTATATTTTTTTTATAGGTAAATGTTAGTTATAAATATGTTAGTTTTGTTAGTGGTGAAATTCAAATCCACGACCTCTCCCTCCCACCTTCTCCCCACATGTGGACATTGTCATTAGACCAACCTTATAACTCCATTCTATTTTATTCTATGAAATATAATTTTTATGCAATAAATTCTTAAGATACAAGTATAAAATTGTTTAACATATTTTTAAGGGAAGAAAAAACATTTTGCATCCATAATAGAAAAAAAAATTATAGCATTTATAAAAGGTTAATATGTTATCAAGAATTCTGAGATTTATTGAGAAGTTATTTATAGTTTTAAAAAATTATCAAATAGTTCTTAAGTGATAATTTTTTTAAAAAACCTTTCCAAACTTATTTTAATTAGCACCATCTTCTATAAATTAGCACCTCCTCTTCTTGTATGATTTTTACACTTGAATTTTGAATAGACTTGAGAGTTCTAAATTTTTTAGTGTCTTCTTCCTTTCTCCATTAGAGAGAACCTTCAATGGCTTGCATCAAGGGCTTCTTCCCTTGTGGCAAGTCTTCCCTAGGCTTATCCTTCTAAGGTGGCACCTCCAACCTTCATCTTCTAACTTTCCGTCCTTCATCTTCTTCCTTGGAGCAACCTCTTGAAGAGTTCCTTGGCCTTACATCATGAGGAGTGCACCAAGTGTAAGAATCATACAAGAGGAGGGGGTGCTAATTTATAGAAGAAGGAGCTTAGGCCATGAGTACATAGCTTGTTAACACTTAATTAATTCAACAAGATCCAAACAAGACCCTAAGATCAAGGATCTATGTTCCCTTTAAATTTGAATTTGAATTTTGACGAATGCCATGTCATCTCCCTCCAAAATTCAAATCCAAACATGAAGCAACAAGAAGGGCATGTAGGAGAGAGAGAGAGAGAGTGAGTTGGCGTAACAACTAGGGAATAAGGGGGTCTCACTTGTCTCTCATGCTTCATGTATGACTTAGGAGTGTGTGTGACAAGCTAGAGGGGTGTGGTTATCGAACCCACACGTCCATAAGGTCCCAAAAAGTCCATTAATGCACACACTCTACATAAAAGACTAGTTACACCTCCCTTATACTAAAAACAAAAATAAAAGCCAAAATACAAGGCAAAAAGAAATACTAAATACACCTCCAAATACATTAACTATATGGTGCCAAATACAAGGCTAAAACTGAAGACTATGGCCTAATCTTGATGTCCAAAAGAAGGTGAGGTCTTCCTTCCTCTCTTCTACCCATGTCCTCCTCAATCCTCCTAGCCATGACCTTTGTGAGGGGACCCTTGCTAAGGAGGATTGCACTAATGGAGTTACGTCATTTTCTCTAATTTTGAGAGTAAACTTAATCATGTCCCTTTGAGAGATGGTGGTAGTCCTTGAAATTTTTTATTTCCAGAAAATTAGTCTTTGGATTTTAGAAATGTTATGTACGTTAGTCCTTCTATTAATGGCACCGTTAAAAATTTAACAATAGTTTCTTTACCACTAAGCTAAACTACTAATTTTGGATTTTCATACATGTGTTTCCTAGATCTAGGGGTAGAGACATGGGGGACTAATAGGGGTCATGGTCCCCCCACACCACACACATCCAAATTTTTTTATGGGTCTTCTTAATAATCAGCGTCACACAAGGCATCAAAAGCTACATATTTGTTTTGATGTTTTCTGCATAATTTTAGCTCGATCAAGCTTGAATTTTGCACAATAAGCATTATGCATATTCTCTTGCCCAATAAGATTTAGTCTCTTCTTTGTGCTAGGCAAGCTACTAGTTGTGCTAGGCACACAAAATTTGTGTTGGCGAGACTGGTTTTTGTGCTAGGGAAGGTTTCTTCCTAAAAGGCATTATCTAAATTAGCCTTTTGGCAAACCTTTCTCTTGCTAGGCAATCTTTTGTGTATGTTGGGCACAAAAGAATGTGACCTCATCTCCTTTTTTAATTTTACTTCATTTCAAATCCCAATTTTCTTCTTCTAAACATACACACTTGTGTTCCCATTCACCCACACCTTATTCTTACATTCATTTCATTGAACGTCACATACAACCTTTTACTTCACCAAGTCACCAAACCAAATTCATCTTAATTGAAGTTCAAACATTGCTAACTCTAAGCCATATTATCAATTTGGTATTATTTTTTCTTTTCATTGTTTTTTATTTTGCACTACAAGCATTGGCACGGTAAGTATGCAACCAAGCATTCACCACTTTCTTTTTATTCTAATCTTTTCCTCTTAATCTCTAACCTTTTTTGGGCTTTGGGTGATTAATGATCTCAGTTTCTGATAGGGAATGATTTGTGGTGATTCTTTTTTCTACAAATGCTTAGAAACTTGTTGCTTTTGGCCCCCTTAATTTTAAGATGTTGGCTCCGCTCCTGCCTAGATTAGAATCTAAAATCAAGCCTCAAAATATTCAAATTAGGATATCCAAAATCAAACACTTCAAGCACTCTCAATCCACCCTCCCCATCCACAGCAAACACCCAACCCCCTTATGCACACATTCTTTCATCTCCTCCCAAATTACACTACCACCTCTTTACTCATTCCTCCCCACAAATTTATGCTTTGTATTTTCACCCACCTGTCCTCTCGTGCCACCCACCACATCCAAATTCCCATATTTCACCCCTTAATCGAAGCAACATTATCCCCTCCGTGCACCCTTCGCAACATGTAAACCTTTACTTGTAGCCAGCACTCACCACACCCTATCACAACCAATACCATCCACAATCCCCTTAGAAACTAATAAACTCCACTCGTAGCCAAACTAGATACAAAGAGATGTCAACAACTTCAAGGAGAGAGATGGAAACCCCTATAGGTTATGTTGGATTGGGGGGTTTCAAGTTGCAAAAGTGTAATATGGATATTGTATTATTGATTTGATATTTGTGTAATGAGAATCATGTATATGAGTATAAGATTTGATTTATTTATGATGAATGAGAGATTGTTATAAAGATTTGTGAATAAGGGATTTGAGATTTGGTTTAGAGGAGTTATTTTAATTGATAGATCTAAAATTTTAATCAATCTTTTAGAAACTAAAACTTCCAAATATAAAATTAATATTTAAATAAGAGGTGAAAAAGTTAGATAAATTTTCTTAAAAAATGATTGTGGCAATTTTTAGTTGCCATTATATGTGTTAGCAATTAACATTGTTATTTTTCATTCATTAACAAAGTTACTAACAGAGATTAAATTCAAAGATTAATTGATGCATTCTTGTTGATGCTTTTCCCAAGATCACCTTCTAGCTTGGTTCCTTTGAAGAAGTGAGTGATGGAAAAGGAAGGAATAATGGTGGTGGCGCCACTCAAGGAGAGATAAGCCATGGTAGGAGCTTGCCACAAGGGAAAGAACCCTTGATAAAAGCCATAAGAGCTCTCAATTGAGGAGAGAAAGGAAACACTTAAATTTACTCACAAAGTGTTTTGTATTCAAGTGTAAACTGTACAAAAAAAGGGGAGGTGCTTATTTATAAGCAAAAACATGGGCCTAGAGGATTAGGAGGTGGACATTCAACATTAGGGAGGGATAAGAGAGATTAATCAAATGTTAATTGAACTAGAGCCAATTAGCACTTGATTAATTTCTAGGAAGATCCAAACATGCCCCTAATTTTAAGATTTTGGTCCCTTCTCAATCTGAATTTGAATTTTAGAGGAAAGCCACATGACAACTCAAAATTTAAATTAAAAAATGAAAGCAACATGAAAAGTATTATTATTGACTCCATAATCCTTAGGGAGATCTAACTTATATATATTATTATTGACTCTTTCTAGGATTTGGAAGGGTTTATCTCATCTAGGGCTAAGTTTGGACTTCCTTTGAGTAGGAAAGCGATCCTTCCTCAAATGAAGCCAAAATCAATCCCCTTCATTCAAGATTACTTCCTTCCCTCCTCTATTAGCAAAAGAAGCATATCCTTTTGAATGATGTTCTATATTAGCTTTTTCCCTCTTATGCAAATTTTTAAAAAATTCAACCCTTGCCTCTCCATCTTTATGAAGAGGGTAAGAAAAAGGGAGAGGTAAGAGATCTAAAGGTGTGAGAGGATTGAAACCATACACCACTTCAAAAGGGGAATTCTTGGTGGTTCTTTGGACCACCCTATTGTATGAAAACTCATCATAGGGAAGGTATTTATCCCAAGGCTTATGGTTGCCTTTAAGGAGTGCCCTCAAAATAGTGGATAAGGATTTGTTCACTACCTCAATTTGTCCATTAGTCTAAAGGTGACAAGTGGTGGAGAACAAAAGTTTAGTTCCCTGCTTAGCCTATAAAGTTTTCCAGAAATGGATAAGGAACTTAACATCCCTATCAAATACTATAGTAGAAGGTATGTCGTGCAAGCGGACAACCTCTCTAAAGAAAAGTCTTGCAATATTGCTCGCATCATCCACTTTGTGGTAGGGTATAAAGTGGGCAATTTTAGAAAATCTTTCCATTACCACAAAAATGGAGTCTGCACCTCATTGGGTACGAGGAAGGCCTAGGACAAAGTTCATACTAATGTCCAGGCAAGGTGCAGAAAGAGCAGTAAAAGTGTATAGAGTCCATAGGGCATTGCTTTAGACTTAGCCTGAAGATAAGCTAGACATCTAGAACAATTCTTATAGACATCTCTCTTCATATGGGGTCAAAAGAATTTTTCTTTCAAAGGTATAAGGGTTTTATTCATTTCAAAATGCCCCATGAGCCCACCTTCATGAATTTCTTTTGTCAGCAAATTTCTCATAAATCCTTGGGGTATACAAAGTTTGCCATCTTTGAAAAGATACCATTCACTAGTGAAGAACCCATCTTGGGTTTTAGATGCAGATGCAGAAACAGCATAAATGGAGCCAAAATCTTTATCAAAGGGATACATGACCGTTATGTCATCAAATCCTAGAATTTTAGCACTCAGAGTAGTGTAAAGAATGTGCTTCCTAAACTGGGCATCAACTACCACATTATTTTGGTTGCTAGAGTTGGGATCTACAATGGAACCCACAAACTCCATTGTGTAATTCTTCTAAGACGTAGGCTCCTTGTGTCGAGGTCAGACAATTTATCTCCTATTGTTATGAATTTTGCCAACCTCATCCTTAATGCTTTTGTTTCCTTCTCGTCGGTAGGTTGTTCCACCTTTTCAATATAGGTTTTAATGGGTGCCATCCAACTCGACTCTAGCTTGGTTGTTGCCATAGTAATATCGATGATGTTGTGGTTATCTAATGTTTGTTGAATTACTGATATGTGGTGGCCAGATATTTTGGTACTGGTGAGTCTCGCTAGAAGGTCGACTTGTTCATTGTTTTTTCTCGAGATGTGCTGGATGAAAAACTTGGCGAAAGACTTCCTAAAGCTCAAAATTTTTTTATAATAGTGCAAGAGCAAAGGGTCTTTAACTTGGTACTCCCTTTTCAATTGAGATACTGTGAGCCGGGTCACTTCGGCATTGAACTTCTTCAACTCCCATCTCATTTGCCAAGGTGAGCCTAACATTAGGGCTTCATACTTGCCCTGGTTATTCAATGCCTTGAAATTAAAATTCAAGGATTGTTCTAGCGTGATATTGTCGGGACCTTCTAGGATGAAACCAACTCCACTTCCCTGATTATTTGATGATCTATCAACATATAGAGTTAACCGTCATTAAGCTTGATCACAAGGGGCAATTCAGTCATAAAATTAGCGAGGCATTGAGCTTTTATAGGTCGTCTAGGTTCAAAGCGGAGTTCGAATTCTTACAACTCCACTGACCATGAAATTATTCTTTCAGCAAGCTCGGGCTTATAGAGAAGTTTGGCTATGGGGTAGTTAGTCTTGACCATCACTTGATGACTTTGAAAGTACGAGCGAAGCCTTCTTAAAGTGGTAACTAGTGCAAGGACAAGTTTTTCAATCCTTTAATATCGAACTTCAGGACCATGGAGAGTTTGGCTGATGAAATATACTAGTTCTTGAATGGAAGAGTGCTTGTGAACTATCACAACACTAATGGCCTCATCCGAGACCGATAGGTATAGGAAAAGGTCATTTTCAACCTTGGGTTTCTAAAGTATGGGGGGAACTGGTTAAGTAATCCTTGAGATCTTAGAACGTAGCTTTGCATTTCTCAGTCCATTCAAACTTTCCACCTTGACAAAGTAATTTAGCAATAGGTCTCATTTTTTCGACTAGTTTGGGTAAGAATCTTGACAAGGACGCTAATCTTCCTGCTAGTTTTTTCACTTCCTTATAATATCGAGGGCTTCTCATGTCAACCACAGCTTGGAACTTGTTGGGATTTGCCTCAATTCCTTTGTGACAAAACATAAAGCCAAGAAATTTTCCACCAACGACCCCAAAAACTCATTTGTGAGGGTTGAGCCGCATATTATACTTCCGAAGTGAGGTAAAAGTTTCCTCCAGGTTAGCTTGGTGTTCATGGTAGTTCTCAGACTTAAGCACCATATCATCTACATACACTTCAATGTTACGACCGATTTGGTCTCGAAACACTTTATCCATCAATCTTTGATATGTTGCTCTAGCATTCTTCAGCCCAAAGGGCATGACATGGTAGCAATAGTTGGCCCTATCTGTGATGAAAGTTTTCTTATCTTTATTTGAAGGAAACATCCAAATTTGGTTATACCCCAAGTATACATCAAGGAAGCTTAAAATCAAGTGCCTAATAGCCCCATCCATAAGTCGATCTATACTCGGCAGGGGATAGCAATGTTTTAGACAAGCTTTGTTCAGGTCGGTGTAGGCAATACACATGCGTCATTTGCCATTGGGCTTAACAACCATCACGACATTTGCCAGCCAAGTCCTGTAGAGAACTTCTCAGATGAACCTGACCTTTAGGAGCTTGTCAGCTTCAACCAAAGTTGTTTTCCTCTTCACTTCACCCATTTCTCTCCTTTTATGTGAGACGGGCTTCGCTTATGGGCATATTGATAACTTATGGCATAAGACCCTTGGGTTAATTTTGGCATCTTAGCAACTGCCATGCAAAGAGGTAACATTTTTTCTAAAGACACCTCAGATCCTAGTCTTTTCTTTTGCACAATTCAACCCCAATGTTGGTGGTTTAGTCATCTCTCTTTAAGAGAAAGGTCTTGGTACTCCTCACGAGTTTAACTCTGGTGATCTCGTTAACTCTAGGTCTAAGTCTACCATGTTATATTGAGGTCTTTCAAGTGAGTATGAGGTATCAGTCATTGGAAGTAGCTTCAAGCTAGCCATGTAAACCTTTCAAGTTGTTTTTTGGTTGGCGTGTACATTCATTATCCCGTTTGTGGAGGGAAGCTTCATGGTGAGGTGTGAGTTGACACTATCAGTCTTAGATTTTTAAGAGATGGTCTCCTCAAAAGGACATTATACGTGGTACTGAAATTTACTATAATATATTATATTAGAATGGTCTTGTAATCCCTGCTTCTGGTGCTGAACTTGGTATACAAGTCAATGTATCCTTATGTGTCCACTCGATCTCTTGAGAAACCTATCAACTAATCATGGAAAGGTTGAATCGAACTGGTTAGAATCCTTATTTGCTTGAAGGTTGACCAGTAGAGGACATTGACGAAGTTGCCTTGGTCTACTAGGGTTTTCTGAATTGCAAAATTTGTGATCTTGAATGTTATCACCATCGGATTATCTTGTTGAAGATCAACGCCCTGAAAATCTTCGTCAGTAAATTTTATGGTTGGGTAATAGAGTCGATGCTGAGATGCGCCGAAGGATACATTATTCACATTTTGAATCGTATGTAGATGTAGCTTTTTGGCCAAATTGCTCACTCCACCTCCTACAAATCCTCCTACTATGGTGTTTATGAACCTCTTTAACGGAAGGTCAGCTTGAGGTGTTTTGCGATCATCCCTTTTGATATCCGTCCTAAGGCCTCCTCTCCTCTCAAGGCTTGTCTCTCCTTTGCTCTCAGTAGTTTCTTTAACATTCTTCTCGGTCTCGATTGTCTTGGCTAACAAATCTTCACAAATATCCTGCCTGAATTAACTCCTTGATTTTGTCTTTTAAAGCTATACAGTCATCAGTGGTGTGCTCATAATTTTGGTGATAGCAACAATGTTTACTTTGGTCAACATTATGAGGTGTTGGAAGTCTCTTTAGGGGTCAAAATGAGTTTAGAGGCAAGAGTCTCATCTAATATCCTAGCTCTGCTAGTAACTAGAGGGGTATACTGCGTGAATTGGAGACCTCGGCGCTCTCACGATTGATCTCGCTTCTTCTTTCCCTTGCAATCATCATTATTTTCTTTTTCAGACTGTTTGACCCAGTTTGATTTCAAAATTCTGATAAATCTTCCATTTTCATATACTTGGTTACTTTTTTTCTTAACTCGTCCATGCTTGTTGTGCGTTTCTTGTAGAGGCTATCTGCGAATTTTCTAGGTTGGAGCAACATCACCATCTGGTGGAGTGCGTCCTCAGGGTTAAGGTTTCTCACACTCATGGAAACCTTACCAAATCAATCCATGAAAGCTCTCAATGGCTCATTTTTCTCCTGCCTTACACCGATGAGTGCTATAAATGTGAGGTGATGAGGTCAGTTGGTGACGAACTGTATTTCGAACTTGGTAGCCAAAGTCTCGAAATAGTTAATAGAGGTGAAAATCTAGTAAACCAACTCAAAGCTCCTCCTTTCAACAAGTTCATAAATACTCGACAAAGAATGGTGTCATCCATGGTGTATAAGTTGGCTTGAGTGATATAGACGTTTAGATGCTCGTCGGGGTCAGTCCTTCCGTCATAGTGGTCTATCATGAGTGGTTTCCATTACTTGGCAAGGGAACCTCCATAATGGCATCTACAAATGGGTGCTGAGAGGGGACAACCAATGCATTCTGAGCTCGAGTTTGAGAGGTATACTGTTTGTTGAGTTCCATGCTGACTTCGGGAAGGTTGACCACACTCGGTAGTATGTTAAGTCTCGCGGGAGGGATGGTATGTGTTGTCACCAACCTCTTTGGATGGGATCAACCGACTTCTAATGTCTTCATTCTCCTTCCGCAAGGCTTCCAAATCTTCTTCATTCCGTCGTCTCATGCTCTTCATCTCATCTCGAAGTTGAGCGATCAAAACGCTAGGACTAGTGTCATCAAACATTTCTTCTCTAGGAGAGGTGGTGTACCCGATCTAATGGGGATTAGCTTCTTCAACGATACATCTCCTGATAGTGACCATGTGGTCTAGGGAAAAGTTCTATCGAGCCCCACAATGGGTGCCAATGTTCCTGCTTTGGGAACTATGTGAATTCGGAATGAGGTGAGGTTTGAGATGTGGTCAGATTATCTTATTGCTTACTCTTGTTTCGTATGAAAAGATTCAATAAATGGATGACTTACAGAAGTCACTCTCACGCACAAGTTAGTATTTTAAAGAGGTCCAATCGAAGCAAATATAGGTACAATAAATGTAATGTCAACCACCATACTTATGCACTTACCCCGTATTTATAAGCGCTGAAACGGGCTTAGGATCCATGAGTCTTGATTAGCAACTGCTCAATGACATGTTAATGATATTTAAATTGACTAATTATTAAATTAAACTAATCTAACATGTTAATATATAATTAGTGCCTTTTTATAATAAGTTCGTATGGCGAGATCATATTGACTTCAAGGTGAACTCGGCTAGTGATCTTGGTCCGGTTCACAAACTAACAAACAAATGATTAAATTAATTTTAAAATAACTATCATAAAAATCAACAAACAGTAATTTGGAATTAAATCAACACTATTATATTACCTATAACAATTGAAGTGCATGCACTGTGTTTAGGTTGTAAAAGTTTAGAACACGTACAAGGGAATTTAATCGCATTAATAGGATGACGTGCTTCAAAATTTACAATTCTTGCTGGCCAAATTAATCTTAGCGAGTTCAACCACATTATACCTCATTTGTGCAATTTGTGAGCACAGCCAAACCCTGCGAATCACTTTGTCGGATACCATTCTCTGAGGGAGACATATGGATACAATGTACTCCAAATTTTGAAGAGCACTTTTTCACCTAGGAGAGAATATATAGTACAACTGACATAAGGCGTCTAAAAGAATTAACAATGATCCTATTATACAAAGGAGTTAAGGTTAGTCTGTTAATAAAATCAATATGTAAGGAAATGTAGAAAAATAATAAATTAATATAATGAGAATTAACATTTGTTAATAAAAAAATTATTTTATTAGGTATCTCTTCATTTTTAGTAATAATTACTGAAAAATCATAAATGATTGCAACATTAATTAAGTGAATAGTGAATGATTGGTTGAATTGACAGGGGGTAGGTAATAAGCAGTTATTTGGGGATATATCCAATCCAGCTTCGTCTCTTGGAAACTTCTTGGCATTATATTGCCGCCACTCCTTTTTAATTCTCTTCCATTAAATTCTTATTAGCTAGTGGGAGACACCACTATTATTGAATCAAATATGAAAATAAATCACGTAAAATTTAGTAGTTATTTTAAGAATAAAAAAAAATCCAAATAAATATTATAATAATAGTTATAAATAACGTGGTTATCTGAAACATATCTGTTCTATCCCAGATGAGCTAGGGACTAGTTTTTAGTGGGTGTAGGCAAAATGAGTACAAGTGAGGTTGATTTTATAATTTAAACGTGGAGGGGACAAGTGAAAGTGTAGCGAGGGTATCATAAAGGCACATTCGTGTGATGTGAGAGAGCGAGTTTAACTTTAAGCAATGCATGTAGACATAATTGAAAGGTGACGCAGCCACATCCATCTACGTCTGGCCTGGACCTCATTAAATGTTGCTCGGCCCGGGGCCATACGCCCAATCTTCCTCCTCTGGCTAATCCCTGTTAATTATCGAATTCGTACATCAACGTCATAATAACACCCTCAGCACACACACCCTTTGGACTAAGTCAGATCTAAATATCCCAATTATGAAAATATTCAATTACATTTGGTTGAGTTTTTATTTTCTTTTATTAAATTCATGTTTAGTTGAATTTGATTACTTAGATTATAATTTTTAAAATTCATCTTTTTAAAAAATCTTTTCTTAAATTTTATTTAAAAAATAAATTTTAGAATTTTATTTTGTTAGTTTTTTTTTAATTTTTTTTAAAAATAAATTATATATTATTATAACATAAAAATAATAATAAAATATAGTTATAAATTATATATCAAAACTAAAATAAATTAAAATTAACATACAACTCAAATTTCAAACAATAATAACTAAATAAATATTTATCCAAAATAAAAATAAACACAATTTATCCAAAATAAGCAAGTCATAAAAATTACATAAATTGTTTAAATTAACAAAAACATAATATTAAAAAGTAACATATAATAATAAAACATATAATTTCAAATAATAATATATAATAATTTAGTATTATGATCGAATTAGATTAGATTGGGTCTCAAAATTTAACTTATAGAACTCATTATCTTAACTTGTAGTAGATTAAATTAGATTGAATTTCATTTAAATATAAGAAAAATTTAATGCAATATATTTGAGTGGAATTGCATGAGGGGTTGCCGAATCTAATTATCATCCCTTCCTAATAAACTACTCCCATTTAATTAAGAGACAAAGGTCAAAATCTAGATAAAATTTTAACGTGCTGGTGGTAGTGGACAAAACACAAGGGCGGAGAGAAATGAAAATGAGTTTTAATGTTTTGCAAAATAGAAATTAATCGAGAACAAATCGGTCAAATAATTTGAAATCTATTTTACCGCTTTACTTCTTTTTATTTTCTTTTTCAACACAGAAAAAATGTATATAATTTCCTTTTCCTCTATTTATTTATTCTCTTTATTTATATAATCATCTATATTTTCGTCCTCTCTATCTAACAAAGCTAAGTCATTTGCATTTTTCTTTTCTTTCTCTTTAAACATAGATATCTTCAATTGAAAACAAATCATATTAAAAAAAAAAAAAAAAACTATTTAACGCAGTTGATCCACAGTAACACTTTTCTGTACAATTTTAATAGTTGGATATAATGCTTTACAAATCTTGTCAATTTAAAAAATGACTTTGAGATTTTAGACAAAATTAAAAAGTTATTTTAAATATATTTAAAATAATAAAATTAATAGTAAAATATTCAAACCTGGTTGTTAATGATACTAAAAGTTGTCGAAAAATAAATAGTATTAGATAATTGAGAAACACTGTCGTAATTATTTATAATTTTTAAAAGATTTATTTATATAAAAATAATTGAATTGATCTCTAGCTAGTAATTTTGGTTATCTATTTTATAGAATAAATATTTGTTTAGACAACTAAAATTTATGATAAATGATATTCTAAATAATTCATATTATGGTAGATAGTTAACTATTTTTAAGTTTTTATAATTTCATTTTTTAAAAATATTTTGAAATTTAAGTTAGAATGAAAATGATTGAAAATGGTAATTAAAAGAGATAAGAAATTAAATTAAATCATTCAGTTAATATTAAAACATAAGAAAGTATACTTCAATAACAAATTGGTCCTGTAAATAGAGAATGTTTCAGTTTTTAAAGTTTTTTATTATCTTGGTTTCTATTGTCAACTAATAATTTTAACTAATAATGTAACAATGATTATGTTGACTTCCAGCTTTATGATTTGTTATGTTATGACCAAGTATGATAAGATACTAAATCTCTAATTTTTTAATAAATTGTATTTTTAATTTCTCATATATTTAAAATATAGCTAATGTTATCATACAATTTAATGAGATTAAAAAATATAATTTATAAAAAGTTATTACACAAGTAATCTTTCAAGTTCCTTAATGAGATATTAAACTATTGGACAGTGGATTATCAATTTCATTATTATGTCATAATGATGTTGTTACTTGAAGAAGAAACAAATAAAAAATATATTTAACTTAAATCAAAATAAAAATTTAAAAGACTAAAATAAAAGGAAACTTCATTTTATAACGACTAAAATATAATTTTTAATGTCAACATTTTAATATTTAAACAATGAAACTATAAATACAATATCATTGGGCTTGTATGTGCATGCTTCAAAAATTATAAAGGGAATGATTTTAGATGGTATAAAGAAAACTAGTTGGTGTATTGTGCCTGGTATGGTAAATAATCAGCGTAGTAAAAAGTAGAGCACGAAATAAAAAAATAAATTAAAAAGCGTCACAATACTGTCCAACCCATACATAACCATAATTGAATTGTTTTTATGATATAGCTATGTCCCTAAAGACACTTAACTAATTTGCTTTCTTTTTTTAAAAAAAGAAAGTTTATAGTTAGAAACATTAAATTTAAGATTAAATTTTAAAATTATCTTTAATTTTATTGACATATATAATCATTTTTCACTTAATTATTATTTATTTAATTAATTAATATATATGTACTTTTTCAATTTTCATGCGGAGAAATCTATTTATTGTAAATTAACTAATGGTTTTTTAGTTAAAGATTAATTATTACACTAGCAGTTGTAGCAACACTTATTAACATACTCTCTATTATTAGTTGCATTTTATTGAAACTACAAAGTTAAGAGAATAAGTCATGATAGGTGAAACCTACATAAATATGTTATTTATTAGTAAATTTCAACCAATCACATAGTATGTTCAAAAGAGTTGTGTGTTACTAGCCTTTCTTTTGATACATAAGACAACTTTAAAAATAGTTTTATAAAAAGAGAAAAAATAAACTTTAAAATATGTATTATATTTAGATTAAACATACAAAATGGTCCTTAAATATGGAAGAAGCCTAAAAAAATCAACAAATTAATCCCTAAATTTAGAAACATTATGCACATTAATTCTGTTGTCAATGATAACGTTAAAAAATGAATAATAAATTAGTAACAACGTTAATGATTGAGTTAGCGCTTATTCATCTCTTTTATTTATTATATTTGATGGGTTTTGATTGCCACAAAATTTGTGTCTTTTTTTTTTTTTTAAATTTGAACACACCAGAAATACATACAAACCTTCAAATGAGATAAACATTGTTTGAACCCTCTTATTCCTCTTCTTCCTAAACTCTCTTACTCTTTTCCTCTACTTCACCCACCATCATTCTACAAAACATTCTCCTTATTCTTCTTCACAAGTCAAATGTCACACCTTTCCCACAAAACACACTTTTCACAGCCATGGTTTATTCTTTGTTAATACCTCCCCTAGTCTTGGAGCCTCAACATGACCTTCTCCATTCTTGTAAGGCCTACTTTGGGAATGACTTCACGTGATGTGTGACCTCCTCTATCATTACAGTGACTCTATTTTGTTGCTACCACAACAAGATGCATTAGAGATCTATGTACGTGGAGGCAATGAGGCTACAATAGATGAAGATAAGGACATTTGATGCATTTAGAATGCGCTTAAGGACAAACATATTGTATGCAACAGAAATAATGGACAAAAGTCTAGATATCGAGCCTAAAAGACTAACTATCATTCCTTATTAAACTAATTATATTATGATCCAAACAAATCTTACGGTGGTTTTGTGATAGAATGAAAAATTAACATAAGGAAATATTAGGATAATAATTAATTGAGGAAACTTATAGTTTAGGAAGACTAGGATTGTAATTCCAATGGACTCAAAATATTCTCTATAATTCTAATTTCAATTAAACTTTATTATAATTATTATCAATTCTCTTATAAATTATTAAGTGTGATTAACTCTCAACGATTAGTACTTTCTTAATCAATTAACCCTAGATTGATCCTTAAAAGGCTGTAGAGAAAAGTGGTTTAAGTTCAAACAGATAGGTTGGAGGTTTTCACAAATTGTTTAATCATGCAATTCATGCAAACCTAACAAATTCTATTGATAGAAAATTATTGATCTCTCAATTCAATTAACTATATTTAGATTGATAAGTTATAATAACAATAAACCATATATTAACAATTCAATCATAAAAGAAATAAGAATTTAATTAAAATCATATTCAAGGTTGACTTGAACTTGCTACATTACAACCGTAACTCTAAGAGAATTAATCAACTACTTATGGTATTTTGGAAACTAATAAACATAGAAGAATACATAAACAACATTAGCGAATATAAACCTTTGAAGAAATTGACCTCTAAACTCTCATGATCTCTTTCTAAGTCTCATAGCTCTCGTATGACTCATAACCCTCTCAAAATATAAAAGATATGTTGTGCCAAATCTAGGGTTGAAACACACCCTCTCATAGTACATCACTCAGTATTAAAAGAAAGTAAAAGTAAACAAAGGTAAGAAAAGAAGGAGAAAGAAAGCCAAAAAAAAAGAATTATACAAGAACCAAATTTGGATCTTTATTCTCACAACACATTTCTAGAATTATTCAAGTTCTATGGAAATTACTCAAACTTACATCTTAGTTTCTTATCACACTCTGTACCTAGGCCCTTTATACAATAGAATAACTATTCAAAGATACCTAACCAGTAACTAACTTAATAGAAAAACTAACAATTGGTTATGCATAGTATTCAAAATGTAATTAGCTACAATTCTAGGCCCTTTATACAATAGAATAACTATTCAAAGATACCTAACCAGTAACTAACTTAATAGAAAAACTAACAATTGGTTATGCATAGTATTCAAAATGTAATTAGCTACAACTAATTGTATGAGAATCATCAAACAACAATTCTGCACCATGGTTCAAAAAACTTCTAGAACAAAATAATTTTAATCAATCTTCTTATAGTCAGATCAAGTCTATACAATGGTTGAACTTTATACTTAGAACAACCTTTATGATCATGTCAGCAATGTTGTCATAAGCTTGCATCTTCTTCACTATAACTAATCCCTTACTGACGATTTCTCTAACAAAATGTAGCTTGATGTCAATTTTTTTGTCCTCTCATGATGGACATAGTTTTTGAACAAGTAGATAACACTTTGACTATCACAATGAACTATATTCACTTTGTCTTGCAGCCTCAACTCTCTAGCAATGCCTTCAAACGATATAGATTCCTTCACTGCTTTTGTTAAGGAAAT
This sequence comes from Psophocarpus tetragonolobus, assembly GCA_037954015.1. Lineage (NCBI taxonomy): Eukaryota > Viridiplantae > Streptophyta > Magnoliopsida > Fabales > Fabaceae > Psophocarpus > Psophocarpus tetragonolobus. The sequence goes on from CM075691.1 coordinate 74,439,891, forward strand.
GTATTAAGCTTTTGTTGTTGAAAGAGCCATTATCTTTTGATGGCTAGTTTTCCAACTAACTACATTACCAAAAGCTATGAACACAAAACCTATAAGGGGCTTTCTGGAATCTAGACAGCTATTATAATTTGTGTCAACAAAGCCTTCAATTGCTTCTTTATTCTTACCATTTATGGCTCCACCATAAGCCAAAACCCTTCCAATTGAACCTATTATGTATCTCAGTATCCATTTAACTTCCTGCCAATGTGCCTTGCCTAGCTAGTTTTGCCATCAATCTGCTCATAATGCTCATTGCATGTTATGTCATGTCAAGCCTAGTACAAACCATACCATACATGAGTTATCCTACCACAATTGCATATGGCATTATTTCCATGTAAACTAGATCATCATGAGATTTAGGTGATTGATTTGGGTTGAGTTTGAACAATTTGTGAAACAAAAGTGGGCACAAGTTTGAAATTTGACATTCCAAATGTTTTCAATACCTTTCTGAGATAAGTTTCTTGAGAGGTATACAATACTTTCTTTCCTTTCTCTCTTTGTTGATTTCAATCACTAGAATCTTCTTACCTAACCCCATATCTTTCATCTCAAAATCCTTGCCCAAGTTAGACTTGACTTTGATTATTTCATCCTTGTTGTTACTTGCTATTAAGATGTCATCAACATATAGTGAAAGTATAACAAACACAACATTATCAAGGAATTTCAAGTAGACATAGGTATCATAATGACTCCTGTTGAAATTTATCTTGACCATAAATTTATCAAACCTCATATTCCACTACCTTGGGGATTGCTTTAATCCATAAAGATATTTGTTTAGTTTACAAACATAATTCTATTTGCCTTTCTCCACAAACCTTCAAGATGTTGCATCTGTATCACTTCATACAACTTTCTTATTATTGTTTGATAGTTATCATATATTCAAGATAAAACTAAAAAAATATGACAAAAAAAATTGTTTTAGAAGGAAGAAAGACCCCTATTTGTAGACTTAGATCTGCTAGTAAATATCCATGGTCGTGCTTCTTGTAGGGGTTAGAAGGAAGAAAGACCCCTATTTGTAGACTTAGATCTGCTAGTAAATATCCATGGTCGTGCTTCTTGTAGGGGTGACAAAGTGGATTAGGCTCGTCGGCTTGCCATAATATTGGCGGTGTGAGTATGTATTTTGGCCTGCCGAACCCGTTTAGGTCCATCCCGCCTAGCCCGCCAATCCACCGGCCAAGGGCGAGACGAGGGGGTTGGCCCGCCACTTAAAATAAATAAATAATATATTAAATAAATTAAATTATTAATAATAATTTTTATATTAATTATATTATAAATATAAAATATAATTAACCAATTAAAAATAAAAAAATTATGGTAATTTAGGATTTTGTAATTTTATAAATTCATCAAATTATTTAAAAAATTTTTAAATTAAAAATAAAAATTAAAAATCAAAACTTAATATTAGAATTAAAAATTAACTTATAGACACGGTATTTCACTCACACTTCAGCATTTTCAAATTATAAGTTCACATATAGTTAGTCCTAGTCCTAGTCTTGGCCATTACTCATTAGAAAATAATCAAAATATTAGAAATTAAGTTGGTGTGCATAATATTTAACGTTTTCTTATTAGTTTTATTTGTCGCTTTTTATTCTCATGTATCTATTTGCATCTCAATTCTTTCATTTTGATTTTTTTTTTATGTATTAGACGACTTATACAGTATAATTAATGATACATCATACAAGGAATTAAAATACAATGATTTCTCTCGTATAAGAATTTCTTAAAAAAATACCAAGCAAAATAATTTTGGGTTTTAAAAAATTAAAAATAAAATTTAAAAAAGTGGGCAAAACTAGCGGGTCAGGCCACCTATAAGCAGGACATGCCTCATAGTTTGATCCACCCTTAGTATAGCGGACCAGCTCACTGCGCCCCGTTTTCGACCGGCCATAGGCTGGTTGCACCTAAATAGGTTGGGTTGGCTCATTTTGCCATCCCTAACTTCTTGGCATAACAAATATGTATGGGTTATCATAACTAAGCATGACTTGTGCTCTTCGTAATGCACGTCTTCGGATGTACGATTGTACTTAATTAAAAACGAGTGTTGACCTCGTAAACAGAGTGTTAACTTCAAAGTATGATCGTGCTAACTTAGTGGTGAATATGCACAGTTGTTCATAATTATGCACCATGGTTGTGCTTCCTCCAAATTTTGGCCAATATGTCCATGTTCCGGTTGTCTTCATCCTTCTTTTCTTCTAAAAATTTTTTACATAAAAATAATCATAATTAATCTATAACTAAATAAAACAAAACAAGAACAAGATATTTAGGTACAATTGTTTCCTAAAATGCAAGAATGAAAAAGGTTGATGAATATGGAGATTCACGACGAGGTAGAGCTTGGACTTGCCCTGGACAACATAGTGCTCAAATTAAGGACATGGATACCCGAATAAGATTTGCATTCTAAAAACTAAATATGTACTTTGATTTTGGTGTGTAGCTCGTTTAAGTTCTTTTTCTTCTTCTTCTTTTTTAGGATGAGAGAAGGTCTAAGAATAGTTTGTCTCAAAGTTCATTTATGTAGAGAAACTCGCTCCCAGATTTGATGGCTCGCGTTTCATTGAAGTCCTTGTAACTATTCTCCAAAAATTTATTATATGAGATTCAAAAAGTTACAAATAAATTACATATAAGTAAGTTACAAGTCTTTAGTTTTAGTTCCACTAAGTCTTTTCATTTTCAATTCATATAAGTAAACATTTATTCCCCCAATGCGTTATTTTAAAATATTATTTAAAATTCTTTGAAGACAAAACAAAAAATGGAAAAACTTTAAATTAGAAAGGCTGAAAATGAAAAATAATTTACATGGACTAAAACTGAAAATGCAATCATTTATAAGGACTCAAGATTTAACAATAACTAAGAATATAATATTATTCATACTAAAACTAATTAAATTGCGTTTTCAAATTGGCTTATCACTAACATGCATTATCGTCGTTACGTTCACGGTGCTCCCCCGAATTGGCAGGCTTATTTGTCAGTTCCTGTGCTGTAGGGTTGGGGCAGACCTGTTTAGGTCTGACTTTTCCACTATAAATACTATGGTATTACTGTTAAAATGAATGATGATAAAAAGAAAGTACTTGGTCACATGGCTAAAATGGAGATTCAAAAGATGGTGCAGCAACAAATTTTTTATCCATAGTCATCCATTATTTCTTCTTGCTACTCCACTTTTAACTATTCTAATAAATTTCTAGTTAGATATGATGAGGTAGAGCACTCCCTAAAATAATTTATTTTACATCTGTTTGTTGCCTTTAAATATGGCGTCCCTCTTTTTTGCATTATGATTAAGAGAAAATAATGTCTCTCTATATTGTCTCCTTTCTATGTTTGTTCTTACCTTTTTACATATTATAAAATAGTATCATAGAGCGTTTAGCTCTCTGTTTGTGCAACTCTGCTGTTTTGTGGTGGCAATTCCGGAAATAACAACAACAATGGCAATGGCTCAATAGATCCATCGCAAGATCCATCTAGCCCATACTATGTTCACGTAGGAGATGGACCTTCATCTGTACTCATCACTCTTGTGCTGAATGGATCAAACTATCATGTGTGGGCTCGATCAATGAGAGGTGCCTTGGGTGCTAAGAACAAGTTTGACTTCATTGATGGAAGCATACCTACTCCCGATAGATTTGATCTAAGCAATAAGGCTTGGATTCGTTGCAACATGATCATCCACTCATGGATTATAAACTCAGTAAATGAATCCATTGGCCAGAGTATAGTGTTTTTGGAGAATGCGATAAATATCTAGCATGATTTGAAGGAGAGATTCTCTCAAGGAAACATTTAACAAATTTAGAAGTTAAATTGACTGTGTGTCTTTATGACTAGTTTTTTTAGTATCAAAATAATTATTATACCAACTATTTGTTCAAAGATCATGAGTGGTATATATACCATAATTATACAATAATAATCTCCTAATAATCTGATAATGAATGACACACAATCATAATCATGTAATAATCCTCCTAATGATTAACACACAATTATGAGTAATTAATTATTCATAATAATTGCTAATAATATATATTCTAAATAAATATATTTACATAATCTAGTATGCCCCCTTGGTTAAAACCGGAGGTTGGCGAATGTTGATACTATCTCTAAAATCATCAAAGAGTTATTGCAGAAGTCCCTTTGTAAAGATGTCAGCAATTTCATAATGTGATGGAACATGGAGGGCTCGCACTTGACGGTGAGCAACTTTTTCACACACAAACTTTATATCCATATCAATGTGTTTGATGCGTTGATGTTGAACTGAATTGTTGAATAGCTATATTGTGTTCACGTTATCACAATAGACCAAAGTAGCTTTTGTAATAGGACAATGTAGTTAAAATTAAGTTTCTAAGCCAACACGCTTTAGACACTACACTCGCTACTCCCCGGTATTCGACCTTGGTGCTTGACCGTGACAAGGTATATTCTTTTTTCGTAGACCACGGAATTAAATTGTCACCAAGATATACACAATAACCAGAAGTAGATCTTCTTGTGCCTGGACAACCAGCCTAGTCTACATCTGTGTAAGAGATAAGTGTATTGATGGAGGAGGGATACAAGTGTAAGATGAAATCAATAGTGCCATGAATATATTGAATGATTCTCTTCAATGAAGACATGTGTTGCATTTTTAGGTCATGCATAAATAAGCACACATGTGGAACTGCATAATAAATATCTGGTTTCGTAAATGTCAAATATTGCAATGTTTTGGCAAGGCTGCGATATTCTGTCAGATCATGATAGGGGTTGTCTAAAGATCCATTGAGTTTTGCCTTTGTGTCTACTAGTGTAGATGATGGGTTGCAAGAGGACATATAAGCTCTCTCAGTAATCTCCTTTTCATATTTCTGTTGAGAGAGAAAAGGACTTCCTAGATATCTTGTAATAGATATACCTAGAAAATAACTTAGAGGGCCCAAATCCTTCATGGAAAATTCAAAACCAAGTTTAGACATAATGGATTCACAAAGAGCAATGAGAATAATGTCATTCACATATAGAAGAATATAAGATGTCATTTCCATGATGATAAATAAATAAGGAATTATCAGAAATATTGTGAGAGAAACCCATCATAGTGACGTAATTGGTAAATATTTTATACCAAACGTGGTACTTATTTGAGCCCATATAGAGACTTCTTTAGTAGGCACACATAGTCAGGGTGTTGAGGATGGTGGAAACTAGGAGGTTGGTTCACGTATACGGTTTCATGAAAGTTTCCATGTAAAAATGCATTTTTGTCATCTAATTGATGAAGACACCATGATTTAGACAAGGCAACACTTGTACTATGCAAATAGTAGCCAGTTTGACTACAAGGCTAAAAGTTTGATCACAATCTACACCAGATCTTTGATTTTCACTATTGCTTACAAGACAAGCTTTGTACCATAAAAATTCTTTTCATGCCTAAAAATCCACAAACTTTGAATAACATTACCATTAGATAGGCGGGGAACTAAGTCCCCATGTCTTATTTTTAATAAAAGCATCATATTCGTCTTTCATTACCATTTTCTTATTATGATCATTTAATGCATCAATGGGATTTGTAGGTAAAGGAGATATAGAATATGGAGTTGAGGTATGGAGTTTAAATAGTTTGCGAGATTTAACAATGTCATGTTGTGCTTGGGTAGTCATGTGATGAAAGTGAGGTCGGATATTTGGTGAGTTATGCTGGATTGGAAGGGAAATGTGTTGATCAATGGACCAATTTGAGGGAGGTGAGGAAGAATGATTGGGTGAAGGGTTTGGTTGCTAAGATAAAGTGTAGGAGGGTGTGAAATTTGTTTGGTTCTTGTGTAGGAAGTGATTTTTGGTCCGCCGAAGTTGTACTTGGAGGAAGGGTGACATGGGTATATGAGTGAAGAAAAGGTTTCATGCCATCATTAAAAAAATTATAATTCATCACTGTAAGATCATTTAAATTAGAAAAAGGAAATGTATTTTCTTAAAAAAATTTTTAGAAAAGATCCAATGTGGGATAAAAAACCAAATAAGGAAAAGAGTTTCCCAAAATAAGTACAAGCTCATTTTAACTGTAATACATCTTGAGTTGTGTTGAATTCTAGGTTCTCGGAATCAGTTTGCCTGTTAATTCTTCTAACTTGTATGCTCCATTTACAATGTCTCGAAAGGCCTCATCCCAATTAGGAGCTAGCTTCCCTTTACGTTTTTCTTTTCTTGCTTCTCCAGTTGCACGCCAAACTAAGTGTCCTAGAAGGGAAGTTCTTGGCCGAACTTTGGAGTTGAAATGTCATGGCATTCACTATTTAGTAGCTTCTGCGATGATTACGACTTGATTTCTTAGTTCATCAATGTAGTCCAAGTCATTTTGAAGTACTTCATCATTGCCTTCTTTATCGAAATGGTGTCTTCGGAAGGATAGTTCTCCTACCTCAACAGGCAACATAGCATATGTCCTAAAGGCTAGCCGAAAAAGGGGTCTCTTGTGTAGATGTTTGGGGAATGCAGCAACAAACGCATAATATCTCAGGCATTTGATCAACCCATCCTCCTTTGGATCCTTTAAGTCGCTTCTTGATTTTTTTTCAAATTACTTTATTGGCTTCTTCAGCTTGCCTGTTTGTTTGGAGGTGCTCGATTGAAATGACTTTGTGTTTGATTCCAAGTCCTTCCAAGAAGGCATTGAACTTTTTGTCTGTAAACTAGAGCCTGTTGTTGATGATGATCAAATGTGAATGCTGAAACGCGTCACTATGTTTTTCCATGTGAACTTTTGTACACTTTGGTCCGAAATAGTGGCCAAAGGTTCAACTTTAATCCACTTTGTGAAATAATCTATAGCTACCAAGAGGAATTTGCATTGTCCTCGTGCCAGGGGCAAAGGGTCGATAATATCCATTACCCAAGTGCAGAAAGGTCATGGAGTCATGATTATCTTTAATTCATTAGTTAGTGAGTAGATCAAATTTGCATGCTTTTGCCACTTAATGCATTTATTAACAAATTCGGCATACTTTCCTTGAAATATAGGCCAGTAATATCCAACTCGAAATACACAGTTGGCTATTGATCTTGCACTTGAATGAAAACCGCAAATACCTTTATGTATTTCACTGAGGACATAATCTGCTTCTTCATCACATAGGTATTTTAAAAGAGGGGTTGAAAAGCATATTTTATAAAGTTCTCTCAAAATTAAAGAAAATCATGACACCTTCGTCCTCAATTTCTTGGCTTTTGTATGCTTTGTAGGGCCTCTCTGTTTTGCAAGTAATCCAAGATCTCGATACGCCAATCTCGGCCTGATGTAGAGACTGAACACATTGAGATGTTAGGAAAAGGTAACTCTTGTTGCAGAAAAGTGCACAATTGCCCTGGTTTTCGGGAACTGTTTGGCCAGTTGGTCTACTCTTACATTCTGTTCCCTGGTATGTACCACTTCTACTTCTTCAAACCTCACCTTCGTATTAGAGAATGCATGGTAGCATTATTAGCCTTGCATCTTTAATTTGAAAAGAATTGTTTACCTGTTCGGCTATGACCTTGGAATCAGTGAGGCATTTGATTCTTATTGCTCCCATGTCTTCGACTAGTTTAAGACTTACCAATAAGGTCTTGTATTCGGCCTGGTTGTTAGAGACCTTAAAACCAAATCTTTGAGACTATTCTATAGAAACATCATTGGGTCGCTCCAATATAATGTATCCACCACTTCCTCCATTATTAGAAGATTCATCTACATGTAATGTCCAATTGAAGGAGTGAATTTGAGGGGCTGTATGAAATTCATTGAGGAAATCTACCAAGCATTGAGCCTTGATTGGTCATTTAGTCTCATATTTGATGTTGAACTCTAATAATTCTACGGACCATGCCATCATTCTTCCTACAAGCTCAGACCTTGTTAATACTTTCGATATTAGGCAATCCGTCCTTACCACCACTGTATGACTCTGAAAGTAAGGTTGAATTCGTCAGGCTGAATTGACTAACGCTAATGCTGCTTTTTCCATTATCTAGTATCTAGTCTTGGCATCTTGCAGCATTCGACTTATGTAATGGACTAGTTATTGTCCTTCTGTTGTGCTTTGCACCATAATTGTGCTTATGGCTTCTTGAGAGACCAAAAGGTATAAAATTAATGACTTATCTGGGTTTGGTTTTATCAAAATAGGTAGAGATGCAATGAATCTCTTCAAAATTTTAAAAGCGTCCTCACATTCATTTGTCCACTTGAAATCTTTGTTCTTTTTTAGGAGTGTGATTATTGGTTTTGTTCTTTCAGCTGTTCGTGGGAAAAACCTGGCATGTGAGGCTAACCTACCCATCAGCCTTTGTATTTCCTTTAAATTGTTTGGGCTTCACATGTCTAATATCCAAATTGGCTTCTATGCCTCTACTGCTTAGCATAAAGTTGAGAAACTTCCTGCCTTGTACATCGAACACACATTTTTTAGGATTGAGCCTCATTGAATATCTCCGAAGTGTAGAGAAAATATCTTTGAGGTCCCTTACATGGTTCTCTATTCTTTCTGACTTGACCACCATGTCATCAACATAGACTGCTAGATTTCTTCCAATTTACTTACAAAAGACTTTATCCATCAATGTTTGATAAGTGGCCCCTGCATTTTTTAGGCCAAAAGGCATCACCTTATAATGATAGTTGGCTAACTCAGTAATGAACACTATTTTGGTCTCATCCTCAAGATGCATTCAAATTTGATTATAACCTGAATATGCATCCAGGAAACTTAGCAAATGATGGCTAGATGCCCCATCTACAAGCTTGTCTATGTTTGGAAGAGGGTAAACATCCTTTGGACAAGCTTTGTTCAGATCTATGTAATCAATGCACATTAGCCAACCATGTAATATAATGAACTTCTCGGATAAAATTGACAACGATAAGTTTAGCGACCTTCCAATGTAGCTTTTGCTCTTTCTTCTCCCATTTTTATTCTGTTTTGTGCCACAGACCGAGCTTCCTTACAAACACCTAGCTAGTGGCACAAAAATTATGAGTCGACTCTAGGCATATTTGTTGTGAACCAAGCAAATAGATCAACGTGATGCTTAAGAACTTTGATTATCTCCTTCTTCAAATTTTTTTAGGTCGAAGAACCCACATGTGTCACCTGCTCAGGTTTTCCTCCAAGTTGGAAAACTTCCAATTTTTCAGTGGGTTCGACCTATCTGATTCCTAGGTCTAAACTCGATTCCCCTTTGAATGTTGTTATATTAACATTATTTGAATTCAGCTTCCTCTTATATGTTTATGATCTTAGGCTAGCTAGGTAGGTTTCCCTGGCAGCTTGTTGGTCTGCATATATGTTGATTATCTTCTTTTTCTCAAAAGAAAATTTCATCGCTAAGTGAGGAGTGGATAGTATGGCTCCAAGTCTGTTTAACAAAGGTCGTCCAAGCAAGATGTTGTAGAAAGTGGTAACATGTATGACTATATATTAAATTTGGATACTGGTGGATTCTCTTCCATATCCGAACTTAGTATACAAGTCAATATAACCTCTTGTGGATACTTTTTTTCCGTAGAACCCTATTAGTGGTTCATTGTAAGGAATCAGTTGGTTTTGTTATAGCCCTATCTCCTTAAAATTTTTCCAATATAGAACATCTGTTGAACTTCCTTGATCTACTAATGTCTTTCAAATAATGCAGTTGACAATATCTACATTGATCACCATGGGATCATCCTGCTCGGGGTCAACAACTTGGAAGTCTTCATTTGTGAAAGTAATGCTTGGCATTCTTGGATGAGTATATGAGGCAATTGAATTGACAGCGATTGTATTGATAACCTTCTTATCATTACTTCGGTTTTCCTCTTTTCTTTCTCTTGACTTGCTACGATTGTGATTTCTATGTTTATTAGCACGTGAATGATAATTATCTTGATATCTAGATCGAGAATAGTCTTTCCGGTAATAGCTTTGTTTTGCAGGTTGGGAACGATCATCGGTTCTGTGGACAAAATCTTTCAGATGTCCTTGCTTAATTAGGTCTTCGATTTTGTCTCTTAAGGTTGTGCATTCCTCGGTTGAGTGACCCTTATTCCTATGATACTTGCAATGCTTGCTGGTATCAATCCCTCTAGGCGTGTGTGCCTTTTTCAACATGGTCAACAATTTGACTACCAAGGCTTGTTTAAGAACTCGAGTTCTAGTGTTAAGAAGGGTGTATTGGGTGTATCTTAATCCTCTCAGATGTCTATCCAAATACTAATCATTCTTTTTGTTGAGATGGTTTTTTTCTTTGTCCTTTTGTGAATTAGCTTTTACTTTGGTCTAAGTTTTTCTTTGAAAATCAATTAACTCTTCTACCTTGATGAAAGGTGTGGCCCTTCGTCGAAGTTCATACATTTCTAATGGTGGAAAATGAATTACGCTGGTAGAAAATTCTCTTGGCTGGAGATTAACTAGAAAGGTATAAAGTGCAACATCAGGTGGAAAGTTCTTGATGGTTAAAGCAGCTTGGCCAAATCGGTCTATAATGTCTTTCAAAGGCTTGTTTTTCTCCTGCTTAACAGTGGCCAAACCTGTAAATGTGAACTTGTGTGGTTGAGCTGTGGCAAATTGAGTTTCAAATCACATAGAGAATGTCTAGAAACTGTTGACGGAATTTAGGGGGAGCTGGATAAACCAACTCAAAGCTAGCCCTTTGAGTGCCATAGCGAAAATCTTGCACAAAGTTGCTTGATCCCTGATATACATCCCTACTTGTTTCATGAAAGCAGCCAGATGGGCTTTGGGTCCGTGATTCCATCATATCTTTCCAAGGTAACATGTTTCCAGATTTCTGGTAAAGAGACATCCATAATTTCAGGTGTGAAAGTGGTGTGGCCGAACTTCTGAAACTTCGTCTATCTATTGTGCATAAGGCAACATTGTTTGAACTAGAGTCGGAACAACTTGCACTGGGGTAAGTGCGAAGGGTGGTACAGTTTGCAATGGAATGGGTATTTCTTTAGGGAGTATTTCTTGGATAGTTGGGTGGGTCGAATGGCTAAGGATGGGTTGGCTATGGGATGGTCCAACAGAGTGTCCCATGGAGGGTCCACTACAGGATGGGGCAGCTGAATTGCCCTTGTGGGATTCTCCTTGCTTCTTCTTTTTGCTAATCTCATCTTCTCGAAAAATGCAATTTTGGAACTCAACATTCTCAAGTCAAAGTTCTGCAATTTCTTATCTCAGTAACCTAAGGATTTCGGTCACGTTATTCGAATCTACAGCCTCTAGATGTTGAGGTGTATCTTCATGATTATGGGGTTGGTTGTGGGGTGCAGCTCCATGACTTCTAGTGATAACTATGTCTTCTCAATCACGGTGGATGCCAAAATCTTCTTGCCGAAATGTACCTGGGTACTAGTCACAACGAATTGTAGAAGATTTCCTTTTGTTCACAATGGGGGAGAGCCTACAAAAGAGGACTCCGCTCAAGTAAGAAATTATATAGGTTATGGGAAATAGAGAGTAAAGATAATTTAATGAATTGATAGTGGACATGTACCTCATAACAAGCTATTTATAGTAAAAATATAGATTCTTATCTGATGGGTATTACCTGTTTAAGGTCAGGTATGATCTTTATTTGTTGTGCTTTGTAATGCACTAGGTATTTTGTTTACTTGACTCGGCTTTATTTGGGAATAAGGTTAATTAGTAATTATGCTAATCAGTCTGTGATTAATCTGGTTAATTAGTTTATTATGGACACAAGATTTTCGGCAAGGCCAAAATCTCTTGTATTATTGACATTAGTTTCTCCTCTGAATAATGTTATCTTACATTTCAGTTTTTGACCATGCCGAAATCCAAAATCTCTATGTTTTCCTTACAGTTGATGCTTTCAAGTTATGTTGAAATCCAAAATCCCTTTAATCTTGATGTTCTAATGGTGCTTTGGTGTTTATTTCGGATTTCAGTTGTGCTGAAATCTGAAATCCTCTTAGCCTCCTATTATAAGGGTATTTAGTTCATTTTGTTATCTTTTATTCTTTGACTATACAATAATGATTTATATTCAATTTTTAATAAATTATAACTAAGTTATCATTTTTATGTCATGAAATCATGGCCATTAGCGAAATTCAAAAACTGCGCATGATGTTCGGAAGCTAATTTTGAAATGTAAACGAAATTCGAAAACTGCACATGATGTTTGGAAGCTAATTTTGAAATGATACTTTAGAGTAATAACTTGGTTATTTGAGAGTGGTTTTTAAAATATCTTAATTTCTAGCAACAAAATTTCGAGAATTTATCATTTTTATTTTTTTATTTTTTCTTTGTACTTTAATAAAAAGATTTCACATATTATCTCTTTTTTATATTGTACTGTATATATATATTATTTATGCAGTTTATTTTTAATAATTAATAAAATATTTAATATTATAAAAAAAATAGATAAGAAAATAAACAAGAATATAATTTCTTTTAAAAGGAAACTATAATATAAGTTATAACTACCTAAATATTTCTTGTTTATAAATAATATTAAAGGAAAGGTTCATTTATTTCAATAGTAAGTTTAAAATTTACTCTTATCCTATTTATTAATTATTTTGAAATCTAATAATTATAATGAATAATTAATTTTAATCTTTAAATTTTAAGAAAATGAAAAGTGAATATGAAGAGCTCCCTAAAAATAATAATATAAAATGTATGTCCTTTTTTATGAAATATTTTAACAATTTATTTTATCAAATAGTTTAAATTTAATAAGTTAACAATTTTCAATTTATTTTTAAAATTTCACAATTATTTTTCGCAATCACAACCTAAATCAAACTAATGCTATCATTAATAATTAGCATCACGTGATATACGTCACGCTGTTTGCTTTTATGTCTTTTTCTTTGTCTAAAAAACAAATTATTCCAATTTAGCCATGATTCTTCAATGACCATAAAATATCAAGATTTTGAAATAATTGAATATCAGTTATGTGCCCAAACTTTTATATATATATATATATATATATATATATATATATATATATATATATATATATTATTGGAGTGTGTTAACAAGATATTTAGATATATCGATGAAAAGCTATTTAGATATAAAAATTAATATTTTTATTTTAAATCATTTATATAAAAATATTATAGTATTTTAATACTCCATTTTAAAAACTAATTCTAACCTGTTTTCTCTTTCATGAACTACATGTCATTACAATCCTAAATTTTGTAAGTTCAAATAATTTCTAGACATTACTCATCTCCAACAACACACATTATACATGATTTCCCTTCTCCTTGTTCTCATGAAAAAGGGCGGGAACATTTATTTTATTCTATTTTCATTTAATAATTTTATTTTCAAATTAACATTAGTTTTAAAAATATTTCAAGAAATGGAAAATTTTATCAAATTTCTTTAACAAAAATAATTATTTTCAATGATAATATTTTTATAAATATCTTCCACCAAAAACATTTTTATAAATATCGTTCTTAAAAATATAATTCAATCCATAAAACAAATTTTCAAATTGCCTAGTAATACAAATATAAATAAATTATTTAATGAGAAGATTTGTGTGAAAATTATCTAATAATCGAGTATTAGTATTTTAACTATCTAACCCTCCACTAGCATTTTTATTTTTTAAATAAAATATTATAATTAATGATAATATTGTTATATTGCATAAGATAATAAATTTTTTACATTAAATAAAATGTTAAAAAATAATACTATTTATTTCTGTTTTTACTTTCTCATCATCTTTAGTTAAAAAACTTTACTCTTTTTTATTTCTTTTTAATTTAAACTCATTTTTTATTCATTTCTCACTTATTCCCTCCCTATATCGTCTCTATTTTTAATTATTATTATTATTATTATCATTTTGTTACAATCTCTGCTGTCTATCAAACAGGCTGTTAATTTTTCCCCACACACGCATGATTGGTCTTACGTCCTCTTTTTCACATTTTGATTTTGCTCAAAGTACAGATACAATTAATTGGTCGAACCAGGTATACATCCTTGCTCCTTGTGCAACCACGTCCAACATTGTGATAAGTTTTTTTTTTTTTTTTTTTAAATTCTGTCAATTGTACTTCAAAGATGTTGACTAAATTATTAAATATAATGGGAAAAGGATATTATTTTATGAATAAGAATATTAAAATTTTAATTATTAGGTAATTAAATAGTTTTTAATTAATCAATCGACATTTGCATAATACGTAGTTAATTAACAAAGACTTATCTTATAGAAAGAAATAATTGATAAATTATAGTAAGTTAAACTTTTGGGGACCACAATGTTGAAATCCAAGCACAAGCAGAAGTCCAGATGCAGCAATTGGGGGAAAATTCAATTTCTAATTAAGGCAAACTGCATCGTAGTGATGTATGTTCTTAAATTGTATAAACTATAAAGTATTACCGATATATAATTAATGATTAATTCATATATAATATTGTTTGTAACAGATTGATGTTCGTGATCCCATGTTTTACTTTTTTATTTTTGAGATTTTTAAAGGTTGTACAGTTCAATGTGGGCCGAAGATTGGATAGTTAATGATATGCAATAAATCAGCATGCTTCAAATTTACTATCTTAATTTTTAAATCTTGAATGTGTTCTCTTCTTAAAATTTAAATATAAAATATATGATACTGATGAGTTTGTGCTGCGGACTAGGTTAACGTGTATTTCCCTTTCTAATTGTAGACTAGGTGAGTTAATGTGGAGGTGCAACATTTCTTTCCATTTTTATATGCAGAAGCTTCTTAATTCTTATCCTTACCTCAGTTTCTGAGTAAAGACATACATAATAAAATGAGATGCGGAAAGCACGAATGGGAATCCAGGTTTTAAGCTATAAAGAAAAAGAAAGAAGAGAACAGAACATGGAAAAAGAGAGAGAGAGAGAGGGGAAGAACTTCAATTTCTGCTTTATTTTTATAAAATATAAATGCATCTGCTTTTCTGTATTTCTGTATGTGTACATGATAACATGAACTTAAAGTATCATCACTGTCATGCTTTGTTCTTTCTCTTTTCTGTTTTCTTTATAGCTTTTGATTAATCAAAACCGATAATTTAATTGAAACAGAACATATTTCGCGTATAATTACTTATCAAATGGGTCATGACGTTTATATATAGTCATATAAACCATATATGCCCGTGGATTCTGTCGACATTCTGATATGCATAAAGGTAATCTCGTAGAAATGGTTGTCATATTCCATTGGGTTCAATAGGGAGTGTGTCTTCTTGGATTGGTACGTCAATCCTACATTGTGTCTTTTAAACATGAAATAGGTGGAATAACTTTGATATATTCTAAATATGATATGAAAACATATGTAAAGTGTATGTACTCTAAGAAACATTTTGTTTGTGTTTTTAAATGAATATTAGCCTTTCAAAAAAAAAATATAAACCATATATGCATGAGGTTTTCTTTCAAAATGGACCCGCTTTATTAAGAGGAAACTGTACTATTTTTTTAAAATCCTACTTTTTGGTTTTTAACACGAGCTTATAGTAATCTTCAACACAGTCAAACCAAACAAGGCGTTTGATTGGCTTATGAACAATTTAAATTTTGGATTTGTTTGGACACAAAATGAGTAACTACTTTAGTTTATCTTATGTGTAAAGCTATATTTTCTTAAAAAATATTAATCTTTTTAATACTTTATAGAAAGTATCTTACAAAAATAAATTTACTTAATATTTTTTATTTATCAAATATAAAACTAGTATCTTTTTTATGGATACAAAATACCTATATCTTTCACTAAAGACAAGTTGTTTTCAATTTAGATAGAATTATGATAAGAGATAAATATTTTTTCAAATATTTAACATAATTATAAAATAGGTAGAATAATGTTAAAGTAAATTACACTTATTCTCTTAATATTTACTTTTATTGATTGAGCAGTGCGTGAGTGAGTTATTATAACTCTTATAATAGAAATTAAAAAAAAAATTATTATGTGTATTATCTCTTTATTTTGTTACATTACTTTCAACCCTGAGAGTTAGATGTACGGTATTACTTTTTATCTAAAGAGGAGATTCATGTAAAACATAAAAAATAGGTCTAATGAAAATACAAAATTAAATAGAATTCTTAAGATTAAAAATTAATAAAGATACTTGGTGTTATATATGGGGTATATGTTAATTAACTGGTAATGTTATAATACTTTCATATCATTTGTTCAGATAAATATTGCACATGTGATGACCATACATGCCGGTGGGATATATATATATGGGTGTGGAGTTAATAAGTTTGAATAAATCCATTCACAAATTATGGACTGAATCAGACTAATGCGCCCAAATGTTAGTTGTCCATAATTAAAGCTTAGCTTAAAAGTGGCACGATAATAATTGAGAAAAAAAGATACTTTATTAAATAGAAATGATATAAAATCCTATAATATTCAAAATGGTTAGCATATAAGACAATATTAGAATATTTTCCTTTCGTTGATATCTGCTACTGTGGATGCGCGCCTACTGTTGATATATATATATACTTATTTATTCTACTCTAGATTTCTTTTTTCTGGTCAATTATTCTGTAGAGTAGTTTCCATATTTTAAATGAGTTCAATAAGAGGAGAACAGAGAGAAATCTATCCTTCAAAACGGAAACTTCTTCAGAAGGAATTAATAGACAACACTCAACGGATTTCTACATATAAATAAAAGGTAACGTGCATTATTGTTATAATATATATATATATATAAACAATGTTCTTTCCACCTATTGATGGAACTTTTCAAAGAAATCATGACAGTGGATGAATTATACATAAAGCTCATAGCATAAAGAACTGACAGAATCTTATTTTATATTATTTTGTCATATCCAAGTTTTTCAACTTTAAGGCCATGTTTAGGATGATTTTTGGTTTTTAATTTTAAAATTTTTAAAAATAAAAACTAGTTTTAGTTTTAAGTTTTCAAAATTTTAAAAATAATATTATTTTTGTTTCTAAATTTAAAACATTGGTTTCAAATCTTAACAAAAACACTATTTGAAGGTAGCTATCGTTGAAGGTGACAGTCGGTCAATGACAATCGCCAGTCGAAGGTGTGGTTGGTGACCGGCGGTCAGAGGTAGCAGTCGGTGACCATTGATCGGAGGTGATGCCCGGTGACTGCTGGTCGGAGGTGATGGCTGGTGACCGCTGGTCAGAGGTGTGGTTGGTGATCGCCGGTAGAAGGTGGCGGCTAGTGATCGCTGGTCGGAGGAGGCGACCGGTGATCGCCGGTCGGCAGCGGCGATCGGTGATCGTCGGTCGGTGACTATTGCTGGCCGGTGATAGTTGGTCAGAGGTGGTGGCCGGTGATCGCGGTCGAAGATAGGAGATGGCGGTTGGTGACCGACAATTGGAGGTGGTCGTCGGTGACAACCGGTTAGAGGTGGCGATTGGTAACTATCAATCGGAGGTAACAACCGATGACTGTTAGTCGGAGGTGGGGGCTGGTGACTGCAGATCGAAGGTGATGACAGATGACCGTCGGAGTGGCGGTCGGTGACTTTTAGTCAGAGGTGATAGTCAATAATGACAAATGACGTCAAGTAATGAATTTAGATAAAAACAGAAATAGAAATCTAAAAACCAAATTTTAGTGTTTTTAAAATTGAGTGAAAACTGTTTCGAAAATGAGTAAAAAACCAAAACAGAACCATTTTTGCCAAACAAACTTTTGTTTTCAAAATATATTTCAAAACCAAAAACCAGAAACTCAGAAACATTTATAAAGTTGAGTTAAATTTTTATTAGAGTCAATAAAGAGATGTGCAAACTTCACTTTACTAATAAAAAAATATAATATAATTTTTAAAAAATATTTATAATTTATTATTTATTAGATTTTAATTATTATGTATGTAAAAGAGTTTTATAGCGTTTAATAATAATTTTTTATTTATATGAATTTTGAAATAACTTATATAAAAGGAAAGGTTTGTGATTATTTGAATTAATACATAGTAAATTGAAATTTAAAAAGAAAATATTTTGTAGATTTTCTCAAACCCACAAAAAACTTGAAGGAGATGGAGCTGAGTTTATGCTTTTTATTCCCGTGTTTCATAAACTGGATCCTGAAGTAGGGACATATACTGAGATTAGAGTCAAACGACTCCAAGCCCCTCTTTCATAACTTAATGCTTTTTAGATGAATTGAAAGAAAAAAAATTAATAGTAGCTTGTATGTTAATTTTATACTACTGAATGATTAAAAATATATATCATGCGTGAATTTGATAAAAAATATTACCTGAGTATCGTCCCGATCATTCCCAGAAGACACAGAATCAGGAGCTAGGGATCTAAATGGAATTGAGGCACTAATCTGATTCATGAACACAGTACACAAATTGTAGTGTACGGTGTGGTTTCGTTTAACTGTTACATTTACTAGAATTGCGTGTTTATTTTTTCTTGAGAGGGTTCATAGTATGATGCTACGTAATAGGATTAGTCAACACTCACACTGTTTGTATTTTGTACTACCTAGCAGAGACGAAAAATAACCCCTTCCGCTTCTCATTTCGTTCCTTCCTCCTATAACTCTTGGAGTATCAATTTTCATGCTTCATTAAGAAGCATGGATTGTAGTGAGATAAGTCTTTCCCATCATAATTCTAGGACTGAAATTGCCCCACCATTCCTACAAGAGACATTAACACTCACAAGTCATGCCTCTGATAAGACTTGGTATACTGTTTTTTTGGGTAAATCCATATTATCTCCCTCTAGATACTAACATTTATTTAAAGAGTTGACAATTTTTAATGAATATTTTTTACTACATATTCAAAGGACACGATTATCTGTTAACATAATGGACCATGTCGATTCATGGTGTACTGTTTAATAACCCCATTTTTTCTGATTTTCTCACCTATGTAAAATGAACCTTCCCTCACTCCAACTCCATCCCATACGTACACATACTTTTAAGAGAAAAAGAGAAAGAAATGGAAGGAGCCTTACCTTACTACGGAGTACTGACTATGACATCTCTCATGGGGCCTCCTTCTTATATTAATTCAACTCCTTTTCTTAGCTGCCACTTCATTTTCCTGTCTTCAATTAATAAAATCTCTCTTGCTCTCAGAATCTGGTTCAGTGCCACTCCTGCTGACATTTCACCACAAGTTCTATTGAACAGCCCATCAGTTAATTGGAAAGGTTTACCCCTCATTGTTGGTGGGGGAAGAACTACCAGAAACTACAAATGGGAAGGCACTCCTGCTGTTACAAGCAGAAACTTAGGAAGGGTCTTTGGTCACCTGAGGAGGATGAAAAACTTCTGAGGCATATAACTAAGTATGGTCATGGATGTTGGAGCTCAGTTCCAAAGCAAGCAGGTACTCCAACACTCCACCACCTCATTTAGCATAAAATGAACGGAACAAATTGTTTTCATTTCCCTGTCAATGTCCTTTATTGGCAGGTTTGCAGAGGTGCGGCAAGAGCTGCAGGCTTAGGTGGATCAATTACTTAAGGCCTGATTTAAAGAGAGGTACATTTTCACAAGAAGAAGAAAATCTCATCATTGAACTTCATGCAGTACTAGGGAACAGGTAAATCTAATCCTTCTTTTCAAGACAAACTCTTCCATTTTTCTTATGGTTGGGTCAACTAGATATCTTGACATGGATATTCTTTCTTTTCTCAGATGGTCTCAAATTGCAGCACAATTGCCAGGGAGGACTGACAATGAAATAAAGAATCTGTGGAATTCTTGCCTAAAGAAGAAACTGAGGCAAAGAGGTATAGACCCTGTCACACACAAGCCACTGTCAGGGGTTGAGAATGGGGAGGAGGAGGACAAAACAAGGAGCCAGGAATTATCCAACGAATTGAACCTCCTGAATTCAGAGAGCTTCAAGTCAGATGAAGGGTCCTATGAGCAGAGAGCATCCTCTTCAATTACCCCCAAAGCCTATGAGATGGAAGGTTCGTGCAGCTCCAAGATTAACACCAAAAACAACACCGACTTGATAGCCAATTGTTCCAACAAAGACTTGTTTCTAGACGGCTACACCAGTAGTTGCCAAGCCTCAGATTTGATGGAAAATTACACACTTCAGATCACTGACTCTCTTCCAACCAATTCAAACTCTTGCCATTGGTTCAGTCCAACTGCAAGACCCTTTGATATGAACTGTGAGTTTAATTCCAATGTGATGTCCATTCTTCCACCTACAACAACCTCATTTCTCCCTAATACTTTTTGCTACAAGCCATCACTTGCTGTCCCTTCAGAAGATATTTCAACAGCCTCTTATACTTTAAATGGACCCAATTACTGGGAAGCCAGTGCCTCCAACAACAGCAATGGAAGCAACACAAGTGATGGCAGCAGAGAGTTGACAAGTGGCAAGAGCAGTGTCATCTCATCTTGGGGATTGACAGAAGAAGCAAAGTGGTCTGAGTACCTCCACAACCCAATGTTAATGCTGGCAGCTCCTGACTCATTGTGCAACCAAATTAGGCCAGCCACGCATTTGGTATCTGATGAAACTTTAGGGGCAATATTGCCTGATTCCAAGGAGCAACAACCACCGTCCCAAACTTCTACCATCTTCTCCAAGGACATCCACAAGCTAACAGCAGCCTTCGGACATATATAGCACCGGCCTTTGACATAATGAAATATTTTAGAAGGGTTCCAGGGGATTTATTTCTGTTATTAGTACAGGTGTGTGAAATCACAGATTAATTTTGCTCTTGTATATCGGTTAGGTCTGTCAAAAACATTTCATTTTGGTAATATTTGTGAGCCAAATCATTTGTCTTTTTACCTTCTCCGGTGGAATATAAGGATTGCTCTGCTTTGTTCTATCTGACTGCATTGCAATGGTGCATTAATTTCCATATCTATCCCATCACATACGTTTATTAGTGCACGGGAAGTATCACTTTTGTTTCCAATGGCCGAGATGGGGGGACATACTTTTAGTTACTTTGGCTACACACAATTTACCGAATCTCTTTTATCTAACCTGTAGACCAAAGTTGTGCAGCCAATATTGTAAGGATTGTCCACAATTTTATTGTGAGAAAGAATGATTTATTTTTATTTCAGCTGCCTAAGCAAGTTTGAATTTTACTTGCACAGGGAAGCAGCTGGTATCTAAAAAATCTACGCACACTGATGACTGATGAGCAAGAAAGGGACATGAGCGAAGATTAAATTTAGTGGATAGTCTTTGACATTTGCGAACACTTTTATTAAATTAATGAGACCCAGTTGGGTTATCCCTCTCACAAGTCATTGACGCAGGGGAAGACTAATAACAATAATAATAACATGATCATGTGCGCATGGGCAAAGTAGAGTCAAGAATGGCACCACTAATGAAATGAAGTTGAAAGTTGCACACACTTGGTTACGGTCCGTACAATGAGACATGGACTGGTAAGTTAACGAGGGCCTTATGCTATGCGTGTGGAAGTGTCTTTGAAAACATTATCTCAAACAAGCCCTTAGCCTTTAGCCTTTAGCCTTTAGCCCTTTGCTTTTGCAAGTGAGAAACTTCCAATTCCAAGCTAACCAGTAACCACATCCCCGCCACAGGTGGCAACATCAATATCTCTTGGGCTCTCCTGTGCCAATTCACCCATTCACTTCCATTTCCACCAAAAACAATCAGTACACTTCCAGGTAAGATAAAAACTAGTCAACTTTCACAATTCAGATTCGCTGTAAAATTTATTAAATCTACCCTTCTTCTACATTTAATATACTTCCATTCTATTAGGCTTTCAGTTCAGATGCTTTTACCTTTTAAAAAGTGAGGATGGATATAAGTTTTCGTCCAACCCATTAATAATTCTCATGTAATTTAACTAGTTATATAATATATTAAAAATTTATAAAAAATTCATTATATGACATAATTTTTATTGATAGTGGAGATAGAAAATAAAACATTTTTTTCTTTAAAGATATTTATACGTTGAAAACTACTTACAAATAATATTAAATATAAGTTTTAAATTAATTACATTTTAAAACACTTTTAGTACCTATAAAATTACATTTTTTTCTCGTAGTAGTACCTAAACTTTCATTTTCTTTATTTTAGTACTTAATATTTTTTAAAATTTTAAATTAATAATTGTAGTTAAGTATATTTCAATACCTCACGATATAACTAACAAAATGTCACATCATCATTTATCAAATCTATGTTATTTTAAATTGTTGAGTAGTATTGATGTCATTGAAGTCTAGAAAAAGTGATTGAAGTACTAAAATCAAAATAATTTTACTTTATAAATACAAAAAATTATTGAAGTCTAGAAAAAGTTAATTACCATTATGATTGTATCACACATTATTTAAAGACCTAAATATATTCCTATTATATTAATGAATTTGTGTTTAATCCTTCTAAACTGTAACAAACAATCGGGATCAGGTAGGTATATGGAAGAGTACTTTAACATTCAGCTTAGAATATAATTGACTACTCTTTCAAAGTAAAGTGTGTCAATAGGAATAAAGTAAAATAACGCATATTCAAATCTATATTATTGTCTTTCTTATAGTATTTACCTTTTTTGGGTTTGAAATTAGATAATTAGAGTTTTGACTTACTCTTTGACAAACTATTGTCAAAGAGGAATACGAAAGATAAAAAAAAATAATAACTATACTAAAAATATAATTATTAATAAATTAAATTACTATACTAAAAAAATAAGAAATTCAATTACTCTACTAAAAAAATAAGAAATTAAATAACTATATTACATGTAATTATCTACACTAACCAAATATTTAATTAAATAATTATAATAAACATGCAATTGACTAAGTAAATTAATATAATAAACATGTTTATTATAATAAAAAAATAATAAATTGAATAAATATACTAAAAATAATAAATTAAGTACACTAAAAAATTAATTAAATTACTATACTAAAAAAATAAGAAATTAAACTACTATACTAAAAAAAGGAATTAAATAACTATACTACATGTAATTAATTATACTAACCAAATATTTAATTAAATAATTATACTAAACATGTATTCATTAAGTAAATTAATATAATAAAAATAATAAACTAAATAACTACATAAAAATAATAAAAATTAAGTACACTAAAAATTAATTAAATTACTATACTAAAAAGATAAGAAACTAAATTAGTATACTAAGACATAAGAAATTAAATAGCTATATTATACGTGATTAACTACAAACCAAGATATGAGGGGAGAGAGAGTAAGGATAGAAAATGAGATGAGGAGAGAGAGTGCTGACAGAAAAAATTATATAAGGGAGAGAAGAAATCAAGGATAAAATGAGAATTTATTTTTATTTTTTTTGAAAAATAGTGTTAATTCAAATAAGTGGTAATGCTAATTGGAATTCCACAAAGATAATGTAGAATTTCACTCAAGGAGTGAGACAGTAAATCCTACCTGAGTCAGACTTTGTGACACCTACTAGCTTCGTGATCGGGTCACCCAAATATCTAAGCTGATGAGGGTAGGTCCGACATCAAGAGTAAGTCTGATCTAAAGATACCGTTATAATTAATTTTAATACAATAATTTTGAACATTATAATTTATATTTGTATCTCAATCAATGTAATCCATATATATTTATAGGAATTTTTCATTAAAACATGAGATTTGATTTTTTTTAAAGTATCAAGGTATTTTTAATATAAAATTATTTTCTACTATTATCTAATAATAATTTATATTATCATTCAATAAGAACCTTTTTTTTAATTCTAATTTCTTCGGTTTTATGACTTTTAAAATGATTGTTATCAAAATCAAAGAAAGTTATCATAAAATTTTTTGTACTGTAAGAGCATTACTTTTTTTTTTTTACTTCAAATCAAATAAAGATTAAAGTTTTAATAGGACGAGAAATCAGGTTCTATTAACCAATTTCTCATCATGATAAATGAATAGTATTATTCAACTAAATAATCTTACAATTATATATTTGTGCATTTTATTTTTTTATTATTTATGTAACAAACCAAACTTTCTTTCTCTCTTTTCTCTCGTCCAAAATTGAAAGGTTGATAGCCGTGGAACTTTTTTTTTTTCTTTCTTGACATAATTGCATATTTTGAGACTCTATTTTTGCAATTTAATTTAAAAGTTTTAAGCCCAATTTTAAATGTGTTTAACACATATATAGGGTCAATGTTAGTTTTAGACTAACGTTTAATTACCACTCTTTATTTACATAATTTTTAAAATATTAATCGATAAAATCAATAAATTTATTATAAATAAAGAATTATGATTAAATAAATATCAGTATAAAACTTTTAATATTTTTTATTTTTAATTTAAAATATTGTGACTTTCAAGTTTTAGATTTTTTTAATTAATACTTAATTTAGATGGATTGATTGCAACATACTCAATTTAATATTCACTACTTGATTCCAAAATCGATTATTTTAAATAAATAATTTATTCTATCTATTTGATATGTTTTGTTGCACAAACAATCAATTAAATAAAATAAATAATTTATTATCATATGTCTGAGTGATGTTTCCTTACATAAATAATAGAATATTGTGTAAACAATATGTTATGGTGGATTCAACATTAGTATTTATTATAAAATATTAGTCTTCTATTTAACTTAAATATCAATTGAGAAATTTTAAAAGTTGAAGGCTGAAATTTATTAAATTAAAAATACATGAAGAGTTAAAATATTTGAAATTGCCACAAAGTTTGGATCAGAAGCGTCGTTAACCTTTTTTTTTTGCTAAATTTCAATGAATTTTCCTTCTTTTCTTTCTTATGCATAGTGGTAATAATAGGTTGATATATAGGTCAGTTCAATCTATTTTGATTTGTATTTAAATATTTCATAGTGGGTCGACCACTTGTTAAAATAGATCATATTTTTGGGTAGTATGCCTCCAACCTACTTAAACTACAAGCTAATAATGGATGGTTCCATATGCCTAATAATACAAAAATTAAATCTTAAAAAGATAGAGAAAAATATTGTAAACTTGAAACATTACTTAAACAGTAAATATATAGAAAAAAACAATATGTCTAACTTTTTAAAGTAAAAAATTTGTAAAACCTGTTAAAATAAACTGTAAAAGATATTTACAATTTGAGGATTCAAGACTTACACAGCCTTTTTTTTTTTCTTTTTTGATTTGACTGCAGGTCGAGACTTACCAAGTTAAAACCTTGTTTTACTTTTAATTGCTTATAAAAAAATCTTGTTTTAATTGCATGGACTTACTTAAGTATTAAGTTACTGGAAGGTATCCCTGAGAGAGTGACAAGTACCCTATTTTCCCTTAATCCTTACCCAACACTTATACTAGTACGACATAAAAAGAACTAAATTATATTCCCCTTCTGTTGATTAATCCATAGTTTGTAGGGAGTACGAGGCAACCAAATGGTTTCACTTGAGTGAGTTATAAGCCATCTTCAACAAATGCATCCGTACACAATACACGCTAATCAGGATATATGAAAAACATAACGGCTAATAACATAAATATGTCAAACACGAATGCTCCTGTACAATGTCTTCTATTGTCACGCTGTTTGTCTTTACTTCTGATGTGTGCTTATGATCTGAAATGATAGGTTATTGGGATGAATCTTTTTATTAGGATTAAATCAAATTTGTTTAGTTAGATACATAAATCTCTATTTTTATGAGATTGTTATTGATCTTATCCTTTTAATTACTGTTATTGTTATTATCCTTTTGTAAGGTTAGCAATAAGCTACTTACTTTTCTGTGTTCACTTTATATTTGTAAGACTATATATATAATTAAGGTATTTCTAATTCAATGGATACATTTTTTTCTCTCAAAATACGTTTGTTAAAGTTTATTCTTCGGCATTAAACAATTGGTATCAGAGCCTGCTTGTGGGGCCTAATAGAAGCAACAATCTTCTAAGAAGATATTGATTAGAGCATGGCAATTGAGAATTCTTTTGCCAACCAGCAGTGCCAAAATTTGATGGTCATTATGATCATTGGGTAATGCTAATGGAGAATTTCCTTCGCTCAAAGGAATATTGAGGCATGGTAGAAAATGGAATTCCTGCAGCAGCAGAAGATGTGACACTTACTGAAACACAGAGGAAAAATCATGAAGATCAAAAGTTGAAAGATTTGAAAGTCAAGAACTATCTATTTCAAGCCTTAGATCGTTCAATTCTGGAGACAATAATCAACAAAGACACATAAAAGAATATTTGGACTCTATGAAACAAAAATATCAAGGCACAACACAAGTCAAACAAGCTTGTTTACAAGCATTGTGGAAGGAGTTTGAAGTTCTCCACATGAAAGAAAGAGAATCTGTTAATAAGTACTTTGCTCCTACTCTTATTATTGTTAAGAAAATGAAAGCAAATGGTGAAGATAAAGGAGACATTGCTATTGTGGAAAAGATTCTGAGGTCAATGACTCCCAAGCTTAATTATATTGTCTACTCCGTAGATGAATCCAAGGATACAAGTACATTATCAATTGATGAGCTGCAGAGCAGTCTACTTGTGGATGAACAACGCATGAGTTGCAATGTAGACAAAGAACATGCTTTAAAGGTGACTCATGGAGACTAATTTGCAAACCGAAGACGAGGACATAGGAGTTTCAAAGGTAGAGGTCGTGGAAGAGGTAGACAAAGTTTCGACAAAGCAATGGTAGAATGCTATTCTTACCATAGGCTTGACCATTTTCAATGGGAATGTCCAATTGAGCAAAAAGGAGAGGCTAACTATGCAGAGAGCCAAGAAAAAATGTTGTTGATGGCATATGTTGAAGAAAGGGGGATTCATAAAACATATATGTGGTTTATTGACTCGAGGTGTAGCAGTCATATGTGTGGGAAAAAGGGAGTATTTCTCAGACTTTGATGACAAGTTCACACATTCAGTAAAGTTAGGCAACAACTCTAATATGGTGGTTAATGAGAAAGGCAATATTAGACTAGAGATAGATGGATTTATACAACATCATTACAAGAGTGTTTTATGTACCAGAATTAAAGAACAATCTGCTTAGTCTTGGACAATTGCAAGAGAAGGGGTTGACTACTATGTTTCAGCAGAAGCATGTAAAGCATATCATCCTGAGAAATGCTTGATTATGAAAGCAAATTGGATGTTTATTTTACATGCTATATCTCTCCCCATAGCACCCACTTGTTTCAATGCAGTCACAGAAGATGTATCACAACTTTGGCATTCGGTATGGGCACCTAAGTTTTAAAGGCTTGCAAACATTGCAACTGAAGCAAAAGGTGGATGGCTTACCAGTTTTTAAGTCTCCTTCAAACCTATGTAGGGATTGTCTTGTGGGGAAGCAACAAAGATAGTCATTCCCAATGAAAAGCACCTGGAGAGCTTCGCAAATCTTGCAGCTTGTTCACTCTAACATCTGTGGGCCAATTAAGCTCGCCTCCAACAATAAAAAAAGGTATATGCTTACTTTTATAGATGATTATAGCAAAAAAACATGGGTCTATTTTTTTATAGAGAAATCAGAAGCCTTTGCTGTTTTCAAAAGATTAAAGATGCATGTCAAGAAAGCAATGAACTTGTCATTTAAAGGCCTACATACAAATCGTAGTGGAGAATTTACATATCAAGAATTCAACATTTTTTGTGATGAACATGAAATAAAAAGACAACTGACAGCTGCATATTCACCTCAACAGAACGGAGTAGCTAAATGAAATAATCAAACCATAATGAATTTCGTTTGCAATATGTTGTCTGAAAAAAAATGTGCCCAAAACTTTTTGGCCAGAAGTAGTTATTGGGGAAACCCATTTGTTGAATCGTAGCCCAACATTAGCAATGAAAGATAAGACACCTGAAGAAGCCTGGAGTGGAATCAAGCCTTTAGTTCATTACTTTAGAATTTCTGGATGCATCTCTTTTGTTAATGTGCCTGATAGTACGAGAACTAAGTTGGATTGGAAGAGTTTAAGGTGTGTTTTACTTGGATTCAGTGAAGAGTCAAAGGCTTACAAGCTATATGATCCAATTTTACAAAGGATTATAATTAGCAGGGATGTAAAATTTGAAGAGAATGAAGAATAGGAGTCGGAAAAGCAATATAATGCAGACATCATGTGTGATCTGGAATGGGAAGAAAATGAAAAGGAAGCAATTGAAGTACCATTCGAAGAAAAAGATATTGTTGATAAAGAATCTCAAGAGATTTCTACTTCAAATGAAGAACATCTCCATGCTTGAATGAAGGGAGGAATAGAAGGCAACCTCTATGGATGGAAGATTATGTGACAGGAGAAGGTTTTTCTAATGATGATGCCTATTTCGCTATGTATGCAACAACAACTGACCCTATTCATTATGAAGAAGCTGTGAGGAGTAAAAAATAGAGGAGGGCCATAGATACGAAGATAGAAGTGATTGAAAATAATGGCACATAGGAGTTAGCTGATTTACCCGAAAGAGGAAAAACAGTTGGAGTAAAATGGATCTACAAGACCAATCTTAATGGTATGCTTAACAATATGGGATACATTATACAGAAGTGTTTGCTCTTGTGGCTTGTATGGAGACTGTTCGTTTGGTAATTGCATTTGCAGCTCAAAGAGGATGGCTATCCATCAACTAGACGTAAAGTTAGCATTTCTACACAGAGAATTAATTGAAAATGTTTTTGTAGCACAACCTTGTGGTTATGTTCAAAAGGGGAAAGAGCATAAAGTCTACAAGTTAATGAAAGCACTTTATGGGCTCAAACAAGCCCCACATGATGGTACAATTGTATAAAAGCCTATTTTATAAAGGAAGGATTTCAAAAATGTGATTATGAGCATACCTTTTCATCAAAGCAAACAAGGAAGGCCACATTTTAATTATAAGTTTGTATGTTGATAATCTCTTGGTTACTGGAAATGATGAATTGATGATTGCAGAATTTAAAAACTCCATGACACGTGAGTTTGATATGACAAATCTTGGGCAGATGAAATAAGGTGGGATTTTTATTGGTCAGAAGAAGTATGCACAAGACGTATTGCTACGATTTCGAATGGATCAAAGTAATTTTATCCAAACTCCAATGGTTCCTGCTTTCAAGCTTTCAAAGAATAAAGGAGGAACCAAGGTTGACAAAAATAATTTCAAATAGATTGTGGAATGTCTGATGTATCTCACCGCCACTCACCCAAACATAGCAATTGCAGTAAGTCTACTAAACAGATATGTGGAGAATCCCATTGAGTTTCACTTACAACTAGCAAAAAGACTGTTGAGGTATTTGAAAGGAACATTTGAGTATGGAATTTACTATAAGAAAGGAGGAAGTGATGGACTTATTGCCTACACAGATAGTGATTATGTTGGCGATTTGGATGATAGAAAAAGCACATCAGGATATCCTTTTTCTTCTAAGGTCGAAAGTTGTATCATGGTCATCTAAAAAACAACTTGTAGTAAGTTTGTCCACCACTGAGGTAGAATTTATTGATGCAACATCCTGTGCCTGTCAAACTATTTGGCTGAAAAAAGTGCTATGAACACGGAATCAAACTCAAAATAAGACAATTACTATTCGTTGTGATAATAGTTCTGCAATTAAACTCTCAAAAAATCCAATAATGCATGGTCGCAGTAAGCATATAGATGTTCGTTTTTACTTTCTACGAGAACTCACTCAGGCTGGCATAATAAAGTTAGTCCATTATAACACTTTGGACCAAGTAGCTGATGTGATGACAAAACCTCTCAAGTTGAATGATTTCTTGAAGCTACAAGGCTTGCTGGGAGTTTGCACTGAGAGTAAAATAAACTAAATGCTTTTAGCATTTAGTTTAAGGGAGGAGTTGTTAGGATTAAATAAAAAATGTTTAGTCAGTTAAATAAATCCCTATTTTTATAGGACTATTACTATTCTTATCCTTTTAATTACTGTTACTATTCTTATCCTTTTGTAATGTTAGCAATAAGCTGCTTACTTTTTGGTGTTCAGTTTATTTTTGTAAGGCAATATATATATAGCCAAGCTATTTCCAATTCAATGGATACATTTTTCCTCCCAAAATACGTTTAGTAAATTTTATTCTTTGACATTAAACACTTCCTCCTTGATATTCCAAGTTTTCAATACAACAATTTCTCCAAGCCAGTACAGGTGGGTACTTGCAAAAGAACTTTGACGCGCTCAAGTCAGGGGGGAGTTGACTAATGCACTAGAAAGTACAATATGTCAACAAGAAAGTAATATGTTAATTGAGTCCTCAAGCCTATATTATTTATAATGTTTACCTTTATAGACTTGAGTCTGCGTAATTAGGGGTATATCTGTAAAAGGTAATTTGGACTTTTTCATGTAGTAGTATGGGTCTCACCTTAGACAGAATGTCAGGTCATGTTAAGGTATACTTGACCTTAAATGAAGACATGACTCGGGGGTAGGTCAAGCCCAAGGTAGGTTAGGACTAGGGAATTCCTCTGGTACACAAATGTTATATGAATATGTTAATTTTGTTAATAGGGGGATTTGAAGTCATAATCTCTCCCTTCTACCTTCTCCTCACATGTAGACATTACTATTAAACTAACCTTATAACCCTTGGGTGGGTTTCGATTGGGATATAAAGAGAACGACTATGAAATTTTAATTTTTGTCTCCATCTCCATTGAATATTTTCAATTTTGAGTATGCTTGTGAGTAGCTCATTATATTATTTTTTATAATTTAAATTTACTCATTCATTATTGAATAAACTATATATTAAGTTATTAATTATATTTTAATTTAAAAGTATATCATTCCTCATAATACATCTTTCGTAGCACCCTTCAAGGTGAGATTTGATACCTGCAAAATGCACTTTTATGCTCAACTTAGAGGGTGATAGTTCGTCTCTTAGAGTGTTTACGACAAATAAAGTTATATGAAAAAAATGACAATATATATATATATATATATATATATATATATATATATATATATATATATATATATATATATAAAATAATAATAATAATAATAATAATAATAATAATCCTAAATGAAACCTATAATTATTTATAGGTATATAATTGAGCTTGGACTGTTTAATTAGGATATTAACCTAGGGTAAACTTGAGATGAACAAAGTATGGATTGAGTTATGTAGTATCTCAATTGAGCCTATGTTAAGTGTTCCAACCCTCTCAGTTAGCCTGAGGGGTGTATTCTAGTTCATCCAAAATCATATGTTATTCTGGTTGGATAACTACATGATCTTTAGATTATCTCAAAAGGTATATCTAATATAAAATAAATACAAAATACTTTCCTAGCATGCTAAGCAAAAGTAATACGTACATGATTTCCTGCAAGGATAAAATCAAAATGCACCTTTCATAAAATT
Source organism: Psophocarpus tetragonolobus (assembly GCA_037954015.1). NCBI lineage: Eukaryota > Viridiplantae > Streptophyta > Magnoliopsida > Fabales > Fabaceae > Psophocarpus > Psophocarpus tetragonolobus. The sequence goes on from CM075691.1 coordinate 74,471,424, forward strand.
TAGCACACGTAAAATAAGAATTTCTTCCACTTATATACACTATTTGATATCATCATTAATCAATGTGATATCTTCATCATAAATAATCCTTCAAAATGGCAACAGTACTGCAAAGCAAACAAGAGAAAAACTTCAAGTTCAAATTAGAGAGATAAAAGGTAAATTTCCAACACAACAATGAACACGAATCCAATTGCTAGATGTTAAAAATTGAACTTGACAGTGAATTATATACGTTTCAGAGGCGTTGCAAATATGGTTACTGGTTAGATAATTTATATGCATAGGGCCAAGAATTAATCATACATGTACCTCAAGTTACCTTTCAACATGTCAAATTACACGATGTCCTACTCATAAGTAGTCCTTAGGTTAAGTTGGACCCAGACAAAACTTTGGTTCCAATAAAAAGCATTTAGCTACTAGCAATTGTATAGCCCAAAACAGGACAAAGACATAAGATAAATAACTCTTTAAGCTTCCAAAGTATGAGAAATCATGAAGAAAGAGAGTGAGGAAAAATTATTATGTTATACGTAGCTTTATATCTTATCCCAAAAGTAGGGAATGCTTTCAAGTTTCCAGAATACTGTTGTCAAACCTGCTTTCAAGATTTCTCTTTGATATCAAGAGGACTTCACACTTCTCTATTCTTGTTAGATTTTGGGCCTATCCCTGTACAGCTATTTTTGCGTAATTTCTTTAACACCTCCACAAATGTAAACCTCCCCAACAAAATATTCCCACCCCAAAATAAAGAGAATTTCTCCTTCCACCTCCATAATTTCTCCCTACATCTCTATAAAGATAGTAAAAGTCTCAAATATCCTAGGTAAAAACATAACTTTAATCCTAGTAAAAAATTTGCAAATTTTTTTACAAGTCCTGATAGGGGTGTCCGGATTTGTAAAAAAGAATTTCAAAATTTTTTTACAAGTTCAAACAGGGGTTTCTGGACTCAGTTCGGACAAAGGTGTCCAAACAGGAGTGTCCGGACTTGTAAAAAAATTGCAAATTTTTTTACAAGTCCGGATAGGGGTGTTCGGATTTGTAAAAAAATGCAATTTTTTTTACAAGTCCGGACAAGGGTTTCCAGACTTGTAAAAAGAATTGCAAATTTTTTTACATATCCGGACAAGGGTATCCAGACTTGTGAAAAAAAAATTGCAAAATTTTTTACAAGTCCGGACAAAGGTATCCATCCATACTTGTAAAAAAAAAATTGCAAATTTTTTACAGATTTAGTGAGAAAAAAAAACGAAGTCATGCAAGATAAGTTCATGAGAGAGATGAGAAATGAGAGACGTGCGAAACAAGGGAGAGCTGCAGATGAAAGAGAAAATAAAGAGGTGCATGGTAATTAAATTTTTACTGTTTTTATTAAAGATTTTTTTGCCATTTTGAGAAAATATGAAGGTGTAGGAAAAACTTATTGGAGTGCAGGAAAAAATTCACCAAAACAAATTACCTTACTTCTGAAGACCCATGGAAAAACCCATCCTATTAATCTGGATCTGTTCTAAGTAGGCCCAAATTAAATTTTGCCTTAGCGTTGAACAAAAGTTTGTCCTTTTTTTTTACAATAATAAAAATTTGTTAGCCATCCATAGCATAACAGCTGACAAAAAATTTAATGTTATATATAGGTAGACATAAATTGTTTGAATTTTTACAGAAATCACCTAGATTAAAGTGTCGGTGTTAGATAAAAATAAAGTACTAACATTGTATAAGTCTACTACTAGTACTATTTCATTGAAATATTAGCATTCCGTCCCGAAAAATCCACAACTCCATTTTAAACTTATAATTATTTTGATATTTTGTATTTGATTCAAAACTATAGTTATTTTACAAAGATTATATTCAATTTTTTTAGCTGTACTTTTATTTAAATTTTACTAGTATATGAGTCATTTCATTACTAATCATTCACTAATAAAAATATTATGACTAATAATTATTCCAATAACATAAACTCATCCATCAAAGATATTTTTATTTACAAATATACTAATTAATATTTTTTTTATAGGAGTGCACTAACTTTAAACATATATGGTATCATTATTAATTAATACTCCTTCCATTTCTAATTAAGTGTTCTTTAAGTTTAAAGTAGAGTAAAAAGAAAAACATTAAATTTTCTTATTTTTATAGAAATTTCATAAGTTAAAATCAATGTTAAAACATTTTTCAACTAAAAAAAATTATAATACTTTTGCTTCTTTTTTATAACCCTAAACTCTAAACGGAAGAAAGCACAAGAAGTGCCTTCTCTCAAGGGTACAGATGAGCCACATGAGAAAATTGCACAACTAGTACGGACCACGTTCACTATCCCTTAATACAATGGATCAGATGCATCAGTCATTCAACAAAAGAATACAATGTTAAATTTGCAGCCACACATCATTCTCACGAACTACATTGTACCCTCTGAACAATAATAAGAACATCAGGTAGAATATGCTTAAATACTAAGGTATTCTTAGCTTTCTATATTTACCAAAGCCCAACAAACCAAATCAGGGACCGTGCTCTGCGCTTGTCTCTATTACCATTCACCAAACCCACCAACTGAAAACTGAGATAACTCATCGCATTTTGAAACGTTGTGTGCAACTCCTGCCAAGAGCATAGGTAAGTCTATACCCGTAAAGCCATAGTATACTACTATTGCTTACTAGGTAATAAATGTATCCTTAAAAGAAATTAATATTACCTTTATCTGGATAGAAAATTTTACAAATGCAAGGAATCTTCAATTCATTAAATTTGAAATGTTTTAATTCAAATAACTCTATTTTTTAATGCTCTGTTTGGATATTAAGGCAACTCAAATTAAATGAATTTCAATTTTCTTATTTAGGTAAAGTATTTCAATTCACAATAAAAATAAAATTTTATTTTAATATTAAAAAATATTTAATAATTCAAAATATTTAACAAAGATTTTTTTTCAAAAAAGGTTTTTCTTTTACTTGATGTTTGCCAAAGTTTTTTAACTAATGTCAATCAATATTATTTTGGTTACTAGAGGTTTTTTTTTACTATGTTATTTGAAATTATTCTATTTAAGAAAATTTAAGATTTATTTTCATTGACATTGGCCATGGATTTTTTTACTAATGTTAGCCAAAAAATCTCTCAATTATATATTGCAACAATGTGGAATAGCTCACAATGATGTGGCTGACGCACTAAAGCTCTATATATCTCACATACAACTTCTACAACAAGGTATGATCAGCAACAATATTGTGGACTCAAATTAAGTCATCAATACACCTCCTATAGTACCATGAACACATGCCTATGGTTAACACTCTAGAGCTCTGTATGCCACACCTATTCGTTTCAATGCATCTTCAACAACGTTGTGAATATTCCACAATGCTATGGTTGGCTTACCAAAGTTGTATACCCCACACACAACTCTCACAACAAGGTAGGATCAGTCACAGGAATATGGATCTAAATATGGTCATCAATGCACCACCTATAAATAGTACTATGGTATAGGCCATAGTTATATGTCTGATGCTTTGGACCTGTACATGCCATGCTATAGTTCCAGAACATCTTCATAGGTGTATGGAATAAGATACAATGTTGTGGCTAGCTCACTAAAGCTTGATATACCTCACATGTAAGTTCCACAACATGTTGGGGTCAGTCGCACTAGCATGAATCTAAATGTGATAATCAACACACATACTATAGTATCGCGGAGTAAGGCAAAGTATTATGGAATGCTTTAGAACTCTACATTCTGAGAAATAACTTTAACCAATGTTAGTAAAAAATTTAATAGACATATCCTAAAAATGTTTTTCAATTAACCTATACATGCATTATTGACCTACTCATAAAATTCTACATGTGAATATGCGATGTACTTATTTTGGAGCTTTTCTTGAATTTTTTTTTATTAACCTATACATGCATTATTGTTTGACAATCAAGCAATATATGAAATGACTTGCTTGATATATTAACGCACTATATCAAGAATATCCTAAGTTTGTATTTTTTGGTCCTAAGGGGAATCTAGAAGATGGGGTTGAATAGATTCACCAAATTATTTTTTCAAAGATTTCTATTCAACAGTATTAAAGTATTTTAAAAAATAACCCTCTTTTTAAATTTTCAAAATCTACCTTCTTTTACAAATATGGGTTTTCAAGAATTCAACCTTTAAGGCAAAACACCAATTAATTCAATTCCTCTAATGATGATTTCAAATAAAATAGAAGAAAAACTTAATAAGAATTATATTTCAAGTAATTCAAGATCAAAAGAAAAGAGTAGAAAGAACAAAAATCAAATCACAAAGTATGGGTTAAAACCCAAATTTAAAATCAAGTAAACGTATAACAAGAATATGATCTCCAACAAGAAATCCTAATAAATCAAATGCAGTTGTAAAATCCAGTTGTTAATGCTCCAAGAATTCAATAAAGACTGAACTTAAAGAGTATAAGGAAGAGAGAATTTGCACAGTGATTTATACTAGTTCGGTCCAACTAAGCTCATTTAGTTTTCAGACTTAGCCTTCTACTAATCTGCTTTCCACTAAAATCTTAGTACATGTACACCATACATACATATTTTACTCCCAGAAAGATTTAAATCACAAAATAAGACGCTTCCTCTTGCATCCCACAAGAGTTTGCTACACCGTGACACCCACAATGCCTCACTTGCAACACTCTGCTACAAGATTTTCCCAAATCTCAAGAACACCTCAAGAGATTGGTAACATTGTGCAAAAACACAAATAAGGATATAGAAAAATATCACCTGATGTGAAGAATACCCAAACAGAAAGATTAAAACTTAATAGAGTTTCTTCCTTGAATCTTGAAATTGAAGCACTTTCAAACCATAAAAAATGGATATGAATATTGGAGATAATTCCTAGAAATCATATGAGAGAAGCAAGCACTTGATTGAACTGATCAAAAGTTGTAAAATTTATTTTCAAAATGCTTTTATATCAGTTTTGATGCAGGTCAATCGATTACCCACTTGATTACTTGATATCGTGTACAAAACTAGTCCAAAGTATTTGTTCTTGGGAGTAATTGATTACTGAAATCAGGTAATCGATTACCACAGAGAGCATCAATTCTTGTTCTTAAAATTCTCGTAGGGTAATCGATTACCATTTTTAGGTAATCGATTACCTTACCTAAAAATCTATTTTTGAAGCTTTTCCAGCATAACCCAACCTATGTAAACTATCCAAAACCATCCCAAACACATTCTCAAGCCTATCTAAAACACACAATACAAGTACTACACTTATAAACGTGTTTGGTACCATAAAATTGATTTAAGAGCAAAAACAAAGAGAGAAAAGCAAAACAAAAAATTCACCAAACTTCAATGTAGTTACTTTGGTTCCAACAGTATTTGCTCTCCGTACATGCTTCTACAGAAAGGTCTCTCCGAAGAGTAAATCAAAATTTTTTTCCTCTTTAGAGAGATCTCTATAAAGAGTTAAAAAAATTTATAAGCAAAATTTTCAGTTTCCATGCAAATTTTTTACTCTTTACAAGGGCTTTTTAGAAGAGAAAAATTTTGCCTCCTCCACTTTTTGAAAATATCATGTGAATATCGATGTACTTGTTCTGGAGCTTTTCTTAAAGAATATTTATTCGATTAACCTATACATGCATTATTGTTTGATAATAAAGCAATATATAAAAATGAATTGCTTGATATATTAATGTACTACATCAGGAGTACCCCAAGTTTGTATCTATAGATAGTAAAAAAAATTTGATAAGTATGTAGAGTGGAGGCACGGAGGAGAGAAAGGTGGGTAGGAAGGTTTTTAAAGAGAGAGAGAATTAGGGTTAAGGGTAAAATAGGGGTAATGAAAAAAAAATTGAAAGGGTAAGTGTTGTTTGAAAAATCAGTAGATAGAAATTTAAATTCCCTCTAAGAGAAGACATAGAGTCCAAAAAGGAGAGAGATAAACAAACATGGTTTAGAAAGCCCACACTACTTATTCCTAGAAATGACCTACTCATAAAATTCTAATACTTTCCTCTAAAAAGGAACTTCGGTTTTTTAATAAGTAATTCCCCAATTTTAAAATAAGTGTGAGAATAATATTATAAAATAAATATTTATTTAATTTTTTGTGGAAATTATTTTTAAATTTTAATTTAATTTATTTCTTATTTTCCAATAATAAAAATTATTTTTTATTAATATCTCTAATGAATATTACTTTAGTTTTTAATATATTATTGTTGTAGAGGAAAAATGTTATCCATTCAGGTTTCAATTTGTTGTTTTATATATGTGTGCAAATGGTGGTTATTGTGAGATCATGAAGAGGTTACCCGGTAGTTACTGTGGAGATCGGTTACAAGGAGGTCCTCCATTGTTCTTTTTTCGGTCCACAAGCCCTTAGTCTTGAGCTCTTTAGGAGTGATAAGACTTCATTGTTTTGTTGATCTTGAAAAGGCAACTCTTGTTTGCATTTGAGGCTAAAATTTATTTATTGTTTTGTTGAGCATACTTTGTTGTTAATGTTGTCGAAAGTAGATCTTTTGGTGCTTATGTACGCGTGCTAAATTTATAGATATTTTAAGTGCAATTCTTGTGTGCACTGAGTAAGAAATTAAGGCCTTGTAATGTTTATAGGTCTCTAAGTATCAATCATGTTCACATTAGGACCTAAGATAGACCATTGGTACTACGCATATTGGAGTATCGGGGTCGCATTACTTTGTTTAAGTAGCCTACAAAATGTTTTCTGCATGGTATATTTGAGGGTGCAAGTTTTCATGATAATGGGGATGTTCATTGTATGATGGGATATGTATGCATGATGGTATGAAAATAAATAAAGCATATCAATGTTGGAATCGAAGACATTTGTTGTAGCAGAAAATTTTTTCAGAGAATATCAACATTACTGCACATGCAATGTAAGAACCAAAATTTACAAGTTTATTATTATTCATGATTTAAATATATACGGAGCTAGATGAAGAAGATTAACATCCTTGAAAATGGTGCAACAAGTTAAGTGATAGCTTCATGTGACATATTTTTTCCACCAAAGAAGTTTCGTTGACAAGTTAGATGCATATGTCTTGCTTAAGCACGTTTTCAGTGCACGAGGTGCAAAAAGCTCAGCAATACTAAGCAGACAATAAGTACAAAATTTTTTTTTTCTTTCCATTTTCATTAAAAAATTAATTAAAAAAACTCTCAGTTTTGGCAATGAATTCTCATAATCACAATCAAACTAGAAAAGGAAGAAATTAGATTAATAACAAAAGGAAAGAACAAAATTGAGATAACAATTAAACATCAATCAAAGCCAGAAAAGGAGAATGAGCACATTATCAACAAAAGGGAAAGAAATCAAAATCAAGAAGAAAATAAAACAACTCTGAATCATGAAAGTTACATTTTAATGATTGTTAACTTGCTATTTCTACCTTAAGAAATTTCAGACTATCTCCCAGTAGCTACTTTTTGCTTTGCAGTCCTATCTTGCTTCGCAGGCCCTTGCACTATGCCCTTGCTTAGTCTTTTGTATAGCTTACTCCAAAAAAGTGGAATCTTCATCAAGCATGGTTGAACCATTTCAAAATCAATCCTAAAAAGGGGGGGCACGAAATCATCTATAAAAGGGGATTTTCACGAAAATAGGAGAAAAAGAAAGGGAGATAAACCCAACACCCTTGCATAGATATTTCTTTCGAATCCCTGTGTTGTTTGGCTCTTCCGTGGCATCACTAAGCCTTCACGCTATCATTAGGTAATAAAACTCATCTTCTCTCCTTACCTACAAAGAAAGAAAAACATATTTCTCTTCTTCAATTTTTCGTTCCTTCTTGTTCATCTCACCTTTCAGTGTTTCTTTCTCTCTCCTTATGCATGCATACACCACGTTTCTTTTCTATTTGTTTGTTTATTTTCCCTCATTTATTTTGATTGATATGTGTGCCTCTTAATTTCTCCTCTTTCTATGCACCATACTTCCCTTTCTGTGCACATTAAATTTTAATTGCTAAGTTTTATTCTTTGCTTGTTAATGATTAGGTTTCTCTCTCTTCTTTTAATTGTTAGTCTTCTTTCCTTTATGTGCACTATGTTGAACAAGTGACCTCAGTCTATTTAAGAGGGGGTGAATTAAGTAGATCAAATTTTAATCTTAGTTTTTTCTTTTTATTTGATTTTATAATAGAATATTTAAAAATGAATGTGAAGTGTTTAAATATACAAATAGAATAAACAAATAAGAGTATAAGGAAGAGAAAGACACAAACTCTTTTTATACTGGTTCGACTAATCCACTTACCTACGTCCAGTCCTCAAGTCCCACTTGAGATTTTTACTACCTTTGTAAATCACTTTACAAATGGATGAATCCTCAATCACTTTTTGGAGCCTTCTCCTTGTGTTTGAGATTCCTTTATCACTCAAGAAGTCTCTCTTGAATACAATCAATAATAATAATCATAATAATAATAATAATAATATAATAATAATAATAATTATTATAATAATAATAATAATTATTATAATAATAATAATAATAAGAATAAGAATAAGAAGAAGAAAAAGAAGAAGAAGAAGAAAAGTTTCTCTTAAAGAGCAAATGATACAACTTGAAGATCCTATAAGAAATCTTCTGGAATTTGCAAGTGTTTGGCCAAGAGTTTTGTTTAGAAAATGATGGAAGAATTCATTTTTTTAAAATAGAAGAAAAGTCACTTATTTATAGTGCCAAAAACAAATTGATGTGCCCTTTTATGACAGGTTGTGACTTTTCAAACTTGTGATAACAGCTTACTGGTAATCAATTACATCAAAATGGTAATCAATTACATGGTTTAAAATATTGTGTCGTTGTCCTTTTTGAATTCAAAAATTCAATAAGTAAGACCTCTGGTAATCGATTACACAACCTCGATTACCAGTTCATAATTTGAACTGATAAAAACATATTTGGCCAAACCAATGTTATGCAAACTCGTAGAGATTCTTTTATACAATAGCTACGTTAATTTATTTATCTAACTTAACAATGATACTTAAATCTATGTGAATGCTATTTGTTCTTTTGTTTCCTTGCTTTTGTATCAACATTTCTTGTTACTTTTTGGCATCATAAAAACCTGCAATATCTTGGCAATTACATTCTCCCCCTTTTTTATGATGACAATCATCTTTAAGGGAAGGAAAGACAATTAATTTAACATTTATTGACTTTATGAGTATTCTATAGTTTGTAAAAAAAATTCTTGAAATAATAAAGCAAGTAACAATTTAGTTGTCAAAAACAATAATATCCTAATAATTTCCTTGTCTTACAAGTCTCTCCCCTAATGAAAGGCAGGAAGAAAGAAAGAAACAATTAAAGACTAATAATTTAATATAAGTGAAATTAAAGCAAGGATTAATGTCGAAAATGAGTAAAAAATTAACATAAATAGAACGAACATGTGCAAAAATAAACACAAAAAAACATAAATAGGCGAAAGAAATAAGCTAAATAGAGTCAAAGTGATGACGAAGATGTCCCATGTCATCTTCAAGACGAGTAAGGTGAATATTGACAAAAATGAAACGCTCGCCAACAAAAGCACGAAGATCTTGAATGTCATGGAAGACATCATTCAGAAGAGCAAAGTATGGAACCGGTGCTGGTGGGCAAGGAGTATGGTCATCAGGAGAATGGGCTTGATAATCCTGCTTGCGAATCCATTGATGATCAAGAGATTCTTGCGATAACCAAAAGAGGAAAGAGTAGCAACACCAATTTCAAAAGATTGCTTGACCTTGATAAAAGGGACACCATCAAGGGCAATATTAAAGTATTTCAAGAATTTGGTAATCATTTGTGAATATGGGAGAGAAACATTGTCACATAAAGCTTTACTCATACGGTGACGCACAAGATGAGCCCAGTTGATGGGTCTCCCATTAAAAAATACCCACATTATGATTAAATCTTTTTCTGTTCCTTGAGCAAGATTGGTAAAACGAGGGAGCAGTACCCGAACGATGATATAATCCATAATGCGACATTCAAATTTCAGAGAACCAGCAAGCAAGCGACTAGTGATATCAGCATTATCAGTAGTGACCATTAAACGAGCATTATGAGTAGAATAATCATTTTCCATTCATCAACAACAGAGCCTTCAAAAGAAACCCCTTGATTTTCTAATTTAGTCAGAGTGTAAAATAGGGATTGATCAATGACAATAGGAATTTTTTTAACTTCACTAAAAATGATGTCATCACTAATACGCATGTTGCTATAGAAGATTCAAACTAAATCAGGATAATGAGGTTCATTTAAAGTCATAAAATCAAGTAGCTCATAAGCGCAAAAAGTGTCATAAAAATCAAAATGTTCTTCATCAAAGAACTCATCATTAACATATTTAGGATCAAGAATGTCACGGCTTGAAAAATGAGCATAGTACCTCTCCCATTGAGCATTGTTGGAAAACAAAGTAATAAAGGAGTGTGGGAGTGTGGAAGGATTATTAGTGCCACCATGTTGACGGCTTCCAGTGGCGGTGGAGGAGGAAGAGCCACGACATCTTTTTGCTGATTCAGACATTTTGAGGAAGGTTTTGGGAAATTTGTTCGGTGGGTACTGAAAAGGAGAATGAAAGGAAGGAATTGCAACTTATGAAATGGATTTTGGTGCAAAAATCGAAGATGGGAAAGAGGTGGAGCTATTTGGAAAGAGAGGCGGAGAAGGGTTTCGCGCTGGAGAAAGAAAGCACTAAATATATAGGTATAGGTAGGGATAACTGGTAATCGATTACGACATTGTGTAATCGATTACATGTATAAAACCAAGTGTGTAAAGCCGTCTGGTAATCGATTATGTGATCATGTAATTAATTACATGCGAAAACCCAGAACTCTGCGAATGTGCTAGTAATCGATTACGATATATTGTAATCGATTACATGCATCTAACCTTTAGGAGTCTAGATCAATTAAATTCATGATACCTAATTTTCTTCGAATTGTAAAGAAACTTTCTTTGGGTAAAGGTTTAGTAAAGATGCCGGCTAATTGATTTTTGGTTTCTACAAATTCTAGAACATAATCTCCTTTTTTAACATGATCTCAAAGAAAGTGATGGTGTATTTCAATGTTTTTTTTTTCGAGAATGTAATACTGGATTTTAAGAGAGATTTATTGCACTTGTGTTATCACAAAGAATAGGTATATGTTCTAGCGTTAGTCCATAGTCAAAGAGTTGTTGTTTCATCCAAAGAATTTGTGCACAACCACTTCCAGCAACGATATATTCTGCTTTGGCTGTAGATAGAGCAACACTATTTTGCTTTTTGCTATGCCATGAAACTAGAGCAGAACCAATGAAGTGACAAGTACCACTAGTACTTTTTCTATCAGTTTTACATCCAGCAAAATCTAAGTCAGAATATCCTACTAAGTTATTGGACATATTTTTAGGATACCATAAACCTAAGCTAGGAGTTCCTAATAAATATCGCATGATTCTTTTGACAACACTAAGATGAGATTCTTTTGGATTTGCTTGATATCTACCACATAGACAAACACTAAACATGATATCAGGCTTACTTGTTGAGAGATAAAGAAAGGATCCAATCATACCTCTGTATCATTTAATATCTACTGATTTATCGGCTTCATCTTTGTCCAAGTAGAAAGCAATGCTCATTGGTGTAGCCATTTGCTTAGCATTTTCCATTCCAAATCTTTTAAGTAGTTATTTGCAATATTTGCTTTGATTGATGAATATTCCTTTTTTAGTTTGTTTGATTTGTAAGCCAAGAAAGAAATTTAACTCCCCCATCATGGGCATTTCAAATTTACTTTGCATATCATCAGAGAATTCTTTGCATAAAGAATCATTAGTGGCACCAAAGATGATATCATCAACATAGATTTGAACTAAAATAATATCAAGCATTTTTTGTTTAATAAATAGTGTGGTGTCAACTTTTCCTCTTGTAAAGCCTTTTTCCAAGAGAATTGTACTTAATCGATCATACGAAGCTCTAGGAGCCTGTTTTAAACCATCAAGAGCCTTTTTTAATTTAAAAACATGAGTAGGAAGTTCTTGATTTTCAAATCCAGGAGGTTGATCAACATATACTTCCTCTTGAATGAAACCGTTTAAAAAGACACTTTTAACATCCATTTGATATAGTTTGAAGTCCACTATAAAAGCAAATGCAAGTAACATTCTAATGGCTTCTAATCTTGCTAGTAGAGCATAAGTTTCTTCATAATCTATTCCTTCTTCTTGATTATATCCTTTGGCCATTAATCTTGCCTTGTTTCTTACGACTATTCCATGTTCATCTAATTTATTTCTAAATACCCATGTAGTTCCAATTATTTTATAGTCCTTAAGTCTAGCAACTAGTTCCCGTACTTGGCTTCTTTCAAATTGATTTAATTCTTCTTGCATAGCAATGATCCAATGTTCATCAATTAAGGATTCATTTATGCTTTTAGGTTCAATTATAGACAAAAAAGCCATGTAATTGCATACATCTTTAAGAAAGTGTCTAGTTGTTACCCCTTTTGAAATATCTCCAATGATGTTATCAAGAGGGTGGTTCTTTAAGGTTCTCCACTCCTTTGGAATATCCAAACTAGTTTGATCTGTTTGATGTATAGAATATGTACTGCTTTCCTATTTCTTAATTTTGTGACCTTCTTCATGAATGTGTGTATCTCGTAGAGTTTCTATCATATCATCAAGCACATCCTTTCTTGACAAAAAATTATTAGATTCATCAAAAGCAACATGTATTGATTCTTCAATCATCATAGCTATTTTGTTGTATACTCTATAAGTTTTACTATTTAAGGAGTAACCAAGAAATATTCCTTCATCTGATTTCACATCAAATTTTTCTAAATTATCTTTTCCATTATTTAATACAAAGCATTTACATCCAAATATATGAAGATGGGAAATATTTGTTTTTCTTCCATTGTAAAGTTCATAAGGTGTTTTCTTTAAAATAGGTCTTATAAGTGCTCTATTCATTGTATAACATGCAGTATTGACGGCTTCAGCCCAGAAGTATTTTGGAAGTTTTATGTCATTAAGCATGGTTCTTACCAATTCTTCTAATGATCTATTTTTCCTTTCTACTACTCCATTTTGTTGAGGAGTTCTAGGTGCAGAGAAGTTATGATCAATTCCATTTTCATCACAGAATAATTTGAAGTTTTTATTTTCAAATTCTCTCCCATGATCACTTCTAATTGAAGTAATTTTGAGTTCCTTTTTATTTTGAACAATTTTAGCAAATTTCTTGAATGCGTGAAAGGCATAATTTTTATGAGCAAGGAATAATGTCCAAGTGAATCTAGAATAATCATCTACGATTACAAGGGCATAATAACTACCTCCAAAATTAATAGTTCTTGAAGGACCAAAAAGATCCATGTGCAACAGTTGTAAGGGTCTAGAAGTTGAGATAATATTTTTAGATTTAAATGAAGTTTTTACTTGTTTTCCTTTTTGGCATGCATCACAAAGTTTATCTTTTTCAAATTTGATTTTGGGTAATCCTATTACTAAATCTTTTGAAATTAGTTTATTCAAATGTTCCATATTTATATGAGCAATCATTCTATGCCACAACCAAGATTCATCTTCTTTACTGATAAAACATTGAGCATGATTTGGAGTTTTATCTAGATTTAATATATATACATTGTTAATCCTTTTTTCCTTCATAAGTAATTTTCTTATCATTTTTACTTTCAATGACACATTTTTGTGAATAAAAAAAATACTAGGAAGCCTTTGTCACATAATTGACTTATGCTAAGTAGGTTGTGTTTAAGTCCATCAACAAGAAAAAAATTATCTATTGAGGTAAAGAGATTCGTACTGATTTTTCCGACCCTTGAATTTTACCTTTGTTATTGTCTCCATAAGTTACATGTCCATTATTCTTGGGATTCAAGATAAGAAACTTTGAAGTATCACCCATCATATGTTTTGAGCAACCACTATCAATGTACCAGTTTTGCTTTCCTTTAAACACAAAATAGGTTACATGATTTTGGTACCCAAACCTTCTTGGGTCCTTATGGCTTAGTTTTGATTGAGGATCCTTTTGGAACCCATATCATATTGCTATTGTTATTATTTTTTTTCCTAAAATGGCATGTTGATGCACTATGTCCTTTCTTGCAAACAATAAAAGCATGTCGAGAATGGAGAACTAGTTGCTTGAGTGGATACAAAGAAATTTTTATACATTTTCTGTTGTTTTAGAAGATTATATCCTAACCCTGTTTTATCAAAGATACATCTTTGTTTTCCTAATAAAATATCTAAATTGTTTCTGCCCGAAGTAAATTTAGCAAGCATAATTTTTAGATGATCAATTTCTTCTTTATATTTACTGCATAATGCACATGAATGAGGTTCATTTTCTGGATTGCTTGCAATTGGTTGCTTTGAATTTAACTCTAGTATGTTAACTTCAGATCTAAGATTTTCTAATTCTTTATTTAATTTTAAAATTTCTACTTCTAAGTTTGAAATTGTTTTCTTGGAAGATGATACTAGTTTTGCAAGTTTTATTGATTCTTCATGCAAATTGTTTAATGCTTCTTGAAATTCATCAAAGGAAAAAGAAGTTTCAAGGTTAGAGGAGGTTACCTCTTCTTCGCTATCATAGTCTCTAGTCATGAGATCAAGATTTACAATTTCATTGTCTGAGTCATTTGATGAATCAATGTCATTTTCTTCCCAAGTGATATATGCCTTCTTTCCTTTCTTTTCCTTGAAGGTTGTTTTATTAGATTTTTCTATTCTTCCTTTGTAGATAGGATAATCTAGTCTTAGATGCCCTGGTTGGTTGCATTCATAACATCTCGGGGTGGAAGATAAGTTTTAAACCTTGATGGTATTAACCTGATGATGTTACATTATTATGAAGAGTGAAGAGTTGGCCTTAAACCTTGATAAGAAGGGTGATCGCCCTAGACCCAAGACTAAAAAGGATTCAAATTTTTTTAAAAAAAATTATATTATTTTGTAAATAATATTTTAATTATTTTTATAGATCATTAAAATTATTATATATTTTGATCTAAATTCAAAGATTATATGTGTATGATTTGTTGATGTTAGTTTTCTCCTAATGAGTTACATTTATAAATTTATGTTGAATTAATTTTTGAAATGTTTGATTTTAACAAGAGAAATGACACAGCAAAATTACTAACATTGATTGATATAAAATGGTAGCAATTTGTGTGGGACTAACCTTGAGAGCTGCGTACAGGGGACTCACATACGCGTCCCCTTTTAATAAATTTTTATTTTGAAAAAGTTTATATATTACTAAGTTCACCCTTCCTATAGTGCTATTTGCACACCCTTTTGAGTTTCATGGCCAGGCTACTGTTCGCACCTCCATAAATATTTTTTTCTGAAAAAATTTATATATTTCTAAGTTCAACCTTCCTATAGAGCTATTTACACCCCCTTTTGAGTTTCAAGGCCAGACTACTGTTCGCACCCCTTTCGCGGCTCATGGGCAAGTTTATGGTTCACACGTTTGGTTTCTGCTAGCGCACCCCCTAGCTCAAAGCATTAGTCTGCCTTCTGTCCACACCTTCATTTTCTGTTCTCACTACTGTTTTCACTAAGCGCATCTCTTTCACTTTAAGATCCAAAATGTGTTATTTTTAGTTTTCTGTAACTATAAATAATAAGTTTTTTATTTTATTTATTTTATCCTTTTCGTTTATTTACTTTATTTTTCTTTTGGTTAACATATTGTTACGAATATATGAAATAACTAATAATAAAATTTCAATTAAGTTTAACAATAATAATGTTAATAATATCAAATTAAACAAATGAAATTTGGTAATAACTATTTTACATGCTTTCAAACTTAAATATCATAGCTATTATAATTATTATTACGAAAGAAAAATTTAATAATGGTCACTTTAGATGCACTTTTAATTTGATTTCGCTTATAAATTTTTAATTGTAATAATTAGTATTATGGCATTTAAAGGAAAATTCAATAATGATCACTTTAAATGCACTTCTAATTTGATCATTACGGAAACTACATAACCAATTTAAATGCACTTCTACGTTTCTTCTATAAAATCTCGGTTATTATAATTATCAATATGTTATTTAAAATAAATAATAGTCACTTTGGATGCACTTCTAATTTGACTATTGTAAATTATAAAAATATTATGATAATAACTTTAGATGGACTTCTGATTTGATTATCGTGAAATCCTTTAATTATTTTTTTTACATAAAAACATAAAACTTAAAGTTTTAATTATGACTACTTCAAATGAACTTTTGATCTAGTCATTATAAAAGCTATCTTAATTTAGTAATTGTCGCTTCGGATGCACTTTTGATTTGATGGTTACACTAAATAATTATCATAGCCACTTTGGATGCACTTCTAATTTGGTTGCAGTAATAATATTTTAAAATAAACCCAAGAATATTGAAAAATTTAATTACTAAAATTAATACACTAATCATTTCAAGAATTATGTATACTTTGATTCTCCAATACAAATGAAGATGCATAGGAGCAAGAGTTTACTCTTGTCGAGCCCTGAAAAATAAAAAATAAAATAAGTCAATTAAAAAATACTAATAACAATTTTACGAAAAAGAAATTTTGAATAATAGTTTTTTCATTAGAATGTTGAAATGAAAAATAAAATAAAAAGTAGTGTTTATCTTTTAAGGGTGAAATAAATAAACTTATTTAATTTTGTACATTTAATTAGAGGTAATCGTCCTTAAGATACCCGTAGGATGCTAATACCTTCCCTATGCATAATAAACTCTTAAACTCAAAATTTGGTTTCTTAGACCATATTTCTCTAAAAGGTTTTTTCAATCTTTTCCTAAATAAATATTGATGACGACTCCTCTTATTTTAAAAAAAAAATATTTTTTTGCTGTCCTATTGAGATCCATGTGTCGACAACTACAAATTGATACAAGTGGTAGCGATTTATGTTCCTTAACCATATAATTTTATATATGGAGGAAACCATGTATTCTGATAAAAATACCCATCTTGTATAAGTTCAAGATACCTAATAAAGTTTAATAATTGCTATGAAAAATAACTAATTTGGATTAATACCATAGTTAAAATAACATAAAAAACAAAACTTAAATTATCAAGAACTTAAAAAGTGAAATTTAAAATATTAATAAATAACAAAAATTGTAAACTCTTCTATGAAATGATCCTATCTTTTTCTGATAAAAATAGCATTGAAACTATACTATTTTATTTGAGGTGTCTAAATATAAAATTAAATTAAATTTTTAATTAATATATGAAATTTAAGTAACAATTAAAAATCACAATAATTATTCGTATATCATGAAAACAAAATTATACATAAAAAAAATACAATACTATAAGTTATTACAAGAGAAAAGATATTTAACTTTTAAACTTCATTGTAACAATTATAATGCTATAAGAATTTTTTATATATACTTAGATGTAATGCCTAAAATTGTAAAAGCAAAATTGACCTTCAAATTTTCTTAAAATATTTTTTTAATCGAGTTCTCTACTTCACATAAAGAAATAATATTATTTTTTAAATTTTTTAAAAACCATGTAATAAAACACGATTTTATACTTTCTTGGACATATATCTATATGATTGGTAAGATAAATTAAAAGAATGATAGAGACTAAAGAAAAATATCTATGTTTTAAAAATCAGACCGGTTTCGGTGAACCGATCAGGTAAATAATCATTATTAAAACTAGTCATAACCAGCAAAATTGGTGACTTATAATTTGTTTTTTAAATTTTTTTTAAATACACCTATCATTTTCCTAAGTCAATTTCTTTTTAATTAAAAATTAATATAAGTAGGGTAAATTTAGCAATATGAAGGTGTATTTAGTTAAATTGCATTTTCTTTTTTATAATCTTAATAGTTATGGTACTTAATAATACAAAAATACTATTTTATTAAGACTAGTTTAACCATTATTTTAATAATGGTTGAACTAATGAACCGTGAACCACTATTTTTACCAGTTCAATCACTGGTCCGGATTTAAAAACATAGATAAAGGAGTTTAGCACCCGTGCATATGCACACGTTGCTAGATCATACATATTTAGAATTATAATATAATATTTTAATAATAAATGATTTAATAATTTATAGAATATGAACAAAATATTGCATAAAACTATAAAATAGAATAACCATTGGATAACCTAAAATAAACAAAATGTAAAGTAACTAATATCCAAAATAAATAGTAAAAGTTTGGTACTTTAAAATATGAAAGATGATCATTTTAAATTTGTTGAGATACTAACAAAGTTAAATAACAAAAATTAGTAACAAAATATTTGAACTAAAGACTATAAGTGTTTAATCATTTAATATGAAATGGAGACTAAAAATGTAGTAAGGTATTTTAAAAAGCTATAACATATTAAAGAAATTGGTTTTATTACATATACCTAGTGTAGGATTTTTAAATACCTCTTTGAAAACAACATTTATAGTTGTCTTTAGTGATTTTTTGTCCTTGTCATGAATCAAAATATTTAAATCATGTTTTTTTGATATTCTTGAAATTACTACATATAATTGATCATGACTAAAACTTTAAGCAAATACAATCCTAAACGGGTTAATGATTAACCTTGTGACTTGTTAATTGTCATGACATATGGATATTAATTTGGAAATTGCATTCCAATGGTGATAGAGACATTAAAATTCTTGTAGGTGACATTTCCAATTTTGTTTGACACATTATCTGCTTGTTTTATAATAATTAATCTAGCACCATTGCATATATAAATTTTGAATTTTTAAAAATTACTTTAAAATTGTAATATATTTTGTTAGATTTTTTTAACAGGATATATTTATTAGATACTTATATATAAAATATGAAATGAAAAATAATTTGATTATTTATAATATTATAATTTAAAATTTTTTAACATGCTTTTTTTAATAATTTAAAATATAACATTTGTTAAAAAAATATAAGACTTAAATATATTTTTGACCCACAATAAATTATCAATTTTTTTTTGTTAGTAATTTTTTTATTTAGTATGTAACAAAATTCTTCTAAAAAAATTTATTAGGGATAAAAATAAAAAAAAATATTAGAAACTAAAAAAAATTCATTAATCTATACCAAAATCATTTATAACTAAAAATAAATTTAGATTTTATTTTCTTTATTTTTTTCATCTTATTTTAAAAAATCTTAAAATAAAATTATAGTTTTTTATTTATAATTTTTTATATCTAAAAATAAAACTATTTACTTTTTTTAATTTTAAAAATTAGTGAACTTTTTAACTAAAATAATATGACGTGCACTACAACAATGTCATTATGACCATAGAGATAGTCTGATAGAGAACTAAGTCAGGGCATTATCAAATTTGGTTTTTTTTTCCTTAATAATATTTTCTTTGTATTTAATTTCTAACAAAATTCTTCTAGATAATTATTAGGGATAAAAACAAAAAAAAATATTAGAAACTAAAAACAAAATTTATTAATCTATACCAAAATCATATATAATAGAAAATAAAACTTATATCTTATTATTTCTAATTTTTATTTTTTTATCTCCTTTTAAAAGATCTTAAAATACAATTTTTATATTTTTATATTTTATTTATCACTTTGTATATTTTAAATAAAAATTAATTAGTTTCTTCAATTACATAAATTAGTGAATTTTTAAATAAAATAATGTGACACATACCATAACAGTGTGGCTATGATCACAGAGATGTGAGAGATGACATGAAAGAAAAAATGAGTCAGCATATTATAAAATTTTGTTTTGGTTCTTAATAATTTTTTATTTAGTTTCTAAAAAATTATTAGAGATAAAAGGCAATG
The DNA here is from genome assembly GCA_037954015.1 of Psophocarpus tetragonolobus. NCBI lineage: Eukaryota > Viridiplantae > Streptophyta > Magnoliopsida > Fabales > Fabaceae > Psophocarpus > Psophocarpus tetragonolobus. The sequence goes on from CM075691.1 coordinate 74,491,396, forward strand.
AAAATTTATTACAAACTAAAATAAAAATTTCTTCATGTATACCAAAATTATCTATAAAAAAATAAAATTTAGATTTTACTCTTTCCATTTTTTATTTTTTATCATCTCTTTTAAGAAATCTTAAAATATAATTATAGTTTTTTATGGTTTTTTATAACTTAGATATTTTAAAATAAAAATAATTTATTTTCTTTAATTTTGAAAATTAAATAAAAATAATATGACGCACCATAGCAGTGTGTGGCTATGACTATAGATATGTGTGACAGGTGGTCTGAAAAAGAAGGTAAGTCAGCACATCTCCCACATCTCCGTGGTATGCGCCACACCACATTTCGTTTCACTATGTTACATTGTTGTATATACTTTTTTAAAATAAAAATATTTTGACACACATCACATCAACATGACTATTCTCACATATGGAGTAAGACGCTCAGGAAGAGAAACTGCATTAGTGCATTTCCCACAACACTATGTGATGTGTCACACCTTTGGAGTTGAATCCTTGAAACATGTTCTCTTTCGGCACGTCTCCCACAAATATGTGTTAATAGTCACGGTTAGGTGAAAAACAGGTAATAACTTTATATATGATTAATGATGTTACATGATTCTTAAAAGATCAAACATCCAACTATTAATTTATAAGATTTTTAATTAAAGATAAATATTATGAATCATTGATATGAAATTCTATTAAATATAAAAAAAAAATATACATTTTCTCATAATAGTTGTTCATAATAGTTTAAATTAGAATTCTCTCAAGTAATGAGTAAATAGATTTGTCAAAAATAATATTAACTAATTAAATTTAAAATTTAAAATCATTTTACAAATGTAATATATTTAGTATATTTTTTAAGAATATATATTTATTAGATACTTATATATAACATATCAAATGATAAAATAATTTGATTATTTTATATTATTATAATTTATAATTTTTTATCAGATTTGTTTTAATAATTTAAGATATAAAATTTTTTATGTTATTTTAATATAAATAAAATAAAAGACTTAAATATACTTTGGTCCTGATAAATTATGACTTTTTTTTTAATAAACTTTTTCTTTCTAATTAGTTTGTAACAATTTTTTTGTCCTAAATCTTTTAGACAGTGCACTTAAAAATTATTTAAATATTATTTTAGGGATAAAAATAAAATAAGAAATTTATTAGAGATAAAAGTTAATTAAAAATTTATTAGAAACTAAAAAAAATCATTATCTATACAAATCATATATAAGTAAAAGTAAAGTTATATTTTATTAATTAGGATGAATATCATCAGAGTATTTTTATTGATATTTAAGGCAAAATTATTTGTTACATGATTAATATAATTTGAAGATTATTTTATCTAATTGTAATTTTTTTTGCCTGTTACTACCTGTTTTTTATGTAATAATTTCATGCATATATAATTTGAATTTTTATTTTTCTAAACACCTTAATAATATAAAAATTTTAGTTAATTTCTAAAATATCCATTAAACAACAAAAAGTAACTTCACTTGATAGAATAAATTATAAAAGTGAAGCAAACTTTTATTGACAAAATTCTAATAAGTTATTTAACATAGGTCGGAATTGAAAAATCATATATGAGCATGCGCTTGTACATAATAGTTTTACCTATAGTAGATATATATTTATTTGAATAATAAACTTCAATTAAAATTAAAAAGAGGTAAAATGATAAAACTAATATAAACTTGAATATATGTTTTTACTATACTTAATATTCTCTTGTTAATGATACTATTTTTCTTAAAAATAAAAGAAAAATAATAAATTAAGAATGAAATAAATATTAGAAACACAAAAAAAAGCAAATACACATGTCAAAAATAGAGAAAGGGCACATAAATAACTTTGTATGTCTAGAAAAATAAAAAATATAATAAATAAAATAACATAAAAAAATAAATAAATAAACATATAAAGAAAAAAAAAGAAACCAGGAAAGATAAAACTAACTGAAAAGAAAAAAAAACAAAAATAAAAAAATATAGAAATAGAAATATAAATATAAAAAGAATAAAATATGATATTTAAGTAACATAAAAATGAAAATGAAAAATCAAATAACCATATAAAAAAAATAAAATGAGAAGATAAAAAATTGAAAAATACAAAAATATAACAATGTGTGAATTTTTAAGGAAGAGTAAATTTTTAGAAATAACATATAAAAAGTAAATTGAGAAAGAAAAAAAATTAAAAGACAAAAAAATATAAAAAAAAGACGTGTCAATTTTTAAGAAAGGATAAATTTTTACTTTCACCAACCTATTCTTTTCTTTAAAAATTTTAAAAAAAAATCATCAAAGAACTTCTATTTATGACTCTCCATATAATAATCGGCTAAGAAAAAAAAAACACAATAAGCACATTTTTAGGCAAATATTTGTGATTAATGTGTTAATTTTCTTAGTGAAGATAATAATACAAAAAGGATAAAAGAAGATAATAAAAATAAAATAGAAAAAATAAAAATTAAGATATAAAAAATATAAAATAATAATATAAAAAGAGTAAAAAGAAGATAATAACTAAAAAAAAATAATATAAAAAATTACAAAAAAATATTAAAAAAAATAATATAAAATAAATAAATAAGCTAAAAAATAATATAGAAATTATTTTTTAAAATAATAAAAATAACAAAAAAATATAATAAATAAAAAAATAAAAGTAAAAATTAAGATATAAAAATCTTTAAAAAATCTAAAAAAATAAAACAATAAAGGTAGAAAATATTTAAATATTTACATAGGCTTATTTATAAAAATTTAAAATTAAAATAAAATAAATAACATGTTAAATATAAAATTATAAGAAAGTTGAAAACTAAAATAATTAAAAGATAGAAAAGAAAAAAGAAGAAATAAAAATTTAAAAAAAGGAAGGAAAAAAAAATGAAAAGATAGATAAAATTTAAAATGGTGTAGTAAAATATTAAAATATATTTAATAAACTAAATTTTCACATATCTAATATATAATTTTCAAATTATTTTATAAATAAAAATATTTTAATAAACTAAAATTGTAATAAAAACACAAAAAATTTAAACTAAAAATAAAAGAAGAAGAAATTAAAATAGTTGAAAAGACAATAAAAATAGACACATGTCCATAAAAGAAAAGGCAGAAAAATAAAACAAGAAGAAATTTATAAAGTTGAAAAGACGAAAAAAAAAAAGAAAAAAAAATAGGCACATGTCCATAAAAGAGAAGGGGTAAATTAATAATTTCCCTAGCCGCAAGTTTTCTTTTATATATATATATATATATACAAAGTATAGAAAATATGAGGAAAAAAGAAAAATTGAATATAAATAAATATAAAATTCAAGACTTATAAGAAATAAAATTATTTCTAAAAAAATTATATATACATATGGTATATGTATTATTTTAATGCTAGGAGTTCGGTGACCTTATATACTAATATGTTGGGGATGGAAAATAAATTTGTAACAATTTTTTTATGGAGAATCCGTGATTTAACTCTTATTTATTTATCTTAAAAAAAATATTTGATATTTAATTTATAAATTATAAACTTTGTGTTTATTAGATAAATGTTAAATTAATATCGTGATATATAAATAATTTACTTTTATTAAAAAATATTTAATTTTTGTGTAGGTACAAGACAAGTAAGAGTATATTAGATACCAACAGAGATGAAAATGAAGACATAAACTTCACATTATGGAGAGGAGGATGAATTTTGAAAGTGAAGACAATAAAAATGTCATGTTCATCCCTACATGACTCCATTTGAAATGCTTAAAATATACACAACATGTAGTGTTTTCACATAAATACATTGAATAAAAAAAATAATATCTTTTTATATTTGTTAAAATTATATTGTTCATTATGTAACAAAATTATAATTTTTAATAAAATTTAGTTGTCTAACTTTTAAGCAATATATATTTACTTTTTTAAAATATTTATATATAAAGGGGACTTTATTTACGATCTCATCCGGATTCATAAAAGTTGAATACGGGTCTTACTTAAGTGTAACTTAATTTTAAATTGAGTGATTATTATTATTGTTAATAAAAAATTATTTTAAAAAATAGAGATTAAAAATAAAAAAAAAAACATCAAATTAACCTATCAGAGTTCCTATTTTTAAATATAAAAATAGTTTGATTAAATAACATGAGAATCACTAGACTATGCCAATTAATAGAGTTAGGATGAGACTAATTTCACCAACTTTTAAAATTTTGATATCAAAATCACAGTTTTTTAAATGAATAAATCAAAATTGAGCCCATTTTTACGAGACAAAACCATATCTAATCCTAAAATCCAAAATACTTTTTTTTTTCTCAAAACAAAATACGCCTTCGCATGTCACCATCACCAGGCTTGCAATATTTCCCATAGATAATGCTTGTAATCCGATTTTAAGATTAGAACAAATTCTACTTTCTGCACATGAATTTGTACTTTCTGTTCACAGTCGTTAAACTTATATAATCCTTTTATTCCAATCAAAGTTCAAAAGCCTTAAACTTGGGGTTCTTATAATTAATTAATGGAATCAAGCACTTTCTCCAACTTATAAAGTTACTGAAGAAGAAAATTTGTGATCAGATAGCCACATTCTATGAAAACATTTTATTATTTTTAAAGAATTTAATTTAAATATATTGACATTTACATCCAATTATAGATTATTATATATGATAAAATTACTGACTTTATAATAATTATTTAATTTGAAAGTTGAGTTCAGTGTTATTATGAAATTCATTAACAATAAAATTCAATATAGTATATAAAAATAAGAAATCTGAAACAAAAATAAAAAATACGTTACAAGTTAAAAATAAACACCAAGTCTAAGATATTCTTGTTTTCCGGTGCCTGAACAGTATATTTACAGCTAATAAATGAAAGATTTGCTCCTTTAAATATAATTTTTTAATAATTAAGACTAAGATATGGGTTGATAGATTAGAATATACTTACTGATAGGTTCAGAAAAACTCAATTCAACCTAAATAAATTGAGTCTAGTTTTTCTTGTTATTAAATGAAACAGATTTAATCTAATCAAACTTAATTTATTATGGGTTGAATAATGAATTCAGTAAGTAAAACTCAAGAACTAACTCAATTTAACCTGATCATAATATTAGAATATACTTACCGATAGGTTCAAAAAAACGCAATTCAACCTAAATAAATTGAGTCTAGTTTTTCTTGTTATTAAATGAAATAGATTCGATCTAATCAAACTTAATTTATTACGGGTTGAATAATGAATTCAGTAAGTAAAACTCAAGAACTAACTCAATCTAACCTGATCATAATATTAGATTATTTATTATTATTATTATTATTTGAAATTATGCATTTTTCTTGATATTATGCGTTTTTCTGTTTGAACAAATTGTGTAATTTGTGTTTATTTGTATAACTTAGTTAGTTTGGATAAATTGTGTTTATTTTTATTTTAGATAAATACTTCTTTAGTTATTATTGTTTGACATTTTAATTATATGTTTAATTTTTAAATTTGTTTTAGTTTTAATATGTGATTTGTAACTATAATTTATTATTTATTTTTATGTCATAACAATGATATAATTTTTTAAAAAAAAAATCTCCTAAAAAAGATAGCAAAAAAACATTCTAAAGATTAATTTTTTAAATTTGTGACTCAATTCACCTAACTCAATCCAACACATGTAATGACGGGCTGATTTGGGTTGGATTTAAGAGAAAAAAAATAAAAGTAATTGGTAATTCAAAATTGTTAATTTAATATTAAATATTAAAATATAAATATTTAGTAAAATTATATGTTGAAATAATGAATATGTAAAATAATAAAAATATAATAAATTTCTTGTTTGTTAACTTAGATAAAAAAGTTAAAATAATTTAATAATATTTTAGAAAAGAAAGAATTATGCGGCAAAAATCATATTTTTGCTGGTCTTCTATTTTTAACCAGTATCTTTTTTTGAAGTTTTGTGACCTTTTTACTTTTTCTTGTTTTAATTTTTTTAGTTTGTTGTCTTTTTTTTCTTTATTCTTTATAGTTTTACTTTGTTTTAGTTTTAAATTTTTATTTTCTTCATTTATTTTTATTTTTATGCTATTTTAACATTCTTATATTTTTATATTTTAATATGTTATTTATTTTTTCTTTTAATTTCTTGTTCGTTTCTTTCTATGTATTTTATTCACAATTTTTATTTATGAAATATATTTTAAATTTTATTTTATGTTTTTATTTTTAATTTATTTTTCTTTTTTCCAATTTTTTTCCTTCTTTCTTTTTATCTTTTGCTATTTTTATAAATAGACATTGTAGGCATGACAGATTGCCATTTGATATTGCTTGCTAAATGCAGCTTTCCTCTAGAGTCTACAGTGTAGATATTGAATTGAAGTTACATAAAACAGCCACACATTATTTGGTTGCTACTCATCCCAATAGTGATGGGTTTGTCAACTCCAGACAACTCTGTATTTATTAATTGACTTAATTTCTGAATTCTGTTATTCCACCTTTCTTTTCTTTCTTATCATTGTCCGTGGAAGATTGGATGGTTAAGGTTGTGGTTGTTTAATATGTTTTTTGTTTTTATTTTTATATAAAAAACAGTAACAAAAATATGTTTAGTTATAATTTAAAAAATACTTTTAAAAAATAATTAAAAATAAAAAATAAAAAAAAAGTTATTTTTAATATTTTTAAAAGTTAACTGTATGTAAAATTTTAATAATAATATTATAATTATATAAAAAATAATATATAAATATATTTTAAATTATATGCGAATAATTTATAATATTTTTATTAAAATTAATTAAATTTAAAAATATTATTTTTTAAAAATAAAGATATCAAGTAAAAATAAATATATTTTTTAAATTTTAAAAATAAAAACATTTTTTAAAAAATAAAAATAAAAAATAAAAACAGAAAATATTTTCTAAAACTAAACGCAGTTTGTTTTTATTTTAAGTAAGAATACGAATACTTTGCTTCTTTAACCAGCGATTAGTTTCCCGTTTTCTCAAAAAATAAAAAATAAAAACGATTATTTTCCAGAACTTACATATACCTAAAAAACACAGCCAAACTATCGAAATTATCATTCAAAATTATTTTTAGATAATTTTGGTAAAAATAAATTAAATACGAAAAGTACTACCATCTAAAATTTTGAACTTAAAAAATTTCTTGGTTAAATGTTATTTTATAAAATACTGATTGAAGAAATTTGATTTTCAATTAAAGAAAACATAACTACACCACTTGAACCAGCATTCTAAAGATGATGAATACCATTAAACTAGATGTATAATATAATTTTATTTTATAATTCAAATATATTTAAACTTTAATTCAATATGTGGCAATCTTAATTTAAAAAATATACAAAAATAAAGACAACTCAAGATTCAAACTTGATATTTCTAAATAATGGTCCATTCATCATACCAATTAAGTAAATGTCTCATTTGATTTTATTTTGCTATTCAAATTTAATTAAACTTTAATTAATATTAGTTTCAAAATTACTTAAAACATAAATGTAAATATAAAACAGAAGGGATTAAAACTAAAAGTTAAAATTAAAAACTAAACTTTAATTTATATATTTATTAATTATTTATTAATAATAAATTCCTAGGGATTATAAATTAAAAATTAAAAATAATTAAAAATATAAATCAAATTATTAAAAAATAAAACTCAGAACTAAAATAAAAATAATTTTAATTTTAATTTTAATTCTTAATTTTAATTTCTATTTTATCTTTAATTTTAGTTCTTAGTTTTATTTAAATTAAAATTTAAATTAAATACATTATTTTAATTCTTAAGTTAAATTAAATTTTAATTTTTAATTTAAATTAAATTAAGGAATAAAATTAAAAATAAAATAGAAAACAAGATCATTGTGCACCTTCAAATGTGTCTGAGAATTGCAAACCATATGAGATGCCAAACATTGCGATTTTCCTTGCTAGCACTTATCAATCCCATGAATTGTAATCCTAACATTTGAAACTCATTATGTAATGTTGTAGATACTCCCCACCATGCACATAATTCCATCCACACCATCTTCACCATATCCACCGTTGGCTTCCACATGATTAACTTTGAGAGATTAGCCTCAACTGGAAGCCCCAAGTATTTGAACGGTAAGGATCTCACTTTGCACTTTAGCATCATTGATGCCCTAGCCAGATTTTCTGCATTCACATTCACCCCTATAATTTGACTTTGTGAAAATTGATCTTGAACCCTAACACCAGTTCAAAATTCAACAGTACTACTTTCATCATCGTAATTGACTTCCATTCCATTTGTGCTAGCTGTAGTGTGTCATCCGCAAATTGGAGATGAGTGGCATTAAAATCTCCTTTTCCAAAATTTTTATCCCTTCCACAAGCTCAGCCCAATTGCTACTTGAACCAATTGGCTTAACCCTTTCGCTGCAATGAGGAAAAGAAAAGGTGATAACGGATACTCTTGTCTGAGACCCCTCCCAATTCCAAATTCTTCCATAGGGCTGTCATTGAATAAAATTGATAACCTTGCCAAGTTCACATATTTTTGCATTCATTGAATCCATCGGTCCCCAAACCCCATCACGATCATCACATGCCAAAGATACTCCCAACTTACTAAGTCATATGCTTTTGCAAAATCAACTTTAAGGTATATCAACTCCTTTTTCTTTTTCCGCGCATCGTCCACCACCTCATTTACTATTAAAGCTCCATCAAGAATTTGTTGCCCCTATAAAAAGGTTGTCCGATTTTTTTATATCACAATATGAATTATGCTACGTAACCTCATTGTCAGTACCTTTGCCAAAATCTTATAAATGCATCCAATCAAGGATATTGGACAGTAGTCACTGATCTTCGATGAACATGCTATTTTGGAATGAGCACAATAAAAGAGATATTAGAGCCCTTTACTAGCTTGCTTTGATATGGAATTCTTTTAGAAACCCATAAAATCCTCCTTTAGCAAATGCCATAACTCTTTAATAAAGCAAAAATTAAAACCGTTAGGTCCTAGACACTCATCATACTCACAATACCAGACCACCACTTTAATTTCTTCTTCTGAAAATAGTTTTCCCAACTCCATCCGCATATTTCTTGAAAGTTTCCGAAAAGAAATCCCTTCCAACTGGGATTGATACCAATCTTGATGCTTAAACTAATTCAAAAAATTCTCTCTTAGCCTTCCTTTAAGACTAACCATTTCCCCCACTTCCTCCCCACCAAAGTTCAGGCTTAGAATTTCATTTGATTTTCTCCTCTTCACCAAGGCTTGATGAAAAAAAAAAGAGTTTGCATCTTCGACATTTACCAATGTACTCTCGACTTCTGATGCAATAGGGAACATTTCTGCCCTCTACTTCCACTTTTAGGTATAACTCATTCAATCATGTCCTACTTTTAATAATTCTTTTATCAATGTCACCACAAAAAAAAATTATTCCACTCCTCCAGCCTTCCTTTGAGTAACTTTAACTTTTCTTTTAACACAAAAACCTTTTTCCTTTGCACCACTAATTGATTTCACACCTCTTCCACAAAGGGCCTAAACTGATTGTCTTCAAACCAACAATTCAATACTAAAAAAAGGCTTTGGACCTCAATTCACCTCCTCCTCTTACAACAAAATAGGGCAATGATCTGACACACTTTTTTGAAATCCCCACTATTCAACTTTGTCCCACATTTGTAAAAATCCTGCAGATAGTAAGAACCGATCTAATCTGCTCATTGTTTTGCCATCATTTCTATACAATGTGTGTTTCCTTCCACTCATTGGCAAGTCTAAGAATTCTCCTTATTCGATAAAGTTATTGAAAAGGTTCATGTCTTCCTCCTTATGACTGCTCGCAAACCCCTTCCATTCTTTTCCTTATAAAGGATAGCATTGAAGTCACCCATTAAGCATCAACACCCCTACCCACGGGATACCTTACACTAAATTATTTCCTCCCAACACAACCTCTTTCCTGGCAAATCAAATGGGGCAGAGACATTCACCATTACCATTAAGTCAACCTTGCCACTCCATCTCCCTGAAACTCCTATAAACAAACTTCCCTCCAATGTCCTTACCTACTAGAATTTTTTTCCATCCCACAACATCAGCAACCCTTTGGCGTGTCCAACTAATGACTTAAAAATTCACCCTACATCAGCATTCCCCCCCATAAGAATTCACAAAGCGCTGCTTCCACTTTCTTCATCTTAATTTCTTGTTAGCATAACATTCCAGCCTCTTTTTCTTTAATAAATGTTTCACCTTCCACTTCTTTACTCTCCCCACACCCCCTAATATTAAAGGTGATTATCTTCATAGATAACATATGCATATCCCCTTCCCTACTAATCCCTTCCTCTGGACTCCATCTATGCTAACCAGTAGAATATATTTGCTTCATGCTAACTCATTATTCCCAAACTCTTCCTGACTTCTCACACCTCTTTCACTAACTTTATGTTTTCCGTAACTCCCTCCGAGCACACCTGTAAGCCCTTATTTTACCTTTCTCCCCCTCTCCCTCAACCTCCACGTGTAGAAATAACCTCCCCCCACCAACATGTAATTGTGGCACAAAATCCACACTTATTTCCAAAACCCCACTTCACTCAAACCGGGATTGTTTTCTTGGAAAAGTTCCTTATTATTCCTTGATAACCACATATTTTGTATGCCTAATTCGTTTCCTTTCTGCATTACTAGCCTGTTCTGGTCATGTGAAACCAATGCATTCCCTTCTATCTTCTTACATGTGAATTGATCCTCATCTTTCAGAAACAATTTCTTCTACAAATTTTGATCAATGTAAGTGACTTGTTTGGTGTTTTTCTAGTCACATATTTCACATGATTGATTGGCCTATGTTTTAGTCAAGTGGTCCATCCCAGTCTTATGCACATTTTCCCCACCTTTGGACACATCTTTAATAGACACCTCTCCTATAGAGCATATAAGAGTGGTATGGTCTTGTATTTTGAGTGTACTAGTCATACACTCTTACTGCTCCTCATATTCATAAGAGTTTGACACCGTAAACTCCCCAAAATCCCACTCCTGGACCGCCTTAATGTGTGTGACTTCTCGTGAAGACAACCATTCCAATCTAAATTTGATCATATGTCCATCCAAGATACTCCCGTCAATTCTTGTCATCTATTCCATGCCGCAACCGTGTAACAGGACTCGTGACCTTACCGTCAAAATAATCGTTTTGGCCCATACACTTACTATCATCTAGTTTCTTTTGTCTAAAGCATACATTGATTAAGAGGCCCATGCAAGTGCACAAATTTGGGCCGACTAATTCATTCACTGGAAATTTCATCCGCCTCTCATCCCATGAGCCAACATAAGTGATATTTTCATGCAATTGAAACTTGTGGTTGTTAAGTTGTGATTGCTTCCATGGTTATGAAGTGACTGAATGAACCCACTAAGGATTGGAAAAATAAAGTTTCCCATCCATGTACAAGCACACCTTGACACCGCACCCACATAAAATTCTCCTTTGCTACTACCGTTGGACCCTAACGTTGTAACTAATAAAACTAATTAGGTATTAGAGCCTTAGTCTCCTTCAGTAATTCTTCCACATTTTCTCGTCGAACAAGTTTTAAGAGCACCATATCTCTACCCAAGCACACCACCATGATGGAATTAATCCCATCACTGTCACTGCTAAGACACTCTTGTAGAGTGTAAACAATTCCAGGATATGTAACCCGTCCCATAAAACATCCTTCCAACTAACAATTTGTCTTTCCCCACTTGAAAGAAGATGTCTTCCCACTTGACTCCTGACATCTGTTTTAGTTGCCATACCTGTTTTTTCACAACTTGGCTCTTTTCCTTCTCTTTTGCTTCAACATGATTTTTTTTATCACTCTTGCCACCTTCCTCTTTCAGATGGCTTCAAAACTTTACTCTAAACCCCCTACATCCTTAACCGCCTCAAAAGTAACAAAACCAAAGTGTTTGCCAAAAATACTTTTCTTCCAGGGGACGAAAACATCTCGTACATGACCCCATTTGACAAAACCGTTCCACACAGCCCGATCACCATAATCATCTAGAAAATTAGTAAAAAAGAAAGTTTGATGCCCCCGTTGCGTTGAATTGCCATTGTCCATGACCAATCTGCTTGTTTTTCCCTTTTTTGATCTCACTGTAGTCCATTGTCCACCCTCATCCTTTCTCTCCCTGTCTCATGCTTCTATATTTTATTATCGAATAAACGAGTTAACAAATTTGATTATTTTTTATAGGTTTAGGGTCAACATATCTTATTTTAGGATGTCATTCTTAAATAGAAGAATACTTGTTTCTAAAAATATCAAACTTTAGTTTTCTGATAACACCAAACATCAATAAAATGTTCTATCGTTAATATTACATTTGCAAGTTATTATCTAATAGTGATGTATTTATAGATTTAATTATTGTGAAATTTATAGTTTACTATTTTGGTGTTAAAATATTCAATTAGTATGTTATTTATAGATATTACTATTTTTATATAAAGTAAACTCTTATGAGTCTATAAGTTGAGTTCACGAGTCAAATTTATGAAACTTCCACGAGTATATGTACACTTTCAAATTTAATAACCTTGTTTGAGCATACAAAAATAATACAAACACTGTTTAGGTGAGCTTGTAGAAGATTATTGATCATATAAATTTAACTCATAAACACATAAGAGTTTACTTTATATTAAAATTGGATTAAAAAATTATCTTGATTCATGTCATAAAGGTAAAAACTATCTTGCTCATAAATAAAAACTATCCATTAGAATTAAATGAACCAAATGTTATATTGATAATAAAAAATATCATATATAATAAAATAAAAAATAAAATCACCATGCTCATAAGTAAACACTATCCCTAAATATCAAAGTAACAAAATACCACCACAAAGTAATAATACATATTACATAATCTAAAAATTAGTAACATTTTTTTAAATTTTGCCGAGTGAACTACTAAGTTTACTTGTAAATTTAGAATAAATTAAGTTTACATAAGTTTTAACCTGTTTTTCCTTTATAATTAATTAAAAAAACACAAGTGTTACTGCACCTATATATTCGTATTTCTATTTTGATATGTTATGATAATTTGAGATTTTTAATTTAGTATATTTTTTAATAACACAATAGAATATAAATAATTCATTGTGTTATTTTGTGTACCACAATTTTAGTTTAGTATGTTTTTTTTTATGCTAACATGATAGAAACATGTTAAATTATCAACAAATATGTTAAATTTGCAATGAATTTGAGAACATGGAGATGGAAGAGAGTTTGAATATAATTCAACATATTGTCGGATATGTATATTCGCATTTCTATTAAAAATATCTAAGGAAGGTTGATTTGTGGTAAGGTATACATATATTAATTATATTTAAGGAATCTTGATTTGCGGTAAGGGTAGAAATTGTGAAGATATGCATTTATTAATGCGTGAGAAGTCATAAAATGTTTAGACTTTAGAAGGTAAAATAATCATAAAATATGGATATAAATTTTTAAAGTAATTTTTTTTAAGGTTATAAGGCTGATCTAGTGACAAAGTTTACATTTGGGGAGAAAGAGATTATGGGTTTTGAATCCCTTATTTTAAAAAGTAGTTTATTTTTTAATTTTAAAATAGGTATAAGGGTAGAATAGGTATTTTGAAAAGTGGATATCAAAATAGGAATTCTCTTTACTAATAGTATAGATGGAGACATATCTAGTAAGAAAGCCAAAAAGCAAATGTTGGCCATTGAGAAAGGAAAGAGAATAATATCCGAAAAATCTAAGTCATTAAGAAAGGAGAGAGAAAAAAAAAAGAGTGACAAATAATAAATGTTAGAAGAAAGAGAATGAGTTTTTTATCTCAACCATTAATTTTTATTTCAATGGTTGAGATTTGCGCCTCTCATTCATATAAATTTGTCTTTCTCACTAGATATGCCTCTAGTATAGATTATATATATATATATATATATTATAAGTTATAGACATTAGAACAATTATGTATGTTGGATATAATTTTTTTTAACTTTTTTTTTCTTAAGGTCATACGGTTGATTTAGTGGTAAAATTTAGATTGGGGAGAGAGAAGTTGTGGGTTCAAATCCTTCGACAAAGTAGTTTATTTTTTAATTTTAAAATAATTATAAGGGTAGAATAAGTATTTTAAAAAGTAAACATAAAAAGAAAAATTCCTTTTTTTAATAGTATAGATTATATATATATATAGTAGAACAATGATGTATGTTGGATATAAATTTTTAAAGTAATTTTTTTTTTTAAGATTATAAGGTTGATCTAGTGGTAAAATTTATATTTGGGGAGAATGAGGTTGTGAGTTCAAATCTCTCCTTTTACAAAATAGATAAACTCATATAAGTTTATGAATTAACTTTCATGTTTTTATGAGTGGTGAATACAACCTGGGTTTTGCATCAACAATAGAATTGTTAATTGATAGCTCACTAGCTTTTGTGGAGATATCTAGCATCTCTTAGGGTGAAGGTAACATTGATTACATTTATCTAGTTGAACTATGTAACTATATTGACCATCGTAAATCATGTCTCGTGATTAGGGATTTGTATTGTAATTGTTAAATAAATATACTTGCCTTTAAAAAATTAATGTAAAAATTATAATTACTTATTTGGCACATATTTTTTTGTAATGTCTAACGAGAACAAGATAAAAGTATTTGTTGATTAGAAAATTTATTGATTAGAAAATTTCAGCCATAGTTTTTTAAGTAACAATTATAAATTTATATTTTTTATTTAGAATTATAAAAGATAATTATTTTGAGTTACATATATATTATCACATGGAGTTTTGTTTTTCATTATGGAAATAAAATGAAGCCTTAGATGAATAGATAAAAAATTATGGTATGTGGAGAGAATAAATATATAAGAAAGAAGAAAAAGAATTTGTGCATCTCATATATATTGAATTAGAGTTGCTTGTTCTTCACAAATAGAAACTCTATGCATGACTACTAAAGAGATACAAGTTAAATAGAAACTCTTGAGTGTGTTTTACTACCTACCTAAGATTACTCTAGAGAATGTGTATATTAATTTGCTTAATGAAATGATAAATTTATAATTTTTCAGGATAGACAAGACTCCTAAAATGAACTTTTTTATGATTGACCTATCCATTACAAAGTCAATTTTACTGTAATATCATTCAAATAATAAAAAAATATTATAAAATATAATTATCACCGTATTTTAAATTATTTTCTAACATTTCATACACGAGGTTATTACTTTTTTAACTCTATATTTTCTATCAAAAATAATTTTTAGAAAAGAGTATACTATACTCATCAAATTTCATGAATTTCTCTAAAACTATTATGGTACTATTTGATAATTTTTATTAGATAATTTTACTATAAAATCTATCCTTAATTGATTGTAATTTCTTATCATACGAATAAAATTTACAGAATTTTATATTAATATGTTATTAGTCAATACTTTATTGATGTACACAAAAATAATTTTAAAATATATAAAATAAATAATTGAACTACATTCTTTTAATTATTTAACTTTAACAAAATTTGGTATAAAAAATTAAGATAACAAGTAATTATAATTTAATAATGACATGGATAAAAATAATATTATGTAAAGAGTTAATGTAATTTAATGCAGCATAAGTTGATTATTTTATATTATGAAAAACTCTACCCTAATTTAATTTCTACAGCACGAATGGCGCAACTATTCAGGTGCTGGCTGGATGTTGTTAATTTAAACTAAGTCTAAGATGGTTAAGTGAGACTTTTGAGTTTTGATATTATAAAGAATTGAATATAGTTAGTTGTATGACATGGATGAATTAGAGGTGAAAAAGTCTCTAAATTATGACGTGGAAACAATCTAATGGCTGATTTAATGCGCTCCAACCGTCCAAGCCCTCTTCTCAAAACTATTCATGGATTATCAACGGTCGGTGAGCGTCCAAGCGTTAATCAACACCAAAACCCCATTCCAATTGCCTTCAACAGTTCAGAAAATTCAATTTTCAATGTCTTTTCATTTTTTTAAGCTTGAAATGGGAAACTTAACCCACAATGGACAGTGACAAATTCTCTTAAAAGAATTTATATAAAGAAGAACATGGGTGACTTAAAAAATGGCCTCCAGGTTTGCCCTCAGAAGCTGTATATACACCAACAGAAGTGATTCAGAGGGACCCACTTTCTAATTTCTTCATCACTCCTGCTCACATCTTCTTCAAAATTATTGTTCCACATGTATTAATACAATGTCCTTTCACACATTTCGTATTATTGTTTTTTTAAATTATAAATTTGTGAGAGAATTCAATAAATAAAGTTTATTTATGAAAAAGTTTCATTTAATTTCTCATAATTTTAATTAATAATGAATTCTATATTTAAAATACTAGTATATTACCTATATTTCTCATGATTGTATAATTCAGACGGATACAATGTTAATGATTTTGGTCAAAATATATATATATATATATATATATATATATATATATATATATATTTAAACTATATGCTACATAAAAAATATATATATAACAAGAAAAAGCTTAGTTCTAATTCCTTAATTACTTGAATAAAATAAATATATATATATATATATATATATATATATATGTATTTCAACTATATGCTACATAAAAAATATATATATAACAAGAAAAAAACTTAGTTGTAATTCCTTAATTATTTGAATGTGATTTTTGAATTGAAAGCAGATGTAATAGTTGGGATGTGAAGATGTTATTATAGGTTTGTAAATTAAATTTAATTAGTATATATTATTACTGTCAAATATACTTATATTTAATTATAATATTTTACTTATAATAAATTGATTATTTTATTTTTTATTATTTTAAAAATCACATAAACAAAAAAATTATAATTAAATATTAATATAAAGAAGAATATTTACCCATTAAACTCTCAGATATTGTAATGGTTGAGACTTTGTGAATGAAATATGAATAAGCATTGGATGCATGAATGAAAAGCCACGTGGTTGGGAGGCTCCCAAAGGAGCAAGACAGGTATGTTTTGTTGTGGAATGTGTTAACTGATAACTTGGTTTGTATGAGTATATATATATCCCTTTTCCTTTAATTATTTGTTCAAAGCGGCCCCACATATATAAATTATAATTAACGAATAGGCGTAATAAAACGTGGACAGGTGTCTTGAATCCTCGGAAACAAACGGGAATTACATCAGCAGAGTTGCACGTGGAGAGAAATCAGACTTCTTTATCTTCTCTTTACCTTATAAAATAAAAACCCTTTCACCGAGGTCGAGGTAAACTGCTGCTACCCCAATCCTCCAAATTTCCAGCCTATTCTCTCCCTTCTTTTAATCATTGTGTTTTGCGGCCCCAAACATTTAATTCTTATCCCTTTCCTATCTACGCCAGTTAATATTATTAAATAATTTTACTTTTTAGCCAACAATTATATGCATATTCTAATTGATTAAGTTTAGTTTTTAAAATTTTGTATATCAATTTTTTTATAAATATACGAATAAATTTTTTTAATTTTGTATTATTCATTTGTTTTAACTTTCGATTACTTAAAAATATTTGTTAAATACCGCTTGTATTTTTTTACACTATTCCCCCCTAAATCTAGAAACTAATTAATATTTGGTGCAGTAAACAGACAAAGAAATATTAGTAAAAACTTTTGGTATTACATAATAGTAGACTGTTTATACCAGCATAATCTGAAATGAATTAAGTAATGTTGAGTAACTGTAGAATCTGCGCGTAAGGTGCGGGTTGGTGGAAAGTAGAAAAAGATTGGTAGCAGGAACGGACGTTAAATTAGAGAGTTAGTATAGATAAGAAAATCCTATAATATTTACCGTTACGGGATGAGTTAAAAGGTTGACGGCGGAAGCTTCGTGGCACACGGTGAGAGTGTTAATGAGGTAGTCAATTACAACTTTTCTTTTCCTTTAACTAACCCCATTCTCCATTGTTTGACTGCCAGAATATGAATAGGATGAGAGCAATGAGGTTTTAATTTAATTTAATTTATTGGCGTGGCAATAAAAGTAAAATTAAAATAAAAAAAAGGGGGAATGGCTATAAAGTTTAGGCATAAATAGGGTGGTTGATGGAGGGTGACCTTCTACTACTTATGTTGTGAATGATAAAAAGAGAGAGAAAAAGAATGAGTGACAGACATTAGGGAAGGCAAGGCTAAACGGGGCTCTTTTAGTTTCACTGACTCATCAGTCATAACATAATACCATGGCTTCCGAAGAGACGATGATGAGCTTTGACACAGAGTCAGAGTCAGAATCAGAATCAGATGATAAAAGCTTTGATGCAGATGGGGAGTTATCGTCGGAGTCAGAAAAGGAATTGGGGAGGTGTTACTCTTTGGCTTCTACACTCCGTGGAAGAAGTGAGTATGCGAGTGATAATGGAAATGAAAGAAAGAAGAGTGATGATAGGAGAAGGAGACGGAAACAGAAAGAGAAAGAGGGGGAGAGTGGTGTGGTGCTGATAACCAGGCCAAAAGGTGGGAAAAGGTCACTTTGTATGGACCTTGACGAAGTGAAGGCCTGTAGAGATCTTGGCTTTGAGTTGGAACACCAACGTATGCTTGAGATTCCTTCTCACCGTCTCTCTTCCCCACTTGACACCAGCAGTGGTGCCAACTCTCCCATCGCCAATTGGCGTATCTCTGCTCCTGGTACACTGTCTCTATTACTTCAATTACCATTTTCATATTCACTTTATTAACAACAAAAACACCCTTTTGCCATAATCAGTCCTAGGAAGACATTCATGTGTTTTCTAATATAATTTCCTGTCTTAGGCGATGATCCAAGACACGTCAAGGCTCGCCTCAAAGTGTGGGCGCAGGCGGTGGCACTCGCCTCTGCCTCAAAATACAGCTCATGAATTCCATTTTTCCACCCTATTATAATATCACTTTCTTTTTTGCTTTTACTTCCTACTATGATTGTTTATACTTTTCGCTTTTCTTCGTCACTTTTTCCTTCCGCTCCCAGTGTTAGAGCTTCAGGTGGAAGTTGATTCCTTTTTCAGTGATGTTCACTTTTGTTCTGTACAGGAATAGTGTTTGAATAAGATAAAAAGGCTCTGATCAGAGAAAGTAGTGTGTGAATAGCCAGTGAAAATATGCAATACAAATGTGAATGACCAAAGATGAAAAACATGCTGCAATTTTTTTGGGGATTTTTGGATTCATATGATACCATGTTTTGCTATCATTTGTTTGTCGCAAGCTATAAGAAAAACGTGGCCAGAGAGGCAGAGATATGGAAAGATTTTTATTTTATCTCTTTCGAGCATACAGAAGTTTGAAAAGTCTTTGCAGTAAACCAAACAGACAAATAATGGGTATTTAACACTGTTAATGCCCTAAATGAATATTTATTTGGTTTTGTATTGCGTTTCAAGATTCAAAGATCAAAATATTTCGTGTTCTTCTTGTGTTTGAAGCTCAACAAAGATCAAAATTACAATTCAAATAAAATTTAAGTTAACGTATTTAACATCTGGAATACATAAATTTTTTTTAAAACACGCCAGAAATATTATAACATCACAAGATTTTTCAAAAAGTAAACCTGTTAGCTTTGATACAAAATGGAAATTATAATCTCCGCAAATTGATATATATATATATATATATATATATATATATATATTTTAGCTTTGATACGTTTGATTTGAACTAAAAAGTATTATATTTGTTTTATTCCCTTGTCGGCAGGACCGTGGAGGGGTAGGGGGACATAAGTGAATTTTCAGTTGTGTTATATATAAGGGATAGATTTACGTTTGGTTTGATTTGATTTTTTAATTTTTTTTAAAGAGTTTTAAAAAATAGTTTTTAAAAAGTATATTTTGAAAAAAGAGAAAAAAAATAACATGTTTGCTGATAGCTATTTAAAAATTATTTTGGACATCTAAATGAAAAAAAAAATTATATTTATGAAAATGTTATGAACAAAAAATAAAAACTAACTTATTCTATTTTGATTTTTTAAAATAAAAAATTAAAAAATAAAAACTACTTACAACTATTTTTTTTTAAAAAAAATTAACAGTTTTGTAAAGAATTTTCAAAACAATAACTGAAAAGAAAAATTATTTTTAGCTGTTTTTGTTTTTTTTAGTTTTAAAAAACTAATAAACTGGGACTATTTTAAGAAAACACTAACCAAACGAGTTTTTTAAAAAATACTGAAAATAATTTTATATAACTATTATTAAACAAACATTTAGAACTTTATTAGTTTGGTTTTGTTTTTTAGTTTTTGAAAAAAGTTTTCAAAAATTGTTTTCGAAAAAAAAAAAAAACTTGTTTGGTAAATGTTATTTAAAAACTGTCTTAAAAATGTAAAAATAAAAAAACTTGTTCATAATTAATGAAAAGTAAAAAACAACGTATTTTTATTATATTTTGAGTTTTCAAAACAAAAATAGAAAAATAAAAAGTAAAATTAGTTTAAGTTGTTTCTATTTTTTAGTTTTTAAAAATTAAAAATCCAGAACTGATTTAAAAAATTGTTTTCAGAACATACTACACAGACAAATTTTTTAATTTTTAAATTTTAAAACACTAAAAATAATTTTATAAAATTATTACTAGATAAGCACTTAATACTATGTTGTTGTTTTTTTAGTTTCCTTCTCTTAATATATTCTATGGGTGTGCTACAACGATCATGGATGGGTGTTGCAAAGAGTGTTAACCTGGCTCGTATGCATGGTATTATTTTTGCATGCCCAATTTTATTATAAAATTTTATACTATGCATACATTAAGATTAGAGTTTAATTGGTATATACTTTAAGTATAAATGGGTTTCATACTGACATTCAATCATGACTTTTATTTATGTGACTAATGAGTAAAAGTTAACAAATTTACTATGAATGAAGAGTTGTGATTAAATGTAATGTAAAAATTTTTATATTGACATTATACCAAGTAAACTCTTAAGATTATATGTGAAATTAATTAAAATATATTAAAAATAAAGATATGATAGACTGAGACCTTATTTAAAAGTAATGAGTATTGAAAATCATTGACTTTAATTACAATTATTTTTTAAAAAAATTATTTAATTATTTGTTATAAAAGAATTTACATTAAAAATATCAAAATTAAAGTCGTATATTTTTTAGATATAAAATTAGGATGTAAAATTCATATTTTAGTTTAGTTACATCATAAATAAAAAATATTAATTCTTTTTAAATTGTAAAAATTAAATTTAATATACAACTATAACTTTGGTATCCAATGACTTAAATAGTATATTCGATTCTATACCTTGTAAATATAAGTTCATCAATAGTTCTGCACCACACCCACTAAAAACAAGTTCTGTTGTGTATCTATCAACCACAAATTGAACTTGTAACTAAACCCGCTAAACACGTTAGACTTGGATTTGTACACATGCCCGTGTCAATGTTTAATAATGTGTTAAAAAATTAATAAAATTAGAAAAAATAGTTTGGCGCTTCATATCATAATATCTAAAGCTTTAATGCGTGATAATGATATTAACTTATTGGACATGGACAGATGACAGATCTATAGACTAAAACTAAAATAGCACACTTTTAGCGGGCCATTAATTTTACATTAACAAAAAAGCAAGCGACTTCCTGCAACGTTAACTATCATGGATGACTAATATGTATCATTTAAAAAATAATAATTATAATTTTAACTGCTCTATTAGTTTTGGCTTTTTTACAAAAGAGGATAGTTTGAAAAAATAATAACGGAAATGGTTGTTTCATAAATAATTATAAGAATGGTATTATTTGATCATGTTACTTGATTGTAGGAGATGCTTATATTAAAGGCAGTTTCTCTGCAAATCATTTTTGTGACTTTGTGAAGGCAACAATCACATAAGCATGTCCCATTTTATCACATTGCAGAGGTGTCAAGATGATGGACAATTCCCACAATTAGTTGTTCACTCATGTCTAAACAATTAGCCTCGACGAGGGAGGTGTCAACCACTTGGACATGTCCAAATGGCTGGTGTCATGCATGCCAGTATATCTAGCTCACTCAGGATTTCACAGAATCAATAGGATACTCTTTACAAATCATATAATTGATCAACTTGATATTGTTTTCTTGTCCAATCTCCAAGATAAAGTTTTCCAAACAAGAAAAACGGTTAAGAAGTAACAAGAATTTGTGCCATAATAGGCTTTCCATGATAATCTTTATGATCAAGTGTCTCACATTCATATCACAATACACAGCTACTAGTTCTCGTGCTTTAGTACTAATAGCCCTTTTGATAACACCAAAATAATGACAAGCCTAATTGAAAGCACTCACAAGATAACTTCTTAAGACTAGCTCTAAAAGAAAGGGAATTTACTAAAGGAGTGATTTTTCATAACTTTGCATTTAGACACAAGGGTCCTATAAAGGATTGAAATTCAGTCCAGCTACCTACAATTAAACTAGACACAACAATAGGGAAAAACTACAAACCATAAAGCAATAAAACTACTAGTTGGGCCTAATGAAGTATTTGAGCCATTTGGGGGTATGAATAACATACCTGGACCTAACAACACCTCTTGATGTGATCCTTCCTAACAAGGGACCTATCACTAGGGTCATGGCTAGGAGGATAGAGGAAGACATGGCTAGATTAGATGGAGGAAGATCTCACCTCCTCATGTGCATAGAAATTCTGCCTTAGTCCTCTTATGTTTATCATGTATTTAGCTTTATTTTTTCCCTAAGTGGATTGGTCTATCTTTCCTTTTTTAGCCTTGTATTTGACATGTTTTTTCGTAGGATTATAGGATAGGAGGTATGCTTAGTCTAAATGTGGAGTGTATTAGCTAATTGGGCCATTTAGGGGTGTTGATGAGTTGTTTTATTAATCACACCCCTCTTTTCTAATTAAACCCTAATTAGTTAGCAGAAGAAGCATGGAGGGAGCAAGGTGGGACCCTTGTTCCCCCCTAGAGGCACCAAATTCAAGGGATTGCCAACATGACATCCTACATGACACTTACTTAGATCTAATATCCATGATTTTAGGAGCATGTGACAATTATTTGAATTTGGCTCCCATTTTGAATTCCCTTTTTTTTTTACATGGCCAAGCTAGCCTTCCACCTTATAAATAGACCCTCACCCTTGTAAATGTTACACTTGAATTTGAATGAGATTAGAGAGTTTTCTTCTACTTTGAGTGTCCTATTTTCTCTTTTTGAGAGCATCCTTTAGTGTTTTTATCAAGGGTTTCTTCCCTTGTGGCAAACACCTCCCTCCTAGGCTTATCAAAGTCTCTTTGTGGAACCTCCCTCTCCATCTCAAGTTTCTTCCATCCACCACTTCTTTAGTGACCTTCCAAGGAGAAGATCTTTGGGAGCAAAGCAACCAAAAAGGGTTGCATCATGTAGTGATCAGAGCACACTCCTCTTAAGGTCACCGTTCTTGTCTCTTTTGCCTTAATTTTATGTTTGTCATGTTACTCTACCTTTCTACTAGTATTTTTTTGGTTTAATTGAGTTGTTATAGCATTTTCCTTTCATGTCTTGATAGTTTTTTACCTTGTTATTTCATGCGCTTCCTTTTGCTTTTCTTCGATGCAATTTTTGTTGTTTTCTTCATTGCATCTTATGTTGTGTTTAGGATCATTGCTCGTCCTTTTTTTAGATCTTTTGCTTGTGATATTGTGCTAAGGTTATGTGCCTAAGAGGTTGGTGTGGTTAAATCCATAGCGTTGTCTATTTTTCCACAGTCGTGTGGTCCTCAACCTTGGCTAGTCTCCGTGCAAGTCTACTCTATTTTTCCCCTGTTTTTAGGTGTTTCTTTTGATTTTATAATTTCAAGTATTTGTCTAAATAATTCATGTTTAATCTGTGTTTTGTCATGGTATAATTCTCTTAGGTTTAACCTCTCTTATTTCACAAAAAGCTTCCTAAAGTACTCTTGAAATTGAGCTTCTTAGAGGTTCACCTCTAGTCTAAGTCTCTTAAGAGTATTGTGCTTTTAGTTCAAGCATAATTCAAAAGACATTTTCCTAATTTTTATCTCAATTTCATCTTAGACCTTTTGTTGTTGTATCTCAATTTTTAGTAGCCTTTGGTGTATGTGCAACAAGTAAAATTGTGTACAACTGGAGGTTGATTTTTGGGCGCATGGTTTGGTGCCTTCTTTGATCCAAAATTTGGTTTCAAATTCTATTTTGAAACACTTTTGTACACTTCTATTTGTTTAGGCCGTTTGGAAAGGCTATTAAACTTGTTGGTTTACATTTGCCTTAACTTGTTGTGGTGCTTTATAGCTTGAAAAAACATACCTACTAGCCTTGGAAAAAATTGTAGCTAAAATTCAAAAAAGTATTGTTCAAGAAGTAATTATAAAAAAAATTATTCAAGAATGTATAGCAAATATAAAAAAAGAAGACAAAAGAAGAATCAAAATAAGTATACAAATTTAGAACAAAAAAAAAAGAAAAACAAACAAAGAACTAGTACGCCATATGTGTGTAACTTGCGCCAATTTGAGTGAAAAAAAATGCAAACCATCTGTTGTTTTGAGTTTTAGTAAATGTACTCTTTCCTAGAGCCATTCTAAGAACTCTTTTGTGTGCTTACTTCCTTTTCTACTTTAATTTTAGCTTGTCTTGCTTTATAATCTTTCAAGTCTTGTCATAAACTATCTTTTATCCACTTGGATAAATGTCTTTTGATTGTGATCATCTTTTCTTGCTTTTTCTTGTGTTTCTATCCGCACCCTCTCAAATGCAATCCTACTTACCAAAGGCCCTCTCATTAAGGCTATGGCTAGGAGGATAGAGGAAGACTTGGCCCGAAAAGACTCATCAAGACCTCAACTCAACTCATAATGGAGATAGACATATTAGACCATAGTCCATAGATTCCCCTTTGTAAATATTAATTAGCTCTTGATTTCCTTTTGAGGTCATGTATTTCGGCCATTTACTTTGTAATTAGGAAGAAGATGTGTTATTAGTTAGTGAGAGAAGGTAAGCTTAGTTAGGGGCCTTTTCTCCAAGGCGTGTTGGGCTTCCTGCCCACACCTTTGGATTAGCTTTTGCACCCCTCCTAGGTTTAGAGTAGGTGTCTCTAATCCTAATTAAGCCTAAAGTCTCACATTGCCTAGTTTTGAGTGTCTAGCTCTCTCACTGGGCTATATATACACCTAGTCTCTCTTGTAATCATCACACTTGAATTTGGAATTGCTATAAGACTCTTGAAAAACATTCTTCTATAGTAGAGTGTCATTGAGAAACCTCTCTCTTGAGGATTCTCTTCCTTTAAGCTTTTATCAAGGGTCCTCTCTCTTGTAGCAAGCCTCCTAGTAAAATTTTTCTTGACTTATCTTCTCCCTAGAGAAGTGGTGTCAAGATCCCTTCCATCCCTAACCTTTTCCATCCTCCATCTTCTTAGAGGAAGGAACCTTGGTTGAAGAGATCAAAAGAGTGCATCACTTTCTTGGAGTTTTGCTTAGCACAAAGGTGCCACTTGAGAACAAAAGCTAGGGTGGACATTTTGCACAAGGGTGGTGTCTTAGGGAGAGTTAATCTAAAACACAAAGGATAGGATCAAGGAGGAGAAGCAAGGGTATGAAAGGACTTGGAACAAGTGGACTTGAAGAAAAAAAACATTTTCCATCTTGTTTTCTTTGATTGTATTACTTTTAGGATTGTTGATATCCTTCAAGGATCACTCCATTTGTTTGTAATAGTTCTTGTTTTTCTTAGTTTCTCGCAAATAAGGTGTGAAGGAGGATGGTACCCCACCTTCCATACCTTCTAGGAGCAGATTTTAGATCTCTATCTCTTTACCTTCTTGTCTTTTAAATTTCTTTCAATAACGTGTAGACTTGGGTTGAGTTCCAAAGACTCCAAGAAGCCACCTAAGGAGAAAACCAAAGAGAGGAGTGTGTTTTTGCTATCTCGGCCATCCCTAGAAATTTAGGACCCCTTCACTATGTCTCAACACTCATACACTAGCATGTCTTCAAACAAGAATGTTAACCAAAGAAGGAATTCTAAGGATAACTCTCTTGAGAACCTATCCATAGAGTTTAGAGAGTGGATGAGGGGTGAGGAAATAAGAAGAGAAGAGAGAAAAAGAGAAAAAATAGAAACAAAAGATAAAAAAGAAAGAGAAAAAGAAAAAAGAAGAAGGAGAGAAAAAGAGGAAAAAAGAAAAGAAAGAAAGAAAGAGAGGAAGAGAGAAGAAAAAAAAGAAGAAAAGAGGAGAAGGAGGGAGGAACAAGAGAAAGAAATATGGGATAGAAAAATGAAAGGGATAGTAATAAGATCTCCTTCTAGAGGGAAAAGTGATAATGAAGAATACTATGATAAGAGCCTAGAAGGAGTCATTATTCCCACACATCCATGCATGATCAACTTCCCCCTCCAAGAGAACAAGAAGTTAACCTTCCCCCCTTCCATAGGAGGGAAGATGTGGAAGCCTTCCTTGACTGGGAAGTCAAGGTTAGACAGCTCTTCAAGTGTTTTGAAATAAGAGAAGGGCAAAGGGTTCCATTGGCGACCTTTAGCTTCCAAGGGCATACCCTCTATTGGTGGCGTGGTTTAATTGAGGAAATCGCCCAAACTCATATGCCCGAGATTAAGTATTGGAATGATTTGATAAGTGTTATGAGGAAGATGCATATTCCCTCTTATTATGAGAGAGACCTCTTGGATAAACTCCAAATGCTTAGGCAACAAAACCTAAGCATTAAAGAGTGTAGACAAAGGATGAAACTCTTCTTATTAAGAGCTAATATCAAATAAGAGCCCAATGCCACCATAGCTACGTTTCTGTGTGGGTTGAGTCCAGAGATAAGAGATAAATTGGAACTCTTCCTATTCTCAAACCTAGTTGAGTTAGTCCAACTTTGTGTGAGGGCTGAGAATCAAATTAAGAGAAGATCAATGAAAAGAGATTCTCAACCCTACACCAAGAGAAACCCACTCAAGGGGAATTCTTCCAAGAGTTTCCCTAAAAAAGAACCCAAGTACCATAAAGATCAAAAGACATTTCATGTAGAAAGGAAACCCCTTACTGTTAATCCTCAAGAGAGGCAAAGTGGTATTAAGTGCTTTAAATGTCTAGGGAGAGACCACATTGCCTCCCAGTGCCCCAACAAAAAGACCATGATCATGAGGGCTAGATATTTATGGCAGTGAGAGTAGCTTATATTCCTCCTCAAGTGAGAGTGAGGAAGAAAGGGGTCATGCATCATAAGATTGTGAGGATGTCTATGCATATGAAGGGGACCTCTTAATGGTGAGAAGGCTTCTTGGAAGCCAATCCTTGGAGCTATCCCAGTTTCAAAGGGAGAACATATTTCATACCAAATGCAAAGTAAATGAAACTTATGGTAGATAGTGGGTCCTACTGTAACTATTGTACTCTCGATTGGTGGAAAATCTAGCCTTGACTCCACTTCCCCATCCGAAACCTTACAAATTACAATGGCTCAATGATCAAGGGGAAATGGTAGTCAATGAGCAAGTTAAGGTTTCAATCACCATAGGGACCTATTCTGATGAGATCTTATATGATATAGTCCCTATGGAGGCTAGCCATATCTTGTTAGGTAGGCAATCACAATTTGATAAAAAAAACAACAATTCATAATAGTCATACCAACTATATAGTCTTCACTCATTTGGATAGAAAAATCAAGTTGTATACTCTAACACCATCTCAGGTAGTTGAGGATCAATTGTGCATAAAAAACAAAAAGAGATAAGGAGTATAAGAAAAGAAAATCATAAAAAAAAGAGATTCACCCCTAAACCTTGAAAGGGGTAAGGATAGGGATAAGGAAGGTGATGCCCTTTACAAGAGGGATTTAAAGGAGGCTTCCCTAAATAACAGACCCTTTTATCTCCTCTTCTGTAAAGAGGCATCATCTGTAGGAACATTTGCATCTGTTGGCACTGCCATAGATATTGGGCAGGAGATTCTACTTGAAGGGGTAAAAGAGCTTTTGGAAGAATTTGGTGATGTATTCCCTAGTAAAGTTCCCAAAGGACTTCCTCCTGTTAGGGGTATAGAGCACCAAATAGACTTGGTTTCCGGGGCCAGCCTATCCAATAGGCTTGCCTATAGGACCAACTCCCTTGACACGAAGTAAATAGAATCTCAAGTTTAAGAGCTATTGGAGAAAGGATGGGTTCAAAAGAGCCTCAACCCTTGTGTTGTGTCGGTCTTGTTGGTGCCTAAGAAGAAAGCCAATAGAGGATGTGTATGGATTGTCAAGCAATCAATAACATCACCATTAAGTATAGGCACTCAATTCCCAGACTTGATGACATGTTGGATGAACTACATGGGGCACAAATATTTTCAAAGATAGATCTTACAAGTGGTTATCACCAAATCAGGATTAAAGAGGGTGATGAGTGGAAAACCGCTTTTAAGACTAAATTCGGTCTTTATGAATGGTTGGTAATTCCCTTCGGGCTCACTAATGCCCCTAGTAATTTCATGCGACTCATGAACATGTTTTGAGGGATTGCTTAAGTATATTTTGTGTAGTTTATTTTGATGACATTTTAGTTTACAGTAGAAGTCTAGATGATTATTTAGGACATCTTAGACAAGTTTTTTGCATTCTTAGGACAAACCACCTCTTTGGAAATATTGAAAAATGCACCTTTTGTGTAGAAAGTGTGGTATTTTTAGGTTTCGTAGTGAGCAAACAAAGGGGTCTATGTGGATCCCGAAAAAGTCAAAGTCATCCAAGAATGGCTCACCCAAAAAAGTGTGACAGAGATCAAGAGTTTTCATGGTCTCGCTGGATTTTACCGGCACTTTGTGCCCAATTTCTCCACACTTTTCACACCAATCAATGAGTTGGTGAAGAAGGAAGTCTCCTTCCTTTAGGGAGAGAAGCAAGAAAAAGCCTTCTCTCTTATCAAGCAAAAACCGACTAATGCATCAGTGTTGGCATTACCAGATTTCACAAAAACTTTTGAACTTGAGTGTGATGCCTCTAGTATAGGTGTGGGAGCTGTTTTGATGCAAGGTAATGCCATTACCATAGGCATTGTACTAGATGCATAACTTGTCTTCAGGCTAAGTCTAGGGCAATGCCCATGGATTATGCACACCTTTGCCTACTCCTTCTGCACCTTGGCTGGATATAAGCATGGACTTTTTCCTTGGCTTTCCTCGTACCCAACGAGGTGCAGACTCTATCTTTGTGGTTGTGGACAGATTTTCTAAAATGACCCATTTTATACCCTGTCACAAGGTAAATGATACGAGCAACATCGCAAGACTTTTCTTTAGAGAGGTTGTTTGTTTGCACGACATACCCTCTACCATAGTCTCTGATAGGGACGTGAAGTTCCTTAGCCATTTTTGGAACCTTATGAACTAAGCTAGTTACTAAACTAGTGTTCTCACTACTTATCACCCCCAAAGAGATGGGCAGACAAAAGTGGTAAACAGGTCCTTATCAACTATGCTGAGGGCACTCCTTCGAGGCAACCATAAGTCTTGGGATGAATACTTTCCCCATATATAATTTGCATATAATCGGGTGGTCCAACATACCACCAAGCATTCCCCTTTTGAGGTTGTCTATGGCTTCAACCCTCTCATTCCTTTGGATCTCTCACCCCTCCCCCTTTCTCACTCTTTTCATAAAGATGGGGAAGCAAGAGCATATTTTGTTCAAAATTTACATGAGAGGCTCAAAACTAACATTGAACAACAATCAAAGCGGTATGCTGCTTCCGCTAATAGGGGTAGAAAGGAAGTTATCTTCTAACAGGTGGATTTGGTTTGGCTTCATTTGAGGAAAGACTGTTTTTGGGCTTAAAGGAAGTCCAAACTTAGCCCCCGAGGAGATGGGCCCTTTTAGATCCTGGAGCGAGTGAATAACAATGCATACATCTTAAATTTCCCTTTGGAATATGGTGTCAGCCCTACTTTTCATGTCTACAATTTATCTCCTTTTGCAGGTGCTGACGATGAAGAGGACCCCTAGGATTTGAGGTCAAATCCTTCCCAAGAGGGAGGAGATGATGTGAGCCTCCCTAACAAGGGACCTATCACTAGGGCCATGACTAGGAGGATAAAGGAGGACATGGCTAGATTGGATGGAGGAAGACCTCACCTCCTCATGTGCATAGAAATTCTGCCTTAGTCCGCTTTTGTTTATCATGTATTTAGCTTTATTTTTTCCCTAAGTGGATTGGTCTATCTTTCCTCTTTTGGCCTTGTATTTGGCATGTTTTTTCGTAGGATTGTAGGATAGAAGGTATGCTTAGTCTAAATGTGGAGTGTATTAGCTAATTGGGCCATTTAGGGGTATTGATGGGTTATTTTATTAACCACACCCCTCTTTTCTAATTAAACCCCAATTAGTTAGCAGATGAAGCATGGAGGAGCAAGGTGGGACCCTTGTTCCCCCCTAGAGGCACCGAATTCAAAGGATTGCCAACAAGGCATCCTACATGGCACTTAGTTAGATCTAAGATCCATGATTTTAGGAGCATGTGACAATTATTTAAATTTCGCTTCTATTTTGAATTTCCTTTTTTTTTTTACATAGCCAAGCTAGCCTCCCACATTATAAATAGACCTCTACACCCCTTGTAAATGTTACACTTGAATTTAATGAGATTAGAGAGTTTTCTTCTACTTTGAGTGTCCTACTTTATCTTTTTGAAAGTATCCTTTAGTGTTTTTATGAAGGTTCCTTCCCTTGTGGCAGACACCTCCCTCCTAGGCTTATCAAAGTCTCTTTGTGGCGCATCCCTCTCTATCTCAAGACTCTTCCATCCCTCACTTCTTCGGTGACCTTCCAAGGAGAAGATCTTGGTGAGCAAAGCAACCAATGAGGGTTGCATCAATGCTTGCTTCAGATTAAACCTTTTTCTCAAGGTTGTGGGACACATGAAAATATTCGATAGGGTCCATAATAGGGGCATGACTTGTGCTTGTCACAAATGACATGGATGAGCTAAGTGATTGATGCAATGGTGCATGAGTAGTAGTTGTCTGGGGTAGGTGGCATATTAACATTGGCTTGGCAATAAAGACATGTATTGTGCTTGTTAAGGACGACTTAGAAGTGTGGATGGTGGGAGTGACTTCATAGGTACCGTGGTAAGAAGGCACCTGACCTATTGGATATGAGACACGTGGCACCACGACAAGAAGGTGAAACATTGTAGAAGGAGAGAAACACATTTTCAAAATGATGGTAAAATGAAAACTTGGGCTACTAATGTGGATGATTGCGATGGGGGAAAAGATTCAGATTCAGTAAGAAGCCTTTTTGTACTTAGGGGAGTAAGTTCAAATACTTCATTTGAACTGTTTTGAGAGAGAAGTGAGGGAGGTTCGAGAGCGTCAAACTCGTAACAGGGGTTGAAGGGCATGTGTTTAGTAGGTGGTTTGGGGTTGTCATATCGACAAAGAAGGGAGACATGCACAACATGGTGAAACCTAACAGTCTACGAAAGTTTGAGTTTGGAGGATTTGATAAGACTTGAAATATTTCTCGGATGGTTTTCTGAGAGAGGCGATGAGCCACTGAACATTGCGATAAGGAGTGAGTTGCAATCAGAAAAAGTCTCCTACAAAGAAGGTAACATTTTCCCTTTTCTTGTTAGCTTGTGCGACCATGCTCTGGTGAGTTGTGCGGAGGTTCTTTTTTAACCCGTATAAAATTTTGCTTCTGTTTTGTACGAAGAGCTCAACGAATGTTGATGATGCAAATCTAGGAACATAATCTTTGATGGTTGGCAAAAGGCGGTCGTATAAGGCCTAAAAGAGAGTCATGCAAATAGCAAAAGGGTATCATAAATTGAACTTGAACATAATAAGGTGGAGGAACTTAAGCAACTGGCATAGGTGTTTGCTGCAAAAGCAATGCAAATAGGCGTAAAGATTGTAATTGACAACTTCAGACTAACCATCAGTTATATGCAGTGTTGTATTTAATTTCATTTCCTAAAGTTTGAATAACTCTTTCCAGAAAGTAAGTCTTTGTTTGATGTGATACTTTTAGGTACCCTATCAAGCTGACAGATTTCCACTGAGAATCAAGCTATTAAATGAAAAGCAGTGAAGTGTCTTATTAGGGGAATGAAGTGAACAAACTTGCTAAAGCAATCTCAAGAACCTAGATGATAGTATGGTCGAACGAAATAGGCAAGTTCATAATAAGATCCATTTCACTCTTCCTACACCTTCTTTGTAATAGGTAAAGGTTTCACAAAACCATTTTTCTTTGTAGGAATTGCTTTGTTTTGTTCAAAGAATAAGCAGTGTATCACAAAGTGTTTGGCCTTGATGTACAGTGCAAGCCTCTAGAAAGAAGCAACCAAGCACGCCACAGTTAACTTGAGGCTAGATAGCCTACAAGAATGTTATCCTTACCAAGTTTGTAAACAATCTCAAAGTTGTACCCTTTTATAGCTTGTAGATCCATTTTTGTTGTTCTGGGGTTTGAATTGTTTAGGACACCAAATTTTTGAGACTGTGGGTTTATGTATATTACTAATATCCTTCCAATGAGATACTAATGTCATTTTTTTATGGCTTATGTGACAGCAAAGAGCTTACAGAGATAGGTTGTGAAAGCTTGCATTCCAATATGAGGACAACACTAATTATAGTACCAGACACGTCGGTCTCAATGGAGTAGGGCTTATGAAAATTAAGTAGGGCCAAAATTGGGGAATTTAAATTCCCATCTACTCTTTCAAAAAAATTTCACTATCCCCATTTTACCTTTAACCCTAATTGCGTCTCTCTTTTTCCCTTTCTCAACCACCTAGCTACTTCTTCTTTGTTTCTTCTTTTTCCTCAACTAACTCCTCCCACCCTCCTTACTTCCATTCCTTCTCCCTCCTTTTTTTTTATTTACTGAAAATCCTCTCTCTCCATCCTTTTTTTTTCAAGCTCCTCCCCCGTTTAACTCTCCGATCTCACCAAAGAGTTAAAAAATTTTGAATTTTTTTAACTCTCTAGCGAGCTCTTACGGGAAAGAAGTGACTCCTGGGTGGGAGAAGTCTTGTTCCTAGGGAATTGTGATAGGGGATGGCCAGATTATGATGGATAAGCAGAAAGCGAAGGCAATAAAAGAGTGGGGAGTCCCCATGACCAAGCTTTGATTAGTTCTTGGGCTTTGGAACTCGTCAGTTCATCATTGGATATTCTAGGAAGTTCACTAACTGATATTTTTTACAAAGCCTTGACATGGCTTTAAGTTAAGGGGATAGGGCAAATGGCAGTGAGCCTTTGAGGACTTGAAGAGGGTTGTGATAGAGGAACTTGTATTTAGGTTTCCAGACTATATTGTACCTTTCGAAGTGCTTATGCCTTTTTTTTATTTTCTTATTAATACATATCCTATTAAATTAATAAAGATTAAGCAAATGACCCTTTTGTGACTCAAACTGTTGATATGCTTTTTGGCTCACAACGACTCAACCGGGTGGAGGCTATCTATTTGCTTGCAATGCGTGTTGTTCGCCTTTCGAATTCGAAAATGGTTCACCTATTTGATTTTGATTCAAAAGGCACTTAAGGAGGTTAAACCTCGAAGGAGAGATAGGACTGAATTCTCAACTCACTAAACCCTACACCCTAAATTTCAAAATTTTTTACCTCTCCAACAAGCTCTCGTCGGAGATTTAAAGCAATTTCAAACTTTTTTATGGGAAAAATAAAGTGAAAAACATATAAGTATTTTTACCTGGTAGTGGTGTTAAATCAAATAATGGGGAGTGTTAATTCAAATTCCCCAAAATTTGGGCTGCCTTTTTTAATCTATAAAGGCCTGCATAGACTCTGGATTCCATGTAACTTTATTTGAATTTAGCAAGTTAGTAAAGGGAGCAATAAAAGTAGCGTAATGCTTGATAAATTTACGATAAAAACCAATGAGCCGTAAAAAACCTCTGAGTTGTGTGAGAGAACATGGCACTAGCCATTGTAGAATGACTTAAGTTTTATTAGCAAAATATAAATTAGATTTAAGAAAATCTAAAATAATGCGTAAGTGAGCTACCAGTATATAAAATAAATGAAAAGCCAACGTTGGGATTGATTAGGTTTATGGCAAAAGGGTGTACCCTGAGTTGGTCTTGGATGATGACAATTGCAAAATGTAAAGCCTCTTTATGACTCTCATGTGCTTATCATTAAGCATCCAACTTAGCTTGAAGAGTAACCAATTTGTCAATGAAGGAAAATGGGTATCAAAGATCTCCTTATAATTTTTGGATGGAGGCATGCAAATGGATGAAAGCAGCAGATTGAGAACATCAAACCAAAATAATGACAACCCTAATTGAGTGTATTCATAAGATAAATTGCTAAGATCAGTTCTAAAAGAAAGGAAATTTACTGAATGAATGATCTTTTATAACTTTGCATTTAGAAACAAGGTTCCTATATAGATTGAACAACCAGTGGCCAAACTAACAACAATTAAATTGAACCTAACATTAGGAAAAACAAACAACCATAAAGCAACAAAACTACTAGTTGTGCCTAATGAAGTCTTTGAGACATATGGGATCTCAATAGCACATGTAGGCCTAACACTTTTTTCATATATTTAAAAATAAAACAAATATTTAGAAGAATATGTTGCCATGGTTAGCGATACCTACTGATGGGGTTCACACTACGCTCTCAGTGCCTCCACAAAGTGATAAAATGGGATGTGCTTATGTGATTGGCCCCTCCACAAAGGAACAAAAAATGGCTTGTAGAAATTGCCTTCAGTGTTGGCGCCCCCTACAACTAACATGGTCAAACAACACAATTCTTGTAATTATTTCTTAAACAACTCTCTTTCAGTAATTATTTTATCAAACCACCCTGCTTTTGTTAAAAAAAAACCTTTTAGTTTTTAAATAAGTTTCTCATTTTCCATTAATAGAGTAAATATACCTCTATGCAATATATAATTTGTATTGTAAGATCTTTTGTAGAGTATTATAAAAGAAAAAAAATTTAATATAACTTAGGAAAACATCTGGAGAGATGTATATATATTATGGAGATACACAAAATTTGGTAAAAAGACTTGTAACAAAATTTCACATGAACCCTATTTGTAATGCAAAACGTTCATGTTATCAAATCAGAGTCAATTTTTTTGAATTAGCACTAATATACTTTATTTATAAAATGCTTTACAAGCAGATTTAGTTTGTTCTAATTTTTCTAAAAGTCTAGTTTCCTGTTTTACTCACCTGTGGAGTTCTAGTGTGATGGGGAAGTTCAACATTAGGTAGGAACGGACATATTGAACACTATGTAAGTAAGAACACCTAAAAACCTAATGCTTTAAGGTTTTGACTTGGGTAGTGGTGTAAAAACTCACTTATAAGGTGGCCCAAGTCCTGTAGATGATATCTGTCATTAGTAGTTAATGCCTCATGAACCTCAATGTGTGTAGAAACCCCAACAAGTGGCACCTTCTTTAGGAAGTTAAGGGAGACTCTTATGTGGAGTTCAAGTGTGATAGGGAAGTCCATATTGGGTAGAAGTGGAAAAATTGAGCACTATATAAGTTAGGACACTCATAGACCTGATGCCTTAAAGTTTTGAGTTGAAGAGTGTTTGCAAGGCTCAGTTATGACATGTCTCAAGTTTGATGGTTGATATGTCCATTCAAAGTTGTTAATGTCTCATGAACCTAACATATGTGAAAACCTCAACAGTGAACGCAATCACAAGAACGAGTAAGGAGCAAAACAATCGAGAAAGATTAGTGACAATGACAATGAAGTTAATATCAACAAGTTTTCCAAAGGTAGCAATTTTGGAATGTGTAAGATCAAAATGGAGACTATCTTGAAGCTCTAGGATTCAAAAGAAGTAGGTGAGGTGTTTAGCCTGACAGCAACAAAGAAAAGGAAGGGTAAGAAGAAAAAAGGCAAAGGTAAAAAATTTTAAGAATAATCAGGAGGTTAAGCCTAATTGAAAGAAGGAGACATATTGTTACAAGTAGCACCTTCCAATGATGTTGCAAAGATTATATAAAGAATGGAGGGAAAGATTTTCAAAACTTGCAAGAGTCAATTGATGTTGCAGAGACTTTTGAAGGGTATGCACCTGTTGGTGTTCTAGTAGCATCTTCCAATGACTCATCAAGGAGTTGCGTCATGAACTCTGGATGTACGCGTCTCACGTGTCTTGTAAAGGACTTTTTCGATATCTTAGAGTTGAAATAGAGAGGGGCACTTCTCCTAGGAAACAACAAAGCTTGTAAGGTACATGACATAGGGACATTAGAGATAGAAATTTAAGTTCAAGTCTGTGGACTACTTGCGAAACCCGCAATCCACATGGTACGTGAGTTCTAAAATTTTAAACTCATGTAGATATGCAAGCTTTTTAGACTCGACCTGCAAAACTCGTGAGTTTAGTGGGTTAACCTGCAGGTTTCTTCGAGCCCCCTCATAATTAATTTTTTAATAAAAATTATCTTATTTTATTTATAAGAAAAGGGTGTCATAAATAAAGAAGAAAAAAAAATTCAATACGTTTGTGATGACATTTAAAAATTGATATTTGAAATGTTATATTTGAATGCATTTATATTTTATTTGTGTGCATTTTAAATTTAAAAGTTATTTTATTTTATATTTTAGAATTGAGAATTGACATATATATTATTTGTAATGAAATTTAATATTGAACTATTAACTAATAAGTACTTTAACTTTACCTTGTAACCCATTATAGAGTGACTTTATATATATTGAATTTTTATAATAATTAAAAATGAGACAAATTGTTTTTTTAAAAAAAATTATATTTTTATGCGGGTTGCCTCGCAGGCCTCCGCAGGCTTTGCGAGGCGGTTGCAAACTCAAATATAATGAGCCCATTTAGAGTACAAGTTTTGCAAACCAAGTTTCACGGGTTGTAAGTTTTGTTGGTTGTGAGTTTTGCGAGTCGAGTTACCCGCATGTTCATCTCTAATGATCATTAGGTTCAAGAGTGGTGATAAGGCTCATTTATGAGGTGGCTCAATTCTAATGACTAATATCTCTCCATTAATGATTAATGCTTCGTAAATTCCAACTTATAAAACCTCAATATTATCAATGTAAAATATCACCCATAAAAATAAGATAAT